>OU343224.1:198473760-198622764 GCA_910596185.1 Chrysanthemum makinoi | reverse complement strand
CAAAAACGTGTCAATCTCACTAAAACCACAGCTAGACCTTCCCGATATCAACCACCTGGCTCAGTTCACCATTCTCACAAAACCAAAATTTGGCGTAGTTTACCGCAGTGAACTTCACCGGAATTGCTTCATGGCGTGCTGAGGAGCTTCACAAATTTTTTGATCACACTTTAAAGAAGGTTGGGCGGGTTAGCATATCGGTTGAAGGAGATTCATGAAGGCATAGGTCGAGAAAATGTGGAATTCTAGGGAAAGGAGGGATGCGAAGAAGATCATTACCGGGATTGATGAAAGGTTGTTTCGTCGGGATCATATGAGGACTTTGGAGTTTCATGGGTGGGCGTCAAGCATATCTCTAACAGCTACCAGCGTCCGGAAAGAACTCACGGTGTTATTGAGGACTCCACGGTACTCCTTGATTTGTTTCTTTCATTAAATATTTGGATGTGTGATCTATATTTGACGATGGCTTGTACACACATGCGGTGTACAATCCTGTACTTGTAATGAAATGACCACGTAGTGCGGCAGATGCCACAATCCTTATAAAAGGAGCGAAAGCTTCTTACTTTTGAGAAAAACTAATCAAAACTTTTACTTTCAAAGTTTTGCTCAAAAGAAAAAGTACTTCCCCTTATGATTTTCAAAACCTCAAAAGTTAATATCACTTGTTGAGGGGGAGTATTTGATTAAAACTTTGTTCACTAATTGTTCTTCGTGGAAATCTTCCCACAAAACTTGATATGGACATATTCGATATCAAAATTTCGTCAAAAATAACAATTATATGCCATTTCTTAGGGGGAGAAAAATTATGTGATAAGAAATATGTTGTGAATTGCTATTGAATCCTCGTGCTAAAGACTTAACCAATGAATTGACGAGCTCTTAAATGTTAGTAACTCGAAAAGACTTGTCCGGGACGGGTAATAATTTCAAGCTAGCTCGCTAGTGATGTAAGCGTGTCTCGCAAAGGACTTGTCCAAGTAGAATGTACCATTCGAGAAACTCTTGGTAGACATGAACCTTGATGGGTCAAACCTCCTCACCAAGGAGTGTTTACAACTTCAAGTGACCTAGTCGATGATGTAACCGTGTCCCGTGGGGAATTGTCTATCTTGAGTTGATCAATTCAAAAGTGCGCGCTCTTCTCTCACCGTCTGAGATTGTCAAAACACTTAAGCACGTGTTGAGGGGGAGTATTTCTACAAAACATAAAACTCTTTCAGTGGTACAAAATGTTTTTACTCATAACCACTTTGAGAGATTTTTCATGAAAATGGTTTTATGGCAACATAGGTTAGTCATGGAGTTATAAGGTGACTAAGGTTAGGAATAACCGTCCTATGATCCGCCAGAGCCGGAGGGATCTATCCAAGGACACCACCAATAGTTAGAATTTAGAAGTCCTTAGGTATGATTATAAAAAGGAGAAAATGAGAATCGGAGAAATAAGGAGTTGAAGAATTAAAAAGAAAAGTAAAGAAAAGGGTGAAAATAAATAGCCCTCCATATTATTCAACTTAGGGTGACACGGTTCAATACATATCTTGGTTGTCACTAGATGACACCGGTATTGAAGATCAAAGTCGTCATAGACCCATGGCGGATGCACTAAACCTCTTAACCACTCAAGTTTCTCTCAGAAGCTTGTTTCATTCTCACAGGAAACCCTACGTAAACTATTGGCTTTCTCTTAGAGATTGCTGGTATTGAAGAAGGAGACCCTCTCCACTAGTCTCGCTCGGAAAACCAAAGCACTATTGACTCTAGAGCCACGAGATTCATTAAAAGATCTCTTAGGTACACTTGATATTTCATCACTTGTCGTTCAACAATAAGGGCCTGAAGTGGTACATTCTAGAGTCCTTCGCGGATCTTAGCAATCTGTCAAGAACATTTATGAGGGGTTCACAAATGTGATCCTCGGTGATTGAATGGAAACTCTGCCGGGTCAACATCAAACATCCTAACGGCAGAGTCCCGGTAACTCCTTGTGGATTACGCTTAGTGTTGTCTCAGCGGTCTGATCGTGGGGTGATACCGGTGTACCTCGGCGACTAACACGAGCAGTAGATGTGCCGTTATATCGTGTTAGCCTTCTTGAGGGCATCCGGTTTCAGGAATAGCCTTTGCTAGGATTAGAGATGTGTCTTCACATTAGGTCATTGGCCTTTCCGAAGTTTGAACTTGTAAGTCTTTGAAATCCGCTAAGGAGATTCCTTTCAAGAATCGAGTCCTGAAAATGCGGGTCATTACTTGAACTTGTTCAATGTAATGCCAACTATCCTACGGGATTGGACGGTGATTAAGCCCGACCAAGGTGAATGGAATCAAGACATTCATCAATAGAACAATTGTAGTAATCAATTCTTTATGAAAATGTTACAATGATCAATTGGTGTTCGTGGATCTTAGAGATGCTATCGGTGATGGATGCTCATGGGGAGGAAGAGATCGTCTTGATTCTCCACTTGCTCATACCAACAACATCACAAAAGAAGTTCTCTCAAAATCAAAGGCAACAAAAGGTCATAATGATTCTTCATCTAATCAAAGAATCTACAAAGTTTTAAAGACTCGAGAACTACTTCACATCTGGAATTCATTGTCAAATGAATGTGTGAGCATGTTGGAGAAAGAAGTGGAGACATGAACAACGAAGTGACACTGAGCGACAACAACATACTATCACAACCACTACAAAGAACAAAGAATTAAAGAACAAAGAAATCGAAGACGTCAAAGCTGAAAATTTCAAAGAAAACAAGATCTCTACACTGGGGAGATTGTTGGAATCAAGGCACTTCTTCTCATAAGAAAGAAGAATGTCAGAAGACGTCAAAGCAACTATTACATCAGCACCAACAACGTTTAAAGATTACTTAAGACATCAATTACTAACACTTAGGGGGAGATTGTTGGAATCACTCCTAAGCTACTTCTCAAGTGTTAGTAATCAATATGTAATAGTTAGCTTAATTAGGCTTTTAAGTTAGTTTTAATGGCAAGGCTTATGTAGAAAGCCCATAAGCCTTGGCCCAAGCCCATAAGGAAGGAAGGGACTAGATGTGTTGCCCTAGCTCCCTTCCCCTATAAATAATGTTGTAAACTCCCATTTGGGAGTTGGTTGTTCACTTCTAATACACTCCTACGCATAATATTTCTCCATTCATTCGTGTGTGTGTTTGCTAAGTGTTCATCCGATCATTTCTTAATTCATTTCTCATACATTGATGCTTGTGTTACAACATGGTGACCTAACATGTTCAGTCAAGAATAGAGTGTAAGTAACTTTATGTATCAAGATCATGTACCAGCAAAGTTTTAAAAATCATTATATATCATGTTATCGTAGTGATAGTTAATCCGATCTAGCAGAACACACCATGTTAGAATATGAAGGTACTTGCTGATAAAAGAGAACATTTTATCAAAATCACAGCAAACAATTACCTAACAATTTTTTGGGCATCTAGGGTGAATACACTTGTACCTTTGGGGCAAGTGTAGAATTAGCCATTTTTGTACATAATAGTGGGGCAAGTGTAGAATTAGCCCTTTTAAGGATATAACCGCCATGGCTGTAGGTCACAGTTGACCAAGAATTAACCTAAGACACTAGTATTATGTAAGTAAAAAGTGGGCCCAATTATAGGGACACATGTCAAGTAAAGGCAATTGTCGCCCTTGGGGCATCTAGGGTGAACACACTTGTACCTTTGGGGCAAGTGTAGAATTAAACCTTTTTGTACATAATAGTGAGGCTCAGATCTGCATAAATCAATAGTTTAAAAAACATCAGGATATAACCGCCATGGCTGCAATAGTATAAACTATAGAATTGCCACGCCGAGACATGGAATATCGCATCATTTGCATGATTTAATAAGATACTTGTCATCACAGCCTCTTAAACACTCACACCTTATATGTGTAAAGGAGTTGGTTAAAAAAGTTACATGTCAATATGTTATAAGCAACCCATCTACATCGTTAAAAAATTTACATGTCAATATGTTATAAGCAACCCATACACATTATTTCGTAGATGGGTGGTTTAAGATCATAAAAAAAAATTTCCTCAAAAAGAAACATAGTTAACCCTTATGAGGTCCCCTACAGTTCCTTATGTCGTTTCAACTCCCTTTGTGCAAAGGCCTGCACCAGGTGAATTGCTAGATTGTTGAAAAAACAAAAGGCATTGTATGGGAACTCAGAATGGGTAACTATGTTGAAATTCCAGACTCATCCACAAACTAATGTGGCCACCTTGTTACTTTAAACTTCTCTTTGAAACACTTTTATAGAATCCACAAATATATCATATTGATCCTTAACTTTCTTAACTAACTCCTTAACATATATAAACTAATTTTTTTTAACAATCTAGCAAAAATCTATAACAAGTATATCACACTCATATAAACTTCCAAACAATCAAAATATGCTACCTGAGTGTGTATTGTGATAGCATTAGCAAGGCTCAGATCTGTAAAAAGTTCGATAAATACAAAAACATCAGGATATAAACGCCATGGCTGCAAAATAATGAAATAAAATTGCCATGCCAACATACGGTAAATCACATCATTTGCTTGATCAAATAAGATAATCGTCATCACAACCTCTTGCATATTACAAATACACAAATACACAAATATCATTGAGACATTATGCAGAACTAATCGTTCAAGGGCAAATTCTTACTTGCCCCATGGGTACACATGGGTTCACCACATTAGTAGCAACGGGTACACTTTTTATAAAATACAAAATACAAATCTGCTACTAGACACTCAACCTGATGAATACCGTTCATAGTCAACTCCCTGAACTTCATCAAAGACTGAACCATACTTTACCACTATGAGAGTCAGGGTGTTCAGGGACCTTATGGGTGTACTCTCCATACCTCCTGACCCATTACCATTACCAGAGACCTCATCCCTTGTTCCTTTAATTAAGTATAATTGAAACTCAGGTCCAAATGACTTTGAAATTCTGACCCTTTTGCTCTTTCTGAGCACAGGTTCAGGTTGTTAAACCACAACCGCATCAGGGACCACTGATGGTTCTTCATCAGGGACCTCTGATATACCAATGTCATAAGTTCCATTAGGAATCCTCTAACTTGGTCTAGGGACTGATGAGAATCTGTTCTCATCAAAGTTTGCATCCCTTGATTCAATTATGGAGTTAATTGAAACAAATTCATTAGGTTCAATAACAAAGAACCTAAAAGCCTTGGAATGCTTAGCATATCCAACAAAGATGCAATCAATGCCTCTTTCACCCAAAGTTTTGACTTTGGATCGAGGGAGTCTTACAAATCCTACAACCCCGGACTCACGAGATAGTTCAGGTTGTGTTTCCTTTTAGTCCAGAGTTCATAAGGGGTAACCTTGTTCCTTTTGTTGGGAACCCTATTTAATAAATAGCAAGTTGTTAACATAGCTTCACCCCAGAACCCTTGACTCAGTCATGAATAGGACAACATGGAATTAACCATCTCCTTCACCAGACTGTTTTTCCTTTCGGAAATACCATTTTGTTGAGGAGTATAGGGAGTAGTCGTTTCATTGATTATACCAACAAACTGAAAATACAGAGTATCCATGTACTCACCTCCCCTATCAGTCCTTAATCTTTTGATCAGGGGACCCAGTTGTAATTCAACTTAGGTTTAAACACTTCAAATTTATCTAATGCTTCATCCTTGGTATGTAACAGATAGACATAACAAAACCTAGAAGCATCATCAATAAATGTCACAAAGTACTTCTTATTCCCCAAAGAGGTAGTGGCATGCAAATCACAAGGTCAATCGCGTGTATTAGCTCCAAGAGCTTAGTCTCACGCTTAACACCATGAAAAGGTTTCTTGGTTATCTTGGTCAACATGCAAGTTTTACACTTTTCAGTGTCCATGTCAAATTCTGGGATTAACCCATCCTTAGACATATCTTGCATCCTTTTATAATGTACACGGCCAAGTCTAGCATGCCAAAGGGTAGAGTCAGTCAGGTCAGAGGTGGTCACAAAGGCTGAATTAACACTATCAATGACAATATTAAGCCTGAACATTTTATTACACAAATAGCCAAAACCAATAAAAACGCCACTTTTAGACAAGACAAAATTATCAGACTCAATAACTTGTTTATATCCATGATTATTCAAAATACTACTTGAAACCAAGTTTTTCCTTATATCAGGAACATGAATAACATTAAACAAAGTTACAATCTTTTTGAACTAAATCTAAGATCTACACAACCAAGACCATGCACCAAATTTGTTGACTCATTTCCCATGTGAAGAATAGAACCATTGTTCAGTGACTCATAAGTCTTGAACCAGCTTCTATCTTTGCACACATGAGCTGTTGCACCAGAGTCAACCCACCACGCAACATCATCATCCTGCACATAATAAGATTCGGATACATATGTAACATAATAAATCTGAAAAGACTTATTAAACATATTGACCTTTCATGAGTTAGCTGAACCACCACTCCCTGAACCATTAGTGCCTGATCCATTGGCTTTACCACCAACCTTAACACATTTGCAATCCCTTTTACTGTAACCAGATTTGCCACATTTCCAACAAGTAGGTATTGCCTTCTTGTTAGGATTTTCCCTTGTGTTGTCATGATGTTTACGTTTTCCTTTGTTGTCATTGTACCTGGTGGAGTTGTTATGCTCCACCATATTGACAACAGATGCACCAGTAGCATTGCTACTCTTTGGCATGTCATTATCTTGCACCACAGAGATTCCTCAATGCGCAGATGATGCTTAACTCAACCGAGTTAACTCCTCTTTATTATGTTTCAAGGTATGCTTGAAATCTTTCCAAGAAGGAGGAAGTTTATCAATAACACAAGAGACTGAAATAGCCTCATCCATGTGCATATTGTGTTGTGTAAACCTTCCAAGTATACCAAGAAGTTCATTGTATTGTTCCATAACTGGTCTTGAATCAGTCATTTTGTAATTTGTGAAATTACTTACAAGGAACTTCTTACTTGATGCATCCTCAGCCATATATTTTGCATCCAAGGAATCCCACAGTTCTTTGGAAGATTCAAAGTTCTGATAAATGTCAAATAGAGAATCAGACATACCATTGAGGATTAAGCCTCTGCAAATGTAGTCATCATTCTCTCATTTGCTCCTCCTCCCGATCACGCTGCCTTTGTAGCATCATCCCCATCATCGGGAATAGGAGTGGTTAGCACATACACCACGCCATGCTTTGGAAAGCAAGAAGTGCATCTTCTTACGCCATCTCCGAAGTCCACCCCTTCAAACTTGTCGGCTTGGCAAAGTTTGAAGCCATGTATTTCATTCTTGGCGTACCATTGATTATCACAAATAGTTTACTTTGATTGTTGGTGGTATTTCCCAGAACAGGGTAAGATAATCAAAGGCAGAACAATACCACTAGGTGGTTACCGGATATCACTTGGAATCGTGTTATCACTTTCCAAAGTAAACTATTCGACCCCAATTCCTGGGTATCACGAATATCTACTTGGGATAAGACCAAATGTATGTTATTGAATTAGGCACAAATCAATAACCCTTTTGCTTAGAAGTGTTTATCGTTTTCTGTATATCCTTCATGCATGATATGATTTTCTATTTATAGGAAAATACTCACAGCTTAGTCAAATGGAATTATGAGAATTAATCGGCCCATTAATCGCCTCATAATCATCCCCATTAAAGCTAATAGTGGTTACATGACCAATTAAGCGTGGTCATTAGCGATTATAACTGCCACTTGAATAGGTCAAAACCATTACAAGTTGTTCATGATTCATGATGAGCTAGTCCACGAGAGAATTGCTCATCGAGTGTCTTCACTCGAAGTTCACTCACCGATGATATGAACTATCGATGACACCACTCCACGATGAGATCCATTAGCTTATTACTCTAAGAGCATAAAGCTAAACTCATCAACCTGATGAATACCATTCATAGTCAACTCATTGAAGAGTAAACTCCCTGAACTTCATCAAAGACTGAACCATACTTTACCACTATGAGAGTCAGGGTGTTCAGGGACCTTATGAGTGTACTCTCCGTACCTCCTGGCCCATTACCAGGTGTGAACTAATCCCACAAGTGCACTAAATTTTCCAACATAACGTGGCCCGTATTTGGCTTGCATATAATAATGATATGTTTTGGCTTAAACTTATTCTGAGTATTTATCCGGCTTGCTTGGTCTAACTATTTTACTACATCATCTGAGGGTGTTATGCTAATATGTGTAGCAAGTATTAACAGGCAAACTAGACCATGAAATTCGTTTAGATGGAGAAACTAACAAATCTATTAAGAGACAAACATAAGTCTCATACTCTCATCAAATTAATAAGAGTGTTTTCGATAAAAGTGACAGGAGCATAAATTTAAGCTACTTGAAGTTTACTAGCATGATTTAGGAGCTTATTTCTACAAAAGCTCGCATAGTCACAAGCTCTGTTGTAAAAATCGGTCCAGTTGGCCGATTAATCCTCGTATAATCGTTGATCGCTCACTAAGCGCCTTGATTTATCATAATCGGCCTATTTAATCGGTTTGGTCAAAGTTCGCTTAAAAATAGGTCAACAAACCGATTAATCGAACAAAATCAGTCTAATCGGATTAATCAAACAAAATTGCTTAAAAATTAGTCAACAAAATCGCTTAAAAATCGGACAAAATCGCTTAAAAATCGGTCAACAAACTGATTAATCGGTCAAAGATTGCTTAAAAATGGTCAACAAACCGAATAATATCTATGTTTGACTTTGAACTTTGAAGAATTATGTATTATGTTTATATTTGAACACTTGAAATGTCTGAACTTGATGCACTATGCTTATCTCATACATATAACATAATATAATATCTAAAATTAAAATTTTGTGCATAAAAATTCCAATCCGATTAATCCCCGTCTAACCGATTAATCGCTAGGCCCTACCCGACCGCCTTACTAGCGCCTAGCGATTTTTACAACCTTGATACTCACAAGTTATGTTAGCCAAATGAAGCTCATATTTCAATATAGCTTTTTTCACAAAAGAATGGCCAGTGGCGGAGCTTGAGCTTATCAACTGGGGTACTTTTATTTAACATCATTGATTCCTCTCAAAGTACAAACACTGTTGTTGGAATTATATAAATGAGAGGTACTTTTTTGAAACTTTGACATTTTATAAGGATTTATGCTTTGTAGTCATATTCTAAGGGGGGCCATTATGTAAATTTATGTTTCCACATCCCATGTTTCAACTACAAGTCTGCAAGTTGGTAATTGATCTTGAGAATCTTGGCGGGGCCACCACCCCTCCCTGCCCCTATTATCCTCCGCCCTTGCTAATGACCTTATAAACTCTAAAAACTTGTGCGCTAAACATGGTCTAAAGGTATGTTTAAAAATAAGTTGTAAGTTGTAAACCGTAGAAAATGAAGATGTGAGAAATGACTAAATTACCCTTAACAACCAATTTTTGGGGTGTAGATTGAAAATATTTGAAATTTGTTAAGTACAATGAGTTACTTTAGGTCGGGTATTCATGGTAGTTTACGATCGAACTAAAACAAAAAAAAATCTAGGGAATGTCATTACAATTTTATAAATTTCTAGCATTCAACATAAGCTTAACGTATCACTCAAAAAGAAGATAATTATTTGAGAACACAAGGCATTTATAAATGTAACAACCCACCAAACTAACTTCAAAAGTCAAAAAAAGAAGGGAGTTGGAGAGAAGGTAGCAATGTCACGGTTAGGAATTCAGAATTTTAAATGTTACCGCAATTACTATATATTATGTTTTTTTTTTTTTTTTTTGTATAATTATTGAACGTGATTTTACATTATCAATTATAAAAAAATTGTTAGTTTGTATATTTTTATATCATTTATTACTTTTGGATTGTATAAGGTTTAAAAAAATCTTAAAATTTTATATCAATGTTTGTTATGTTTCTTTATATCAATTGATTATGTGAAATCTTCTATTTATATAATAAAGGAATTACATCATTTCGAAGTGATTTTGTCAATTCATTCTTATTGAAAAACCAATTGAGCCAATAGAAGAGCTCGATTTCGTCACGTAAGCAAAATTGTGTGATGTGATTGATTAATAAAAGTCAAAATTAAATTGATTTTGGTCAAACTTTAATAAATTTTGTGAAAAAAATTTGTTGATAAAAAAAACACATAAAATTATAGGCGTCAAATTTGTGAAAATAAAAACTTAAAAAAAAAATGAGGTAATTAATAAAACTTTAGTTGTTGAATTTTTAAAAATTATATAGAGTTATGTGTAATATTATAAGCCTCAATATTTTTTAATAACTTTGGATTATAAACAAATACTCCCTTATACTTTATACACTTTTATACTTTATATCTTAAAAAATACAATGTATATGTTGTTTTAAAATAACAACATATAAATTTGTATAAGATCATAAGTATCATTTTTTTTAACTATATACGTTAAATAAGGACTCATTTGTATCATTTTTAAAAGTTTAACCTATGTGGACACGAGTTTACATTTTAAATACGGCTAAATTACTGAAAACAGGAATATAATTATCAAATTGTAAGCACAGGTTACTTTAATATAAAAATACATGTAGGCGATTTTACTTAAAACAATGACTCATGTAATTCTTATTTATTTATATAAGGATATCTAGAAAAACATTTTAAAAAACTTTAAGGAGTATACTTTAACTTTATCAACGCTCATTATGTGATATTAAATTTGCATCATGTGTACAACATAATATCAGTAGTGAAATTTAAATAACAATATCAACATCTTTGTCAGCTAAATAAAATTAAATCTTGAGTTACCTAACAGAAATTTTTACAAATATTAGTTGTACTTATATCATAATTTTCATTGGCAAATTCTTATATGTGTATATACTGAACTAAAATGTTAAAATAAATTTGATTTATGTGTAAACTTCGTGCGTGCACGAAACTTATAACTATATAATTATATTCAATTACGCTTGATGAGTGTGTAAATACTCATCATTTTTAGTCAAATCTGAACTGCAAAACACTTAAAAATGCTCACAAATGCATCAAAATACTGAAAATATCTCAAAATGGCATTTTGTATGTTTCAGATGCAAAATGTTTAAAATCAGATAAAAATGAGCTAAGTTTGCATAATTGGCGGTTTGGTCCCCAAGTTTCTAAAATTGTGAAATAGTCCCGAGCACATAATTTCAAAAGAAAAATCACCAAAGGTCCTTTTTAAATCATAACTTGTCAAAATTAGTCCTTTGGTGAAAAATATAAAAGTTTGAGAAAATTACAAGTTTGGTCCTCCAACTTTGAAATTTGGCAAAAATGGTCCACTGGAAAATCCGAAAATGGCAACTTTGGTCCTTGTAATATTAACACTTGTCAATTTCAGTCCTTGGAGCAACTTTGAGATATTGGCGACTAGGTCCCTACAGTTTCAGAAATTGCATAAGAAGTCCTTGTACTTATTAACCTTTAAACACCTTTTGGACTTGTCAAAATGGCAATTGACCCCTTGCCAAAGCCATTGGACCCTGTCATTAACACATTTGAACTCCCTTATTATTTAAATCCTCAGTCAAATCCCCTTGACTGCCTTTTCCCTCCCAAGTCACGAGTTACCACTCTTCATCATCACCATTGCCTGCATCTCCTCTGATAACACTCCTCCATCATATCCCTACTCTACCCCCCTCCAAACACAACAAGCCAAGGAGTGCATTAAATGCCTTCTCCAATATCCCACTCAACCCCAGCTGGTTAAAACCACTTTTGGCGCCAAAAACCTTTAAACGGCTAAGATCCACCCAAGACATCCAATGGTTGATATTTATGCTGGGAACTATTCAGAAAGGAGAGAGAAACTGATTGGATGTATAAAAAGGCAAGAGGAAGCAACAAGAAAAAGAGTAGTTAGTTTTATTTTTTTGAAGTGTATGTCGTTTTTAAGTTAAACATGTCTTAAATAGTTCTTAAGTGTAATTTCCAGTTTATGTGTATCAAACTCAAGTGTTTTAATGTATTGCAACCTTTTTTAAGTATCAATTTGAGCTTATGATAAGAATTCTTATTTCAAGGTCCACTGTTGAAAAATTAAAACTCAGGTTCTTATGTAAAAGCTTCCAACAGCTTATTGTCCCACTCAAACAAGCTTATAGAAGCTTATTATAGCTTTGTGTAAGCTTAAACTTAAATTTCATGCAACTTTGGAATTTGGTCAAAATAAGTCAAAGATGGAGCAAAAGTGATGCAGAAAGGGTAAATGTTGATTCAGACATGAATGTGGGTTGATCTGGAAGCAGTGGGTTGGATAAAATAGGTTAGAGGTTCTTGGGTTCACAGGATTCAAGCCATAGTGGCTTTGGACCTTTGTAAGTTATTTTCACAAGTTCTTGCATACAATGTATTTGTATTCATAATCTGTTAAAACCTGTTTAATTATATGTGTTTAGGTCTGGTTAACTTAGTTTGATCATTGAAATTAGATAAATAAAAAGTTAGATCAGTTTTAGATTGCAAAACAGTTGAGATAGGGGTGTTTGGATCTGCTGATCTATCTGTCTTTTAGGCTTATTCAGTGGTTAATTTCTATTGGTTCATGTTTGTTAAGCATAATTGAGCTCATTCAAGTCTTGGTTTGGTGCCTGCTAGTTCAAAAAGTCAAACATCATTAAAATCTGTCTCACTGCTCCACTGTTGGAATTTTGGATTAACAAAACCTTGTTTTGTGTTTAGAATTGTTAAACATTGCTTGCATTGTGCTTATTCCATCATATTACTTCATCATCAGTCATAAAATCAAGATCAAACTCCATAAAAGTCAACCTTTCAAATTTGCTTCAAAAGTCAAAAGTTGCAAAGTCTGTTTTTCAACTAACTAGAAGGATTTTTCATTGTTTCAGTTCTGAGCAAAACTTGGTGAAACTTGTTGTTTTATAATCTCCTGTTGGTCTAATTTCTTGTTAGCATTTTTGTGTAATTTTGTGGATTTTTTATAAAGATCAAAAGTGCTTATCAAAATGATAGTAAGTGCCCTGTGCACAGTTGCTTGAACTGCACAGGACTTGTGCAGTTCTTGCAACCCTTGCACAGAGCTCTCTAGAGCTTTTCTAGGTCTCTAATTTGGTATTTTAGTACTTAGCCAGGTTGTCTTGAGGTTCCAGCTTTTGCTCTTTAGTTTCCAGCTTATTTGAGTGCCTGTTCTTCTGCTTAAAGTAGCACCTGAAATCTGTTTTTAGCTTAAAGCTCATTTCATCAAATCTGTTGAGCTTGTGATTCTGTGGTTTAAGCTTGTTGTTTTTAGTTGCATTTTAGTACTTATAGCATATTAGGACTTCTGTAATAAGTTGGTGGCTTGTTGTTTTCATTAGGCTTATTCAAGTGCTTATTTATAAGCACTTGGAATAGCAGTTGCTATTTCTTACACATAAGCACCTGTTTTTCCATTTTTCTTAGCTTCCTTATATAATTTTAGAGTTTTCCAGAAATTTTCAGATTTTTCTAAGTTGATTTGCTATTTTTCTTAATTTAAATTAGTTTTTAAGCGTTTTTAATTAGCTTTTAATACAAAAAATTCAGAAAAGGTTCAAAAAAATAATTTTTCATTTTTCTTAAGTTTAGATAAATATAAAAAGTAAAAAAGTAATTTTCCAGATTTTTCATAGTTTATTTTGTAATTTTTAGTAATTTAATTAGTTTTAATAGTTTTTAATTAGTAAAAATAGAAAAATAATCAAAAAATTACAAAAATAGTTTTGAAAATTCTATTTTGATATTTTAGATTTTTCTAAGTCTTAATTTTATTTTTCTAGCTTTATTTCCTGATTTCTTGTATTTTAGGTAATTATTTAATAGTTAAAAATAGTTTTTAATTAATAATAATTAATTAAATAGTTGTAAAAATAATTTTATTTTTCTAAATATTTTCTTTTATCATTAGGTTTGAAAAAATGTATTTTTCATATTTTTAGGGTTAATATTGTGTAAGTTTCACTTTTTAATTTGTACGTCACGTAGATTTTAATTTCAGTTTTGTAAAAACATAAAGACAAAAACATCATTTTAAAAATAGTGATAGCGTTTATTTAATAGTTTTTATCTTTTTAATTTCCTTTAATTTGCATTTAAGCCGTTGTAATTTGTTGGCTTTTTCTGTAGTTATAATATCATTCAGATCCCTTTTTCGTTCAAATTTCTCGATCACTTTACGTTTGATAATCCATTGCATAGCTCGCTGGGACATAACGACCCGGGGAAACACTATACTCCCCAGATCTTCATTGAGTTCGTGCTTAGGCAGTTTTAAGCTGGTTACGGTCTGCCATTCACAAGTGGCAGACTTGAGTGATTTAGCTTGACTGTTTGGCACGCACCAACGCTTAAAGACACAATATTCAGTATTAATACAGATTTTTTTTTTCAAAACCTCGTGCGTGCACGAGTATTATAACTAGTATATTATACAGCAAAATACATCGAACCTTTAGTATTTATGCAATCATGACACTTAAACATAACTTGACTCTCTACTTATAAACACATACCACTGACATAGGGCTGAGCAAAATCATCCGAAAACCGAACAGAACCGACAAATCGACCGAAATAGGGCCGAAGCAAATCGAACCGACCTTATTCGGTTCGGTTTTCGGTTTTGTATAATGATTTCGGTTTTATTCGGTTCGGTTCGGGTCAAAACACACTTATTCGGACCGAAATAGTTAAACCGACCCGACATGACCCGATCCGACCAACCTTATTCGGTTCGGTTTCGGTTTCGATAGCTTTTACTCGGTTTGATTCTCGGTTCACGTTTTACCCTTATCGATTTTCAGGTCAGATCGGATTTGACCGATTCGGGTTGGGTTTGACCCACTGCTTAGCGTTGGGTCCAATAAATTGACTCAATCACCCTGAACAAGATTTGAAAATAAAATAGCCTAACTCACTAAGTAAATAGTGAGTGACTCACTGATAAAGAAATCAGTGAGTGTTGTTTAGTGCTCTTTACTTACTGATACGGTGTCAGTGAGTAAAATATATGAGCTACAAACAACACCAGTGACACTGAGATTTTGAAAAATGTCTTAGTGATCCTGAAGATGCTATCTCTACATCTGGTGAAAATATTGGTGGGAACTTCCAAGAGAAGAAGTCAAACAAGTACAAGACTTTACCATAAGAGTGGGAATATTGTGATGACACATACAAAAGGATGGTTGGTGCTTTTCCAAAAGAGGAAGATGAAGATGGACCACATGGGGGACCACATGTCACCATCATCACATGTCTTGTATTATTTCTATATATATATGCGTAATTGTAATAGATAGGTATGTATTCCTAAACAAAAACAATACATAGTATTAGTTGTTAGGATCATCCTCTCATTGAAACACAAGCATAGCTTGGATCAATGAGAGTTTATTTGTCATTCAATGGGGATAATATACCGAGATTATCCCCGTAAAAAGTTGAGAATGTTATCTTGTAGTCTAGTTGGTATTGAGTAATCTTGTAACTATTGTTATTCAATATTAATGAATTTGTTCTTTAATATATCAAGATTTTCTCTATTATTTGGACCAACAAGTGGTATCAGAGCGGGTGGATTATGCTAATAACATTCTTAATAGTCAAAAAAATCATGTGTAAACCTTCAAAAACTGCTACTGTCATAGCAATTTTTGAGGGGGAAAGAGACACACTCATATTGACATCTTGACAAAAACCTACCCAAAATACCCACTGATTGAAATAATCAGTTAAAGAATACACTCCTCACCACAAAAATCTTATCCCTTCCAAAAAAATAACACACACCGACAAAAAAAAACCAAATCCAGTCAAACAAAACTCTCACAACTCAAAAAAAAAACCCAAATAAAAAAATCCTCACACACAAAAATCTCACCATCACACTCAACCATAAATCCAGATATATCACAAATCCGAAAAAAAAATCACATCAAAACTATCATCTCCAATCAAGATTCATCACAACAATCTTCAATCTAAAACAATATCCACCACACTCATAGACTCACTCGGTAAAAAAAAACCCTAGACTCAACTCCAGTCAACTAGCCACAAAAGAAGCAGCCACGGCGATGGCAACGGTGGTTTATCACTTCATGAACTTCTCATAAAAAAAACCCTCATCACAGCAAACACGACTAACCACAATTGTGGTTAAACCACAAATGAAAATGGTGGTCGGGATTAAGAGTTGATAACAGGGATGAGATTTGATGGTGGTTAATGGGTTTCGGCTGGTCGTGTAATTCATAACTGTTAAATGGTTATGTTCGTTGGGATTAGAAGTCTTTGAAATGATGGGTGGTTTGTCATATAGGTGATAAGAAAATCAGCTTTGTTAGGTTAGTGATGATTTGGGGTGTATAAAGTGTTAGGAGAATTAGGTTAGCCTTGTTGACTTTCTGAAAGAGTATCCCTGAAGAAAAAAAATCAGGTTCAAGCAAAGGAGACTGAGATGGAAATTGGGTAGTAATGTTTAACAGTGTCCCTGAAAATGTTTAGGGTGTGTTAATGTGCGTACGGGCTGAATATGATGGTACAAGGCGACTGATAAATCTGATATGAATTAGTGGGGTATATTAGCTGATGAGTATCAGGTGAGACAAATTGTGAAGTCAGTTAAAACTGACTCAGGGAGTCATATCAGGGAGTGATAAAAGGGAGTAATAAGCTGTTAACGGCTTATCAAGGAGGGCTGAAGAATCAGGTGGTAAGGGTCGTGCGTCAAGGAGTGATATGGTTCAGAGGACATCACAGCTTTTGTGCCTTAGGGACTGAAAGTCAGGGGGTGTTAATGTGTAGTGGTTTGAAAAAGCTATACTTAACTCAACTTGCCCCTGAATCAGTGACTAAAACAAATGAGGTATCCAAAAAGGTTGTCCTGAATGTGTCCCTGACATGGTATCTCTGATGAGACTGAGAAACAAAAACCAGGATACTACCTGATCTGGATTCTTTGATGAATCAAGACCCTTACCCAAAGATAGTCACTGATGATTGTGGGTCTGTTATACTGAAGTGGGTAAAATCTTGGGTGATTCGGTTCAGGAGAGATCGGAGTTCGCAGTGAGCGCTTGAGTGAGCCCATAACTCACAAACCTTGATAAAATGGACTGATTAAAGCAATCGGTGAACGAAAAGGAGTACCTGATGGCATGATATGTTGATAATCAGGGAATGCTTGTTCAGGGATGGCTGTATCTCAGGGAGTGTTACGAGTCAGGCTGAGATGGAAAACTTGGGTCGAGTGTGTCGTAACTCACTTCTTCGGTTTGTAATAACGATAAGAATCAGTCCTTAAACAAACCCTCTCATTGAAGCCCGACTACAAACTCTTTGTCACTGGAAAAAAAATTCGAGTACTTGATGTTTATCTTTTTTTGAGCAGTGAGTACTTGATGTTTATCAGTCTTGAGTGGTATGAAAAAGGTGTAATGACAATAGTGTGGACACTGATGTATCAAATTGAACCAGGTCCTTAATTAGCTTTGTCCGTGAATATTGTATCAGGTGTCAAAACATGTATCAGTGTGTCATGATCAAAGTCAAAAAGGGGAAGAGTGGACACTGATGAATCATAATTGAACCAGGTCACTGAACCTCTACACACTAAAACCTTCCAATTGAACCTGAGTAGTAAACTCAGGTCACTGAACCCCACAAACCTGTCAAAGTGAACGAGGTCACTGAATACCTGAACCTGTTCACTGACCATTGAACCAGATACCTCATTCATTGAACCCCCACTCACTGAACTAGCCACTGAACCCATTGAAATAGGTCACTGAACCTAGTCACTGAGTCACTGAACCCCAGTCACTGAACAACCTGACTGAACCTTCAGTCCTACACCTTTTACCAATCACTTTAGGCTATTTGTATATTCAAATAGGGGGAGACTGTTGGATCTAATAAATTGACTCAATCACCCTGAACAAGATTTGAAAATAAAATAGCCTAACTCACTAAATAAATAGTGAGTGACTCACTGATAAAGAAATCAGTGAGTGTTGTTTAGTGCTCTTTACTTACTGATACGGTGTCAGTGAGTAAAATATATGAGCTACAAACAACATCAGTGACACTGAGATTTTGACAAATGTCTCGATGATCCGAAGATGCTATCTCTACATACTGATGAAAATATGGGTGGGAACTTAAGAGAGAAGTCAAACAAGTACAAGACTTTACCATAAGAGTGAGAATATTGTGATGAAACATACAAAAGGATGGTTGGTGCTTTTCCAAAAGAGGAAGATGAAGATGGACCACATGGGGGACCACATGTCACCATCATCACATGTCTTGTATTATTTCCTATATATATGTCTGTAATTGTAATAGATGGGTATGTATTCCTAAACAAAAACAATACATAGTATTAGTTGTTAGGATCATTCTCTCATTGAAACACAAGCATAGCTTGGATCAATGAGAGTTTATTTGTCATTCAATGGGGATAATATACCGAGATTATCCCCGTAAAAAGTTGAGGATATTATCTTGTAGTCTAGTTGGTATTGAGTAATCTTGTAACTATTGTTATTCATTATTAATGAATTTGTTCTTTAATATATCAAGATTTTCTCCATTATTTGAACCAACACTTAGCCATACATTGACCTCACAACTAACAAAGCAAGCATGTATTACTTGCTAATTTAATTAGCTATGTATAAATCTATATATTATGATGTATAGATATAGATATTTCATTCTCAAAGCAAAGCTTCGCTTAATCAAGGTGAATTGCAATGGTGTAAGTAGTTCCGGATTTTCGTTCACTTTATATTAAACTCTTGAGGTCTAATTTTTAGTAAAATGAGCTGTGAAATTTTTGCGATTTTTTATAGAAAGACTTATGTTCATTCTATTAAAGGCTTTAAATGTTCAAACTTTCAAATTAAAGCTAAATCACATGTGATTTATTATGCAAGTTTCAAGAATGAATGAAAGTTAAAAATAAAAATACAAAGAACACGAAAAGAGTTAAAAAATAATATTTGTCGAAAATATATCAAAATGTCCATCTATTAAATGTCAATTAAATGCTCGTTGCGACAATATAACTTTTTTTAATTAACGATTAATGATTTTTGAGATATTAAGTTTTTAAAAAAATAGGTGGAAGTGCATTTATTATTATATGATGATAGTTTTTTGTAATTTAAGTTTAGTCACGACACTTTTTATTAGTTTTTAAAATAACCTCCTCTTTTTTAAGGTTATTTTTTTTTTCAAAATTTGACAAATTGATTTTTATAAGCATTTTGTTAGGAAATCATATTTCTCAAGTTTTGACCAAATTGAAATTCAATCTTAGACTTTTATAGTTTTATTTTTGAATGAAGAAGCTCAATTTTGAAATTGATTTTTCTTATTGGTCAATCAAACATTTTTTTTCTTACCTATTTTTAGTTAAGCTCCGAATGATCGTATTAAAAGCTCTAAAAAAATATTATTAAAATTAGTATCTTTTAAAACTCATATATTCAGAAGAAAATATGTTTTATATAATTTGTTTTAGTCCGCCGTGCACACATGGTGAATTGACATAAGTTGCATTAACAGAAATAATTTTTTTTTTGAAGTGTAAGCATTGTACCGCTTAATATCAACTCACTAAAAGTTCGCTAATGATATGTTAACATAAAGTTCCGGATATCCTTACTCAAAATGTAAAAAGAAATTAAATGAGTCGTTTATATATATACAATCTTGTGTATTATTTTACATGTCGAAGTAATCTGTACTTTCATTTTCATATTTATAATCACATATTTCCGTGAGAATATATGAATATTATCTATAAATTTCGTTTATATAAATTTATGTGAAAATTTAGACAAAAATTAAGTTGTAAAAGTAGAAAAATATAAAGCAGTTATAGCTTATATAATTCAAGCATTGTTGTTAAAGGCAAACAAAAATGAACAAGTAACAATAAAATTATGAAATAAATAATAGTAAAACTTTGTATATTGATATAAGGGGGAATTGCATATCTACCCATTAAAACTTGTATATTTGCATATTTTCCCAAAACACAAGTTTTTATTGCATAATGTACAATGATGTTTAAGCATGTTTTGAGGAAATATGTAAATATGCAAGTTTTAGTGGGGATATATGTAATTGACCCTTGATATAATATACTATGAAACTTTGTACTTCATGTGAGAATATATAAACAATACAAAAGTAATTTTTTATTTTTTATTTTATTATTATTATTTTTAATAAACAACCATCCGTCTAGTAAAATCAGAAGAAATGATGATATATGGATTACAAAATTTGCGTAGAAGTCACCTCTCCAATATAAACACACGTTTTTTTGTCTCGCCCTACTTAACCTTCTAAAGCTAAGAAACACTGTGTTTTGTATATTGAAACTTGATAAAACAATCTTAAATATTACTCCTAAAATACTACTATCAATTAATAGTGATAACATGAGTATGATCTTAAACTAATACGATTAATGAATGTTATATCCGAAACCAACTTTAAGATAATAATGTTATCACGTACTTTATCTAAGTAATAATTGTATACGAATAATTGCATAATAAAGTATGTGTCATGCATGTATCTTCATTCAAAAACCATTTTTCGCATTAAAGAAAAAAAAAAAAATCGTTGATAATCTAAAGACATGTCAACATACAAACCGTAAAACAATAACTGTAGTATAGTTTACGAGTCTTTAAAAATGATGATGATGATAGCAATTCATATCTTTTCGTATCATATCATTTAATCTTCTCTGGAACTTATTTGTTCAGCTTTATTTTAGTTTAATTAAATAGTAAATGCTTACATTAATGATAAGGGTATGAAGAATGTCACATAATGGAACCAAGATAGAGTGTGTTTAATTTCTATTCTCAAATTTGTATAATGGTTTGATTATAACATTCTAACTTTTAAAACTTTCGAACACTAATGATGAAAGGTTAACTGAATATATTTATTTACTACACTAGACGAGTACCCGTGCATAGCAACGAGATTTATAACGGCAGATAGTTGTAGCGATTAAAAAAAATCTATAGGTAATAAACGAAAAATAATAGAAGTTTGAGGATTTGGGGATTAAACATAATGTTTTGAAACCCGTTTCGACACGGGCGGTTCAACCGGTTGAACCATTCCGACCGAAAAGACGGGTCAAATTAATCTGGTCAACCCGTCGGGTTGGGTCGAAAAACTGGTCAAATTAAACCGGGTCAACCCGTCGGGTTTGAAGCGACCCGAGTCAACCCGGTTTTCGATATGTGTTTATAGTGTGTTAATAGTTTTTAACTTTGCACACGCTTTTCGAAAATAATGTAAAAACTTCCTAAAATACTTTAAGTTTGATCAAATTAAGTTTTTTACTTTTCAAAATTGATCGTTTTTGCATTATTGATAATATAGATATTATTTTGTTCATAAAGTCATGAAAGTTTATGTAAGAAAAGTATTCAAATGCATTGATTGAAATTTAAAAACCTTGAATGACTCAAATAAATAATAATAGCTATGGGTGTTGAATATCGTCTAGCGTGTGAGAATTATAATTTTGGTACAAATATTGTGTTGTTGACTTTTCAAATATAGACAACTTAAGTATTGTGTTGTTTACTTTGCAAATATTATGTTGTCTCAGCGTGTGAGAATCATAATTTTAGTACAAATATTGTGTTGTTGACTTTGTAAATTAACTAAAGTTGTGTTGTTGATTGCAAAAAACATATCGTTTATTATTTTTTGAGTACAAATACTTGACTTTTTAAAGAAGATACATAATATTTATTAGTTTAGAATAATATATAAACAACTCATGTTTGCTATTACTGGAGTATATACGTATAATCATATTTGCTATTAACTGGATGAAAGTCAAAAGGTTTGTGTTTCATAAGTGCAAATCGTGTATTTTAATACAAGATATATATCAAAACTAATGTCGTCTCATATTTGCTATTAACTAATTCATTTAGTTTTCTGAAATATGATCTCTCTATATAATGTCTTACCCATTGAACACATTGATAAACATTTGGAACACATTGAAAAACATACAGGCCACGATTCTCACATGGAACACATTGAAACTCATTTGGTTGTTGAACCTGTTGTTCAATCAGTTGTTCAACACGATGACGCCGAGGTTTACGTTGTACACCTCTTTATGTTTTTTTTTGTTTTTTTTTTCTAACGTATACGTTTGCTATACCATTCTAATATTTTTTGTATTACTAGTTAGATTGAATCTCAAACACTTAGCGCTTTCAGTCATATGGATATTGATCACGTTTTCAACCATATTGTTCCCGATCTTGAACCTGAGGTAAACACAATATACCATTTAGTTACGAGTAACAATTATTTGCAAATATAAGTTACGAGTAAGTAGTCGTACGAGTGTCCTTTATGATACCACTAATTTATATGCATGTTTGTGAAGTTCATTAGATATCAAGAAGTTTTACGCGAAGAGTAACGTGTGTTGTTAGTTAATATTTCATAATTGATGTAATGTTTTATTTTAAGTTTAACTAAATATTTTTATATGTCGTTTGATATATGTTAAGAATTTTTGCTAGAGTTGAATTATCACATGTTACAACAGTTTGTAATTACATTTTAATCCTTTCACGTTCTATTTTGAACGTTATACAAAACACTTACCACAATATCGCATATCGTTAATTGTCAGCCGCTAGAAATCGATGCCGCTAGGCACGGGTACTCGCCTAGTTTATTTATAAGCATTTCTAGTTTTTATATGCTCTATACCTAATATAGTAAATTTTATTAAAGTATGAACAAATAGTTGTCAAAAAGTCAAAAACTAGAAGTTAAAGATTCTACCGCAGCATAAAGCCAAAGCAGTGTATTACAAAACTTGATTATTAGTTGACAAATAATTTTGTTTAAACATTTGACAAAACAAAAAAATAAAGTTTGAGTTAATTGCATTTTTGGTCCTTGTGGTTTGATCAAATTGCATATTTGATCCCCAAAACTTTGAAAGTGCACCAGAGGTCCCCATTTTCAAGTTTTCATTGCACGTTTGGTCCCTGGCCAAAGTTAAATGACTAAAATACCCTTATCTTCTTCCCCTTTAATTTTCTAATTACTTTTTTTTTTCTATTTATTCATCTAATACCAAGATCATGAACAAGAACACAGATAAACAAAACTGCAATTTACTCTTAAAACAAAACCACTCCCACTTTCAAACACAAATCAATAATAAAATCACAAACACTCTCAAAAACAATTTCAGATCTAGCAAAGATAAACAAAAATACAAAAACCACAAAACCCCCAATTAGACATAAAAACATCAACACGGATCAGATTTGGGGTTATGGATAATGAGTACTTATTTTTGTATATCTACATGGGTTGAAGATGTATGCTAGATTCGGGGATTCTGTCACCACCTCCATCGGATCTGTCACCGCCGCCAGATTTGGTGGTTCTATCACCACCTTCGCGAATCTTGTTCTTCCTCTGTGACTCTCGTTTCTTGTTTCGAATCTGGTAGGGTAGGGATTAGGACATGGTTACTGTTCGTGTTTGTGAAGTTGTAATAGTTTGTTGTTGTAGACAGGTTACTGATCTTGTTATTCATTTTTGACTTTTTGTTTCTTGTTTCGAATTTGGCAGTGTAAGGATTAGCCAATTATGTTGATGAATTTGTGTTTGAGAGTAAAAAGAGTTGGGCATGAATATGGATTTATGGTTAGAAGTGGGTGCTTTTTTATGTTGATGAATATATGTTGTAGTCCAACTGTGGGATTTTAAGAGTAAAACATGAATATGGATATGTTATAGTCCAACTGGGGAGTGTTTGTTGATGAATACATGAATATGGATTTGTGTTTGAGAGTAAAAAGAGTTGGGCATGAATATGAATATGGATTTATGGTTAGAAGTGGGTGTTTTTTTTTATTTGGGTTCTTGTTCATGATCTTGGTATTGGATGAATAAATAAAAAGAAAAAGTAATTAGAAAATTAAAAGGGAAGAAGATAAGGGTATTTTAGTCATTTGACTTTGGCCAGGGACTAAACGTGCAACGGAAACTTGAAAATGGGGACCTCTGGTGCACTTTCAAAGTTTTGGGGACCAAATCTGCAATTTGGCCAAACCACAGGGATCAAAAATGCTATTATATATACTAAAAGGCGGGGAAGAGAGAGAATAACAACCCGCACATTAAATGCAAACTTTGCCAACTTGGCAGAAACAGCCCCTGAGGTTCAAGTGTCGTTGCAAAGTAAGTCCTTTAGCATTAATAATCTTTCGCAACTTAGCAAAAACAACCCCTGAGGTTTAAATGTCGTTGCAAAGTAAGTCCTTTAAGCAATCCCGCTGCATCGCGCGGGTTTTCCAACACTCGTTAACTCTAAAGTTTCTTATAAAGTTCTAAATATAATTTTGTGCTGAGAAAATTTTAAAAACACAAAGATCACACATTGTTTTTCGATGTGCACATATTTGTTCAAACAAGTAGACCATGATATGAATATACTAAAATTAATATATCTTAATTGTAAGAGCATGGAGTGTCATGGCACACCACTCCTTTTCATTTGGGCCTATTTGTGCCATATCATTTCCACATCACTCCAACACGTTGAGCCATTCAAGTTGGACTGGCGAAGCAATTACGCCGTGATACTCCATGCTCTAATAGTACCGAAGTGAATAAGGTACAAAATTTGTTTTAAACTTACAACGAGTTAAATTAATTGAACTAACGAGAGTCGTTCAAAACTTCAAACATCTTTAGATAGCAAATCTTGGTCACTTCTCACCTTAAAAAAGTTATATAGGTACACAACTAAACACGTGGAAATATCGGTTTAAAACCACATATATCTTTTCCTTGGTTAACATAACAAAAATGAGAGGTTAATTGGGTCCTAATAAAAAACATTCAATTTGGGTAGTAGATAACTTTGTATCAAATTATATATCTACTTTCAAATTACACGTAATTTTTTGAGAGGTGATACATACATTATGTACCAATGAATTTATATTGTGTCAATTTCATATATACCGAATTTAAAAACTCTAATTCTATATTTTCTTAACAAATACTTTAAAGATATTATACTTACTAGGCGAGTACCCGTGCTTGGCGGCAGCGGTTCCTGGCGGTAGACAATTAATGATATGTGATATTATGGCAAGTGTTTCGTTTAACATTCAAAATAGAACGTGAAAAGATCAAAATGTAATTGCAAACGGTTATAACATCCGATAATTCAACTCTAACAAAAATTCTTAACATGGTTTGACATTCACGAATATGGTATGACAGTTTTTCTTTGCAAACAATGAATACTTTCCAAAGTTACCGTGCAAAGTAATAGAAATCAAGTTTGACATTCACAAAATGACACTTTCTTTGCAAACCATAAATACTTTCCAAAGTTACCATGCAAACCACATTTTCGACTTTTCACATTTCACTTTTACAATTCTTGACTTGTTGACCATTTTTGTATATTATGTAGTATAGATATAGATATAGATATACTAAAAACTTTTGAAAAAGTATGAAATTTTGATGTTTAAGTTAGGTAAATATAAAATTACCTTATTTATATTACCCCGTAACTTTTAAAAACCATTCTAATTGATTGAAATTTTAAAGTGAAAACCTATTTAAAAATTAAAAAAAAAAAAAAAAAAAAGACTTATAAAATGAAGTCAGGGTTAAAGTAGCCAAACAATGAACAATTAACCGATCTAATCTAATTTAAACTAGAGTTATAATATATAGATCTAATGATAATTAACGATATGCGATATTGTGACAAATGTATCGTTTAACATTCAAAATAGAACGTGAAAAATTGAAAATGTACTTGCAATAATAAAGTAATACTAATAACCAAAAGTTAAGGATTTAAAATTACAGTAATAAACAAAAAAATAATAGTAATACTTATGAGCGTACTTGTCGGTAATATGATTGATAGCAATGTTTTTAAACCCGGGTCCACCCGACCGGTTAAACCGAGAACCGACTCGGACACCGGGCCGGATAGGACCGGGTTTTTGCTTGTTTGATAATCGGATTAAATCACCGATTTTTTTTTACCCGGGTTGACCCGGTTTAATAAACCCGGCATGGTCATGATTTTTTTAATAAAAAATTTAACAATATGATTTTTTGATTTTTTATTTAAAGAATTAACAATATGATATTTTCTTCCATTAACTTTTCTTAAGTTTAATTAAAAAGTTGAAATGGTGATGGCTAATGTTTATTAAAATTTTGTAAAATAGTAAATTATAGTTACACTATCTTAGAATCATCAATTAGTATAGTTTTACTATATACCATTATAATTTAGAATCACTTGTTGAATTTTTTGCTATATTATTATAGATATAGAATTAAAAAGCAAAACTTATCGATATAGTCTTAAACTTTTTCATTGGTTTAATCGAATGTATAAATAAATGCGGATAAATTATGGGATCATGTAATACTAATTATTAAAGGGCATATTTGAAAATGCATTATACTTGTCAAAAAAACATTTTCAATGTAGTGAACTAAAAAAAATATTCTTTTGAGACACTTTTGATTTTTTGTATATAGTATGACCATTTTACCTTTTTAAATTACATAAATGGTCCCTAATGGTTTGCGAAAATTGCATCCACCATTCATAGGCTAAATTACATAAATGGTCCATGTCGTTTGGAGAAAATTGTGTATACCGTCCTTATTTTTTTTTTCCGAAATTTGTTTTCCAAATTCTTTTTTTTCAGAAATTTTTTTTCGACAATATTTTTTTTTTCGAATTTTAAGAAAATAACTTTTTTTTGAAAATAACATTTTTTTTTAAATAAAATTTTTCTTCGAAAATAATTTTTTTTAGAAAATATAGTTTTTAAATAATTTCTATTTAGAAAATATATTTTGTTTTTAGAAAATAATTTTCCAAGTTACCAAAAACAATTTTTCACTTTTTCACATTTTGACTTTTTGACCATTTTTTTATTTTACGTAGTTAAGATAAGATAGACCTAATGGTAGATTTATTTTATTCATTTTTTGACAAATGTAATATACTTTTTTTCTTTCAACATTTTCATCAATTAATTTTTAAATGCATCAATCACATCTGTAGGTCTAATTTTAAGTGTTATTTTTAAGCAACTAAATCATTTTTCTATAAACTAACTAGTTTACAAGCAACCTAATTAGTTCAAAAAAGAAAAAGCAACCAAACCCTACCACAGTACCACCTACGAGTAGATGTTATGTAATACGTGTAGAGAGGCTTTTTTTTGCGAAGTAGGTTATTTTTAGATGTCTCAGTATCAAATAAAAAAGGGTTGTACTATTAGAACCATCTATGGAGTCACATCATAGGTGAATATTCCCTTTGTCCCTCACTTTTTTCAGTACAACACAGTTTTTTTAGTTTAGTTCTGTTAGAGATTAATAGGGTGGTCAGTATTTGACAGTTTTAAGCGTTTGACTTATTAAAATTTATATTTACTGTTCCGCATTTTCAGGTTTATAGTTTTTTGATATAAACAAAATTATAAAAATAAAAAAAAATAAATAAAAAATAAATAAAAAATGCAAAAAAAATAGGAGGGTCAATATAAAATTATAGCTACCGTCAAAATAACCCCGCCCATCAAAAATCAATATATAGTCTCAAGGTTTGTTTATTTATTTATTATTCTTTTTTTTAACCCAATGGTGAAAGATATATTAGTATAACGCAAAGGTTTAGCATTCAAATTATATCTATCGACTTTTTTAGTTGTGGTTTTACTTAACTTGTTTTTTCACATTTTGGTTGTAGGGCAAGACTCTATGGGTGCAGGCGTGCAGCCACAATGCAAATAATTAACCCTTCGTATTGTGATTTTAGTTTATTTAGATACAAAATTAATATACACACTTAATATTGGAATTTGAAGTGTGTTTACTAAAACCAACTTATGTCAAAACTAAAATTAAAATCGTAGATATAATGTAACATTGTTTTTTATGGTCATTACTATCATCACATCCACGTCAGCGCACATTATCATTCGACACACCACCTTTTATTTTTTTATAATCACCAAACAAAAATAAAAAATAAGTAAGTCACATACATATAAGGGTGGTGCAAACCACCACTATATGCAAAATCTGAAGCATGGTGCATAGTGCATGATGTTTGGATGACTTTTATTGGGGATCACTCGTGAGAAGTGGGATAGTGGTGACTGGTGATCCACCGCCCCTCATAAAAAGTGGCCTAAATTAGAGTTAAAAATTAAATTTATTATTATAAGATACGTAAGTAATGGGAGAAGAGATTAGAAGTATAAAAAGTATATAATTGTACTGTAATTTTAAATGTTATTAATGTCTAGTAACTAATATAGTTTTTCTTTATGTTTTAAGAAAGGTCTTTAAACAGTTCATACTTCATAGTGTTTAAGACTTTGTATATCATGTGAGTCACTTTCAAAAAAAAGAAAATCATTAAACTAAAATATTATTATTTATTATATTGCTAAAAGCTTTTATAAATTTTATGAGTTGAATAGAATTTATATTGTGAGTAATTGACTTTTATAAAAATAAACTTGATATTTTAATAATTTTGTGTTAAACTACTCTAAATTACCAAATCAAACAGTAAAACAAAAAATCCAATAAAAAAAAGTAGATTTAGTTTAAACAATAAAATAAGGAGCCATAAATATTTAATAAAAAATAAAAATCCAAGATTTAAAAGCTCATCATCTCCTGTCATCACTCACTCCTTCAAATATTCTTACACCAGAAGATTACCCAAAACACACTGTCTTCCTCTCTCTCTTTTTTTCTATTTTTTATTTTATTTATTCCCATTAACATTTTATTATACATTTCATTTTATTTACAAAAAATAAAAAAAAAAGTACTACTAGTAGCTATGAAGGAATAACCAAGAAACATATAAAAACCATTCATTAAAAAAAACAAAACATCAACTATATACCTTACCTTTGTTTTAGAACAACAACCCACATCTTATTTTTTTTATTCTTCCTTTGTTTGTGTCTCAATTCTCATTAGATCTCAATCTTTCCACTAATGGTATGTTCATGCTCATCATCAAGATTCATTTTCTTGATTTAATATAAAGGTTCTGTTTTTATATGTATATGTGTGTATTTGATCTATTTGAATTATGGGTTGTTGTTTATAGGAATATGCAATCTACTTGAGATTAGTGTTTGATGGATCCAATTATAGTTCTTGAATACTTTGTTTATAGGAATATGCAATCTGATCACTTTTTTTTAGTTGAGTTTATCTAGATAAGGTAAATTTTTAATCTTTTTCATATCCACATTTTGATCTGTTTTGATGTTGTTTGTATTGAATTATGTAGAATTGTGTAGAATTATGTTTGGATTAATGATCATATGTTTTTTTCAATGAGGATTGTGATGTGTTATGTTTTTTTTTGGTATTGTAGTTGGTTTGATGGCAATTCAACATGGGATTGTGGAAAAGATGGAAGGGGATTTCGGGAAGTTGTTCATTGGAGGGATATCGTGGGATACGGATGAGGCGCGGTTGAAAGAGTATTTTAGTAGTTATGGTGAAGTGGTGGAGGCTGTGATCATGAGGGATCGGATTACTGGACGTGCTCGTGGGTTTGGTTTTGTTGTGTTTGTTGATCCTGCCGTTGCTGAGAGGGTTGTTTTGGATAAACATATGATTGATGGTCGAACCGTAAGTTTTTTTTTTAAAGTTTGAAACTTTAGTTTAGATATGGGGTGTTTGGATGTGCATTTACACGTTGTTTGGCATTGGATATTTATAATTCTGCTTTTAGTGGTAGATAATCCGTAACCGGGAAAAACCTTTTCTTTTTACCTTTTAAATAAGCAATTGCTGCAACTAAACTCCTTTTCTTTTTTTTCTTTTTTTTTTGAATATTTGTCATTTTACATTTAAATTCTTAAATACCCAAAATTCACCAAGCAGTTTTACTAATCACTACTTCGACAATAGTAGCACATCCAAACGGTATATCCAGGTATCCAGCAACCCTTTTTTGCTGTAGTAGTTGATATCTTACTCTGATTATTGCAAATCATATACGTAATCACTTTGAAAACGCAATGCCAAACACCCTTTTATTGTGAGTAGCATTCTCTCATACTTTAGGAACAATGCAATCATTTTTTTCAGAAAATGGCTACTAAGACAAGTGTAAAACAATCTGTATATCCAAACACCCAAACAGTACTATGTAATGGAAACAATGTACTCGGTATTTCACAGTTCTTAGTTCATAACTTGCGTGTTTAGGTTGAAGCAAAGAAGGCAGTTCCAAGGGAAGACCACAATGGGCTAAACCGAGTCAATGGCAGCATTCAAGGGTCACCGGGTCCCGGTGGACGTACAAAGAAGATATTTGTTGGAGGTTTAGCATCTACTGTCACCGAAAGTGACTTTAAAAAATACTTCGATCAGTTTGGTGGTATTACAGATGTAGTAGTCATGTATGATCACAACACTCAAAGGCCAAGAGGTTTTGGTTTTATTACATTTGATTCAGAGGAAGCAGTGGACCGTGTCTTGCATAAAACCTTCCATGAACTCAATGGTAAAATGGTTGAAGTCAAACGGGCCGTCCCAAAAGAGTTATCACCAGCGCCTAACCGGAGCCCAATGGTTGGGTTTAACTATGGGTTAACCCGACCCAACACATTATTCACTAGTACTTACCCACAAGGTTTCAATATTGGGTCGATCGGAGGTTATGGCGGTCGAACCAATAGTCAATTCAGTCCTATTGGGAGAAATGGATTCAATCCATTTGGGTCATCTGGCTATGGGATGGGTATGAATCTTGAGCCCGCTTTGAGCCCTGGTGCATTTGGAGGGAGTTCAAACCACATGGGGTATGGGAGAGTTATGAGCCCGTATATTGGTGGAAACTCGAATAGGTACATTACCCCTATTGGATATAATCAAAGTAATGGTAGGAATGAGTCATTTATAGGTTCATCAACTCGAAACATGTGGGGTAATGGTGGACTCACGAGCCCTAATGGGTCCGGTGCGTATTTAGGCTCAGGAAGTGGTGGATTTGGAGTATTTGGAAACGGGGGCAATTGGGGCTCATCTCCTATATCTACCCAAAATGGAGTGAACTCTTCTGGATACAATGGTGGAAGTATTGGGCCTATAGGGGGTCCGGAAAGTAACTATGGTCTTGGACTCGGAAGAAACGGACCAAGTGTAGGACAGGAAGGGTCTTATGGTAATATGTACCGTGGGGGTTCAATGTATGGTGACCCGACTTGGCAGTCTTCGTCTAATGAGCTTGATGGTCCAGGTTCTGGTTCATTCGGTTACGGGCTTGACAGTTCAGAAGATGTTGGAAACTATAGCATTGCAAATAGACAAACTAATAGGGGTATGTTATCATACTCTATTTGAATACACTACTCACTTTTCTGTTTGTTTCGTCTTTTAATCATTTTACTTCTTTTTACATCTTAGCCATTGAAATATGAATTGGCGTCCCATTAGGATAATTTCTTAAGTTAAGATTACATGTTCTAAAATGACAAAAACAGAACAATGAATACGTACATTGGTATTTTATTACAAAATTTATTGTCAAATTCAAGAATCTTCTCAAGATTGCATATAACATCAAGTTATTAACTTGTTTTTGGCGAACTATTTCAGGGATTGCAGCATAGAAGTTTTCATGATATGCATACAAGAAGGTAACTTTAGGAGGAACTGTTATTTTCGTAGATAACCCTCTTTAGTATACAACACGAGCGGCTTTAAGGCAATTCAGTATGTGGATTCTTGAAAAGATATACTACAACATTTGAAGTTGGTTTAAAAGGGTATTTGGTGGCAAGTTTTGATTTTTGATTGACCTTAGGTTTCCGGCATGTGTTCCTGGTCAACAGGTCTCACATTTGATGTGTTGTTGTGCATCTTTTCGACGAGGGTGGTAGAGTAGATGAAATAATTAATGTTTCTCTTTTTGTTTTCTTCGGGTTTTATTTGTTTATTGTTGAGTTGTTGTAATGTCTGGCGAAGTTGTTGCCAGTACTTTGATATCGCTTTCTGATAATGTACTTTCGGTTTTGTTTGATTTACAAAGTGTGAATGATTAGATATTCAAGTTAATAAGTTGACTGAATGTTCACTTTCATGTTATTCCATCTCCATTTGCATGTTTTAAACAGGTTATATTGATCTTGTAAGCTTCAGTACCATTTTGATTCATCTAACACTTTAATTTTGTAGTCATGCTCAGGGCGGAGCCTGAAAGTTATGGTCGAGGGGCTAACTTTGTAAAAAATTTAGAAACTACACTACAAATCGGTTCGTTGAGAGGCAAAGTACAAAAATAGCCAAATAATTTAAAATTTTTACACTACATTTTTTTGGCCGTGGGTTCGTGCCCACCCTGCCTCTCCTGTCTCCGCCTCTGGTCATCTCAGTTGCTCACATGTTCATATTGGCAGTATGATGATGGCCCCATAAGGTGAACAATGATGTAAACACATTCCATTGTTCATCATTTATCAGGCTCACCCATATTCATATACTTGTGTACGTGCATGTCGTTTTAATAGAGCCCGGCGTGTCGTCTTATTTGTTTTCAAGTACTAGCAACCTAACAAAGGTAGAGACATCGACACTAAATTTTAAACTCAGGTGATAATCGAGGAAAAATGAAACTCCAACTGAATAAACTTATAAAACCGGCATGAAAATATCGTCTGAATGCAAAACTCGAAAACGATGAGAAACAGGATGTTTTTGTTCTATCATTGAACACTGAATTAAGATGTTAAATCTTAGTCAATAATCATCAAGATGTTAAATCATTTGTTTTTGTTCTAGCATTGAACACTAAATTAAGATGTTAAATCTCAGTCAATTTTCCTGAATGATGTTATAGATAATAGATATAAGTTTAAAAAGAAATTGCGGGGATAGCTCAGTAGGGAGAGCGCCAGACTGAAGATCTGGAGGTCAGGTGTTCGATCCACCTTCACCGCAAATAGATTGTTTTTAAATATTTTCGATTTTATATACAAAGTACAAACTGCTTTCAAATACGTTTATAAAAGTAAATGTAAAGATTTTAAACATGTTGCGGGGATAGCTCAGTTGGGAGAGCGTCAGACTGAAGATCTGAAGGTCAGGTGTTCGATCCACCTTCACCGCATACAGTTTTTTTTGCTACTTTTTAGTTTACATTACTAATCTTTCAGAAAATTGCACCATTTGTCCCTGTTTGTTTCTAACATTCGTAAAAAGTTTACGAGCTTGAGTTTCCACGAGCGAGATTTGATTGAAACGAGCCAATTCAAACTCAAAGTTAGTCTGCGTTCAGGTTAAATGCAAACTGCAAACTCAGTTTGAAATGAACTTACATGGTCCAATCTTCAGCTCTGGTTGATGAAAATTTGAGCTTGATTTGAGGTTGCTTCGAGGGCTCATTTAGCTCAAAGATACTAGTAAGAACCATGTTCATTGAGCTGAGCCTTGAGCAAACCAAGCTGATCAATTGAAAGCTCAATTCTTGGCTAACAATTTTATCAAGTGTCATATAAGGTATAATATTATTCTAATTATAAGCTCATACATCAACTTTTTTATGGTAAATAAAGTTGTAATTATTGTACAGTTCTTTAGGGTGACTTTCTTTATATCTAGCGAATGTTTAATCTCAAATAACTCATATTAAATGATGACTCTTTGAAATCTTAGTCAGTGTGGTTCTAGTTTATATTACTTTATAAATTTATATATTTTGATGACAAAATGTCATATATATGAGCTCAAGTATAAAAGTTTTAAAATTGTCGATCACAAATGCCGCGGAATGAGCTCAATTCAACGTGTCGGTATAGCTCAACATCAACCAGTTCAGGGTGAGCTGAATCTCAAATAACTCAATAAATGCTCAAATCGTCAGTGCACCAAGTCATATATATGAGGTATAAAGTATTAAAATATCACAAATGCCGCGGAAAGCTCAATGAGAGTTTAAGGGTGCTCCTATAAGCCTCAAAACGACTCATTATGCGTTTCAAGATTGTGTGTAGTAAGTGGTAACAATCCACATAAGGTTATCTTACCTACTTTTGTTATTCTTAACTAATGTATCACATCTTAATAATTAATCCAGCAATTATATGATGTTTATAAAGTTACTTTCCCTTTGTTTGTTAATAAGTTATACTTCATATTTCACGATCTAATGATTATTTTACGCATGAGTGATATTGATAAGAACAAATACCTCTCCATCAACCATGAGCTCTTGTCGTTCACCAACTCCAAACATTTGTTTCGTAAATTTGATCATTATGGTCCATTATATCTTTAAGATCTACTTATCTGTCTCCTCAAAAATAATTCTATCATTTTGCAAGGGATCTATGTAAGATAAAATCAATGGCAAATGACAAAAAAATGCATCGAATTTGACACTTTTTCTTATTGTGTGTACTGAACTTTCAAAATTCGATATTATGTGTATTTTGTGACCATTTTACCCTTAATTTTTTTTAATTTCGAAGGGTAAAATGGTCATTTTACATGGCAGAATAGTCACAAAATACACATAATGATCGAAATTTGAAAGTTCATTACATACAATAAGAAAAAAAATAGTTGGCTACACACAATCACATAAAGTGTTAAGTTCGATGCATTTTTTTGTCATTTGCCCTAAAATCAAATACTATATCTCCAAAATTATAGATCATTAAAATTAAGAAGTTTGAATGCAATCAGATGCAATGGCATAAGTTAAGAGCACTAGGTGCAATCACGAGCCACCCTCGCCAAATCTAGAAAATCAAACACATGACTAAAAATACACAAGCAAGATTTTAGAGCATCGACTGCAATAGCTTAAGATCAATAAATGCAATCACGAGCCACCTTCGCCAAATCTACGTGGCACTCCTTTTGGCTTAAGCCGAATGTATGTTACTGCACCGCCTCCCCCCTCACCAACAATTTGCCCATACGCCAAATGGGAGATTTTGTGTTTATTTTTTTTTAACTAGTTTTTTGTGTTTTAATGGGTATTAAGATCTTAAAGTTGGGGTTTTGCCTTAAGTTACCGAGGAGAGTGTTTTTTGGTGTGTGAGTGAGAGGTAAGTGAAAAGGAGAAAAAATGATGTGGCGCTCTAAGCCAAACTACCACCTCAACGCCACCTCATTTTTTCCCCTTTGACTAACACCCCAAAGAACACTAGTAACTTAAGCTAAAACATCACTTTCAGGACCCACCATTTTATATTATTTTTCATTTTTTCCAAACCAACTAATTTTTCATTTATTAAAACAAAAATAGAAATTACAGTACGAAAACAAAAAATACGAAAACAAAAACATTTTTTTTTAAATACGAAAAAATAATACATCAAATTACCAATAAAATAATTTTCCTATTGTTGTTGTTGTCAAAGATATCCCATAATATTTCATTAAAGAGTTTCATGTGTATATTTATCATATAATTCTTTGGCTTTCCTTCGTTGTACTTCACATTTCTCGATCCAAGTACGCTGTATATTTTGTTGCGGACTAAGATAAAATTCGCTGAATTCACTTATCACAAATTTTTTATCTTTCAAAATCATATTATGCAATATGATGCAAGTGTACATGATTCTTCATAGCTTGTTTATAGTCCAACAACGCGCCGATTGTTGTATTATTCTCCAACGTCCTTGGAGAACACTAAAAGCTTGTTCGATATCCTTTCTTGCACTTTCTTATCGCCTTTTAAAGAGTCTATGTTTCTTGTCTCGTGACACTTTATATGATTGAGAAAAGTTGCCCACTAAAAGTAAATCATGTTGGCCAAGTAATACTCTTTTTCATATGTAAATCCAATTACTCAAATGGAGCCACATGGGCGATGTCATCAATAAGGTCTTCGAATAACGGAGAATAATTTAAATGTTAAGATCGTTATTCACACCTGCTACAACAAAAAGGCATGCCAAATTCACAAATCATACGACACAGCAGCTTCAAGCTTTATAGTTGGATATGTTTTATCACATCTTGCAAATTGTCTGTGTCATGCTTTCGGACATTTTATCAATTCCTAATGCATACACTCAATGCTTCCACGCGTCCTGGGAAACCTATGAACCCTCTTATGTGTAGCAATAAACTTTGAATGTCATTAAATTCTGGTTTCCTTAAAAACTGAGACATGTACAAATTAATAATGCACATAGTAAAAAAAAAAAAAAAAAAGACAATTGCGTGTACAATGTTAACCCATTTTAGATATTCATCAAATCCATCAGTTGTTGTGTCATATATCAACTGGCGTATGGCGGGAGTGCATTTCTTAATAACACTTAAAACTCATTAGACCTATACAATTGGGTCGGACTTTAAAGAATGTAAAATGACCGGGAAGGGGATCGGCAGTATAAGTAGATATACTTTCGACTATTTCTAAAAATAGCTTCCTGCTCATACGATATCGACGTCTAAATTAGGACGCCGGATATTTTGGATTATCACCAAAATAGTCACCATCAAACGTTCTTCTGCTAGTTCATAGTCACGGTATATCGGAGTGCACGAGTGTGAACTTTGAGCTTCTTGTTGTTGCAACAATTGCTGACACTCATAAGCTTTCGTCAAAAAAAAAATGTCACATTGATCATCATGGATTGGTATACATCATCAACCGGATTCATAGTTTACAATATTTTAGTTTGTGAATGGAAGTGAAAGATTTTAGTTTGTGTGTAAAAATGGTGTAAAAAGGGTTTATATAAAGTGAAAAATAGTTGTTGAAAAATATGGTGTATAAACATTTAAAAAAAAGGAAAAGTAGCCGTTGGTTGTAATGTAAAACAAAAATCAAGCTTTCTTCCATTTGACGTAAGCCAAAAAATTAGCGAGCGATTTGGCGAGTGCACCAACCGGTGCAGTGACGAGCCTTTTAGTGAGTGACATCACGGATTGGCAAGGATGCTTCGCGAGTGCACCCCATGCTCTTATTATTATTTACCTCTTTCATGTTTACCATCTTTCATGTTTGCCATGAGACTTATTAGTCAAGTTACCATACACTCCATGCATTGAAGTCACCCGGCTATTCATTTATTGATTAGGAGTTTAAACATGAAGCTAAAAACATGAAAAATCCATAATATGAACATTATTTTCTTTGTGGATGATAAAGGATGCTGGTAGTAGTTGTTAACTAATAACTACAACTACAACACCGCCAATCAAAAAGATTTAATTGCAACCAATTAATCAAGCTTTAAATTAAATCAGGATAAAACTCAACTCTAATAATAATGACAATACATGGTGTCTAAAGTAGGCCCTGTAATTAAGCATATGATTGATTCATTTCACCTTATGCTTTTGTCAATGTCTCTTTGATTACATTATTATTGAGAACACAAGCAATCGAGCATCTTAATCCACTAAAGAAAGTGAAATAACCATCATTTAACTCGTGATTGTGTAATCGATGTCCCGAGCTTAAAGCAACAAACTGAGGCCGACGGTTACATAGCGAACAAGCATTGTTATCTTGAGTTGTGTTGCTTAGATTTTTGACATTCTTGTCATGATACAAGAAAAGAAAACTGTTTAAGATTTTGGCTCATCAATCCGGTTATTTCAGTATATATGTATCCCGCACGGCATATTGTATAAGGTTTAGATTATCTATATCTTTACAATAGGACCGACCTGTGGAATAACCTAAATGACACAATAGAACCTTCAAACTACAGTAAAGATCATGAGCATAGGCATGATGTGAGCCCTGAGAATATATCATCTTCGACTTTTTGTTTTTGTTGCTGTCATGGTCGATCCTACCAACCCAATACACCTCGATGAAGCATTTTGACCCTAACAACTGGAAAATCAAATGTTAAATCTGCTTGTCACACTTAAATATGATGCAAATAACTTCCTAGTCGCAAACTCTGCAATGATCACTTTAGTCGCACTTTCAACACCTCAGATTATCAGATTATTCTGATATGAAAGATGCACGTAATGGACTAAACATATGGATAGTTAAACAAACTCTACATCTTCGTCGATGATGGGTTTATTAACACCCTCCCTATGTACCTTAATAAGCAGAAAATCAAAACTGATAATCACGTACAAAGTTCCAACTGAAGATCACATACTTTGTAGTCGCAATAATCACTTTATTCGCACATTATACGTCCACAAAGACTGAATACGTACTATAGAAACACATAAGCATGGTAGTTTTGGAATAAGAACTAAACTGAAATCCAGGAAACACAGAGGTTAAAACACATTGTTCCATACTTACATACAGTAATACAACAACATTAACTAAAGCAGTATTAAACCATCAGTCCTTTTTATTCTAACCCCTAAACGTCATCACCAATTCAAGTCTTCAGAAAAAAGCTCGACTCCCATAAAACACACGAGGCTGTGTCCCGTTCGGTGTCTGTGTTCCAGTTGGAGTCTGTGTCTTCTGATCCGAGCCAACCGAGTCTCCAGACTCTGTTCCCGCCTTTTCCACATCCAATGGGAGCTTCATCTTAGCCAACGACTCAGTAAACTGTTGCATACTCTTCATGTACAAATCCACAAAGTCTTGTTGAACCACTTTCTGATCAACATCAAATTTTTCCGCCACTACAGGCTTCTTTATCAAACTGCCATTTGCAGAATCACTCTTAGCATCAACACTTTTCGCCGGTTCCACTTTTAGAGGAGACTCATATTCTTGATTTGCAGATTTTGAGTCTTTAAAGGGAGCCGAAGCACAATGTGATCCATTAGTTGAAACACTTGTAGGCGGAGAGTCAGGTTTTGGGGTCTCAGCGGTTGTATCAACTTGATCATCAGTGTCCGACGAGACCAAACTTTCTGAGCTAAGACCAAAATACTCAGTCACCATCATATGGTTTTCGTTAGCAATTTTAGGATCCGGGAACTCAAGTTTGTCAAATTCAGCTATTTCTGAATCATTCGGGGTTCCTTTAGTGGTGGGAACTGGTGGTGGGATGGCGATCACATCGGGTGAGGCTCCGGTGTATGATAAAGACAAATCAACAAAACCGGAAGGCGAGTGGAACAGATCAGTGGAAGATAAAGTGAACTCCTTTTCTAACTTTCCATTCTTGACAAGGACTTCGGATAAAGGGATTAAAGCAAAACCTAACAACTGATCTTCAAGATAATTTCTGACCCTACTTAACATATATATCTCGCATTTAAGTGAAGATTCGATAGTGGGAACATTAATTCGAAGGGTTTCATTAAAGACTGGATTTTTACCACCCCCGTTAACTGTTTGAGTAGTGAGGGACTTTTCAGGGTTGGTAGTGATGCATATTTTGGCATAAACGTCTTGTTTGTGGTATATGCAGATGTTCTGAATGTCCCTTGCTTGATGAATGTAGACATCAAGAACACCGACAGAGGGTTCGGTTTTCTTAGTTGTCAAAGGTTGGTTTTTCGTGAAGAGGTCAAGGTTTTGTCTTTCAGGCTCATTGAAGACAGAGGTCTTGAATGGTGACACAACAGATTGAGGAGATTCCATGAAGCCTGGAAAAAAAACATTTCAAGATGTTAAAGATCAAGAAGAAACAGCAAAATTGAAAATATACACAATCATCAACTAAATAATCATGCATGAATCGATATAGATCTAAACCCTTAATAATTATTGCAAACATCTTTTATGCCGTTTTATTTATGTGCTGAAGAACTAAAGCAAGCACCCAAATATAAAAGCAGACATGAAAAGGTTAAAAAACAATTACAAATGCACACACATTTGCAGGAAATATCTACCAAAGAAAACAAAAAAAGTAGTAAGCAAATTCACAATTTGTAACTAATCAACAACAACAATACCCAATCCCGAAACAGGACACGGTGAGGTAAGATGTAGACGGTCACACCCTTACCCGGAGTCCGGAGATAAAGGGACAGCTAATAATCATCTATCCTAATTCAACCATCTAAAAAATGAGCAAACTCCATTTCAATTGCTGATAATCAAACTACAAATCATAACAAAATCAAACTAATAAAGGTGAAACAAGGAAGACAGTTGAGTACATCAAAATCATATAAACAAGAACTGAATTCTGAGTATAAAACACATGTTTAATTCCATAAAGTTTTCTAATTTACTTCAAATAAGAGCTCCAAAAACCAAAATCCAAAAGCAAAATTTTCAAAAAAGTTAAATAATACTAACAATAACCCATGATAAAAAAGAAAAAAAGTAACATAGATGGTGATCAAGTTCTTAACTTTTAAACTAACTAATCATCAAATATAGTTCTAAACTTCAAACCCAAAACATAATTCATTTCAGTTTTAAAGAAAATCAAACCTTAAATAAGTAGGAAGAACCCTAATCCTTATTTTTAGTAAAAACCCAAGAATTATCCAAGAAATGACTTTTAGTACAAAACCACGTTTATTCCCAATATATAAACAAAACCCACAACACCAATCATCTTCAATTCCAATAAAGTTACCTTTTTTACCTCTAAAGTCAGAAAATTTAAACCCCAAATATACAAATAAAGTTGAATCTTTTTTTTTTTTTTTTACCTCAAATAAAAACTCCAAATTCCAGAATAGAAGACAGCTAATTAAAAGTAGCAAAAATAGGTAGAGCAACAAGAAAGTAATTGATGATCACAAGAGTCCAAGAAAATAGAAAGTGGAAAGTGAAAAACATAAAAAAGGTAAGGTAAGGTCATTTCTTGCCTTTTCTTTAATCAAGAAACCAGAAAATCTGCACGCAATCAAGTGAGAATAATAAGGAAAAAACTGTTGAAGATAATATTGTTAACTACTGTGGAGGAGTCTGTGAAAGCTTCTTTCTATTCTATTCGTGTGTCCCCATTCTTTCTTTTTATAGCTGCCTTGCTTCCTGCCCCTTTTTTTCTCTTTTAATTTCATTAATTAACGGAAGATGATTATAACATGTGGGAATGGATCAGGGCGAGAAAAAAAACATCAAAAACGAGAAGAATGAGAAAGATTTTTAGTTATACATTTTAAATAAAAAAAAGGAATTTTGAGAAGAGATGTATTCATTTTTATGAATGTATCTGAAATATGTGATTATGATTTTTTCTCACTTTCTTTATTTTAATTTTTCTTCTTATGTAACTCTATAACAGGTATCGTAAATTTAGCTACACATCGATTTCTCTCTTTATAATTAAAGAGTAGTAATAAAACTATTAACTTCGACACTAAAACATACATCACTTGAATACAAGTATATCACTATATCCTATGATATACTAAAAAAAAAAGTAATCTTTTGCACTTCACAATATGGAGGTGAAACGCTGAATTAAAAACAATAGAGAGGCAGTCGTGGTGGTGCTATAAAGAGAATGTGGTGGTAGGGAACACTCATAGTGAGTTATCCCATTACACTTAGCCTGAACATTTGTGGTTTAATTGGATGATTATAGTGTTTATGTATTGTGATGATATATGTTTGACAAAATTTCCTCGAGCTGGAGCCTTAGGTGCTGTTTGTTTTTTAAGAGACTCTGAATCTGAATCTGACTCGCACATCTTAATCTGAATCTGAGACGGAAATGTCTGAATCTGAATAAAATAATATTGTTTGTTCTTTTAAGAAAACGTATGAATGTTTTTTAGTTCAACTAGAGGCATTAAGATGTTCCTTTCATGTCTGGTCCGTTTAGATGTTTTTACCTCTATTTGCCTCTAAACGAAAAATAAAAAACAAACACACTTAACACCTAAAAGCTCTAACTGACTAAGAGCTTTGGTCTATTATGAGGTTGTTAAGACTTAAAAAAAAAAAAAAAAAAGAAGAAAAAAACCTTACTTTAACTTATAAGTCGAATATATTTTTTATAAGGTTAGTTAGTTTGAGTTAAAGCTTATAGTTGTAAAATGACAAAATAAATCAAATTAGTTTCAAATATAATTCAAGCGTTCACGCGTCCATTAATTATGGACAATTCCATATTTCTCCAATCAAAACATCAAAAGTTCATATTTTCTTAAACATGCATCAAAATTATTGCACATTATGCATTATTATTTTGTAAGTTGGGTAATATGGCATTTTGAGATTTATATTGGGTGAATATGAAATTATCCCTTAATTATATTATTAATAAGTAATTAACCATAGTTGTGTTCAGATAGGACTTGCCTTTATAAACCCATGTCAAATAAAACGAGCTTTTAAAAATGAGAAGGGCTTATATTAAGTCATATTACTTAAATACCCTTCAAACTATAATGGATTAACATGCAAAAGCTTGAAATATATGTGAATTTAATTTGATGTATTTTTATGTGACTTTATAATAATAAGTTTCAGCTCATTAATCCGTCAAACAACTTTATGAAAATATAAACTTCAACTTTCAGCTTATAATATATGCTTCAAGTTCGGCGACAACTTCTCGTCCATCTCATTTGCCAAACATACCCTATGTATAAGTTTTACTCATTCTTAAAAGTTGATATCAACTAGCTTGAGCTTATAGCAACTTAAACTGATAAATGCTTTCGTAAGCTTGTATGACAAAAAAAACTTATATTCTAAGCTCAAGCTCTTATATGTTTTAATAAGCTTGTCAGCCAAGCACAATGATTTTTAAATGTTTTTTTATGTGTTTCTAGACGATGACTGATGATAGGCGACCAGTAGTTTTTGGAGGCAGTGAAATAACATATGAGATTGAGGCAGAGATATGAACTGGAAAGGTAAATGTTTTATGTCGTATTTTAACTAGAGATGGCAAATTTAGGCGGGTCGAGTCACGAGTCTAAATGAGTTTGAGCATAAATGGGTTCAGTTGCAGATGAGTCTTTTTATTAAATAACCAGTTAAACTTATCTATGATATTTAATGCCCAATTAAATTCATCTCTTACAAATATTTACCAAACTCGGCTCGTGTTTAAACCATTAGCTCTCAAATTGCTACCTCTATTTTTTACCATGTGATGAAAATAAAATTGTACAACTTACAAGGAAAGTTTCAAACGAGGTTTCGATGATTTTGATATTAACCTAAGATATACATGTAGATGCTAAAGAGGCCTAACTCGTAAGTCGTAGTCATCCCAAGTCACAATTTATAGTTTGTTCCACATCTTCTCGTATCAAACTAGTAAAACCATCCATAATAACAAAATGAAGCGTACACATTGCCAATGTGGCACCTAGAAGACACGTCGACTCTTATTATGCCTACCCAGTCAAGACGCGTCGAATGCTAAAAAATCAAAAACTTGGTCCTGCAGACGACCGAGTTGTGGCAGATTTGTTTTGTGTGTGTGTTTATTAAATGGTTTTTGTGAGGCATATTTATGTTTAAGTGATGTATGTTTTGGTGAGGAAGTTAAATGTATTATTACATTAAGTTAATGGTGAAGTTAGTTGTATAAAGAAAACGCTACTATGACACTGAAGTGACAATGTTGAAGTTGGTCTTGGTGATCTCTTATTGCGTCCAGCCTAATAGTATTATGAATGTACAGATGAAATACAAAATGCGACTATAAACTTTGTTAGCTTCAAGTTTTGCCTAATTTTTCTTATCCGTATATTTTACGAGTTAGATCATACTCTTTCCGTCCCACTTTGATTATCATAAAAAATATATAAATATATATATATATATATATATATATATATATATATATATATATATATATATATATATATATATATATATATATATTTCGTTCATGTGGTGACCACCCTTAAAATAAAAATAATAAGAACCAACCAAAATTTGACATGTGCCATTAATTGTTAAAAGAAAAAGCTAAATGTTAAACAATTTTAATGGGTATATTGGGTATTTAACTTTTTCCAATAATTTGCTTACCTATGTGTCAAGCGTTACTTTCTTTCTATTCCTGATACTACATTTCTCTTGGATCTAAAATAAACTCCATTAAAGAATGAAGAACCATCCTAGATCTGATTTTAAAAAAACGTCTCAATCATCATACTCATCAAATCCCTTTTAAATTCTTGGAAACCATACACGTCTACAACAAACTGCAAGAGTTTTTTCGATCGTGAAAAGCCTCACAAATCACGTTCGAATTTTAGATCCGGCGACCAAGTGCAGACTGCCGCATACCGGCTCGAATATAGTCGTGAGCGTTTGTATCATCATCAATTTGTTTTCGATTGGTTTTCAACCAGTTTAAAAAAATGAAGTCCTTATATGGTTTTTTTAATTTTGTCTTGTCTTAGATAATTTTTTTGAAATACACGACCAACCATGTCATTCTTGCCGGCTCCTCTTGTCTTAGACTTGATGACCGAAACATATGGTCGTAGCATTTGAAAAGCTGAGATACCAAACATACATCCGCAAGCCGGCTCAAATATAGCCTCGTATTTCTCCCTTGATCTTTGTATATGTTTTTTGAATTTTCGGTATCATTGGGTTTAATACTTTTTGTTTTCCGGTGAACTTATTGCCGCCATCGAGACCATAAAATATATCAAAATCGTTGTTGGATTTGATCTAATCATAGAGTGTGTGTCATCTATTTCGTTAAATTGGTTGTCACGCTGCTTTTTCTGTAGTGAGAAACAAAATGTGACACTAATTATTTGTGTGATAAATTAGTGTCTTACAAATGTATTAAAGAAAAATTGCGTGTCACTACATATGTGTCATAAAAATTTGTGCGATAAATATAATGTGTCATTATGTATTAAATTTTTGTAGTGTGTCAAGTGTATTAAAAATTTTAATGAGTATCAAAAAATTTAATATCACTACATATATAAAAAACTTTTAGTGTGTCATTATATATGTATTAAAAAAATTTGTATCAACTATAAATATGTCAAAAAAATTAGTGCGTCATTATATATGTATCAATATATTTATATATATGAATCAAAAAATTGATGTGCCACAATATATGTATCACGTGCAAGTATCATTATTTGAGTTTCAGTTGTTAAAAATAATCATTGTCAATTGTAGATATTTATGTTTATTAAATTATAAATTTATATGTAGCACTAAATAATGAATTTACATGCAATTTAACGAATGTTTGATCTACTGTAGAATATAATGGTGTTAAAAAGTTTAAATGTTACGGAGTATTAAATGAGTTTAAAAGGTCGAAGAAAAAAAATGCTTGTGACATAAATGTGAAAGTGTGCAAAGTGGTTTCAAAATTTGCCATTGAATTTGTTTTAATTTCAAGAATGCCATTTTCAATTAATTATTTTATTAAAAGTCATCTTCATCTACAATTGTTGATCCAATGGCTAAATGGTTCTATTGTTTTTATTTTAAAGGTATTACCAAGAACTTTCTATATATATATATATATATATATATATATATATACATATATATATATATATATATATATACAAACTATGATAGATATAGTTAATGAAGTATTAAAAATGAAATATTTCTTTGATCTTGTATTTAAAGCTAGGTTGACTCTTTTAAGAAGGCTTTTAAAAGTCCAAATAATTACTTGGAGGTGGGATAGGAAAATCTATATTTGTAACTCGTATTTAATGAAAGATTGACAATTTTTCAAAACAAAAATAAGAACAATAAAAATAAGACGAAGAGTAGTTACTGTCATGACAACTACTACTATTTTTTCTGAGTCACAAATATAAATTATATCATGCTAAATACTTCCAAAAATACATTCAAAGGTAGTCTTTTATTTTACTTTGACGGTGTTTCCTATTGGACTAGTAAATTGTTTTATCTTTTGTTTCTAAATACAAGTTTAATTTACATGAAGATGAAGGAAGTTTTCAAATGTTCCAAACATGCCACTTGACTATGAAAAACGTCATAAAATGTCGTACATTTCTTAAATTTCATATTGTTTATACCCAACTTCAGTAGAATACAATGATACAAATTTAGATCATAACAAAAGAAACTTTATATGGTAAAAACATGAAAAGTAGCAAGAAACTCTACAAGAAAAGTGTTAACAAGTCTCTTTATTGTTATTGCATAGGGATACTGAAAACCACGAGACAACCCTGGGTTTACACGATGAGAACATTGTGGTGCCAATGTGAACGATGGAGGCGGATTGTCGGCACATCACACATGGTATGCTTGGGAAGTCGCGGTTGTTTATGCATGTGTGCTATTGTAAGTATGAATATGTGTTTTTCATACTCTTTATCAATGACAACATAGTTCTATAAATCTGAATACTCACTTTTAACTAGACATGTCAATCTAGACTTAAATGGGTCTAGTTAGATTTATATGTGTAATCTTCCTTACCCAACGGGTTAACATAAATACAACTCTTAACATCTCAAGGGTCTCTTTGAGACTCTTCCAAAATTGTTAAATAAGTATGTTAGATCTAACAGGTTCGTAAGTGATCGAAGAAGTACGACTTAGATCACTTTCGCATCATTTTCTTTTAGTCTTCAAATTACCAATATTCGGCTTTCAATCATTTTTCACAAATTTCCAATATTCTGCTTGAGTCACTTCCATCTAGATTGCCAAGTCTGGCTTTCATCATTTTCTTCAAATTTCCAATATTATGCTTGAGTCACTTCCCATCTAGATTGCCAAGTATGCTTTCAATATTCTTAAAGGAATGTTGTACTCCTTAGAAGAATAATCTCATATTGTATATTTATAAGAAAAAATTACACGTTTGGTCTCTGTGGTATACCCCAAATTACAGGTTTAGTCTTTAAGTTATTTTAATTACACCACACATACCTATTTTTAAAACCTTTCACCCATTTAGTCCCTATTTTAGAAAATAGGGACTATCCGTGTAATGAAAAAAACTGTAAATAATTACACAGATGATCCCTATGTTTTTAAAATAGGGACCATTGATGCAATTAGTTTGAAAAATAAAGATTATCCATGTAATTAAAATCGAATAGGGACGAAACATGTAATTTTGGGTAAACCACAAGGACGAAACATGTAATTTTGTCTATTTATAATGACTTAAAGATATCATCAAAAGTAATCAGTCACATAGTTTTTTTTAACACAAAATATACAATTTAGATATTATGATAAAGACATTAAAATGTTATCTCTTAACTAGGGCTCGTTTAATAATTGACATTGAATAACTGTACATTTTTCTATTAATAATAGACTAACTAAACAATAGTAGAAAGACATTATTTCTTAGACCGGGCAGATTAATAAAATTCAATTTTGTTTACAAAAGTTAACGTTGCGTCGCAAAAATCAATAGATATTGTTGCAAAAACATACCTAAGCGGTCGATTAATCGACGATTAATTGTTAGGCGAGGATTAACCGTCCCGATTTTCATTAATCGGCTTTATTAATCGGTTTGGTAAAAAATCGGTCAACATACTGATTAATCAGATAAAAATCGGCTAAATCGGGCATACATCGGCCAAATCGGACAAACATCGGATAAATCGGCCAACTCGGTTACGGATAACAATCAGCCAAATCAGGTATAAATCGGTCAAATCCGAAAATAATCGGTTAGATCGTCCAAATCGGGCATGTAGTTTCAAATTTTTATAATTTTGTAAGTAAAAAATCCAATCCGATTAATCCTCGAATAACCCCCGCCTAACCGATTAATCGCTAGACGGTACCCGACCGCCCAGCTATTAACTAGCGATTTTTGCAACCTTAGCGCCTAGACCCCCTATGACTCACCCTGATTTCATCCTGAGATATTATTAATCCGGTTGCCTATGTTTATCAGAATAACCTATTTGAATTTTTGAAACCGAATTAAGCAACTAAAATGACCCAAATTTTAGTTGTAGACAAATCAAATTATTCGAATCCGGGTAAAAGATAGGAGATGCTTCAGGAAAAACATTCAAAATGAATGAAATGAAATGATCATGGTTAATTACTTTTTAGCATTAGTCCATTATTCATTAATTATTAACCTTGTGATATGGGGGACCCATGAAGCTGCTACGCATGTGCTGACGAGAGTGGGAGTTCAATCAGATGAGTGCGACCACAGCATATGCAGCCTAGGACAATTTGCTCTTTAATCATGTTTAGTCCAGACAGATTCGATATTGTCATTGGACCCACATAGTTTTAATACTGTTCTTATGGGACCCTTTGGATTTTGGTTTAGTTTTTTCAGTCCTTTGTCGGTGGAATCCTTTGCTTAAGGGTGTTTACGAGCCGGTTCGGTTCGATTAGTTGAAAGATTTAAAGGGGTGGCAATCATGATTTTATGTCTCCTCCATGTCTCATCACCCACCAATAATACCATGTCATCTCATTTCATGTCTCTCTCATGGCTCACCATACTTTTTAGTAACAACCATGATTTCATGTCTTACCTAATTTTATTTTCAATTTTTTATATTTATAATTATAATAAACAATTTAATAAAAACATAATATTTCATTAATAATTAAAAGAAAATTACATAATACTTAGAAAAAAAAGAGATGAATCACTAATCATCGAGGTATGGTAAGTCTTGAGCCGCTACGTGCTCCGTAAGATCATATCGGAGATGGTGATTGATATCTTCATCGAGTAACTCCGGTAGTACATTCAGGTCATAAACTGGCGCGACCGGCTGATCCATTATATGAACCGGTGATATTGCCCTCCCGTTGTCTTTTAAAATCATATTGTGAAATATAACACACGTATAAACGATTTTTCGAATCTTTTCGACGGACATAGCCCGGAGAGGATGACTGAGAATAATCCATTTTTCCTTAAGACGACCAAAAGCTCGTGCCTCACCATACTTTTTTAGTGGCAACCATGACTCCATGTCTCACATAATTTTATTTTTAATTTTTTATATTCATAATTATATTAAACAAATTAATAAAAACATAATATTTCATTAATAATTAAAAGAAAATTACATAAAACTTAAAAAAAAAAAAAATCACTAGTCATCGAGGTATGGTAAGTCTTGAGCCGCTAGGTGCTCCGTAAGATCATATCGGAGACGGTGATGGATATCTTCGTCGAGTAACTCCGGTAGTACATTCGGGTCATAAACTGGCGCGACCGGCTGATCCATTATATGAACCGGTGATATTGCTCTCCCGTCTTCTTTTACAATCATATTGTGAAATATAACACACGTATAAATGATTTTTTGAATCTTTTCGACGGATATAGCCCGGAGAGGATGACTGAGAATAATCTATTTTCCCTTAAAACGACCAAAAGCTCGTTCGACATCCTTTCTTGCAGACTCTTGTAGCTTCTTGAATCTCTTTTTCTTCGGGTCAGTGGGATACATATATGCTTTAACAAACTTTGAATACTTAAGATAGATTTAATCGGCAAGATAATATCCACGTTTGTAAAGCCGTCCATTTAAAAAAAATGAACTGTTTGGCGCCGTTCCATTTCGCTCCGTAAGATACAATGGAGACTGATTCAAAACATTGATATCGTTGTTTGAACCGGTAGGACCAAAAAACGCATGCCAAATCCACAAATCATTTGAAGTGACGGCTTCAGGCATAATAATCGAGTATTGGTGATCACCCTCTCTTATATTGGCCTCTCAACTGTCTAGGACAGTTTCGCCAAACGGAATGTGTACAATAAATGCTACCAAGCATTCCAGGAATGTGATGTTGTTCTTCATGTGCCTCGAATAAGCGTGCAATTTCGTGGGTTGTCGGCCTACGTAAGAACTCTCGACTATATAATTTAAGTATCGCATCGCAAAAATGATCAAGGCATTCACTTACAAAATATTAAATGGTATTATCTAAAAGCATCGTAAATAAAATAAATAAAAAGACGAAAACTTTATAAAAAAACCGAATTAAATAAATAAAAATGAGAAGGTTAACCTGACATTCTTTGTGCCATGTTTAAATAGTCATCAAATCTATCCGGAGGTCCACCCGTTGGGGATAATATTGGTGTTGATAGTATGGTGGAGAACTCATTTGAGGATAATAGTAAGCGGGTTGAGGACTCATTTGGGGAACGTAGGGATCGGATTGTGATTGAACTTGCGGACGAACAGGTTTAGATCGAGAGACCCGTCCACGACCTTTGGATGAGGTTGAAACACCTTTTGATTTCTTTTGATCCATGCTTAATTTTTTTTAAGTATGATAGTTGGAAGTGGTTAAAATGTGAATTGGAAATGGTTAAAGTGTTTATTTATAAAGGGGGATTTTCTTTTAAATTTTTTTAAATCCAAACGGTCAAAAATAAAGTCGTTCAACGGCTATTTCCACTCACCACTCTCCCATGCTTCAACGGCAATCTATGTCGAGCCCATGCCAAGGAGGTGGCGGCGGTGTTGATTTGCGACATGCCCCATGCCGGAGACCATGCCGAGCCCACTGCCACCGCCCTAAACTATTTATCGCGGGGCAGTTAATTTATTTTACTACCCTAAATTAAACCGTATTAAGCGGTAACCAGACATGCGGATACCTCAAATTAGCGGTTCGGGTCATGATTTTTAGACGTTTAATTGCGTTTAACTGTATGAACAATAACATAATCTAGAACGTAAAGTGTCATTTTAGTAAGCTTAAATAACACTGAATAGATTAAAATCATATTAAAGTTATTCTATCACAATAATAGCACTCAAATGAACATACGTAAATTATTAACAAAAATAATTTATTCGACGTTTATAAGTTACGATCAGATTAACCAATTTTCACACATAAATGTTTAGTAAATGTTTACATTAGAGGGAAAGGAGTCGTTCTACAATAAACATAGCGGGTTTTTTTTATTTCGGTTTTTTTCAGTTTCGGGTTTTTTCAATTCCGGATTGAGAGTTTTGCTCGGTTTGTTGATTTCTCGAATTTTTTGAACACCCCTCTCGAGTTTAAATTGAGAGATGATTTTAGTTTCCCACTTTTTGAGATGGGATGATTTTCGTTAGTGTTAAAAATATTCGTGTAAATTTCATTTTTAACTTAAGATATCGTAAATTGAATTCGCGACCTTTAAAATATAATATTGATATGCTCTCAAATATCACACTAAGAATACAAAATACAAAGTTGAAGACGAATTTTGGCAATTAATATTAAGGGAAAAATTTATCTTTACCCAAGTTTAAATGCAAAGCAAGATTAGAAAAGATTAGAAAAAATTAGAATGGTTAAACTTTAAATATGAAATGAATAGTACATTTTTTGACAATTGATATTAGAATTAAGAGTAAATTACATGGATGGTCCCTGTGGTATGACAAAAGTAACAACTTTCGTCCTTCGAAGTTTGAAGTTGCACTGGTAGTCCCTAAATCGATAAACAAATAACACCACCGGTCCATCACTTAACTAGTGTTAAGTGAGTTCCGTTATAATTTACACTTTAGCCCTTTTGGGTTAAAGCCCGTTGCATCATCTATCCTCTATAATAACGAATGTTTATAATTTAAAGTTTTTCTACTTTAGGTACGTTTTCTTACAATTTTATCCGATTTCGTCCGTTTTTTTACGTTTTGTCGTTTTCATACATTTTTTATCCGTTTTTCTTACGTTTTCATATGTTTTTATCATTGGTGGCTATACCGAGCCAAGACACAAACAAACACCCTATGTGGGTCGAAACAGGGCCAAAAAACAAAGAAGCCAAATCAATCGGCTAGAAACCAATAACCAACAAAACAAACACACCTTTGTGTGGCTATGTTGGCCCAACTCGTGCCATACACCACCTGTGGTGTGGCTGTACACCGAGAGCAGCAACAACCATAAATGTTTAAAGTAGTCTAAAACAAACACTCCTCGTCTAAGGCCGAACCAAGACAACCGCAATTGTCAAACAACTAATCCAAATCCATACAAAGACCAAACTGAGACACCAAGGGGCTGAGACAACAAGGGGGTCTCCGACCCGAAAGATATACGAGTTACCATACCCGATTCGTGACCAACAAAGACAAACACTCTTGATGGGTCGTTTTGCGAATCAAACCAAATATAAACTAAACAAACACCACTTTATTGATCTCACCACACGATTCTACTTTACAAACATGTTTTTCTTAAACTTGTTTTAATTCCACGAAAACATAATAAATCCTTTATAATCGATTTAGATAACAAGAAGTAACAAGGACTGATTTAACGTTTTACATACCAAGAAAGGGAACAGAGATAGAGAGGTGGAATGATGGAATAGCGGCTGTGATGGTGGTGGTTGTGGTGGTGAACTCAAACAACAACAAACCCCAATCACAAACTTCACGCAACCCTAATCAAATCCTACCGTGACCCGCCATCACATCTAGACCTGATTCAACCTTTAATTCTTTGTTTCTTGCATCAAAAGAAATGAAGGAGTGGTGGCTGTGAGACGGCAAGGGTGGCCGGTGGGATGAGGCGGTGTGGCAGAGGTGGGTGTCGGTTTGGCAGAGAGATGGATAGATGGAACCATCTTGAGAGTGAAAGATAGAGTTATCTATCTGTGATTTAAGTAAAAAAAAGGCTGTGGGTAAGGATAGACGATGCAACGATCTTTAACCAAAGGGGCTAACGTGTAAATTATAACTAACTTACTTAACGCCCGTTAAACCAAAGGATCGGTGGTGTTATTTGTTTACCAAATTAGGGACTACCAGTGCAACTTCAAACTTTCAGGGACGAAAGTTGTTACTTTTGACATACCACAGGGACCATCCATGTAATTTACTCTAGAATTAATTACAAATTTCCAAGGTTGTCAAAATCGGGATACTACCCAGGATCGTTTTTGTCTTTGCAAGATCGTGATCGTAAGATCGGATAAGATCCTACTCTAATGTTATTTCTAATAGTTTATGTAGTTTTATATAAATCTACAAATTCTAATACATTATAACCATAAAATACTATGAATGTTTCATATAAATGTTGTCCTAAATTATGATTATAAAATGTTTACAGAGATTAACATGTTGTTTTTTGAATTCTACAAACAAACAACCCATAAATTTGTAGTTTTTTAGTTTGTAACCCGAGAAAAGTAAGATCGGATCGGATTATATCGTAAGATCGTTTGGTCAAGATCGGGATCCTATAAGATCCTAAGCTTGCATAGATCCTATGTAGGATCCGGATCATCTTTGCTTTGCAGTATCGTAAAATCGTAAGATCCTAAGATCAGGATCGGGATCCTGACAAGTATGCAAATTCCGTCCTTGTGGTTTACACATTTTTTCACATTTCGTCTTTCTATTTCATAGTTACATTGCTTGTCCTTGTGATTATCCATTTTTAACAGACCGGTCATTTGATCTAACGACTGTTAGTTTTTTTAGTTAAATCCAGTCAAATAAGGGCATTTCGGTCTTTACATTCGTTTTCTTCTCCAACCTTAAATTTGTTCTAATTTTTTTTCCTTGGAGTTTATATTCATAAGCTTTCAATAGTAATAAGCTTTCAACCAAACAATACATCATCACTCAAATTCATATATGATGAAATGCATAACAAATTTGTTTGTTTTTTGTTAAAATAGATAACAATTCAATTTGGATCACTCAAATTCAAGTTGTTATTTATGAATATGAATTAACCCAAATAACAACAAAACCATAACCACTAAACACACTTTCAAATCAACCTAACAAAACAAAAACATCAATCAGTCATATACCTGGTGAGCAAAAGTCTTACAAAACCAAGTTATATAAAAAGTAAAAGTTAAAAAACACTATGTTGGTAACCACTAACTCCTACATCCGGCAATATCATTTTTCTGGTGATCATCCTGGAAAACTCATTTTCTCGGCAAACCATTAAACGATGACAGAGAATCTGGAACAACATATTAGTCAATGATAATCGAAACCCATAAACCCCTTATCTGTTTCAAATCAACACCATGCGGCAGGCGATGCACAAGTTTTTTCCCTGAATTTCAACCACCATTTCGTCGCCATTGTCGGGGTGCCGAATCATGGTGGTCGATGGTTGAGGTTGATGGAGTAAAACGGGTTAAGGTAGGGTTGAAGATTGTGATGGGTTTGGTTATTTTATTTGAATATGATTTACAAGATCCACAACCCTTAAGCTAATTCTTCTGATGATAATGGGTGATTCATGGTTTTATAAATGGATTTAATTTTACAGTATTTTTTTATTATGGTTGTTAGGAAAATGAAGAATGAGCGTAAGTATAGAGCATAACTGTAAGTATAAGATCAGTGAAAATGAAAAGACAAAAGGGCCCTTATCTGCAGAGATTTAACAGAAAAAACTAACGATCATTAGGTCAAAGAACTGGCCAGTTAAAAATGTACAACCACATGAACGGGCGATGTAATTATTAAAGTTAAAGGACGAAAGGTGAAAATAGTGTAAGCCACAACAACGAAATTTTCCAATTTGATAGAAAGATATCATATATGTTACATAGACAAATAATGTGTCCCCACGATTGATGAGTGTCCAAATACTCATCATTTTTGTACTGTATAAACTGCAAAATCATCTGAAAACACTCAAAAACACATCAAAATGATCAAATTATCACAAATCAGTGTTTTATGTGTTTTAATTGCAAAATATCAAAATCGGATGAAAAATGTATCAAGTTTGCAAAATTGGCGTTTTAGTCCCCGAGTTTTAAAAGTTGTCAAATCTAGTCCCTGGAAATTCAAAAATGTGGAAATTCATCATTCAAGGTCCCTGAAGTATTCTAAATTGTTAAAAATAATCCTTGAATGATTCTTTGGTCAATTGGCAAGAAAGGTCCCTAAACTTTGGAAATTTGCAAAAATAGTCCTTGGACTTTTAAAATGGATTTTATGCAAAAAGGGTTCTTGTATTATCAAAGTTGGCAAATTTAGTCCTTGTGAGAAGTTTGGAAACATGGCACTTTCAGTCCTTGAAGTTTGGTCAAATTACACTTTTGGTCCTTATCTTAAATAAACCAAACGGACACAATATATTTACTAGGCCCAAAATCCAATCCAAACACAAGCCCAACCCAACTGCCTTGACCCTTTGCCCTTGACCCCCAGGTCACAACCTAATTCTGACCCCAGCCACATCCCTTTTTGACCCCCCCATGTGTTATTAAGGCTCGGTCAACAGAAGTCAAACCCAAGAATTACGCGCCCAAGAAACCACTCTCACTGTAGCACCCTCTCCCAATCACTGAAAACTCAAATACCAGCCATGGTTTCACCCCATTTTCAACCCACCCCCATACTATGTCCCCTCCACATCATCTATACTCCAAAAACTCTTAATTATCAAAACCAAATCCATTAATTGATAATACCTGCTTGAAGAATTTTTGGCGCCAAATATCTAGGTGGACGGATAGGATGATTCTAGCCAATCCAATGGCTCAAGTTTGGTGGGAAAGATTCAGAAGTCATGTGGGACTGCTGAAAAGTCTATAAAGCAAAGTGGGATGCAATGAATCAATGTATCTAGTATAATTTTTATTTTTCTTGTCGTTTTTAGTTAATTCTCAATTTCAGTTTATGTTTTAAGTTTAAAACTTTGTATTTCAAGTTATTTTGTTATCATAAAGCTTTTGTAAACCTTTAATTCAAGTATTAAGTTAAATTTCAGTTTATGCAATTTCTCATTTTTATGCAAAATCTCATGTTGGATTAAATGTTGTTGTTTGTTGTTTGTATGGATTAGAATAGGCCACATAAGCTCCCAAATAGCTTATAAAAGCTATTAGAAACAATAAAAATTAGTTTAGACTAAAAAATCAAAAATTACCAAAAATCCAAGTTAAATACTTCAAAAATCAAAAATCACTTGAAATTGGTGATCACAGCTGGAGCAAGGTATATCCTGGATGGCCTTGGTTTAGAGCTCTGTGGAGAGCATTTAGGATTGGTTTTCAGTTCATGGTTCTCATTTTATGCCTCAAAGTCATTTGTAAGCAATTTTGTCCAATTTGGCATTTCTTTGTTCTAGGTGTTATCTAGCTTCAATTTCTGTTACTTTGTGATAAATAGCTATAGTATAGTGTGTTTAAGTCATTAAATCAGTAGCTTGTTTGTTTCAATTTGTAGTTTTCAAAAACTTGGTTTTAACAGTTGAAACGACATTTTGATCAATTCTTAGTTTAGTGTTGTAAGAATAGTTGTTTAAGGGTTCATTAGTACTAATATCTGATAATTCAAGGTCTGTAACCAAGTTTATGGTTTAAATCTTTGATTTGCTTTGAAAACATTTAAAACTGTCAACATAAGGTGTGTTTGGTTTAGTGTGTTCAAAGGTTCTTTGGTCCTTAGCATTGTTGGAAACTTGCATACCTTGGTCTAAACAACTTAGCTCAGTCAAGAAATCAAGTCTTCATTAGCAAAAAGTCAAAATTCCTTTGAACTTGTATCCACAAATCACTGTTGGATTTTTTTTCAAAATTTGATCATTGATTTGTGTTCAAAAGTGGTTAATCTTGCTCAAGTTAGTTTCATTACACTTTAAAACAACATATTAAGTGCTCTAGATCAGATCAAATCTCATTTTGGTCAACCTTTTGTTTTTTCTCAAAAAGTCAAATTCTTAAATGGTCGTTTTTGAATAAACTTGGGAATTTCATTGTGGGTTCATTAGTAGGTTTCAGAGTATAATCTTTGGAGGTATTGTAGTCTAGTTGGTGTAGAAAAATACAAAAATAGTAGTTCTCTGTTTATCAGCTTTTAAAGTGCTTATTTAACTGCTTTTCTTGGGTTCCTGTTCTGCCATAGTGTCCTGTGCACAGAAATTGTGCCCATCTTGATAAGCTTGCATCAAGCTCATTTCTTGTCCAATTCTTGAGTTCTCTGGTTCTTTGGAAAGCCAACCTGGTCCTCTTGGAGTGTCAACTTTTGTTTTTCAAATTGGAGCTTGTTTGGTGGGGCTGCTAGTGGTCTTAAGCTTGTCCCAATTTCTGAGTTAAGCCAAAGTGCTTATTGCTTATTCTTGGCTTATCAGTGTGCTTTGTTGTATGTTTTGGCTTCATTTCAGTTCACATAGATTGCTTGCACCTACTTTGAGCTTTTGTTTCATCTGTTAAGCTTGTTAGAGCTTATTTCTATCAAATAAGCTTCTTTAAGCACTGTTTGGTCATAAGCTCTCCAAATCAGCTTATTTGAGCTTTGTAAATTTTTTTGTCTTTATTAAAGTTTCATATAATCAGTATTAAAGTAGTTTCCAAAAAGAAAATCCAGAAAAAGTCCAAGTTTTAATCAGTGATAGTGTTTATTTAAGGCTTTTTAGCTTTTTGATTTTTCTTTTCAACTTTTTAAGAAGCAAATCCTGTTTTTCTATTTTTCTTAGGTTTCTGTTATCACATAGGATTTTTAGAAAAAGTTTCAGATTTTTCCTTATCTTTTTAGTATTTATTATAATTATAAATAGTTAATAAATCATAAATAATTAGTAATAAATAATTAAAAAGTCTAAAAAATATATTTTTAGTTTTAAAATTAGTTTTATAGTATTTTAGATTTTTCAGAATCATAAGTTTATTTTTCTAGCCTTATTTTGTATTTTCTTTCATTTTAGAAGTATTTATTAAGTAGTTAAAATAGTTTTTAATTAATAATAATTAATTAAATAGTGTTAAAAATAATTTTCTTTTTCTAATAATTTTCTTTTATTTTTAGGATTCTAAAAATGTTATTTTCATATTTTTAGGCCTTTTACTTTTTAGTTTTCACTTTTTATTTTGTGCGTCTACGTAGTTTTTAAAACTTACGTTTACGTTTCTTTGATCTGGTTGTTGTGCTTTCCAAATCTGTACTCCATTCTATTCCAAATCAATCAGTAGTGTAATATTTCTAATCAAAACCTTTACAGATCACTATCCTTAGTGATCATTCCATCATCTGAGATTGTTTTAAACACACCATTGAGTCTCCTTGGGACTAAACGACCCGGGAATCCCCTGTATTCTCCAGGACTAATTTGCATTTGTGTCGGAGCTGTTCTGAGTCTTTTAGACTTGACGGTTTTGCGCGAATCAAATTTTGGCGCCGCTGCCGGGGAGGCTTTAGCGTGTGTTTAGCCATTTTCAGATCCATTGTTGCACATACCCACCATTTGTAAAAAGTTTTTGTAAAGTTATAAGAAAATCAAAAAGATTCTTCTCACCTGATTTTTATAAAACGTCTTCATAATTCTCATTCTCATCTGAAATATCTTCATAATTCCATTTCTCTTCTTAACTCTGAGATTTCTTAGAGTTATCTCTAGTGCATGCGCACTCGTTCTTCTAGATCATTGAGTCCTTTGCGTGATCTAGCGAAATTCCTAGACGACGTTCTCGTAGGCGTGCTGCCCAAATAGTCGAACCCGAGATTCGTACTATTTCGAGCAACAGATGGCGACGAACGTACCATGGCGGAAATGCTCCAGGCACCCACCGAGGGATATGGAGATGCCATCGTCTTACCGTAATCAATTCGATCACTTCGAATTGAAGACACATTTAATCCAACTTGTGTCTACGAATCAATTCCGCGGTTCTGATCGAGAAGACCCGTATGCACACATCCGTTGGTTCAACCATTTGACATCAACTCTCAATTACAAGGATGTGCCACAAAAGGTGATCAAATTGATGCTATTTCCGTTCTCACTTGGGCACCCGGATTTGGCTGGAAAAAGAACCCCCTCGATCCATCGAAACTTGGGAGGATCTTGTCCAAAAGTTTGTCAATTATTTCTTCCCTCCATCAAAGACGACTAATCTTAAAAATGAAATTTCTAGATTTCGTCAAAATTTCGATGAAAATTTTGGAGAGGCATGGGAGAGATTCAAAGATCTCCTCAGAAAATGCCCCCATCATGAATTCACGGAGCTTCAACAAGTCAATATCTTTTACAATGGGTTGAACGGTACTGATCAAGATTCCTTGAATGCATCCGCGGGTGGAAATATCTTGAATCGTAGACCTAAAGATGTGCTTGAAATTTGCGAGAGTAAATCAAAAGTTCCTTTTTCTCGCAACAAAGTCAATGTTCAACACTCGCTTCTTCATCCGTAACTCTTCCGAGTTAGCAGCTCCGTTAGCCGCTCTAACGGACATGATCCATTGTATGATAAAAGAGGTAAAGGAAATCAAAAGCGAAATTCATAAGCCGGAACCAGTCAAAGCCATAAACAAGGTGTGTGAAATTTGTAGTGGTCCACACGCGTATTATGATTGTCAAGCAACCGATGCTTCTTTTTACCAAGCTCCCGTAGCTTCGGTAAACCACAATCAATACCGACCACGGGCTGATCCTCACTACCGTGCACCTAGCGGTATGACACCACCTGGTTTTCCTCCCGTGCAAAACCATGGCAATCAAAATCGCTTTGTTCTGAATCAAGGACAAAACTTCAATAACTCTCAAAATTTCAATCAAAACCGGAACAATTTCAACCAACCTTATCAAGCTCCAAATCAGCAAAGTTATCAACAACCTTTTCAAGCTCCTAATCATCAAAGTTATCAACCACCTCCTCAAGCTCCCATGCCAAATGACTTCATGAAAATGACTGAGTCAAACATGCGTTCAATGCAAACTCGATCAATAACATGAGAGGTGAGCTAAAAGGGAAATTGATACCACAATGTCTCGGCAGACAAATGAGTTAAAGAATATGATGAGCAGTTTCATGAACATGAATATGAACAAAGCTTCACCATCTTCTAGGGGACTCCCAAGCAATACTATTCCCAATCCTAATGCCGAGTTGAAAGCCGTCACCACTCGTAGTGGTAAGACGCACAATGGACCTACGACTCCTATGCCCCCTCCTCCTGTGGCATTTAGTCAAGTTACCAAGGAGACAACGGACAAGGTGCATTATTCAAGCCCACGAAGTACCACGTCCCCACCTTCGGTAGTCCAAACTTTAAGTCCGGAACCCGATGTTCCGAGGAAAAATCCTGAGCCAGAAAACACTTCCATCCCGGCTCAAAAGTCTAATCAGCTTCCTTACCCATCAAGAATGAATGATGAGAAGCTCAAAGACAAAAACAAAGAGCAAATGGAAAAATTTTTCCAAATCTTCAATGAGCTCCACTTTGATATAAGCTTCGTTGATGCTCTCGTTCTAATGCCTAAATTTGCATCCACGCTTAAAGGCTTACTCACCAACAAAGATAAGTTGTCTGAGATGGCGAAAACCCTTCTAAATGAGCAATGCTCAGCGGCCATTCTTAATAAGCTTCCTGAAAAGCTTGAAGACCCTGGCCGGTTTTTAATCCCGTGTGATTTCTTGGGAATGTTTCAATGCTCCGCCTTGGCCGATCTTGGCGCTAGCATTAACCTCATGCCACTCTCAGTATGGAAGAAACTGTCTCTTCCTGAACTTTCATCCACTTGTATGACACTCGAGCTAGCGGACCGTACCATAACTCGTCCACTTGGGATAGCCGAGGATGTTGTGCTAAAAGTGGGAAAATTCCACTTTCATGCTGACTTTGTTGTTGTAGACTTCGATGCAGATCCTAAAGTTCCCCTCATCTTAGGGAGAGCTTTCTTGAGAACGAGTCGTGCTCTGATTGATGTGTTTGCGGAAGAGTTGACCATACGGGTTGACAACGACGAGCTCACGCTAAATATCAACCAGAACTCCAAACCTCTATACAAAAAGAGTGTTGCCTCAATTGATCAAAAATCTGAAAGAATCAATGCAACACTCTCAAATTTCACGGTTAAGAGTGTTCGCCAAAAACGTGCTGAGCTCAAAGCTTTAAAAATCACCCCTGGTTCAAACAAATGGTTTGAAAGCTGTACCAGGGAAGTCAAGAGTGTTCTTGATGATGATGACGATGATCTAGAATCGGAGACTTCAACGGAAGTGGTGGAAACTGCTAGCTCTAAGAGCACACCACTTGTCCCACCTCCGGCATCAGTTTGTCGCATCGAGATTGTTAAGTCTGTGGATGAAACCAAAATCTCTTCAGTTTCATCTGAGTTGGATGATGATGTTTGTGATCCAATGGGAGACATTCTTCCCATTGATGAAATGCTCAAAAATGATCCATCATCCTCTAGTCTTATTCCCGACTCTTCCATTCCTTCTCTCACTCCTGATGAGGAAGATGACAACTTTTGGAATGAAGTCGATGCATTTCTTAGTGATGAGTCAATTCCAACGGGAATTGATAACACTTACCTTGATCCGGAGGGAGACATCCTTTTTCTGGAAAGTTTGTTGATTGAAGAACCGTTTCCCACCCTCCCTCCCGGACATCTTCTTGACAATCACCATCTAAGCTTCAAGTTTAAGCTTAAAGATGTCACAACTGGTGATTTGCTTCTCTCTGCTGAGGAATGGACATGCATTCTCATGTACGTCTTTATTCCATTCTTCACAGATGGTGTGGTTGCTCTTTCCCTTTTCTCTTTCGGGAATGAGGACACCATCTTTGACCCCGGTATCATACTTTATAGTTTCTACTATTAACAATACCGAGGTTGTATCTCGTCGGTGTGGAACTTTCTGATGTTCATATGTTTATTAACATTGTGAACGAAAGTCCGACTGAGATTGGTTTTCCACGTTACTTTCCCCAAGAACCAATGAATTCGGGGTCGAGTCAAGCTAGTGACTCGGGAATCAAAAACAATAGCACACTGTATGGGTTTTCACCCATATTTCTGACTTCTTTCTATTTTCTACCACCCTAGTGTGGGGGTTGCCCACATGTTGTATATAAGTTTTCTTAAAAAAAAATCTTCTTGCTAAATAATGGCCGTAGTATTTCCCTTTTACGTTCTTTGTTTCGGCATAACCGTCGGTACTTTGAATATTGAGGGCAATATTCATCTCTAGTGTGGGGGGGATTCTCACGAATTTTATCATGTAATTATACCGCCCAATTCCCCCGTTTTTGGCCAAAATTTTTTTGGAGTAAGTGTTTTGCACTTACTCATTTGGTTATCAGTCCGCCATGTCTGTAAGACAAAAGGATTGGCTAATCCAGGAGCAAACGGCTCTTGGTAAAGATTTCTCAAATCCGTTTATATGGCTTGCAATTTGCCCAAAATTGTATGGTTCTTCAGCTCCCCATCATCCTCAAAAGATAATGAGTTGGCTAGCCCGCAAGATTATGGCTTGTGGTAAAGGCAGTGGAAAATCCATAATTGGTATTCAGCTCACCAAAGTTAATTCTGATAATTTATCTAAGAGTTGGCTAGTCCAGAAGGGTACGGCTTCGGGTAAAGACACATCAAATCCGTTATATGGTTTATGATTTGCCAATAAATCATCTGGTTATCGTTGTACCAAGATTCTTACTTGAATCAAAACAATTGGCTACTCCAGAAGTGATGGCTTTTGGTAAAGAGTTTTTCAAATCCATCAAAGTTTTCTCAAATCATTGCTAGGGACTAGCAATATCTCAGTGTGGGGGATTGATGAGTGTCCAAATACTCATCATTTTGTACTTGTATAAACTGCAAAATCATCGAAAACACTCAAAACACATCAAAATGATCAAATTATCACAAATCAGTGTTTTATGTGTTTTAATTGCAAAAATATCAAAATCAGATGAAAAATGTATCAAGTTTGCAAAATTGGCAGTTTTAGTCCCCCGAGTTTTAAAAGTTGTCAAATCTAGTCCCTGGAAATTCAAAAATGTGGAAATTCATCATTCAAGGTCCCTGAAGTATTCTAAATTGTTAAAAATAATCCTTGAATGATTCTTTGGTCAATTGGCAAGAAAGGTCCCTAAACTTTGGAAATTTGCAAAAATAGTCCTTGGACTTTTAAAATGGATTTTATGCAAAAAGGGTTCTTGTATTATCAAAGTTGGCAAATTTAGTCCTTGTGAGAAGTTTGGAAACATGGCACTTTCAGTCCTTGAAGTTTGGTCAAATTACACTTTTGGTCCTTATCTTAAATAAACCAAACGGACACAATATATTTACTAGGCCCAAAATCCAATCCAAACACAAGCCCAACCCAACTGCCTTGACCCTTTGCCCTTGACCCCGTGTCACAACCTAATTCTGACCCAGCCACATCCCTTTTTGACCCCCCCATGTGTTATTAAGGCTCGGTCAACAGAAGTCAAACCCAAGAATTACGCGCCCAAGAAACCACTCTCACTGTAGCACCCTCTCCCAATCACTGAAAACTCAAATACCAGCCATGGTTTCACCCCATTTTCAACCCACCCCCATACTATGTCCCCTCCACATCATCTATACTCCAAAAACTCTTAATTATCAAAACCAAATCCATTAATTGATAATACCTGCTTGAAGAATTTTTGGCGCCAAATATCTAGGTGGACGGATAGGATGATTCTAGCCAATCCAATGGCTCAAGTTTGGTGGGAAAGATTCAGAAGTCATGTGGGACTGCTGAAAAGTCTATAAAGCAAAGTGGGATGCAATGAATCAATGTATCTAGTATAATTTTTATTTTTCTTGTCGTTTTTAGTTAATTCTCAATTTCAGTTTATGTTTTAAGTTTAAAACTTTGTATTTCAAGTTATTTTGTTATCATAAAGCTTTTGTAAACCTTTAATTCAAGTATTAAGTTAAATTTCAGTTTATGCAATTTCTCATTTTTATGCAAAATCTCATGTTGGATTAAATGTTGTTGTTTGTTGTTTGTATGGATTAGAATAGGCCACATAAGCTCCCAAATAGCTTATAAAAGCTATTAGAAACAATAAAAATTAGTTTAGACTAAAAAATCAAAAATTACCAAAAATCCAAGTTAAATACTTCAAAAATCAAAAATCACTTGAAATTGGTGATCACAATTGGAGCAAGGTATATCCTGGATGGCCTTGGTTTAGAGCTCTGTGGAGAGCATTTAGGATTGGTTTTCAGTTCATGGTTCTCATTTTATGCCTCAAAGTCATTTGTAAGCAATTTTGTCCAATTTGGCATTTCTTTGTTCTAGGTGTTATCTAGCTTCAATTTCTGTTACTTTGTGATAAATAGCTATAGTATAGTGTGTTTAAGTCATTAAATCAGTAGCTTGTTTGTTTCAATTTGTAGTTTTCAAAAACTTGGTTTTAACAGTTGAAACGACATTTTGATCAATTCTTAGTTTAGTGTTGTAAGAATAGTTGTTTAAGGGTTCATTAGTACTAATATCTGATAATTCAAGGTCTGTAACCAAGTTTATGGTTTAAATCTTTGATTTGCTTTGAAAACATTTAAAACTGTCAACATAAGGTGTGTTTGGTTTAGTGTGTTCAAAGGTTCTTTGGTCCTTAGCATTGTTGGAAACTTGCATACCTTGGTCTAAACAACTTAGCTCAGTCAAGAAATCAAGTCTTCATTAGCAAAAAGTCAAAATTCCTTTGAACTTGTATCCACAGTCCACTGTTGGATTTTTTTCAAAATTTGATCATTGATTTGTGTTCAAAAGTGGTTAATCTTGCTCAAGTTAGTTTCATTACACTTTAAAACAACATATTAAGTGCTCTAGATCAGATCAAATCTCATTTTGGTCAACCTTTTGTTTTTTCTCAAAAAGTCAAATTCTTAAATGGTCGTTTTTGAATAAACTTGGGAATTTCATTGTGGGTTCATTAGTAGGTTTCAGAGTATAATCTTTGGAGGTATTGTAGTCTAGTTGGTGTAGAAAAATACAAAAATAGTAGTTCTCTGTTTATCAGCTTTTAAAGTGCTTATTTAACTGCTTTTCTTGGGTTCTGTTCTCCATAGTGTCCGTGCACAGAAATTGTGCCCATCTTGATAAGCTTGCATCAAGCTCATTTCTTGTCCAATTCTTGAGTTCTCTGGTTCTTTGGAAAGCCAACCTGGTCCTCTTGGAGTGTCAACTTTTGTTTTTCAAATTGGAGCTTGTTTGGTGGGGCTGCTAGTGGTCTTAAGCTTGTCCCATTTCGAGTTAAGCCAAAGTGCTTATTGCTTATTCTTGGCTTATCAGTGTGCTTTGTTGTATGTTTTGGCTTCATTTCAGTTCACATAGATTGTTCACATCTACTTTGAGCTTTGGTTTCATCTGTTAAGCTTGTTAGAGCTTATTTCTATCAAATAAGCTTCTTTAAGCACTGTTTGGTCATAAGCTCTCCAAATCAGCTTATTTGAGCTTTGTAAATTTTTTTGTCTTTATTAAAGTTTCATATAATCAGTATTAAAGTAGTTTCCAAAAAGAAAATCCAGAAAAAGTCCAAGTTTTAATCAGTGATAGTGTTTATTTAAGGCTTTTTAGCTTTTTGATTTTTCTTTTCAACTTTTTAAGAAGCAAATCCTGTTTTTCTATTTTTCTTAGGTTTCTGTTATCACATAGGATTTTTAGAAAAAGTTTCAGATTTTTCCTTATCTTTTTAGTATTTATTATAATTATAAATAGTTAATAAATCATAAATAATTAGTAATAAATAATTAAAAAGTCTAAAAAATATATTTTTAGTTTTAAAATTAGTTTTATAGTATTTTAGATTTTTCAGAATCATAAGTTTATTTTTCTAGCCTTATTTTGTATTTTCTTTCATTTTAGAAGTATTTATTAAGTAGTTAAAATAGTTTTTAATTAATAATAATTAATTAAATAGTGTTAAAAATAATTTTCTTTTTCTAATAATTTTCTTTTATTTTTAGGATTCTAAAAATGTTATTTTCATATTTTTAGGCCTTTTACTTTTTAGTTTTCACTTTTTATTTTGTGCGTCTACGTAGTTTTTAAAACTTACGTTTACGTTTCTTTGATCTGGTTGTTGTGCTTTCCAAATCTGTACTCCATTCTATTCCAAATCAATCAGTAGTGTAATATTTCTAATCAAAACCTTTACAGATCACTATCCTTAGTGATCATTCCATCATCTGAGATTGTTTTAAACACACCATTGAGTCTCCTTGGGACTAAACGACCCGGGAATCCCCTGTATTCTCCAGGACTAATTTGCATTTGTGTCGGAGCTGTTCTGAGTCTTTTAGACTTGACGGTTTTGCGCGAATCAACGATGTAGAGATGATTAAGAGATAACGTGTGAAATGATTTGTGATGATTTTGAATTGTGAATGCTAGTGTAATATAAATTTGTTTGTGTAAGTTGCAATTAAAATCAAAATCGTGTAATAGCCAATCGGTGACAAAATTGTTTGAATCGTAGAAATCAGAAGGAATTGACAAATTGTATTATGAGATCTATTAAACAACGAAGATTACAAAATATCAAATAGAAAACAAATTACCCTAACCCTAGCAACTAAACGTGACAGACCCAATAGGCTTGCGAGCATTAATTATCTAAAATCCTCCCCCAAACTCACAATGTCGCAGCAGTAAACATTGAGAGTTTGTCAAACAAAAAGAAACTAAAATTGAAAAACAAACGTGGAGCGGAGTGTCCCAGAGTGCAGTCTCGGTGCTAGATGAAGTCTTAATCCGATGCAATCCATATTGTAACAAGGCAAAATCAGGTTTGAAACAAACGGACCAGATCGATGCAAAACCAAAACCGATTGCAAAATCAGAGCATATAAACACAAATACGGAGATGAACGATAGTAGGTTTAGGCAGATAGGCAGATGCATACAGATAGATTCAGGCAAGCAGATCCGATCAGAGGTAGACCAAGAGTAGATTTAGGCGGGTAAATGCAGATGGGGATAGATTTAGGCTGACAGATCCGAATAGAGGTAGACGAAGAGTAGATTTAGGCGGACAAACGTAGACATACATATTCAGGCAAACAGATGCAGAAAGAGCAAGTTCAGAGCAAATTCCCAAGCAGTTGCAGGCAAAACAGAGCAGAAACAGACACATAATCAGATGTGTAACCAGGCAGAATCATAGCGAAATCGAGCGAAACCAAAGCATATTGTTGATATCGAGATGCTAAAAATAACTACTCAAGACATAGTTGGATCAATTAAAACTATAAAATCACCATCACCAACAATAATTCAAACCAATTACTAATTCAGAAAATCTAACCAAGCAATAACAAACAAACTTCAATTGTCAAAGTTCACAGATTATCAAACTTTTACCAATGCCAAACAATATTTACCTTACAATTTTCCACTACAACCCGAACAGTGAAAGAATACCAATAATCTGTAATGAGAATCATAAGTACCAACCAATAATCATACTTACAAAATTTGAACAAGCAACAATTTGACCAAACCCAGAAATCAGCAGCAACATCGACGAGTCATAACTCCCAGTAGAAAAATGAAATGGCAAATCCTTTCGATGACATTGTAGATATATGTGTGTCTAGAAGCTACAATCCGAAAATCATCAAAATCCAAAAGTTAACGAATGAGTTATACCTGTTCTTTCACGAGGGCGCATAATGTGACGAACAGAAAACTGCAGCAGATTCGACGAGTACTGTGACTTGCTAAGGATTTCAGTTCAAAAATTGAATGGTCAAAGTGTAGAATGGTGTGTCTACTAACTACAATCCAAATTTCAGATAATCCGACGGTTTAAAAAATACCGATGGTCTTTTTTCACACGGCTGTGCACATAATGATGATCAGAAAAAAAAGAAACAGAAAAAAAAATGAGATCCCTTCGGTCCACCGACAATTAGCCGATGACTGGAGAATGACAATACCCCGGTGACTTTTACCTATGGCACTGATACCATATAAAAATCAAAACGAATTGACAATTTATATCATGATGTCTATTAAACGACGAAGATTATATGATATTAAATAGAAAACAAACACCCTAATTCTAGCAACTAAACAGGCCAGACCCAATAGACTTGTGAGCCTTTATTACCTAATATGAACAACTAAAAGCTACAATCAATTATTAAGAATTGTATGTGACTATGTATGCATGCTTATATGTGTTTCAAGACTTTTTTTTATGTTTTTATACATTTTGAAGCTTTAATAGGCATGCTAAAGGATTGTTTAGTTTGTTGCTAGGAATTATAATGGTATCGAATTTGGTATGAGATAAAATGACAATGGATATAATTAAGTTTGTTATCATTGTTTATGTTTGGATAACAAAATATCATATGAAAGAATGTATAGATATTTGAATTTTGTAGTGGAAAAGAGAAATATAACATGAGGCTTATGGAATAGATTGCATAGATACCAAATAGATGAATAATGAGTCTATGAGTATGAACGATATATTTAAAAGTCCTATACATATACCAAACATTTACAATCATATCTATCGGCATTCCCCCATTGCCCTTCCCCTATGCCAACGCACCCTAATTCTATAAGTGTTAAAAGATTAGTAAAATTGGCTAATGTTACGAAGATGCTTTAGTATAAAGATATAAAAGTTGGCTAAAAACTTAAATTACATCCATGTTAACATGACACAATTGACAATTGATTTTACACCAACACCGACGACTAATTCTAAAACATCCAACTTTTCAAAAACCAAACTGAATCACGCAAAAATTTAATTTAATAAAATTAAGGAAAAACTCTAAACTTCAAACTTACACGAAGGACATTATCTATAATACTTATAAAATATTTAACACCATCTCTCCTAAATCTTTTTAAGATGTCATTAATGTGTTCTTCATGTTTTCCACCTCGCCTCGGGCCTTAAAATGAATATCCATAAATCCAACATCTATGGCATTGGAGTTTCTAATGAAGAAATTTCGTCTATGGCTAGTAGGATTGGATGTGCTGCGGGTTTATTTCCCTTCACATACCTTGGGCTTCCAATTGGTGCTAACATGAATCTTACTTCGAGCTGGCGGGTTTTGATTGATCGCTTCCAAAACAGACTCTCCTCATGGAAAGCTAACTTATTATCCATTGGATGGCGTCTCACTCTCATCAAAGCTGTTTTAGGTAGTCTTGGCATATACTATCTTTCATTTTTTAAGGCTCCTGAGATTATTTTGAGTTCTTTGGAAAGACTTCGTTCTAGATTCTTTTGGGGTGGTTCTCAAGATTCCAAGAACATTGCGTGGGTTAAATGGCCTCATGTTCTCTCTTCCTTCGAAAAAGGAGGTTTGAATATTGGAAGCTTAAAGGCTTTCAATTTTGCTCTTCTTAAAAAATGGCGTTGGAGGATGTTCTCTTCCCCGAACACTCTTTGGGTTAAAATTATTAAGGCGTTGCATGGTCAAGAAGGCGGTCTGGACAATCAAGGTTGTAAGTTTAATGGCACATGGTCTAAGATTGTTGGTACTTCTAATTTTCTGCATTCGAAAGATATCATCCCTCTTAATTCTTTTCGTTTCAAGGTGGGATGTGGCACCTGTATTCGTTTTTGGAAAGATATTTCGATTGGTGATTCTCCTTTTTTTACTCGGTACAACAGGCTTTATAGATTAGATCAAGACAAAGACTGTTTAATCATCGATCGTATCGTCAAAGGACAATGGCATTGGAATTGGTCTAGGGCTGATATTGGCATCCGAAACACGGCGTATTTGAGAGACTTATTGGTGGAAATAAGTCAGGTCGATCTTAGTATGGATGATGATACATGCATTTGGTCGTTGGATGATGATGACATTTTTTCTGTAAGGAGTTCTCGTCGTCTTATTGATTCAAAACTCCTTCCCTCCATATTACCGTCGACTTCCTGGGATAATATTCTTCCACGTAAAGTGAATATTTTCTTATGGAGGTTATCTTTGGACCGGTTACCTCATCGGTTAAACCTTTCGTCTCGTGGTATTGAAATTCCTACAATATCGTGCTCCTCGTGCAATGGTAATGTTGAATCCGCTGATCACATTTTCTTTGATTGCAATTTAGTTAAGGAGGTATGGTCTCTTGTTCGTAAATGGTGTGATTTTTCTTTTCCTCCATTTGCGTCTTACGATACATAGAAAACCTGGATTTGTGCGTGGCATGCTCCTAAAGAGAAGTTCCGACGTTTATATGTTATATTTGCGGCTTTTTTGTGTGGATATGGAGATATCGTAACAGCATCATTTTTTGCGCTCATCTGATGAAGAAAGGAGATATCTTTGATAATATCCGCGCCTCGTCATTTTCTTGGCTTTCTCACAGAGGTCGAATGTTGAGTAATTGGGTTGAATGGCTGAAAAATCCTTTGTTGCCTGCGGGTTCATGATAGTTGTTTGTTGGTGTTGCAAGCTTTTGTTTTCTGTTTGGGACATTAGCTTCTTCATTTCTTTTTTGTCGTTTTTCCTTGGGGCTTGTTTGGGTCTTCATCAAAAACACTCCGGAGTGAAAACCGGTGGCTCGGCCTCCGTGAGTGGGGATTTTTCTCTAGTCTCGGGTTTTCTGTAATTGGCTAGAGTTTTTTCATCCCTTTTGTAGGCATCGCAGTTAAAGCCTCGGGTAGAGTCTAGTTCATGTTGTTCGTGTTCGTGTCTAGTCTGTAAAGTTCTTGCTTCTAGCGCCTTGCTAGTAGCCTCATTTATATATATATATATATATATATATATATATATATATATATATATATATATATATATATATATATATATATATATATATATATATATATTCTCTTTGCCGTTAAAAAAAATAATTTTTAATGCATAATATACACAATACATAGTTTTTACTAATTTATCTTTCACAACATTTTAATGCTTCATTTATTATTTCTTTTTAAATTAGTTTAGTTTTAATGCAAAAATGCACATATAAATGAATATGATTTTAAAATGTGCAAAACTACAAAGTTTCAAAACTATTATTATATCGTAAGAGTGTTTCGAGAACCAATATAAATAAATTTTGAATTATTTTAAATAAAATTAACCACAAAAGTAAAAACGGTTTTTTGTAAAAGTCGAGACAATTTTTTTAACATAAATGATGCAAATGTGTAAATTCACAAGTGATAATTTATTTAATTTTATACATATTACACATATCTATACTACTTATAAAGCATTTAGCACCCTATCTTATAAATTTTTTTAAGATGTCATTAAAGTGTTTTTTAAGCATTACAATTTTTAATGTATAATGTACATAATACATAGATTTTACTAATTTATCTTCCACAACATTTTAATGCTTCATTTATTATTTATTTTTGAATTAATTTAGTTTTAATACAAAAATGCACATATGAATTAATATGATTTTAAAATGCATTCAGAACTACAAAGTTCCAAAACTATTATTGTATCGTAAGAATGTTTCGATAACCAATCTAAATAAATTTTATATTATTTTAAATAAAATTAACCGCAAAAGTAAAAAATGATTTTTTGTAAAAGTCGGGACAACTTTTTTAAGACAAATGACACAAATGTGTAAATTCACAATTGATAATTTATTTAATTTTATACATATTAGACATATCCATACTACTTATAAAGCATTTAGCACCCTCTCTCATAAATGTTTTTAAGATGTCATTAATGTGTTTTTAAGCATTACAATTTTTAATGCATAATATACACAATAAATAGTTTTTACTAATTTATCTTTCACAATATTTTAATGCTTCATTTATTATTTTTTTTAAATTAGTTTAGTTTTAATGCAAAAATGCACATATAAATGAACATGATTTTAAAATGAATGCAAAACTACAAAGTTTCAAAACTATTATTATATCGTAAGAGTGTTTCGAAAACCAATCTAAATAAATTTTGAATTATTTTAAATAAAATTAACCACAAAAGTAAAAAACGGTTTTTTGTAAAAGTCGGGACAATTTTTTTAAGACAAATGATGCAAATATGCAAAGTGCTAAGTGCTAATTAAATGATTAATATATTGGTATATTAATTATTATATTTTTCATTGATAACTCTAAATGATTGCTAAAACATGTAAGTTTTCTTTTCATTGTAAGCATTCTTTTATTTATATCTTCTATCTATGTGGGATAAGTGTTATAAACAATATTAATGATTCAAACATTTTCATAAATATATACTTTACAAGATGTATACATTATAAGCACTATTTTATTTATATCTTTTATCTATATGGGACAAGTGTAATAAACAATATTAATTATACAAACATGTTCAAAAATATATTTTATTTACTTATTACGAGGTGTTGATTATTACATATATATTTCATAAAAAAAATGTTTCTACTTACTTGTGACTACGAACCATTATTAACTAATTTGACCATAACCCCATAACATTATTGACTACCGCAACGCAAAATCACGCCACTTTCAATTATTTTTATATGAATTAGTTTGATATTATATATCACTTTTTTTAAAGTTACTTAAATTCATTATGTTTTCGCTATTGGTAAAATTATTGTAAGAGAAAACATAAAATTGAAAATATTTTTTGCCGAAAATTTTATTACTTGATACCCGCCGTCGCAACACGCGGGTACCCTACTATAATATTCTAAAGAGTTGAAATATGCGACATGAAACTTTTGGCATCCGCAAATTTATCGATTATAAAGCATGATTAATTGAAATTTTTTATTTCAGTGTACCCGCCGCTGCATCGCGTGAATACCCTGTTAGTAGCCTTAAATGTATACTTATCATTTACTACGAGTCTATCACAATTTCTATGTAGTCGTTCATGTAACTTTGACAATTGATAAAGTAGTGCCTGTGTTATCATGAACATGTTTAATTTATTTCATAAGCAATTTAACGCTGTGTTCTCGAGTAGGATTAGGGAGGAAAAGAAAATGAAATGGAAGTAAAGTGAAAATGTTTACTCCCACATTGTGTTCTTGAGTTTTACTTAAGGAGGAAAAGAAAATGAAATGGAAGTAAAGTTAGGCTTATTTAGGGGATTTTGGAAGGAAAGTGTTTCCTCCCAAAAGTGGGCGGAAAAGGAAGTAAAGTGTTTACTCCCACTTTACTTCCCTTTTCTTTAATGAAAAAACTCAAGAACACAGCGTAAGTGTTAGCGAGAAAAGGACCTCTATTTCTCGACACATAAACAAAAAATATTCACATCATGCTCTTTTATACTACCATGGAGTGTTGGAGGCCATTAACAAGACCAATATCGTGGTACATTTGAAATGATTTTCAATATTTCTTGAATGGTGTCAAAACTATCGCCGAAAGGTCTATCGCAACAAATACTGTGGTACATTTGAAATGATTTTCAACATAACGAACTTTGTACCATCGTTAATAGGTTTAAATCAACAACAACAACAACAACAACAAAAACCCTAATCCTGAGTAAGGTAAGGATGAGGTGACACGTAGACCGACATTGTAGAGACTGCATTCAGGTATAGGTTTAAATTTCAAAGATAAATTAACTAATTAATTATCAGTGCTGAAAATTGATTGTAGAACAAATGTAGATACATTTTCAAATAAACGTGTCTAGGAAAAATCAAACCTCGAAAGTTACACAACCCAAGACAAAAACTAAAAACGTGATCACTCTATGTAGTTATAAAAATAAATTATGATCACTATGTCAATGACATATGACTTTACCTCTTAAACGGCTATGCACCTTGTATTATTCATCTATGGAATCCAATGCCATTTAATTTACTATCTATATAACGTTCATGATGCATGCACCAAAGTCAAATAAAGTACTTTAAGGTGGTTGAATGACTAGACAAAGAGTCTTTAAGTCCCCGTTTCTGGCATGCTATAGTTATTTAAGTTTCCCGATGACGGGGTTGATATCAAATGTTTTTACGTGGCTACCATGAGAGGTTGAAGGTAACATATCGAGGTCAAATTCACCAATTGTAACTAGACTTAAAACATATCTTGTGGAAAAATAAACAAACACGAACGCAGGTTATGAGATAAGTTGCATACTTGCAGCGTGCGAGTAGATGGCTATGAATATTCATCAAGGTATCAAGGGTCGAGTTGCTAACGTTAAGTAAGTAAACACAAGAGAGCACATAATCCATAAATGTCGGTAATAACGATTTATTGTTATTAACATAAAATTATTCGTACACTTAAACCGCCTATTACTTTACACAACACAATTACACAAATGTCTCAAGTAAAACTTAAACACGGAACTTGTACGTTGATAAACAGCTCACATACTAAAAGACGAAAAGCCCTTTGATCGTAACGGTTTATTGTTTTTAACGTAAAATTATCCATACACTTAAACCGCCTATTATTTCACACAACACAAATGTCTCAAGTAAAACCTAAACACGAAACTGTAAGTCGATAAACAACTCACGTACCGAAAGACGAAGGGCTCTTTGGTTTGTTTTTAACGTAAAATTATTCATACACTAATTGAGGGAACATATAAGGGGCCGAGGGGGGTTGTGGGCCCCTTTAAATTTTTTGACGCTATGTACATTTTTTACTCTTTATTTTAGTTTTAGTAATTTTTATTACAAGAATTTCAGCAATATATATATTGGCCTCTCTAAAAAATACTTTACAAGTTTCTTCTAACAAAAATGTTCAAGTTCCGTCTTATTATTTCACATAACACAAATATCTCAAGTAAAACTTAAATACGATATTTATAAGTCGATAAAAAGCTCACATACCGAAAGACGAATTGGTGTCAAATTTTATTTCAATTATTCTAGCAACGTCTAGTTATTGTGAGTTAGGTCACAGGTGTAGACTGTAGAGTGTAGACGTGTAGTAGCACTTTGTTGGTGTTGCCCAATAATTGTCGTCAATTAATTATTCATTGCCTTTTGATTAGTGATGAACTTAGGTGATTAAAAAAAAAAAAAGTACGGCAAAACTGGTCTGATTTCAACTACCAAAAATCCCCAATAACGTGAACATCTAAAACACTGTTATTTAAAGTTTAGTGATACTTTCTGAAGATATAAATCTTACATTTGTTAAATTTAAACATAGAATATAATATTTGTTGTGTGATTTTTGTTTTTTTCACAAAATTTAATACGTTATCTTTATGGCCCTATCTCGTGGAACCGGTCCCTAAATTGCCTTACATGTGATCTTGTTTCCCCCCACCAAAATATCTCTCTTTTTCGCAAAGTTATTATCGTTAACTGTTAACGCGTGAGTACAATGATGTGGTAACGCGGATTACACGAAAAGATGTTATTACGTTACTATTTTCACGTCAGTGCCACATCACCAGTTAGCATACCACCAAATCCATAATTAAACAGGTGTAATGGTCACTGTCAAATCAAACACTTAAAAATAAACTACATTATATAAACATACTTCACCCAAAAAAATCGCCAAACTAATACTAAAAATTGAGGTTGGCGCACAGTAAAAAAGGTAAAAAAGATCACGCGTGGTGGTACACCACCCACAATTACATCCGGCCTTAGATGTTATATGACCATCTCCTTTACCAAAAATATTAGGTATAAATAATCACAACAAGATTGATACTTTTTTCATGGTTTATGTCTTATTTATCACATAGGTTACACAATCAAAGTTTTTGAGATGTGCTACAAAAGGCTTATGATAGTTGGGATGGAGAAAAATTCATTCATATGGGAGATGCTATTCAGTCATCATTTTGTTCAACTTGGAGATGGTGTTGGTGCTTGGAAGGGCCGTTGGATAACATTTTTACTAAGTGAGATATTACAATAGTTGGTTTTACATTTAGTGATTCTGAGTGTGATGTTGTCGACGAGAATTTGTGGAGATGGCGTGTATATTGGATACACAAATATCCAATTCTTACAACAATCACTCCTCAATATTTACACGAAAATGTTCCAGATTTAATTCAATGTAGAGTGCATGAAGGTAATTTTTGTAATTTTTCGAAACTTTTTGCATGGCACACAATAAGAGCATGGGGTAATGAGGTGGTTTGGTACTATATAGTGTGATGTGAGTTATCCACGCACACCCTCTCATAGAGAGGGTATCGATTCATGGGATGTATCATCGGCTTGTACGGTTTTGCATCGCGAGTTGTACGGTTTAACCAAAACCTCTTGATGTGATAATATAGGGAGGGTTACGGATGGCAAAAAAATCCGTACCCGATGGGGACCCGATCCTCAAACCCGATTTTGACTGGGGAATCCCGAGTTGACCGGGGATGGGGACGAGGATTGAGAATCACCAAAATATGAAACCGGTGATGGGGATAACATAAATCCCCGAACCCGACTCCAACTCCGATCTTTCTAGTGTATAAGTATTTAGAATTTATATGTATATATGTTTATGAGTATCGACATGTATATTTATATGTATATGTGATATTTATAGAATCAAGTACCTTTAGAATTAGAAACATAAGCACTAACTACATATTACTTATTAAAATTTTCGAATAGACACATGATACATATTGTTTTTATGTTATATGTGATATTACAATGTCGAGGATGCTTTAAAGTTGAATTGAAATCATAATGAATCCAACTATGTGTGATGTACGCACGTATCTTGAAACACTTTATGAGGTAAAGTTCTTTATATTTTCGATGAGTTGGTGGAAAATTTTTGTTAGTTCATAAGGATTGAAAATCCCCGAATCCCCACGGAGATCCCCGATCCTCATTGGAGACGGGGATGTGGATGTAAAGCAATTCCCCAATGGGGATGGGGACGGGGATGGGGATGGAGAGTGAAAACGGGGATGGGGATGGTAAATACAATCCCCGATATTCCCCGCCCCGTTGCCATCCCTAGGGAGAGTTTGTATAACATAGCCCTTTTATTAATGTATATCAAATCATGCTTTTCATGTGTTGTTGATTATGGGCAAAAGATTAAATACACAAGACAAGCTATAATGAGTGATCAATGAAAATATGATGTAGGACGTGCGGAAACGAATTTAGATAAACCCTAATCTAATGGTGATATACGATGTGCACTTCAAAGGGATAAAACCCTAACAATAGTAAAGACTCTAAAGACAATTTTAATAATAACCAATGATCAAAAAAATCCATTACAATGAAACCTAAACCCTATATTTATAGAATTATAAGTATTAAAACTTGTAGAACAAGATAACCTAATTATTCTAGAAGAAACTAAAATAAGGAAACTACATAAAAAAATCAAAAAGTCACGGCACAAAATAAAACTCAGTAGGAAACACCAGCAGGGTTACTTGTCAAGTCACACACAAATGCCAGTAACCTCAGTATGTTTAGGAGTAGGCAGGGCCGTCTTTGAGGGTGTGCAAGGTGAGCGACCGCTCAGGGCCCTACAAATTTTAAGGGCCCAAAAAGTTGTCCTTTAATAATTATATGCTTGTGTACATATATTATTCACGAAAAATAAATATTTAGATGAGAAAATATCTTATTGAGTAATATGTTAGAACGTTTAGATAACTAATTGCATTATATCTTAAACAGTGACACTTTATATATAACATTTCTTCTTGAAATGCTCATTATGTGATTTCGTCCAGGGCCCACAAAAATTTCATAAATTCATGGGACGCTCCTGGGAGTAGGGTTACTTATGCTTGGAGTAGAGTTACTTGAAAGTAATGTTTTGAATCTAGTAACCTCAGTATGTTTAGGAGTAAGATTACTTATGTAGAAGTATCCTTACTCCTACTACCAATAACGTCCTCATCATTCTCCCTCACTTTTAGAAGAACTCGTCCCGAGTTCTTACGTGTACTTTTCCTTGTGGGAAAGACCTTGAACAATTGATTGATGACTTTAATCTTCACTCGTTTTCCACACTCCCACAAATCAACACACGAACCCGATCTTCAATTAGTTAATCCCAAATAATCTTTCTTCTTTAGAAAAGAAATCATCTTCGAGCTTTTGGAGTAAATAGACTTGCTTGACGAATAATTATAAACTTTGAGATGCTTCAAGTACCTAAATTTATCGATCTTATCTTTATTAAGATCCATACGAAAGCCTTGATTGACTTCACCAATCTTCAAACCTTCAACACGTTCTTCATCTTTAAAACCCAAAACTTTGTCTTCACAATTCTTCAAAACTACAACTTCTTTTGTTTCAACTAAAGTTGCAATCTTGCCTTCATGTTGCTTACAAACTTGAAGTTCTTTGATGTCCTCAACGTGTTCTTCAACAACCTCAATCTTCAATAACTTTTTCTTATACTTAACCTCAGTTATTTTTACATGTTCTTGTTCTTCAAATGGAATCATCGTAATTCTCTATCCTTCCCATAAGAAAAAATAGAGATCACGCTTCAAATCATAAAAACCTTAAACTTCTTGTCGCCATGATTTTCTCAACCGAATATGACAATCCTCCATATCATCCAGTTCACAAAACACTTCACGTTTATAAGATTTACCAATAAATATTGGAATCCAACAAACTTGTGTTTTTCTAATAGGACAAAACTCAATTCCTTGCTCCATAATTTTCAATAATAAAAAAAATATATACGTATTGATAAAAAATTTTGAACAAAACAATTTGATTGTTGGTAGTCGTTAATCTTCATCTTTTCTTCCCATTCATCAACCCTACTGTGGAAAACTAGATGGGGGGGGGGGGGGGGGGGTTGAATAGTTTTACCAATTAAAACTTCGTTTTAAAATATTTAGATCAACTTATGTCAATCTATTTAGATGTCTATGTTGGACGTTGATAGATAGATATATAAAGAATGTAATGAAAGATAAAGAGTAAGAAGCACAAAACCACAACACGAGTATTTATAGTGGTTCGGCTAAAAGGACACCTTCCTTGCCCTACTCCACTCCCCGAGTCACCTACTCGAGAGTTCGTAATCACTACACGACACCAACTCCTTATGGTTGAGAATCCTTCACACCGTCACCTACTCTTTTTCCGGTACTACGCTAACCACCGGGTTATTTCACCAAGGTGAACCACACCTAACACAACGTCGCCTACCCTTTATCCGGTACTAGGCTAAGTACTGAGCTCCATTACAATGGAGGAACTGCTACCCAACACTACACAACACCTAATCCCAAAGGAGACCCACTCCTTATTACAACACCATCAATGATATCAACATCCTTGGAAACAAGCTATCGCTATTTGTATAACGATGCACCTCATCGTTTATACGACCTTGGAATCCTTCACTAATGCCACTTGATTTGACTCCTAGGCATCTTTTACTAATGCTCTTGACACGAACGCTTGGCACCTTTCACTAACGCCTTCGTCTTGAATCCTTTAGCATTCTTCACTAATGCTTTTGACACGTACGTTAAGCACCTTTCACTAATGCTTTCGTCTTGACTCTTTCAGCATCCTTCACTAATGCCTTCGACACAACACTTCTATGAAGGAAGAAAGAACTATCAACAAGAGAACCTCAGTAGTCTTGATGATGACGAAGCATGCTCGACTTCAAGAAGTGGTGATCTCTCCTTTAAGCGGAACCTAAAGAATCACACAAAAACAAAAGACAAACTACATAGAAAGATCTCTTAGGATCAGTGGTTAGAGAGTTACAATACTTGGGGAAAGTATGTGTGAGAGTGGCAAGCCAAAAGGAAGAAATGACTCACTATTTATAGAGGAGAAACACTTAATGTTCCACGAATCCCACGGATCCCACCCTCAAGAGATCCGTCTAGTGTAATGCTAGGGATCCGTAGGACGCTCCTCTTTGCCCATGGGTATTTTGGTTGTGGGTCATGGGTCATGGGTTATGGGTTGATCCATGGGTATTTCTTTAGATACAATGTACCTAATGGGTGCAATGCATCTAGTCAAATGGGTATGGGTCAATACCATGGGTTATGAATATGTTCCATGGCTTATTTTTTACCCATTATAATACATACTAGTTATGTATATATTTGCCCAATATGTAAACACTAGTTGTTGTACATATGTATTACTAAATCATAAAATCATTTATACTTGTTTTAGTGTTTTATGTGAAAACGTAAGTGTGTTAGAAAACTGTTGGCTCAAACCATTTACATATTTTATTTGTTTCGTTAAAATGATTTTACATTTGTTATCGACAAAATATTAGAAGATCGTAAAATGTAAATAAACGTTTTCACGGCTTATTTGTATTAACAATCTCCCCCTTTTTGTTGATGACAAAACATAAAATTATTTTAAGGAAAAACTAAAATTCGTAAAAGTTCGAATTGGAGTTTTTACTCTCTTCTCCCCCTTTTTGTCGAAACAAAAAAAGCGTCGAAAAGAAACTAACACATTGTTTTAAGGAAAATATGCAAAGGTGAAAAAATGTAAAGAGAGCAAGTGACGGGAATAGTTCTCGTCTTAACTCCCCCTTGACGAGTCCATCCCTTTATGAGGGCGTCAAGTAAATAAAAAACTAGTAAGCTAATGCATTGCAACTTTGTTTGCAAATGGTTTCGTCCTTGTGATGGAAATGCTCCCCCTTGAAGATTGTAACTTTGCAATGGGATGCCACGAAATGTAATCCAAATAAGGATTATATTGCAAATATTTTTGCAGTGTATGGCTTGACACAAAGCTCCCCCTAGCTTAAGATGTCAAAGTCTTCATGTGTATTTTGAAAATCTACAAGGTAAAGGTTAGAAAACAAGTATATAGTCCATAATTTCCTGCAAATAAGACTCAAGCTAGTTGAAAATTGTTCTTCTGTAGCACGGATCCCACGGTTCCCTCCTTTGTGGGATCCGTCTAGGCAATTTCCAGGGATCCGTCTGTCTGGTGACAGATTTTCAGCAATGGTGATATACCAAACAATGCTAAATATGAAAGCGAGATGTGTATACAAACAACAAACATATACTCAAAGCAATATGGCAAATAAGTTATCATTCAATAAACAAAGAGATAATCAAGAAATCTCTAAAACTAAGAGAATGATTTAGCCATACATATTCTACTAATACTAATAAGTTACTAAAGCCTAGAACGCAACAATGTGCTTGAGTCTAAGGATGAGTAGACTTGTTGATTTTGTTAATACAAATAAGCCGTAAAAACGTTTATTTATATTTTACGATCTTCTAATGTTTTGTCGATAACAAACGTAAAATCATTTTAACGAAACAAATAAAATACGTAAATGGTTTGAACTAATAGTTTCTAACATATTCACATTTTCACATAAAATACTAAAACAAGTATAAGTGATTTTATGATTTAATATTACATATGTACAACAACTAGTGTTTACATATTTGGGTAAAAAATACACATAACTAGTATGTAGTATATTGGGTAATATAAATGGGTAGAAACTTAAGTATCATAACCAATTGGGCAAATACATTGAATGTAGTTGGGTACAACCCAAAGCCCATGACCCATATCATGGAGCTTGACCCATAACCCATTGCATGACATCATGCTTATATCATATATGGATAATATCCATAACCCATGGTTTTGACCCATACCCATGTGACTAGGTGCTTTGCATTCAAGAGATACAATGTATCTAGCTAAAGACCCATGGATCAACCCATGACCCATGACCCATGACCCATAACCAAAATACCCATGGGTAAAGGGGAGCGTCCCACGGATCCCTAGCTTTACGCTAGACGGATCCATTGTGGAAGGGATCCGTGGGATCCGGGGAACAGTAGAATTTTTCCTCTATAAATAGTGAGCCATTTCTTCATTGTTTCTCACCCCTTTCTAACATACTTTCCCCAAAAAGTTAAAAACTCTCTAACCTCAAATCCAAGAGATCTATGTTTGTAGTTTTGTTTTTGTGTGATCTTCTAGGTTCCTCTTAAAGGCAAGATCACCACCTTTGAAGTCGGGCAAGCTCAAGTCCATGAGTTGCGATGCTTCCTCATCATCAAGACTACTGAAGTCTTCTTGTTGATGATTGTTTTTCTTTTCTAAGAAGTGTTGAAGACATTTGTGAAAGGTGTCTCAAGTGTCAAGACGAAGATATTAGTGAAGGGTATCTATCGTCCATATCATAAGCACTTGTGGTGGGTGCTTAGAAGTCAAGACTAGAAGCATTAGTGAAGGGTGCTTAGAAGTCAAGACAAAAGACATTAGTGAAGGGTGTCTTGAAGATCTAGCTAAAGGCATTAGTGAAAGGTGCCTTAGATGTACATTTGATATGGTGTGTTTCGATGTACAAGATAGATTAGTACTAGATCCAAGGATATTGATATCCTTGATGATGTTGTAGAAAGGAGTTGATCTCCTTTGGGATTAGTCGTTGGTGTAGTGTTGGGTAGTAGTTCCTCAATTGAAATGGAACTAGGTGTTTAGCCTAGTACCTAATAAAGGGTAGGCGACGTTGTGTAGGTGTGGTTCACCTTGGTGTGAAAGAACCCGGTGGTTAGCCTAGCACCGTATAAAGGGTAGGCGACGTTGTGTAGGTGTGGTTCACCTTGGAGTGAAAGAACCCGGTGGTTAGCCTAGCACCGGAAAAAGGGCAGGCGACGTTGTGAAGGCTTCTCCGCCATAAGGAGATTGGTGTAGTGATTACTTAACTCGAGTAGGTGACTCTGGAAGTGGAGTAGGGCAAGGAAGGTGTCCTTGTAGCCGAACCACTATAAATACTCGCGTTGTGGTTTTGTGCTTCTTACTCTTATCTTTCATTACATACCTTTATATACTTGTTCATCAACATCCAACACACACATTCAAATAGATTGACATAAGTCGATCTAAATAGTTTAAAAGAAAGTTTTAATTGGCAAAACTATTCAACCCCCCTTCTAGTTTTCCACAGATTTGATCCAATCTTTCAAGAAGATGATTAAACATGAAATGAAACTCATTTCGTACTTCTTGAACAAGTCCTTGGGTGATTAAACAATTAGAGCAATTATTGTCTTGATTTGGAACCGGAGGAAAATGAATGTTTTGAGGAGGCTCTACGAATGATGGTGGGGTTTCATTTAGAGATATAGGATGAGATTCTACTAACAATGAGGGTGGTGGTAATGGAAATTCCTCCATATGATCAAGTCCTTGGTGGTTCATTGTCTCCAATGTTGGACTAGTCGGTGTTGTAGGTGGTTCCCTATTTAACGAGAAAGTTGGTGAGTGGGATGTTCTTGGTGATGAATGCTCTAATGAATAGAGATTTGGGTGAGAAAGAGGCTCGTTGAATGAGTGTAATCCATGCTCTAGGAATGAGGGCTTAGACGGTTTGCTAGAGCTAGCTATGTTTGGTTTTAAACTAGATGACCATTTTTCTAGCCCAAAAGGTTTGATGCTAATTCTTGCGGTTTTCTTAGCAATTTTTGAATGGGTTTGTTGAGGTGGGATTCTAGCATTGTTATCTCTTACGGGAGATGATTCGGTAGATGAAATCTCATGAATCATATGACCCTTTCTTTTGGATGAGCCTTTGGTTGAAGAGTTGTTGCTAAGTGCTTTGGTCATGGTGATGGTAAGGATGCAATGTAAGCTTCTAACTACTGATTTTTGAGAGCTAGGTGAGAGTGATGACTTAACCTTAAGAGTGTTTGGTTTATAAAGGATAATTTTGAATTACGGAATTAAATTCTTGACCACTATGAGGATTAAGCATGCACTTAGGATATTGTTCAGCTCTAGGAATACATTAAATGGTAACTAAAAGTGGTTAGATAACCAAAAGGTGGCTTAAATTTGAAGAGGAAAGCGATTAAAGTCTTTCAGATATACACGGATCCCACGGATCCTTCTCACCAGGGATCCGTCTGGTTATAAACCAGGGATCCGTCTGTCAGAGAGATACTTGATGAGATGATTATGCTTTTTGTAAGGTCTAGTACCTATGTATCTCGAGGTTTTGACTTTCCTTTGATGTCTTGAGTAGTGGATGTCTTTAATGCTCAACCATAAGGGGTGAGGGTGCTTAATGATGGTTTTGAGTAGGAAAGTGGATTTTAGATAGTCTAACTAAGTGCTTGAGAAGGATACCATTTGATTTGAGATAAAAAAAAGTGGTGGTAAATAAAAAAAAGTGGTGGTAATTAGTCCTAGAAGTCAGATGATGGCTCAAGAAAAATTTAATAAAATCTTTAAAAAATAAAAAATGAAAAACTAGTTTTGAGCCTATTTTTGAGTTAAAAGTGACTAAACTCAATTTGATAAAGTTGATGGACATATCAAACTAAGTGTTAAAAGATGTGAGGAATAATGTGTAAGCGTTGGAGCGGAAGATGGTGAGTTTTGATGAATTGATAAATCAAAAACACTTAGAAATAGATCCTAGGTAAGTTATGGGTGAGTGTGAAACTTTCAAATGTTTGAGGAAGACTTAGTTGTTTCTAAGGTCTTATGTTTGACTAGTGTGAGGTGATCTAGTGAGCTGTTTTTGATGTAAGGAAGTCTGTATTCCTTATCTGTAGTCACGGATCCCACGGTTCCCTTTAGAGATCCCGCTAGTTATAATCACTGGGATCACTGCAGATCGAAGGCTTTCAACAAATGTGCAATTTTGCACTCTTAGCAAATGCTTCTCCTAGTTGTGTCTACAAAGACTAAATGCAAGAACACATTAAGTATAATGCATAGCAAGTGTGAGGGAACTGAAGGTACCTAAAGATGAGTGACGACGACCACTTGAATGATTTCAAGAATTCGTAAAATCTCATCCTACACGTTACTAAGTTAATATTGTTCAATGCCAAGTTATGGCAATAGCTACATACTACATCCTACTCTACATAAGTATTGTTTAGATGTTACAACCCATTGTTTCAAATTGTTTTCACAAATTAAGGTCCTATGACGTTACCTTACTTCTCCACCACTTCCCATCTTCACCCCTCCTCCACTCTTTATCACACCATCTCTACTTCTTTTTCTTCAAGAAGTTGGCGAAGCACTTGAAGATTCCCTTGGTTTGTTGCCATTCTTGTGATGGGCTAGGAACGTTCGGCAATTGATTGATGTAATCGTCGAGATCGGTATTTCCGAGTGGGTTGCTACTACCTTCACCTTCTCTTTGCCTCTCCCGTTCATCCGAGGAATCTGTGGGTGGGTGAGGCCTTTTTCCTTCCGCCATAAACCTTGTAGTTCTACCCTCGGTCAATGACACCATAACTTTGTTGCAAAAGCTATGTTGCAAAAGCTAAGTACCGAGTTCCATTACAATAGAGGAACTACTACCCAACACTACACAACACCTAATCCCAAAGGAGACCCACTCCTTATTACAACACCATCAAGGATATCAATATCCTTGGAAACAAGCTATCACTATTTGTATAACGATGCACCTCATCGTTTATACGACCTTGGCATCCTTCACTAATGCCACTTGATTTGACTCCTAGGCATCTTTCACTAATGCCTTTGACACAAACGCTTGGCACCTTTCACTAATGCCTTCGCCTTGACTCCTTTAGCATTCTTCACTAATGCTTTTGACACGTACGTTAAGCACCTTTCATTAATGCTTTCGTCTTGACTCTTTCAGCATCCTTCACTAATGCCTTCGACACAACACTTCTATGGAGGAAGAAAGAACTATCAACAAGAGAACCTCAGTAGTCTTGATGATAACGAAGCATGGCAACTCATGGACTTGAGCTTGCTCGACTTCAAGAAGTGGTGATCTCGCCTTTAAGAGGAACCTAGAGAATCACATGAAAACAAAATACAAACTACATAGAAAGATCCCTTAGGATCAGTGGTTAGAGAGTTACAATACTTAGAGAAAGTATGTGTGAGAGTGGCAAGCCAAAAGGAAGAAATGACTCACTATTTATAGAGGAGAAACACTTACTGTTCCACGGATCCCACCCTCAAGGGATCCGTCTAGTGTAATGCTAGGGATCCGTGGGACGCTCCTCTTTACCCATGGGTATTTTGGTTGTGGGTCATGGGTCATGGGTTGATTCATGGGTATTTCTTTAGATACAATGCACCTAATGGGTGCAATGCATCTAGTCAAATGGGTATGGGTCAATACCATGGGTTATGAATATGTTTCATGGGTTATAGTTTTTATCCATTATAATACATACTAGTTATGTATATATTTGCCCAATATGTAAACATTAGTTGTTGTACATATGTATTACTAAATCATAAAATCATTTATACTTGTTTTAGTGTTTTATGTGAAAACGTAAGTGTGTTAGAAAACTGTTGGCTCAAACCATTTACGTATTTTATTTGTTTCGTTAAAATGATTTTACGTTTGTTATCGACAAACCATTAGAAGATCGTAAAATATAAATAAACGTTTTCACGGCTTATTTGTATTAACACCTCCTATTGTTGAACAGGGATTGGTTGCACCTACGGTTGTCAATAGATTCGAATATGGTTGGACGAATTTTTGAACCTCCATAATTGCTACCCTCGCGATTCTTGTGGATTGATGCCCCACTTACGATCACGGAACGTAGTTCTTCTAGCATAGTGTGACACCTGTCAAGTTTTTTTTATGAATTTGGTAAAACCATGATCCATGTACTCTCCAGACCATACCCTACCAATAGTATGGGTTTTTAATCTTCTACACCATTCATCATCTAGGATGCTAACATGCTCTAGACATTAATTGAGGTAGGTTCTACACCAATTACCACCAGGATATTAAGAAGCTCTTATGCTAACTGACGCAGGACGCGCGGAAGCGAATTTAGTGAAACCATAATCCAAGGGTGATATACGAGGAGCACGTCAAAGAAAATAAAACCTTAACAAGAGTAAAGACTCTAAATACAATTTTATTAATAATAAATGATCAAAAGATCCATTACAATGAAACCTAAACCCTATATTTATAGGTATTAAAACTTGTAGAACAAGATAACCTAATTATTCTAGAAGAAACAAAAATAAGGAAACAAAAATTAAAAAATCAAAAAAGTCAAGACAGAAAAATAAAACCAGTAGGAAACACCAGTAGGGTTACTTGTCAAGTCACACACAAATGCCAATAATCTAAGTATGTTTAGGAGTGGAGTTACTTATGCTTGGAGTAGAGTTACTTGAAAGAATGTTTTGAATCCAGTAACCTCAATATGTTTAGGAGTACTTATGTATAAGTACCATTACTCCTACTACCATTAACGTCCTCATCAAGATAATACCTAATAGTATAGAATGTCTGTTATGTACGAGTGTTCCAGATACTCATGGCCACATGTTCTTTTAATGTTCATATGCATAACAACTTAAGTTAAAAGTTAAAGACTACGGAAATCTTTCAAGTATTTCAAGCAAATGGTATGATATAGTTACTTATAGAGTATATTACACCATTATTACCCAAGGTTAGGACGGATTGCAGATACATGCCCAATAACTGCGAAGTTACACCAAATATCCCCAAGGTCTGTATATTTCTTCGCTGGAATTCAAAACCCTAACACTCGTTAAAAATCTCGTTAGCTGAAAGGACTTTTACGTCTTTTTGGCATTTCTTGTCTAAACACTCAATTACACAAGTAGTATGAGACATCTTTAACTACTCTACTTTCAAATTCAAATAAATTGCTTTTGGAATACTTTTTGTTACCATTTTTTTTTATTTTTTTTATTTTTTTAATAATCTCCGATAATTACACAATAGTTTATCGCATCATACCACACAAATTCAATTTAGTTCATCACCATTATCAAAGAAAACAAATAAGAAGTAATGCATTGTTTACTTTCTCATACCATCAAATAAATCAAAACTGAAATAATGAAACCTCTTGTTATTGTGTAGAGATAGGAATCAACAATCAAAGAGGGATAAAAGAGAAGCATGACATTGGAAGAAAACATCATATTAAAAAAAAAGAAAAAAAAATATATCATGGATTTTAATATGTTGAAAGTGAAGGGTAGGGACGAATTCAAAAAACCCCCCTTTAATTTGACGAAAGTGACTAACTTACCCTAAATTTTGGCAGCACAAAAAGAGGAAGGAGGGCGAAAGTGACTAACTTACCCTAAATTTTGGCAGCACAAAAAGAGGAAGGAGGGGACACATGACAACATATGATTTATTCTCCCACTTTTCTAATTTAAAAGGCTTTTTAAAAAAACCTATATCTAAGTAAGACCAAAACTTATATAGTATATATTTCATTATAGATTAATGTTGTGTCACCAAATATGGTTATGGTTTCATTATTGTTGTCAAAATTACATTCATTTATTATTCTAAGTTTGGTACTTACTAGGCTATTGAGCATCAAGTCGAAACCGAATTCGCTCAACTGCATCCGACCCATCCCGAACCGATAAGGTTGAAAATTTTAATCGAATCCGACCTTCCTTGTTGGGTAATCCTCAATCCCGACCGAAGTTAAACAAACCGCTAGGATGGTTTTGTTATCCCGAACAATCCGACTCCCTAATTTAATCTCAGCCTCAATAAAGTAAAACCCATAATCCCGACCCAAATTGGTGTTGTCGTTTACGGTCGTTTGCCTAATTCAAGCCACGGTCATTTGCGGTTTGGTCGGATTGCCAAGACTAGTACTTACCATGTTGCATATTTTGTAGCTTTACTAATATCTTGCTAGGTGTGAAATGTAAGTTTGTTTGTGTAACAAAAAGTTACATAAATAGTCTTTGAAAATCTCACTTAACGAAAAACATTCTTATTTAAAAGGTCACGTAAATATCCTTATCATTAGCTTATTTTTGAATCCTTAATTTAAAATGTAATCTTTGCATATTTGTAGTTAAGTAGTTTTAGTATAACCAAATTAGCAACTTGTTTGTTATCTTTTGGGTTGATTATTGTAAAGTTTCAAACTTGACATTTTTGTTTTACGATCAATTTTTTTCATTGAATGTATTGAACTTTCAATTCGATCATCAAGTATTTTGTGACCATTTTATATTTTTTTTAAATTTCAAAAGGTAAAATTGTCATTTCATACGACCGGTCACAAAATACACATAATGATCAAATTTGAAAGTTCGCATTAAATGCTAAAAGAAAAGTTCAAGGACACAATAACAAAAGTCAGCTGTTAACGACTTTTTAATATTCTTTTTAAAAGCAAGTTTTCAAGATTATTAGTTTAATATTTAGAATTATTTGTATATTGCTTAGAATATCAAAACAACTCGACATCGATTAGTTTGCTAAACACATCCAATACAGAGGATGGATAGCAGCGCCGGTTAATCCACCCACCAAAACAATCCCCTCCTCCTCCTCTTCCCGATCTCCTACAACACGCGCCCATCCCACCTCCTCCTCCCCTCCGTCAACACCTCACGCCTTATTCATCGCCTCTTATTCAGCACCTTATGGTGGGACGAAAGCCACGATGTGACTTTCAAGTCTCATGGATCGGCTTTGCTACAACATGTGGAACCGATAAAAACATAGTGGTATCCGCCGTGTTGTTGGGTTGAATCGTGATTGTTGTGGTTAATGTGGTTCACTGCATCAAGGCAGGGTGTTTGGGTTCGGCATGGGAAGTAATCATAAAGAAAAGTTGGTTTTGAATCGCCAGCTTCATTGAACGACCTGGTCACGGTGTTAATGGTGGTAATGTCCAGGTCACGGATCCATTAATTACAGAAACAAAAGGAACGATCATCCCGATAATATTCATCGCCAAGAGCAACGAATGAAGGTATTCCAACAAATCCCATCCAAATTTTCGAAGAACATAAGTCGTTTTCATCAATCTTTGTCTCTAATATCCCATGGAATGCGCCTCTGGTCCAAGATCTGGATATTTGTAAAAAATGGGGTGGGTGATCGATGTTTACAAGCAACAAAGAGATCCAAATCGTAATCGATTTGGTTTTGTACGCTTTATAAACGTTAATGATATCAATCGCTAGTTTCCAACCAAGAACGGCATGGATGGGTGGTTTTCATTTATTCACCGATGGCCAGTATGGTTAACTTATAATAGACCCGTGGAACGCTCGGGGACGAAAACCCAGCAGGCTCAATTTCAATCAGCAGATCAACGAAAACGCTACTAACTCAGATGCAAGCGGTCCCGCAATAAATCGCTGACATGTCGGACAAATATAAGCAAGTAATGCCGGAGCGTAATCTGTTGGGTGTCGGATTGTAACAAGGTACATAAGGATGCGGGTAATGAAGCGTGATGCCTATCTCTGTAGACGATTGTATTGATTGGATGAAGCAATGTAGTATCTTGCTAAAGTAAAAGATTTAAGTGTCATTTCTGAGCTTCTTAAACATATGCTCAAGTGATTCGAATGATGTTGGTCTTAGATAAGGTGGGGGACGTGGGTTTGGTTGGAATTGACTCTAAGATCGCTGGAGCGCCAAGACTTCAAAGGCGTTAAATGAGATATTTTGAGTTCAAAGATGTTTCTCAACGATTTTATCCCGGATGAAAAGTGTTGATAGGACGCGGTGGGTATGCCATTGGGATCATGGGCTCCAGAGGTTTATAAGAAGTCAAGTGGTCTGCAGGGAAGCAACAAGGTTTACTGATATGGTTGATGGACCAATGTCTCACCTGGAAGTTGTCAGTCTACATGAGTCTTTACATCGTGTTAGAAAGTCCTTATAGTCCTCATCGTAATCTATTATCGATTATCGCTACCGAAGTTTGCATATCAAGCTTCCATATTGAATCGATGGAGGTCAATTCGAAGTCTAACTGGAAAGGAAAGATGCAGTAGGTCCTAGTTGGATGAAAGTTTGGAAAACGGAGATTTGATGTCGATAATTGGATTCAGATTCCCCTAATGTTAATAATGATCTCTGTCGCCTTCTAGTCGGTTTTCATGAGAGGAGGATGTTCGGGTGGAAAATGATCTTGTGGACTCCTTTGTAGGTGGGATTAGACTGTGGTGATTTGATCCTGGTTCAACGATGGGTGATAAGGGGTGATGGGTGTATTAAGGGTGGCATGGAAAAGAATTGGAAGATGATGTCATGCGATTCTGAAGTTCATTCTCGGTGATTGGTAATGTCACCAACATGACAAGTGTCGTTACGCCGTTATTACCAAAAAGACTCCATCATCACCCATCCACACCGTAATGATTTAAATATTGTCTTGAGTCCGGTTCTTCGGGCTTGATTATGTTGGTCCCCAACTAAAGTGATTCAGATTGATTCGATAAACGATGGAGCTATGAGATCCCGGGAAATATATCGGGTTGTTTCTCACAAGAACTACGTGACGTGGAAGATTATTTTCCAGTGATCTTGATTGGAAGTTATTAAGCAACGTTAAAGATTTTATTCTTCTTCATAACTTTATCGACAAACAAAGGATGCCTAAGATCGCTACTTTTGGTTTGTTGAATGTGTTCGGTTTATTCATGGGAGTTAGTCTCTACGCCATGGATCTTTCTATCTAATTAATAGCATTTTATTGTTTTAAAGTATTGTTCTGCTTGCTTGAGTTTTTAAATTCTTTTTCGTTATTTTTTGTTGGATCTAATTTTATGTATCGTCTAAGTTTCTTTTCTAAATTTTAATTAAAAATTCAATTGCCGCTTAAAAAATGTTGTTAAAAAGACTAAAACCGATTTTAATGAGATTGTATAACGTAAACTCTTTTCATGTAACACTCGTGCCTCGCAAAACACGGGTTAAAAAATTCTTGTTATACATCAATGAGTGGCACATTTGCCTACTGAAAACGAGTGTCAATATTGGAATATTTTAATTGTATTGTTAACAGTACAACAGTTTTTATCAGTTCTAATTTCATATTTTTTGTTTTTTAATATTTTTGATTTGTCAAATTTTATATTTTTTGTTTCGTACTTTTTTTTTCGTAATTTTATAAAAAAATAAAAAATAATTAAAAAACTCAAGAGGGTATTGTTATCCACTTAAAGGGTATCAATATCTGCAACAGAACTAACCTAATTTAACACCTAACGGAAATTGCTCAATGTTCGTTTCATTTAATTTAATTTAATAAATAAACGAACACGTAATCTAAAACGGACGGAATTTCTTGTTCATGTTCGCTTATTAAAAAATTAAATGTTCATGTCTTATGTTCGTTCACTAAGACACTAAACTTAACGCTAAACGACTAACATAAATGAGCATGGAATAATGATACGTAAACTTTATTAATTATTTATAAATATTTTTTATAATTGTCGTTTTTGTTTAAACAACAGTTTAAAAATTGTACAATTAAAGATTTGATATCGAACATAAATAAATAATGAACATCGCGAGCGTTAACGAAGGCGTAACGTTCGCGAACATAAATAAACGGACCTGACTTTTGTTTATGTTCGTTCATTTAACTAAACGATCGTAAAATATCGTTCATGTTTGTTCATTTAATAAATAAACGAACATAAACGAACTTTTTACCGAACTGTTCATGAAATGTTCACTGAACGTTCAGTTCGTTTACAGCCGTATCAATATCCATTCCCATCTTTTAATATTGGAATCTTATATCTTGAAAATAAATAAAAACCAAATATATGTCAATTTTAGTTAACGGCTAGAATTTTTTGGTTTGTACATAAATAACTAAATTAAATAGTTTAATTAGAATTTGAAATCATAATCCCTCCAGATTAGCTTTTGACAAATAAATTCTCCTTTGCATATATATAAATCGAACTATACCAATTTTTCTCTCTAGTTGACAATTGGGTCCAAAAGCGACATCCACTTGATAGAGACCAGATATACAAAGTCATCAAGTCTTCCTTTTTCTTTTTCATGCTCTTCTTGTTTTCTTTTCGTCAAATGTAGAAAAATAAAATTGGAAAATAAGATTAAACTATTACAATCTTGACATTAATAAGTCAATATGCGCAACTATCGGTAATGATCGTTTTCGTATGTATTTTGATGTATGTTACTGTCCAAGTTGCAAAACTCAAGTGTTAGTTCAAAATGCACTAAATATATACAAGCATAAGCTAGCATCCAGTCTCGTTCCACAACTTATTTCAAGGAGTTAATGTAGCGTTTAGTAGGTAGGAATAAAAGTCGGAATCATTCTAATAAAGTGAAAAATTGTTGCTTGTTTTGAGTTTTGGTGTGAAGAGATTAATTTATCGTGCATTTCGTTTCTCCCGTAGTTGTTACTTACACTCTATAGTCACCTTTTATTTATTTATTTATTTATTTTTTCACCATGGAATGACATTTTGTTCATTATTCCTTTATTTCAATCATAGTCTACATCTATCACCATGTATCAAACAAAATTCGTAAATAGTTTATTTTATACTAACATGATAACCTAACGGAAAAACCGAAAAAAGATATGTTAACAGTTAACTTATACAATTGTTATGTTCGTTACATTACTTAACTTATTTTTATTTTTGCTTTATTTACCCAAATATGTTATAATATTTTTTAGTATATTCATTAGTTTTTATTGAGTTTCCCACTTATGTGAATCTAGCTATTTGTTTATTTTATTTTTCCTTTTTCATAAAGATGTCTACATATGTGAATTTATTTTACCAAAACACTAGTGTTAAGAATTATTGTTTACAAAAGATCATTTACAATGTATACTTGTGAAAACTTTGTGTTATTCAAAATATCATATAATAGTTTCTTAAATGAATAAAACGGAAAAAAAAAAAAAAAAACAAAGTGACACACAAAAAAATATCAAATCAAACTTAGATTACCAAATTTAAATAGGACTCAAAAAAATTTATCAAATTTCTTTATGATTTTACTGATACGCATGTAGAGAAATGGCCAATGGGTGTACTGGGCCTTATTTCTGGGCACAATCCAATTACATGCAACTTGTCTTTTATCCTTAAAAGATTGAATATGAAAGCAGATTTCATATTTTTATTGTAAAAACTAAAATTTGTTTTGTGACACTGAAAATAAAAATAGAAGAAAGAAACGAATGATATCTAACTTTTATTAGAAGTGGCTAGTGGGTTAATCACTAGAATATGAACAAACCAAGTACATTCCAAAAAAGCTAACTTTAATTATCAACTATCCATTGCTAAAAAGGCAAGCTTCCACCACTATAAGATCACTAACTAATCCCACAACGGACATCTATTGTATGGTAATGTTATTAAATTATAATATAGTGTTGTTTTACATAGTTAAGTGAGGTTATTTATTGCAAGTAGCCAAGTAGTAAAGTGACCTTTTTTGGTTCGTATACTTTTGAAGGAGGATGTCAATTTTTAGTTGTATCATAGCATACTTCAAATACATTACAGAAAACCTATTGAACTATCTTGAGTGTTCATACACAGTTTACATCATTTGTAAAGTTGGCACAGCAAATACGAAGCCGCTCAAACTTGACATTTTTTACGATACAAATCATCACTAAAAGGGACTTGTGTGGTATCCGTGGGATGCTTCAATCAAGTGGATAATGATAGCGTGAGATATTGTATATCTTTGCTATGTATAAATAGTTACGTATATATTTTTTGTATCAGTTTTTGATACATAAAGTATAATGTTTTAATGCATCAAAATATATATATATATGTAATTTATAAAATAAAGCAGTGACTTATATGTATTTTTTTATTTTATTTAAAAAAATTAAAGAAAAAAGGAAAAAGAAAAAGAAGAAAAACCTCTTATAATAAGAAATGTTGAATTACTATTATGACCTTATGTCATATTATCCCACAATATTGGATTTAAAATTACCTAATTTTTACCATTTTTATTTTATTTTTTTAGATTCATCCAAATCCCACTCTTAATCCCGATACAACTTTCAATCCCAATTTTTTAAACTGAAACCGGTATAATTTTGTTATCATCTCGAATGATGATGAAAATTTGTTAACGTCAATTGCTAAAGGTTACATGAAACAATTTACCACGATATCTTAACTATAACTATTTATCGTTATAAAATTAGGTCGTTGCGTCGTAATAAATGCGTACACACCTAGTATTATTTTGTTCTTAATTGCCTTAAAAAACGACATTAACTCATCGTTGGAACAAATGTTTTTGCGTAAATAAAAGTGTAAATTTGTACCCACTTACGCGTGCATAAAGTTGGGTTGGGCCCGTTTGGTTCGTAGATGGGTGTGGGATTCGGATTCGGATTCGGATTAGAATTTTGATTTGGATTTGGATTTGGATTTAATGTAAGTGAGAGAAAATATATAATTATAATTATAATAGTAATAATTAATTAAAATAATGAAATAAAAAATTAAAAAATAAGATTAATAATGATATAATATGTGGTTGATAATATTAGAGAAATAAAAGATGAAATGTCATTGGTTGGAATCCCTCCAAAGTAGCTAGTGGAGCATGGTATCACATCTTTGATTCTATGTATTTTGTCAGACAATTAAAAATGCACCAAACAATGTGTTTAAGCTTTCTTTCATTCAATACCCAGTGATACCCATAAACCAAACTGGGCCTTAGTGTGGTCTTTTGTCATTCTTGAAATATCTCATTTACTTTTAACCCAATATATTCACGGCCAAGCCCAAGCCCATTAAGTCTAATGTTCGGTTATGTTGAATTGGATCATGTGAATATCATTTTGTTCATGTGATACATGCCAATATGCCATGATGCATCATAAAGTATTGTTTGTGTATGTTCATCTAGGAACCTATAAGGCCAACACACGCCTTCTTAATCAACTACGAGCATGGGCGAAGCAAAAAAAAAAAAATCAATCACCGGGTTCATAAATTATTTGCAGACATAGCATCATAAACATAGTTATTTCCGGCGAGTTTTCGTAGTTTGAAAAATCAACCCACGAACAAAAGTTCAAGTTAGAGAGTATAAGACAAATAAAATTGTCAAAAACACATCAAAACCTTTCAACTAATTCGGTCGAACACCTTTCACGTGAAGCTTAATTAAAGTTTATTTTTATGTGTTGTTTTCAATTTTTAATGAAAGTTTAATTTTTGTTTTTATTAATTTTGTAAAAGAAAAAAAATTGGTTTGATCCGACGTGAAGACGGTAGGTTTGATAACCATTGCATCCGGTCTAACATTGCCAGTTATTTCGTAAATGCAGATATTGCATACAACTTAAGGGTTGTGATTCTATAAAAAAGGATAAAACAATAAAAAATCTAAAAAATATCATATTGTTACACTTGTTATTTTTACTTTTGACAACTTCTTTTTTGCTATTTACAATCTAATTGAGTATTGTAGTCTAACAAAAAATACTTACCCTTTTTTTTTTTTTTTTTTTCTTTTTCTTTTTCTTTTTTTACAAAACCTATGAACAACGTCATTTTTTCTAGAAAATTGATGAATAACGTGCTTGTGATGTAACTGATAAACAACATTAATGAAAACTGATGAACATTGTGATGTTGTTTATTTAAAAAAAAAAAAAAAAAAAAAAAAAAAAAAATACTGGTGAATGACGTGATCCAACTGATGAACATTGTGATGCTGTTCATAAAAAAAATAATAATTAACTCATGAACAAGACCAACTGATGAACAAGACTAGCTGATGAACAAGATTATATGATGAACAAGACTAACTGATGCTCAAAACAACATCAATCTACATGTTGTTATTAGTGTTTATCATAATCCATGTTGTTCATCAATGTTCTTTAGCACATACTCTCTTCATCATTGTGTTTTCATACTTGCATCCACGCCATGAACAAATTTTCTCAAAATTTTATTTGGTCGTTTATTTTTTACAGTTATTTTCAAACAAAAAAATATTGTCCTACAATACCTTACATCAAATCTCATCCCCTATCACACCTCTCTATCTCAAATAAGTAAAATAACTAAAAATGTATTGTGCACTAAATATGTTTTATTAAACACATTATGTGCATTAAATATGTTTAAAATTTTATTTTCAAAATGCAATATCTCATTCATATCATATTAGATTTGAGTGATTTAAATTACTGGGTAAAGGATAACCAAAAAGCTACAAATTTTGTGTTTTATGTTTTAAACTAGACAAAATTAAGGCTGAATATGCCTAAAATTTCAAAAAATCAACACTCACTTAAATTTTTTTAAAAAGTTTTAATATATATATTTAAATTTATACCAAATTAAAGAAAACTAAATTTTGAAGATTATAGTGAAATTGATTTTTGGTAAAAATAATTATATGTTTGAGGGTGAAATATCATGTCTCAAATTGAAATTTAGAATGAGTTAGAATTCTATCAAGTTGTAAACACAACTTGAGTCAAGTTATGAAATTATAAGCTATTGGATTTGATTCAATGGCTAAAATCAAAAGAAGTTATTTTGATTTGAGCCTTAAATCAAATCCAATGGACAATGGCTCATAATGCCCTAACTTGACTCAAGTAACTTAAGACAATCATAACTCATTTAGAATAAGGCATTGTGCCCATATCTACTTCTTAGGCTGGTCGGCCAGGAAGGGGTGAAGCTCTCACCTTGCTTTCCATTCACGCGCTATGCCTTGCACACTATCTCCACTCACGCGCGAAGCACTACTCCCAAGTGAAGTTATGGTGAAACGTTCACCTTTCTCTCTCCTTCATGTTTTAATATTTTTTATTTATGTGTGAGTGTTTGTAGGATATTTAGTTGGGTATATTTGTATAAAGTGAATATTTTAATGAAAGGTGAATATCTAGTATTTTTGCCTACAAAAAGATAAGTGGTGTGAGGGAAAGTGAGAGAAGATAGAAAATTGACGTGACGCTAAATTGTAAGCTGAATTACCCCGTCCCTTGCCATCTAGCCTTAAATCTCCTAGATCTTAAGTTGGATCCCACGGGTATAATTACTCCGTGCTTTTTACACGTTTTATTTTTTGAAAACTTTTTATTTGATCACCTCTCTACAACTTAAACAAAGATCTCATGCTACAATTCGGATACCCAACAGTACAAGGACCAATAATTTCAATATAACAAAGCCAAAGGACCTGAAACCAAATAACCCTAACTCACTCCATCATTTAACTCCCCACATTACCAAACCCTAAAAAATTTCTTCCGGAGGCGTGACCCTAAACTCTAAAACAAGACCCTTTTGAATCAGCCAAAATGGGTACATTCTCAAAGCTCAAATCATGAATTTACCTTCACTAATCACTTAATTTCATTACCCAGATTTCAGTTTTTTTAAAAACTAATGATTTTTTTAATGTTTTGAATTTATTCAGGTATATCACGTGACTCTATGCATAAGAGACGTGCCACTGGTGGCAAGAAGAAGGCATGGAGGAAGAAGCGAAAGTAATCTTTTTTATTTTATCTTTTTTTGGTTTTTTAGTTTTGTAATGTGTTTGGATGTTGGAAATAAAAGATGACTAATATTGTTTTAGGTGGTGTTTGGTTTTGGGCTTATGTTTCATAAGCTCATTTTTTGTGGCTTATGTTTCATAAGCTCGTTTTTTTAGGCTTTTTTTGACATAATGAACTTATATAATAAGCCATAAAAAGTGAGCTTATGAAACATAAGCCCAAAACCAAGTAAGCCTTAAGGCGGTTATAAAATCTGAAACAAACACCTTGTTGCATCTGCTGGTGTCTTTGGCAAAACTAGCTAGTAGTAGGAACTAGGAAGTGGCAGCAGAGAGCAATTGCGTTTATATCCTACTACTTATTGGAGTAGCATTTGCAAAACTAGCGTTTACTAGCTTTTAAACAAAATTTAAAAACCTACTTGCCAAATGCTAAAGGCTAGTTGCTCCAAAGTCCAAACTGTTGCGAGCCAAACATTCCGGCACGGCGACATGTAATAGAATTTGATTATGTGACTTGAAAATAGTTGTATAATTTGAATCAGTTTTACTATGTTTAAACACTAGCAACTATTAATTTGTGATTTTTAAACGCAATAGCCAATAGGTACAATGATCATTTTTGAAGTGTAGTGCCAAACACCAAGGTTGTATTTGGCAACGAGCGTTAGTTTTTGGATTTTCTTCACCCATTTTTTAAAACATTAATGAAAGAAGCCTTTAGCTTTTCCGGCAGTTTACACCTTATAATTATAGATACAACTACATTACTAAACAATTTTGTGAAATGAACTAGTCGCGCAATGATGTTTTTGTGCTCTGTAGCTGTATTTGAGTAGTTATGCCAACCAGCAATGTTAGTGTATCTGATGCAAGACTGATCTTCAATTTCGGAAAATTATTATGGGCACCATTATGATAGTTTAATTGTTCTCTTGTATTAAGGTATGAGCTAGGAAGGCAGCCAGCCAACACAAAGATTTCTTCCAACAAGACTGTACGAAGGGTGAGGGTTAGAGGTGGTAATGTGAAATGGCGTGCATTGAGGTTGGATACAGGTAACTTCTCATGGGGTAGTGAGGCTGTGACCCGAAAGACCCGTATTTTGGATGTGGTTTACAATGCATCAAACAATGAGTTGGTCAGGACTCAGACGTTGGTGAAAAACGCCATTGTTCAAGTTGATGCTGCACCATTTAAGCAATGGTATCTTCAACACTATGGCGTTGACCTTGGTCGCAAGAAGAAAGCCGCTGCCAAGAAAGAGGGAGAGGTATGCTTTTGTTGATGTTGGCTACGGTTCTGTTGAGACTTTTTGTAGTTTTTTGTTATGTTGATTACTTGTTTATTGGTGTTAAGTTGTTTCTGCTGCAAGTCAGTATATGATGCACTAATTTGCTCATTAGCTGTACTTAAAACGTGGTTAGCTCACTTTTGATAGTTATTCACAACTACAATTACTTAAAGTTTAGGGGGAGGGGTGTTTAGAGGTGCTAATTGAAAGTAACTATGTGATATTGAATAATAAAAATTAGATAATCAGCTGTAATAAAATGTGGTGCATGAGTTAGCGGAGACAGTGTTTTAATGTGCTTTTGCTGCATAAAAATGTAACTATTACTGTTTTGTGGTACTGCTTATACGACACATATTGATTATTCAGCGATGTTGAGCTCTTAAATAAACAGATAACTATAGTTAGAACTAGATTACCCAAACACAGGAAACTGGTTATTCTTTCTTGAAAGTTTAATAATCAGACTTTCAATACCTAAACACTAGAAACATTCAAACACCCCTGTACTTGATACACGTTTTGCTTCTGCTTGTTTTTTGTTTGTTTCTGAAAATCTTGGCGGGCAAATTAATTTATTTACGTAGGAAGCAATGCATTTCTAAGAGGTTTCTAAGCAAAATATTCTATTGACTAAACATTTTTTTGGAAAGTTCAATACTTTTGTCTGTCACAGTTGAACATATTTAGGGCTTTTGGCTAGAATGGTTGTTAAACAGGACTAATTTTTTTTTATCAAATGTCTGCATTTTAGGAAGCTGAAGGTGCCACAGAGGAGGCCAAGAAGAGCGACCATGTTGTGAGGAAAATAGAGAAGCGTCAAGAGGAACGCAAACTTGACCAACATGTTGAAGAACAATTCTCCGGTGGTCGTCTTTTAGCTGCAATCTCATCACGCCCTGGCCAATGCGGTCGTGCTGACGGGTATGCTAGTTTATCAATCTTTATCTGCGCAAGCATGTTTAAAGATTCTTTAAGTTCAGGTTTTTTTCGATTATAAAGACCAAAAATGGTGCACATGGCTGTGCATAAATGTTGTAGATAGTATTTTAATATGTTGTATTTTGACAGGTACATATTGGAGGGCAAAGAACTTGAGTTCTACATGAAGAAGCTCCAGAAGAAGAAAGGAAAGGGTGCTGCTGCTTAAAAAGACGTCACTTTATTATATTTTCTTTAGGTTATGCTTTCTTTTCTCTGTCATTAAAATGTGTGGGACTGGAATTTTGCTTGTTAGGTTTGACATGATGACTAAATGGATCATGTAACATCTGCTGTTGATTCATCTACATTGTTCCAACTTCCAATTTAATGTGTTCACTAATTTTGTGAAAATCAAGACCTTGAACAAATGCAGTTACTATACATGCACTAGATTCAATGATTGGGTTCACAGTGAGCTCAAATTGATGTCATCAATCCCCTAATTTTTTTAGGAATGTTTGTTGGTTCTTGGTTTTTGGCTCGTTATTAGAGCACCCGGCGAGGGTACGTTATAGTGCATAATGAGCCATAGGTGGGCACTATGCAACTACTTTACCAACAAACCCCACAAACGTAGCAACCCTAACTAAGCGAAAATGTCGGTCCTTACTCTCCTTACAAAAGTGGCAAAGGAAAAGGAAAAAGACCGGCTGAGTAAAAGAGAACCGAAATCACTCGTACGCCATGAAGTCAATAAGAAGAACTAATTTTGGCGGAGTGTTGGGTACACGTATATGAGCACCTGAACATGGACACCGACCAAAACGAGGATATGTTTTGGTACAAAATCTCGACGAATACAATGAGGAAGCAACGAAGAAGGGGTACATCACGTGTACAAAAAAAAAAAAAAAAAACATGACCGAGAAGTGGGCACTTGTGAACTGAAAAGTCGACAAGTTTGATGCTATTGTTAACCAAATAACAAGGCCTACTGGTGAAAAGGATGAAGATTTGGTGACACATTGTGAAGATTTACATTATGAAATCGAACGCAGAGTTTGGACTAACGGAAAAGTATGACCTTCTTGAAAGAGAAAAGTATGTGGTTCCATCCTGATCCCCCTAACACAAGAAGAGCTCGGGCGACCCACAGAAGAGCCCGAACTATTTGGAGACGATGTTAACTCACGTCCACCAGACAAAAACTGAAACTCAAAAAATCAACGATCTTCAAACTCAACCGCCACTTCCAACTGATAAGAAGTTTTTCAAGAGATGTTGCAACAACTAGATCTAGACTTCTAAACCGTGAGGTGAAGATGAAATAAATAACAAACGAGTATAGGGCGATGGTACAATTAATCAACACTCAAACAAGAAAAAATTGCAACAAGCACCGCAAGATGGATATGATCGACGCAAACCGTCAAAACCAAAACTATTTATTTATTTATTTATTTCATGCAATTCTATTTTTATTTATTTATTTTTTAAAATTTATTCATGAAATTTTCTTCTTAGTTTAATTTGTGTTTTTATTTGAATAAATGAAAAAAGTTAAAATCCGTGAGTATCCTATAATTTAAGTGATGATGAAATGTGTTTTTGAGTTTAATTATAAGTTCTGAGTTATATGGTGAAAAGCTGATGTGATTACACTTTTTGCCAATTTGGTCTCCACGACTGCTCAAATTCTGAAGTGAAGAGTATTTCTTAGTTTGTGTTGTCTCGGTTTGGTTAAATGTCACTAGTTTTCAAGCATGGAGATTAACAATTTTCTAGCGACAATATATGGCCCAACCGTTACCTTTTGGCTTTTTGATGGTTTAATTGTTACAAATAGGGGTGTCAAATGGTTTGACCCGACCCGACCCGAACCCGATAAAGCCTTATAGGGTCGGGTTTATTCGGGTTCAACTTGGCTTATCGGGTTTATCGGGTCAACCCGACCAACCCGATAACCTTATAGGGTCGGGTTAGGGTTATTTTTTCCTATTTTATCGGGTTCGGGTTCAACCCGATAACCCGATAATATGTATAAGGATTTCTATTTTTTTCTTCAAATTCGTGAATTATACCTTGAATTGGCTAGCTATTGCCAAAAAAGTTTTTTTTTTTTTTTAATTGGCATTTGCTTACTGCAGTTTCAATGTTTATGAATGAGGACCTTGCGAATTTGGTAATCATGTTTCTTTATCTAGGGGTGCTAACATTCACTTGTTATCTTGCGTACTAACATATTTAATTTTTTATCTAGCATGCTGCACTTATTTTTTTTCCGAGTAAAATGCAGAAATCGTCCCTGTGGTTTGCTCAGATTGCAGATTTCGTCCCTACATTTTTGAAAATGCGGCCTCCCGGGAGGAAAACTTTTGATCATTTTAGTCCCCTTGAAAGTGAAATGTTGAAATACCCTCATCTTCATCCCCTTTAAATTTCCGGGGCGAAATCAATTTGAACAAACCACGGAATCATTTATTTTTGAAAATAATTTTTTTCGAAATTTTTTATCGGTTTTCATCCGTTTTTGTCCGTTTTGTACCTTTTTAGATTATTGTCAATTTTTTATCCATTTTTCTTACGTTTTGTCTATTTTTATTCGTTTTTGCCCGTTTTTATCCTTTATTTTTATCCTTTTTGTCCGTGTTTCTTACATTTTGTCTATTTTTCTTACGTTTTTGTTTGTTTTTGTAATATTTCATCATTTTGAAAAAAAAAAATTCAAAAAGAAAAAAATTTTGAAAATTTGGAATTTCTTTTTTCTTATGGAGGTAGTAATTATTTTTTTCCATTTTTTTCCGTGTTTCTTACATTTTGTCTATTTTTCTTACGTTTTTGTTTGTTTTTGTAATATTTAATCATTTTGAAAAAAAAAATTCAAAAAGAAAAAAATTTTGAAAAAATTTGAAAAAAAAATTTCCAAAAAAATTAGAATTTTTCAAGCACATTTGGAATTTCTTTTTCAAAAATGGAAAAAACGGATAAAAACGGGAAAACGAATAAAAATAACAAAACGTAGTTAAAATGAATAAAAACGGACAATAATCTAAAAAACGTATCTAAAAACGGATGAACCGATAAAATTATTTTCGAAAAAATAAATGGTCCCGTGGTTTGTTCAAATTGAATTTCGTCTCTGAAATTTAAAGGGATGAAGACGGTATTTCACATTTCACTTTGGCGGACTAAAATGATCAAAAGGTTTCCTTGAGGGAGACTGCACTGAAATCTGGCGAACCACGTGAACGATTTCTTTTTCCTTACCGCACTTTTGTTTCTGCACTTGTTTTTGAAGTCAAATATTATTTCTTAGGCTGCTGCACTTTTCTTTGCATGTCACAGATTATTATGAATTCACAAATAATAATGCATGGTCACTTTATCAAATAACTCATACCACATGATTTAATGGATTCACATATTATCATTTAATAGAATCAATTATTGCTACTATTAGCTAAGACACAATCAACTAATTTAACCCAAATATCAGATCTAGTTGCCGAAATATGTACAATGTTTGTGTAAGCCAATTTTATTAAATTGCGCTTTATTTTATATTAGAGCCAAGCATACTTGCCACAACCCGATACCAACCCGACAACCCAACCCGAATCAACCCGACCCGTTTGGACCCGAAACCTGATAACCCGATAGCTTATAGGGTCGGGTTAGGGTCAAATTTTGAGACACCACAACCCGAATCAACCCGACCCGATAAACCCGACAACCCGACAACCCGACCCGATAACACCCCTAATTGCACCGTCAGTCTTTTTCGTCTGTTTTTAACAACCGTTTATTATATTATTGCACCGTTGGTCCTTTTCGACCATTTTAACACGTTTTTGTCCGTTTTTGCATGTCTTCGTCCATTTTTACACGTTTTCATTCCTTTTTTCACGTTTTCGTCTGTTTCTACACGTTTTCGTTCGTTTTTGCATGTTTTCGTCTGTTTTTGCACGCTTTCGTCCGTTTTTACACGTTTTTGTTCGTTTTTACATGTTTTCGTTTGTTTTTACACATTTTCGTTCGTTTTTGCACATTTTCATTTGTTTTCACGCGTTTTCATTCGTTTTTGCGCTTTCGTTCGTTTTGCACGTTTTGTCCGTTTTGCATGTTTTCGTTTGTTTTTGCACGTTTTTGCACGTTTTAGTTCGTTTTTGCACGCTTTCGTCCGTTTTTATACGTTTTCGTCTGTCTTCACACGTTTCATTAGTTCTTGCACGCTTTCGTTCAATTGTATACGTTTTCGTATGTTTTTACACGTTTTCGTTCGTTTTTGCATGCTTTCGTCCGTTTTCGCACGTTTTCGTTCGTTTTTGCACGTTTTCATTAGTTTTTATACGCTTTCGTTCATTTTTACACGTTTTCGTTCGTTTTTGCACGTTTTTGTTCGTTTTTACACGTTCTCGTTCGTTTTCCACGTTTTCGTTCGTTTTTGCACGTTTTCGTCCTTTTTCACACATTTTCGTTTGTTTTTGCACGTTTTTGCACGCTTTCGTCCGTTTTTACACGTTTTCGTTCGTTTTTTCATGCTTTTGTCCGTTTTTACACGTTTTCGTTTGTTTTTGCACGTTTTCGTCTGTATTTACAGGTTTTCGTACATTTTTGCACGCTTTTGTTCGTTTTACACATTTTCAATCGTTTTTACACGTTTTCGTTAATTTTTGCACATTTTGGCCATTTTCCACGTTTTTGTTCATTTTTATACGTTTTCATTGGTTTTTATACGTGTAAAAACGGACAAAACGATAAAACGAACGATAACGTGTGATAACATGCAAAAATGAACAAAAACATGTAAAAACGAATGAAATCGTGCAAAACAAACAAACGCAGTAAAGAGCGTAAAAAACGCGTAAAATGGACGGCGTGCAAAAACAACAAAAAAGCGCAAAACGCAAAACTCTTAAAAACGCAGCGGTAAAGCGGATTATTGCACCGTTAGTCATTTTTGTCTGTTTTTAACGACCATTATTATATTATTGCACCGTTAGTCTTTTTCGCAAGTTTTTACACTTTTTCGTCCGTTTTTACACGCGTTTGTTCGTATTTGCACGCTTTCGTCCGTTTTTACATGTTTTCACACGGTTTTGCACGTTTTTACACGTTTTCATCAATTTTTACACGTTTTCGTTCTTTTTTTACACGTTTTTGTTTGTTTTTGCACGCTTTCATCCGCTTTTACACGTTTCCGTTCGTTTTTGCACGTTTCCGTCCATTTTTACATGTAAATAACCCTTATTTTGGGATTAACCCAGTGCGTTATGATCCACTAGCAGGGTACCCGCGCGTTGCGGGTACCCTGAAATAAAAAATTTCGATGAATAATGTATTTTAGTTGATTATGTTCTTTTTAACAATAAATTTACGGATATCAAGAATTTCGTATAGCCCGTGCCCGTTCGGGCTCGAACTTGTTGGCCCGTGTCTGTTTGGGCTCGAGCCCGTTTGGTCCGCGCCGTTTCGGGGTCAAGCCCATTTGGCCCTTTGCCCGTTCGGGCTCGAATATTTGTATAATGTGCTTTATTATTTGCAGTAGTGAAATTTAATGCAGGAATTGTGTTTAATTTGGTTGTACAATATGCTTGATAATTTGTATTTCTTATGTAAGGGGTGTTTTAATAACTGTATTAATTGTATTTATTAACCAGTTAAATAATTGACTACATTAAATAACATTAATGTGGTGTTTTGTTGTACACTATGCTTCTTGTCTTGTACGTCTGAAAATTATGTGCATTAAAGTGTTGTACACTATGTTTCTTTTCTTGTAAGTAGTAGTCATTATAGTCATTCATAACATTAATGTTGTAAGTCTGAAAATAAGTCTGAAAATTATATCATGCTTATTTTGTTGTACACTATGCTTATTTTGTTGTAAATCTGAAAATTGGTTGCAGCTATTGTACATCGTGCTTAAATGGTTGTAATTTTTGGCGAAGGGGTGTTTTTAATTGCATTAATGTTGTTTGATAGAATTTTGATCTTAAAATGACACCACGCTTTATTTTGTTGTACAATATGCTAACTTTTTTGTAATTAGAAATTGATTAAAGTGTTGTAAATCATGCTTAATTTCTTCTACATCTTAAAATTAAAAGTGAGGTGCCTTCGTGCATTATAAGTAGTATAAATAATTATAACTATTAAATGGGGCAATTCAGTTCTTCTTGAATTAATTTAAAATGTTCCAAAAGCAGCCTTGTGATACTATAGGCCATCTCGTTTTTTTTTTTAAATTTACTAGTTTGAAACACATGATAGTAGAGCTATTAAACATGCTAGCTGGGTACCCGCGCGATGCGACGACGGGTACCCTAAAATAAAAATTCTCAATGAACCATGCTTTATAATCTGAAACGTTTTATGTGACGATAAATTTGGATGCCAAAAGTTTCATGTCGCATATTTCAACTTTTTAGAATATTATAGTAGGGTACCCGCGCGTTGCGACGGCGGATATCAAGTAATAAAATTTTCGGCAAAAAATGTTTTCAATTTTATGTTTTCTAATTCATATAAAAACAATTGAAAGTGGCGTGATTTTGCTTTGCGGTAATCAATAATGTTATGGGGTTATGGTCAAATTAGTTGATAGTGGTCCGTAGTCACAAGTAAGTAGAAACATTTTTTTTATGAAATATATATGTAATAATAAACACCTCGTAATAAGTAAATAAAATATATTTTTGAACATGTTTGTATCATTAATATTGTTTATTAAACTTGTCCCATATAGATAAAAGATTTAAATAAAAGAGTGATTATAATGTATACATCTTGTAAAGTATATATTTATGAAAATGTTTGAATCATTAATATTGTTTATAACACTTGTCCCACATAGATTGAAGATTTATAAATAAAAGAATGCTTATAATGTAAAAAAAACTTATATGTGTAAGCAATCATTTAGAGTTATCCATGAAAAGCATAATAATTAATATACTAAAATATTAATCATTTAATTAACACTTAGCACTTTGCACATTTGCATCATTTGTTTTAAAAAAATTATTCCGACTTTTACAAAAAACCGTTTTTTTACTTTTGTGGTTAATTTTATTTAAAATAATTCAAAATTTATTTAGATTGGTTCTCGAAACACTCTTACGATATAATAATAGTTTTGGAACTTTGTAGTTTTGCATGCATTTTAAAATAATATTCATTTATATGTGCATTTTTGCATTAAAATTAAACTAATTCAAAAAGAAATAATAGAAGCATTAATATGTTGCGGAAGATAAATTAGTAAAAGCTATGTATTGTGTACATTATGCATTAAAAATTGTAATGCTTGAAAAACACATTAATGACAACTTAAATTTTCTTAGGAGAGAAGGTGTTAAGTACTTTATAATTAGTATAGATATAGATGATCAACAGTTTTTATTGGAAAAGAAAACATTGTATTAAAACAAGGATTAATTTCATATATCAATCTAATTTTATAATTAATTTTAGAGTAAATTACACCGTTCGTCCTTGTGGTATACGTTGACCTACAAGTTTAGTCATTTGACAAAAAAAGGTTTACCGTCCATCCTTAATTCCCAAACGTTATATACCGTTAGTCTTCCATCCAAACGGGCTCTACTAATTGTCGTTAGTCTCCCAATTGTTGAGGGTATTTCAGTCATTTCCAAACCCCACTAAGCATTTAATCCTCCATCTACCCTTGTCCTTTCACTCACAATCCCCCGTAATATTTTCTCACACCAAATTTTTTGATCATTTAAAAATTTCCAATCAATTATTTAGATTAAATCTGGTAAAAATTTGCACGTATGACTTAAGAAATGGTGGCACCATTGTATAGGATACGAGAACGGCATGGTGTTGATTTTTATCCAAATATGGTTTATGGTAAGCCCTTTTTCTGATAATGCTAACTGTTTTTCATGTGTTGACGTGATAATTATGTTGTAAACCCCGTTTTATGTTAATGAAAAATAGTTTTGCTTATTGTTAATTGTATAAACCCTAAATTTTTTCCTTTTTTTTTCAGCTGGTCTGCGTACTCTGTTTTCAATTAGGGTTCATCATGGAGGTACTTTCACTTCGTCACCTGGTAGGTTATACATTAATGGTAGGATGAACATTGTTGATGAGTTAGACAGTGATGAGTTCTCAGTTCATGAGATAGACTCAATTGTAGAAGAGCTAGGTAATGATGGCCATAAGATAATGTTTTACCATTTCTTGAAACCTGGTTTTGATTTAGATTATAGTCTACAACCTTTAGGAAGTGACCAAGATGTTCTTTTTATGGCCAAATATGTAGAAGAAGGTCACAAACTAATAGATATATATGTTGAACATGAAAAAACCAACACTGACCTCTATTTTATCTCACCACTAAAAAACTAAAGAGTAGTTATAGAACAGCTTGATGATGGAGAACCAGAATCTAGAGCATGGATCACACCAGTTGCTAGGAAAATGGTGGTTGATGTGAATGCATGCCAAAGTAGTTGTGTTGATAAGAATGTAGAACCAGATGTTGTTAGGGTAGATGAAGGTCAAAGCAGTGGTGTTGCTAACAATGTAGAGCCTAGTCTGGGCAATAGTGCATTTGTTAATGACTTTTACTCTTCATATGACCCTTATGTACATTCTCAAGACCCAACCTTTGATCCATTTGCTGATTTAGATTTCATATTACCGACAAATGACACTGAAAAAGTAAATGATAATGTTGGTGAGAAGGAGAACAGTGGTGCTGATAAAGATGATTTAGTTAGTGAACATAATGAAGGGAATGGGGATGACTTAGTTAGTGAACAGAGTCAAGGGGGTGATACTAAGGGTAGTGAAGATAGTGAGGATGATAGCCAGGATAGTGATTACATTATGGATGAGGAAAATTATGTTGAGGAGGTGGAAGTTGACATGGAAGACTTCCATTTGAATATTGATGATACTGTTGAGTTCATGGGTTGTAAGAACCAAAATGAGGCAACTGATGAGGAAGAATTAGAAGAGGATATAGAAGTCATGAATAATGACTACTTTGAGAGTGCTTCAGATGAGGAGAATGAACTAGATAGGTTAAGAAAGAGGAAGTTGAAACAAATTAGGAAACAGGCATATGCTTCTTCTCAAGTGTACAAGACTTACTTTTATGTGGGTCAAAAATTTGCAAACAGGGAGTTAGTGAAGGATTTAATAAAGGAACATTTAATTGAAACAAGGAGGGAACTAGGAATGGAAAAAATGGCAAAGAAAGAGTGAGGGTAATATGCAGGGGTGTTATTCCAACTTTGCCAACATGTGAACCCAATGGGTTACGATACAAATGGGCCTGATCTTTGGTGGGTCAAAAGTTAAGTGGACAAAGTCAAAGATTACAAGGAACCCTAGTCCATCTAAGAGAAAGATTACAAAGGACGGGGGGAGGCCAAAAAGTAGGAAGGTAGATGATAGCAGTAAATGTCCATGGGTGTTTCTTGTATCAAAGATGTTAAGGGATTATTGCTTAGAGTTGCAACAAGCCAACCCAAACACAACTGTCAAAATTCAAGTAAGACCTGAAGCAGATCATACGGTGCCAACTAGGGTTTTTAAAAGAATTTATGTGTGCTTAGGGCCTTTGAAAGAAGGTTTTAAGGCTGGAATGAGAGATGTACTTGGACTAGATGGGGCATTCTTGAAGGGTCCATTCCCTGGTCAACTATTAACTGCTGTGAGTGTTGACCCAAATAATGGAATCTATCCATTAGCATATGGGATTGGGGAGACTGAGAACACTGATTCTTGGACATGGTTTCTATCACAACTTGGAGATGATCTGGACTTGTACAGGAATTCTAATTTCACTTTTATAAGTGATAGGCAAAAGGTATGCTTCTTTTCAATTCTGTTCTTGCAAAGTTATTATTACATGGTCAACTATTAACTGCTTTTGTTCAATGTTTAATGGTCACAAGGTATTATTCCAGCCCTTGCAAAGTTATTTCCTTGTGTTGAGCACAAATTTTGTGTGAAAAATATTCATGAGAATATGAAGCTGCAATGGAATGGTGCAGCTTATAAAGATTTGCTATGGAAATGTGCAACAACAACAGTGGAAGAGTTTAATTTAGCAATGCAGGAGTTCAAAACATTTAGCCTTCCTGCTTATGAGTGGTTATTGAAGATTCCACCTCAGCATTGGGCAAGATCACATTTCTCAGGTAAAACTTGTAAAAATTTTACTTTAGTTGAACATTTTGTTATACTAAAATACCTAAACTGAGTAAAACTTGTACTTTAAATAGGGAGATGTAAGTCAGATGTGTTGGTCAATAATATGTGTGAAGTTTTTAATGGAAAATTGGTTGGATGTAGAGACAAGCCAATCATTGGTACATTGGAGTTTACTAGATCATATCTGATGAAGAGGATTGTAAATGTGAATAAGATAATTGATAAATGTGATGGTCCACTCACACCCACTGCTGCCAAGCTTTTGAAGATGAGCTGTGATGAGGCAACTAAGTACACAGTCACTTGGGGAGGAGGAGTCTATTACCAGGTAAGTGGACCATTTCATGACCAGTGTGTAGTCAATGTAGAAGCAGAGTCTTGTACTTGTAGGAAGTGGAATTGACAGGATCCCTTGCAAACATGTGGCCATAAAGCGGGAACATGGCTTAACATCAAACAGTTAGCTTACCATAGGAATGGGTACACCCATGTTATAGGTTGGAAACTTGGAAGAAAGTATACTCATACCTAATCAAGCCTATTAGAGGTAGAATATTTTGGCCTAAGTGTAATGTACCTACTACTTTGCTACCACCAAATCATCAAGCACAAGTAGGAAAACCAAGGAAAGAGAGGAGAAAGTCTAAGACAGAGAAAGATGTGGTAAATATTGTCAAGAGTGGGAAGCTGACAAGGGAGCACAAGACTGTGACATGTGACACATGTGGAACAAAAGGACACAACAAAAGGATTTGCACTGGTCCAAGGAAGTCACAGTCCCAAACTGGTACTAAGAAGAGGAAAGCAAGAACTTCTGGTGAAGATGATGTCTCTGGAACACCATCACAGTCCCAAAAAGGTTAATTGGTTCTTGGTTGTATTACTTAAGTTTATTTTTTGACTTTGGTTAACTGGTCAGTTTTACTTACTCTTATTGTTTGACTTTTGATATAGCGAGAAACAACTTCGGGAAGAGCTTCAAGCTGCTTGATACAAGAAAAACTTCGGAAATCTGTGATAAAGGGAAGGGAATTGCAGTGGATGATGGGTCTAAGAAGAAGAAGAATCCAACAAGGAAGAAAGTTATCAATCTTAGTTAATGTATATCTATGAAGCTTAGGTTTATGGTTATTTATGTATGTCTATGAAACTTAGGATTATGACAATTTGGTTCTTGGTTGTTATGCTCTTTTGGATGGTATTTAGATTTAGTATGATGTATGTTAAGCTCTTTTGGATGTTTATGGCATATATGCCTTACAAAACTTGGCTTTAGAATGATATTCAGACTTTTTTATGGTAATGGGGCAGTTTTAGTTTTGGTATATGGTTTATGTTTAAGTGTAATGGGTCAGTTTCAGTTTTAGTAATGGTTCATATTTAAGTGTAATGGGCCAGTTTTATTTTTTTGGTTTATGGTAATGGGTCACTTTGACTTTAGATATTGGTTCATGTTTAAGTGTAATGGGTCAGTTTGATTTTATTGGTTTATGGTAATGGGTCACTTTGACTTTAGATATTGGTTCATGTTTAAGTGTAATGGGTCAGATTAAAGCAAATTGGTACATGTTTAAGTGTATATCACTTGGCTTATTTTGACTAAGCACAAACATAACCATCAAAAAAACACCTAAACACTAACATCTTCAATACAAACACATAACCAATGTATGACTATATGCAACACAAAGCAAAACCAAATCTAACTTAAATTCATTCAAAGATAACAAAAGAGAGTTACAACCCACTGTGTTAGGAATTGGAAATTCCATATTAAAGTGTCGGTCACCCCAATTATGATCTAGCATATTTTAGCTCTTAGACTTGTAGTTATTTACGTTGTTTTATAGTCAATTAGTTAATTAGTAGCGTAGAATAGTTTAGTGTAACACCGTGGAGGAAGGACGGGTCTTTACCCACTGTATGCCTGATCCACAGTCCGATAGGAGGACGTATTGTTTGTAAGTATAAATACCCCTTCCATCCATTGAAGGGGTGTGGCTTGGAATCTAACCTTTCACATTTTGTTCATCAAGTCTCTACCAAGAACACCCATCTCTCTACTTTCTCTCTCTAAAATGTCTAACATGTATTTTGATCATCCAAGACCACCCGAATCATCAAACACAATAAATATTCGATCCTACAATTGGTACCAGAGCCATGGTTATTGTGTTGTGTTGATTTGTGTGGTTTCGTACCATGGTTATTGTGTTTCATTGATTTATGTTGGTTCGAATATTGTTTTAAAAACTGTTTCTGTATCATCTTTTGGTCGAAAAATTATGTCTTTCTTATTCTTATGGTGTAACAGTTTTTAAACAACTCTTATCTTGGTTTAGCAGGTCATGGTCTCAACATCTTTTTTTTTTTTTTTTTTTTTTTTTTTGTGTGTGGTTTGTGTCTTTTTTTTTCTTGTCCATTCTGGTCATTTTCATGGGTCATAAAATACAGCTTTTGTCAAGTTTTCTGGGTTTATTTTAAGCTGCTTGGTAACCGTAGTCGGAATACACGCCTGATAATGCCATCTGGTCATTTTATGATCAAAACGTGAACAAAATGGGTCAAAAACTTGCAACTTTTTAATGTTTTTCTGGGTTAATATTAAGATGGTCGGAAATATTAGTCGGAAAACTCATCGGAAAACATCAAAAATCTTGCTAGCGACTTGTCATAACTGTCCAGATGCAATGTATTTTACCTAGCGACTTGGTCTAGCGACTTAGTCGTAGCGACTTGGTCTAGCGACTTAGTCGTAGCGACTTGGTCTAGCGACTTAGTCGTAGCGACTTGTCATTGTGATCTTTTGACTGATGCAATATGACAGAATGAAGAAGAAGGAAAGTAGACCACGACCACATACCTACAAGACTCTACAACAAGACCAACTAATACCAAAAAACTTATGCCAAAACCAACATCACGACGTCATGTTAACCATCATCAGTCCATGTCTATACCAAAATGAAAAAAAAAGCACGAGCAGACACCAAGAAGTACAAACAGACCCGAATCCAAAAAACCAACTTCTACATCTAATCCTAATCTATCATTACACATCTTCCACTTACAACTTCAATCTCATATCCAACAAAACCAAGACTCAATCTAAACAAAATATAATTAGGAATCTCAGTTTCATTCGTGGGACATAATGATTATATCAAGACTGAGGTCCTCTTTCACGAATATTAACATCATCGACCCTTTCTATTCGAAACACCAAGTAAAAGGATAAACAATATGTTTGTTTTCCTCTTTTGGTTCGGTTTCAAGTAATCTAACAAACATGGTTTCAAAAATGAAACATATGCTTCACAAATCAAATTGATTATTGATAATCTTCGAACATAAAGAATCGGAGATATAACAAGTTTGCTATTCTCCTTTTCTTGGTTCGTTTCTTTTTCTGTCACATGGACGAAATACAACTATTCGACAACAATCAATGGACCTACCCGAGACCCACAATCGGATCTTGAAGAAACATCTCGATTCGTTTATTTTATTTACCATTTGCCATCCCTGTGGCAAGGTAAAGATGAGAAGGTGCTGCCATATTGTTGTACATAGGGTCATGTTTTTATTAACTGTTGTGATAAGAAGCAGGATGAGGGGGGCGGATTAATGATGAGGGATTTTAGGGTTTGAGAAGGAGAGAGCGAGGTGTTTGAGAGTATATTTAGGGTTGGTAGGAGTATTTTTAGGGTTTCAAATGCTTAAGTTCTGTTAATATAGTGCTATTAGAAATTGTTGTAACCGTGTATGGGCTTTGGTAATAATGTCAATGGGCCTCGTGATTGGTTATCAGTAGTGTGAATGGATCGTAGGCTCTATCTTATGGGGCTCTCGGATTGGTAATGGGCCGTATGTGGGCTGATATGCAATTTCTGTGATCTAATAAGCCAATAATACACACAGTGAAAATATTTTCATTGGATGATTGGGTATTCACATCAAATTATTTGGGCCTTGGATCGGATATTCACTTGTGACTGGTTTTATTTAATTTTCTCGTTGGATATGGATGTGTACAATGATATGATATGGTTCGAGTCTATGCCAACAATTGAGTGAGTGTAATTGCATTATATTTGGATCGGGTGTTTATATTGATTATGAGCATAATTGGACATGGGACTTCTAATGTCTAAATTGATCGGGTTATGTCATTATATTGGATCGGGCTCACAGTTACGGGTAGGCTTCTCAATATTGGATCGTATTTATGAGATTTGATCATGAGTTTTGATGAGATTCAATGAAAAGATTTGACGATGAGATTTGATGTGAATTGATGATATATTGAGATTCGTTGTCATAACTTTGGGTTATACATTTTCACGGAGATTATTACGTCACGGCTTGAATTGATAATTGGACAATGCTGACTATGGGGTTGTTGTACGGTATTTCTTATTTGGATTTGAAGTGAGGTTTTTTCGGGCGTTTACTTATTTCGTCTTCTTTCTCTCTACCCTTCCGCGAAGATGACTTGTTTGGACATTTATAGAGTGTGATAAAGACTTGGCTATTTAGTTACTTTTGTGATTCTTTCTCGCTTAACCCACAATGTAACTATCACTTCGGTGTCTCACGCAGTTGAGGATACGTCAAGAGGTTTTGTACATTGGGTACACCGTTTCTTCTTCACAAGGATTAGTACAAGTTTAAGTAACTAATCTGGGGAAGTTCACTTCATGATCAAATTTGACATATCTGGTTTACTTCTCCAAGTGGTCACAGCAACTGCCGACAAAATGCGTGAATGATGTGTTTACCAAAGTGTTAATTGGATGGTTGATGATGGTGTTGATGTTGGTAAATGAATCATTGATGAATCGCTGCATGTTCCCCTAAAACAGATATTCACCGAAACCAAAGTTGTCATAACACATTCAAGCTAACATTGTTTACGGTTTTGTCTTGATTTTGTAAAATCCCGCGAAAGAACCTATTTCTCGGTTTAAATCATAGACTTGTAAAATCCCGTGACAATGGAAACATCCTGGTAAAAGTAAAGTGCATTTCCGGATCTTTCTTACGGTTTATTCTTGGTTTTGTAAAATCCCGAGAAAGAAACTATTTCTCGATTTAAACTATAGAATTGTAAAATCCCGTATTGATGGATTCATCATGGAGGAAGGAAAGCGTATTTCAGGATCTTCTGATCTTTGGTGCTACGGTTTCTGCTTCGAAGAAGGGATAAAAGGGTGTGTTTCATAAATTGGATGTGTGTTTGGATATTGGTCATGGCAGTTTGGTTATTACATGGTTTTACGGGGTTACATGCTTTTAACCATGGTCGGGATGAAAACCATTATCATAGTTCACTCAAAATGTCAAAGGAGGCTAGATTTGAGTTTTAACCAGAAGATGTGACAACGGAGTTAATTCACTATTATTTATTTGAGGTTGAAGTGAATTATCACGAGTGAGTGTACTTAGTATCTAAAGGTATCGGGGATAGTTGGATGAAGATTCTTCAAGATCCTTGTTCGAGCTTATTATTAAAAATGAAGACTTGGAAATCTAGTTATTGTTGGGTGACTTTTACCTTTTCTTTTTACCACTTGGGGGAATTGGGCTATTATCATCTCAAAATAACTATCACTTTAAGGAGTTACGTTGTAGTGCTCAGTGTCACATTCAATTGTTGATTTTCAAGATGTAAAGTACGTCTATTACTTGATGGTTGGTTGGATGAAGAGTATAGAGTACTTAGAGAGTACTTAGAGATGCTAATGGAAATCGGCACCGCTCTTTGTTACATATATGCAAGTATAAGTCATGAGTTTGGGCTAGTTTACTTCAGGGTCAAATTCATCATATTGGGATATCTCCATCAGTTGTCACTACAAAGAGCCTACTGAATGATAATGGTGACAGTTATATGTTTTGCCAAGAGATGATGAAAAGAGAGAGATTATGACGTATAAACACAACAGTTCATGCCTCGTTCTCTAAAGAAAAGAAATGTGTACGCTTCAGTGCGCATTATCTTCGGAATAAGAGAAATCTTCTAGTTATGACCATTCTCATCAACATGCTTCATGATTTTTCCATGCGCTTTCAATTATCAAGTGAACCGGGCCACCATTGATTGTTTTCTTATTTCGCTTGCTCAACTATAATGACGATGGCGACATCCTATGCTAATTTTGCGGGGGAGAAGTGTGAATATAATACATTTAGATGATAATCACTTGTTTAATCAAGAATGGCATCTCCGTATGCAATTCATGAGGGGGAGAAGAAGTGTGAATGTACTGCATGGTTGATTGATTTATGAGAATATATGGTCATAGGGCTCCTAACTCATGTAAGAACTGAGCCTCTTCTTATCGCGTCATCTTCACATGGAGTTGTTCTTCTAAGAGCCGTTAGTTGACATCTTCACTCGGACTGATGAGTTTATCGACAAAGTGCTTCCGGTTAATGCTTCACGTACACATCAACATGATGATTCGAACAATCTCTCTGTTCTTGTTTGATGTGATTGGTAGTTTGGTGTTACCATTTCGTGTGTCGCCTCGGGTGATTGTCGATTTCCTTGATGAACATCTTTCTTGTTTGATTGGGAGGGATTTTAGTTAAGGGGATTTGCAAGATGTAAGTTAATTGGGATGCTTTTGGTGGGATGCTTTTTGGTGTGAGTTGAAGATGTTAACTATCTATTCCCCAACCGAACAATCTTGAAGAAGGTCAAGTCTACATTTCTACATTTTCTGTTGCATGTTAGAAGACTAAAGACAAGTTGCATTTGATTATCTAAAGACTTCTTCTTAATCTGGGCACTTATCAAACAAATTGTCGGTTTAGGGGAGAGCACTAATTGAGGGAGGGTGAAATGTCGAATTTAATCCCCAATTAGACTTGCTCATTCTGATCTTCAGCAAATTGATTCTCATAGTGATTAAAAGTGGTATTCTAAAAAAGATTTCAAGTATTTGGGCTGATAAGATGTTGCTGATTCTGTAGTGTCAAAACCAGCAAGGGGGAAGGAGACACGTATCTAAACGCGAGTAAACTTGATGAACTTAATACTTCTAAGTAATTGAAGATATCCGGGAAGACAAATGTTATTACCGCAGAGAAACTCAAGGTTTGACTCATGGCGAGTAAACTTAATGAACTTAATTCTTCTAAGTGATTGAAGATATCCCGGAAAAACAAATGTCATGACCGAAGAGAAACTCAAGGTTTTACTCATCAAGGCGTTTAGTGTTCTTATTCCAACTATGTGGGGAAGAGATGGAAGAGTTAGTTTCTGAAGATGAAAGAGGTACACAAGTGTGTGATGATTTTGATGTTATCGCAATCATCGGGGAGAGAATTGTGTGTACATTGGGGCTCACGTCTCACTTGAGGGCTTAATCGTGATTCGAGATATAATCACTTATTCGGATTGGACATCCGAGAGATTGTCATCCGCAGAGATAATCGTGATTCGACTGTTCTTCAATGTTATTGGTTTTCTCTCTTTGGGCATTGGTGCCGGGTTCTTGAGCTTCATACACTTTCTTTAGGGGAGAGAAAAGTATACATGGGTTATTCTTGGCTATTGGACTTAATCGCTACTTGATGGTATAAGTTTCTTTGTCTTTGGGTATGTGTATTGAGTTCGTGAGCTCTAGTCTAAGAGACTGACTGCATCAATTCATCTACTTGGGGAAGTGGTCTCTTGACAACCTTTTGGAATGGATTGCGTCGAATTGATGGTTATGAAATTTGAGAAGATTATTTATGTGTGGGATGATATGTTTTGTTCTTATGGATGATATAACCCCGAACGAAGAATCTCGATGATTATTCTTAAAAGGAGCGACAAGTTCGATGATAATGGTGTGCTTCTTTGTGCACTGCTAAGGCAAGCTTGAAATAGAGCTTGAATCGCTCATCTAATGGATCTTCGGTTTGGGGGAAGCTGCCAGAGTCTCACTTTCAGATGGTTCAATTTCTCTCTATTCAGGAGCCTCTAAAGCTTTGGTGGTGAATGTTTAAGAGATGATGATTTCTATCTTCTACAACGGGGCTGTTTGATATCCTTATCTCGGTACTCGTATCATCATCTTCTTTAACTATATCATCTTCTCTATCTTTGTATATATTTATTAAAAACCAAAATACAAAAATAGAAAACCAACAAAAAGATAATAGAAATTTTTAAAATCAACAAAAAACCCATAAAAATCAGAAAATTTAAAAAGATCAAAAATATTGTTCTCTAAAGACATGTCTTCTGGTATCGATAACATCTACGGTCTTAGAAATGTCATTCAATAATGGCACGGGACCATAGATGAAGTTCGGCAGGAGGTGTAAATATTCTTTTCTAAACATGTCACAAATCAAATGGCTTGCGTTTATTTCATGTGACCCACGCTTAAACTATGGTTTGCTATTATTTCAGATAGCAACCCGCTCTTCAAGGAAGGAAAGTGTTGCGCTAAACCAATTTTCTAATATTTTGTGCACTTATCCTAAAACTAATTGAGGAAAGTATGTCGAAGGACTGCTGTTCCTACACAAATGTTTTTCCGTCTAAAATTCTTCAGAAAAACATTTGTTGTTTTCAAAATGGTGGTAAATGAGTTGCTTATAAATCATTCAGAATCAAGTTTTCATAAATTTGCAAAACTCAATCAATGACTTCAACGCTTTTAAAACTTTTTATGAAATGAGTCATTGATTGAGGGGGAGAATGTTTTCAAAGTTATATCATCTATCGGACTTATCTAATTATCCTAAATGCTTAACTGTAAAATGATGTTAACCTATGTTGAAGGACTAGGTGCCTAGGATATGATTGTTAGGATTAGATGATTAGAGTTTGATGAACAAATAATTCCCATGCCCTTGTATGATCTGATTGATATGTTGGATTGAATTTTATTAGTCGATTGCTGTTTGGGTGATGTCGACCACCATATATCTGTATGTGTGTTCACTAACGTATGCAGGTATTTTGGTATAAGAATGTTCGATCCGATCCCACATAATATGATGATTGGATGTCGAAAGGAAAGGGTAACTATATCTTGGGTCGACAAATGAAGAAACAAAGCTTAATCTGACTTCAATGGAGAGTTGGCATATATGTAACGTAAGAGGTCTCACTGCATCAGCAGATGGTTTTTGTCTAAGTGATTGAAGAAACGGAGCTTAATTTGACCTCAGTTGGCATTAAAATGCAACGTAAGAAGTCTCACTGCATCAGCAGACGGTTTTTCTTCCAAAACCTCAACAACAACAACAAAAGCAGCTCAACCACCTAACGTTTCTTTATGCAAGAAAATAGTGATGATACCATTTTTTAAACAATATTGTTATGAAAAATGGAAAAATATTGGTTTTGAAAATAAATTGGACTTAATTTTGAAAATCACCGGACTTCATTTTATCTAAACTTAAGTCACTCAATCATCGACTACGGTCATCGATTGAGGGGGAGAGTGATTTAAAATAAAATATTTTCAATCGATATTTCTTCATAAAAGATCCGGTTGTACAATAATTAAGTGGTGATCTAAAGCTTTAATGTTATGTTATGGTATGATTTTTCTTTTGAATCAAGATCTTTCAAAATGAAATTTTTTCGGTTCTTGTTTAATTGTGAAATTGTTTTATTTTACTTTAAGATCTCTTAAAAACCATCATACCTGACACTAACAATCTTTAATATCTTAATTTGGTCCTTATCTGTCATTTTTCAAAGTAAATCATGCCACGTTTTTCCCCTAAAATTTTCTAAATAATTTAAATCAATTGGGATCACAAATCTCAAGAGGTTTGAAATTTTTGATCGGGGGAGAGATAGTGATTTAAATCTCAAATTTGTTTTAGTCCTTTAAAGGCACTCCTGCCTCCATGTGCCAAACGATTTCAATATACATAATGCACATGTTGAGGGGGAGCATTTATCCAAAAACAAAATGAGTATTTAAACAAGGCACATATTCTCCAATGTTTTCTAAACCTTATTAAATCACTTGGGATCCAAAATCTCAAAGGGTTTGATATTTTTGATCGGGGGAGAATTTGTGATTTAATAATGAAATTTGATAAAGGATGATCGATTTGATTCAAAAGTGCTAGTTCTCTCTAATATGTGCTAAACTCTTTCGTTTATCGATGCACATATTGAAGGGGAGCAAATGGTTTCTTAATGGCTTTTGTATTCATGGATGTGCTTCAAATGAACTCTTGCCTCTATGTGATAAAATGATTTCAAATATCCTATGCACATATTGAGGGGGAGAATTTACCAAGAAAATCAAATGGCTTTTTCTACGGAAATTGTGATCAAAGAAATTATTTCTAAAGAACTCTTGCCTCCATGTGCTAAAACAATTTCATAATCATATGCACATGTTGAGGAGGAGCATTTCTAAATGATCAAAACTATTAAGGTACAAAATGCTTTGATCTCGTATCACAAGTACCTTGATTGATTTTCCAAATGATTTTTCACTTGGTTTCATGGAAGAATGAACAATACCAAAAGACCGACCAATTTACTTTATGCATGGTGTTATAAGGATGGTTAGGTTAGGCATTCGTTCCCACGATCCCGCCAGAGCCGGAGGGATCTACCCAGGGACAATCCACTAGATAGTGTAGAGTCCTTAGGTATGATGAAAAAAGAAGAAAAATGAGAAATGGGAAGAGTGCGGACTGAGACAGAGCTAGTACTGGAATAAACCCAACAAGGTTCTAGTTATGAAGTCTCGGTAAGCACTGAAGGGGTTGAAGAATGAAAAAGAAATGAAATGAGAAAAGGGTGAAAATAAATATCCCTTCAATAATTCAACCTTAGGGTAGTAACCGGGTTCAATACATATGCTACTGGTGTTTACTAAGGTGACACTGGTATTGAAGACAAGACGTCATGGACCCAGTGACGCACTGCACTAAACTTCCCAAGCCAATCAAGTTCCTCTTAAAAGGGCTTGTTTCATTCTCACGGGGAACCGACATTATCTATCGACTTTCTCTTAGAGATTGTTGATATTGAAGAAGGAGACCCTCTCCCTAGTCTCCGGCATAGGAACCAAAAATGCACTATTGAGTCTAGATCCAAGAGATCATCCACAATATCTCATTAGGACACAAAGTTAATAAAGACTTTCTATTTCACACAATGTGGAAAGTAAGTATATATTAAGAGTCCTACGCTTTATCCTTGTGGTATTGCCAGAACATCCGAGTGATATGTAAGTATTCACGATGAAGATGGAAATCCTTCTAGAGCCAACATCAAACAAGCTCTTGGTGGGTGACATGTGAGATCTTGCAAAAGATCAAGCTTGTGACAACTGGATAGAAACAATGGGGCGATTCATTATTGAATCAACCTTGGTCCAGGAAATGGATTGATGGATACCTTTGAAAAACCGGTCGTTGTGCTCAACAATTCTTTTCTCTAGCACATCGACTGTGTATTAATCTTTCAAAATTAAAAGGGTATTTATGATTGAAAATTGATTTTTCTTATAAAACCTTCGTCGTATTGCAAAACTCTTTTTTCAAGAAATACGCGATTGTTTTCAAATCATTTTGAATCAATCAAGAAATCTCAATTTGCTTTGGTTCACTCACTCGTGTTGTCTTCTTTGAGGCGTTCGGTTTGAGAAGCGGCTAGAACAAATGCGAAACCCTGCAAGGAGATTCTTGAATTATACGATCACGATACTTATGCTTGATCAACGGGAACCGTGGGCCGTGTACCTCAATTCAACGAAAGTGGTCAAAGACACTTTCGTGTGTTTTATTGCTAACTGTTGTTTGCAGGTACATTTGGACGGTTGCGACTAATCGAATTGAGAGTCAATCCAAAGCCGCATGCTCACGCATCCACACTTAATTGAAGAAATCATGGTGGTGCATATCTACATAACCTGGCTCGATATTTTTATACTATGCTTACGCTACTGGCGCGCAAATATCTTAAACCAGTAAAAGCTTCCTCTACTCTGATGAAAGATGTCATGATTCAAAAGTGTGAGCATGTCGGTCCAAAAGTCACAACATCACATTAAGGCAACACAACTATGGATGATCCAGAGAGATTTACTGTGGCTGATGATCTCAATAAAAGCTTGAAGATCATCAAAGACGTGGATCAGTTAAAGGCCTCCACTAAAAGTACAAATCAATGCGGACTTTAAAGAATCGCTACAAAAGCACAAAGATGCAGATGTTGAAGAATTCAAGTCTACGAGCTCAAGAACTAAAGACAAAGATAGAATGCTAGGATGCAAAATGTATTTCATGGGGTGACCTCCCTTAGGGAAATTCCATATTAAAGTGTCGGTCACCCCAATTATGATCTAGCATATTTTAGCTCGTAGACTTGTAGTTATTTACGTTGTTTTGTAGTCAATTAGTTAATTAGTAGCGTAGAATAGTTTAGTGTAACACCGTGGAGGAAGGACGGGTCTTTACCCACTGTATGCACGATCCACATCCAGATGGGAGGGCGTATTGTTTGTAAGTATAAATACCCCTTCCATCCATGGAAGGGGTGTGGCTTGGAATCTAACCTTTCACATTTTGTTCATCAAGTCCCTACCAAGAACACCCATCTCTCTACTTTCTCTCTCTAAAATGTCTAACATGTATTTTGATCATTCAAGACCACCCGAATCATCAAACACAATAAATATTCGATCCTACACACTGACATCATTACAACACTGATGATGTACCCTCCGAATAGCTCGAAGGACGAGGCCCAAGTTAGGTCTCCTGAATATTCATAGGCGTCAAATCATTCGTAAACACGAAGGTTACCTACGGGGAATTCGCCATTCAAAGCCCTAAGCCCTTCAGGGTATGGATGACGAAGGAGTAACGGATAGGAGAACCTCATGACTTGGTCAAACCCACGATCTCCCTCTCTTTCCTGGCTTCCCCGCCAAGTTTGAGAACGTGGGTCACTAAGCCCTAGCGGGTACTCACAAACATGGGACGCCTCCATGTTCTTCGACATTCACGTAGAGGTTCCCCTAACCCTATTTCTTCCACTATAAATAGGTTGGACGGGCAATGGATTATGGTAAGCTCATTCAACACTCATCTCTTTACTTACACACACTTATACAACCATAAATCATACTTACTCTCACGCCGGAGGTGGTTCTCAGGGTCCAACCCTTGCGTAATCACTTAACGTAGTGTCTTCGTATTCCTTATTCTCAGGTGAAAGACAATCTTGGCTTGAACATACACCCCTCATACCTTTGATCATCATCGAGCACGGTAGTGCAATTTATTGTACAATTAATGGCGCCATCCGTGGGACACGCTACTATTAGTCCCGTAATCACCAAGTCTTAAAATCTTAACCGATTACGCTACCTTTCCGGCATGGAACAAGGAAGGAAAGATACACCTCCACCAGGTTTCTCTACCCTGGTCCCTCTCAACACAACTAACACCGATAATCTCTCCCCATAATGCAGACTCCACGTTCACTACACGATCTCGTTTGGAAACCACTCCCTTACATCACGCCTCAACTTCCGCTAACCCTATTCCAGAAATTAGCCTTGCCTTCGTTGAGGCAAACTTCGAAGCCTTAGAGTATTTCTTGAGGGCTCATAAGAGGCAAGTTCGCAACACCGAAATCACGAAGGAACTGGAATATTCCAGTGGGGAATATGATGAAGAGATTGAGGTAGATGAGAGGCCTCGACCGATTAGGGCGTTGGCCCTCTGAAATGGTTATCCTTCCATAAGAAGGCCTAATGGAAGGACGTGGGTTTTGAAGAAGGTCTGGGGAGATCCGAGAAGAAGGGAAAGAGTACAAGGTGAAAGAAGGAGCGAGAACTCTAACGGAGGAAGCAACCCGGTAGGGAGCGGAGGGTAAACCTACCACCTCTCCTAGCTGCCCACTTAGGAAGAGAAGGGATGGGGGCTCCGATACCCCATCATATGTCTCGAGTGTCGGAGGACCTCCTCCATACTCGAGGATGAATCGATACCCCCTCGGGAATGAACCCCTACCTACTGCCAAACCTATAACACCTACCCTTGAATGGTTCTCTCCACAACCGAGTTACCAACAAATGCCCTATGGACACGTTCCTACCACGATCGATGGGTGGAAACCTGCGTATCAACCTTCTACAGTCTACCCTGCATACACACAACCATTTCCTAACCCGTATAACCCTACACCTGTTTATCCACCTCCATATAACCCTTACTACGCCGAAGCCTCTGGAGCTTGCACACCTTTTGTGAAGTGGATAAAAGACTACCCTCTACCCAACGGTGTAAAGATGCCCACTCACATAGGCACCTACGATGGGAAAGCGATCTGATAACTTCTTACACTTGTTGGCTATAAAGATGCGTAGTGGGTCATGCCCGTAGCATGCCACATGTTCACATACACACTCGAGACTCCAAGAATATGGTGGAATGGACAAAAGTTGGGGAGCATTGTAAGTCTAGACGACCTTAAGGCTAAGTTTCGATCACACTTTAGCCAACATAAGAAGTACACCAAGACCCATCTAGCCGTGCATACCATCAAGCAAAGGGACAACAAAAGCACAAGGGCCTTCGTTACAAGGTATACCGATGAAACTTTGAAAATTCTGGGTTTGCACGAGGATCGAGGATCTCGGTTTTGTACATGGCCTTCGGACTCAAGCTTGGTGGAATTCCTGTCCACCGATATTCCTACCACTTACAAGGCACTGATGGAGAAGACTTACACTTGGATTGAGTCTAAAGAAGTAGCAAAGCGGAGTCCGATAAAGCAAAAGGAAGCCTCTAACAAGTTCTCCGAGGGTCCTCCGGGAAGGATCCAAGAATAAGAAGAAGAACAGAGACGCTTCACTCCCTACAACAAAGGCTCGAATCATGGACTCTTGGCAAACTTGGTCAAATCTCCGGGGAGATTCTCGCTACCGAGAAAGCGCGAAGTCCTTCGACCCACCACCTCGGATGTCGGCGAAGCAAAGCCGGGGGCATGTCAAAGTATTGCCACTTTCATGAGGACCATGGGCACGACACAAACAGCGGAGAGTGAAAAGCAGATCGAAGAAGCGATGCGATCCGGACAATTAGCACACCTGGTTAAAGGCATCAAGAAGGGAAAAGAAAAGTTTTCCGACATCCAACTGGGTGAATGGAAAGGAAACAAAAAAGAGGTTATCCCTACAGAGGCTCCGATACTAATGGTGCACAGGCATGATCCAACCTTGAAATGGAAAGAAGCAAATGGGGAGCTGGGAAGCGTAGGAGAGATAACATTCCCTTCCATCCTGGGTAGACACCTTCGACCGACCCGTGGTCATCAAGGTACAGGTCTCAAACAGGGAAGTAAACCGAGCGTACATGGATTGTGGAAGCTCTGCGAGATCATTTGAGCATTGTTTCCTAAAGCTCAAGTCATCTATACGCTCACGAAGGGTAGACTCAAAACCACCTCTGGTAGGGTTCTCCCAACACTCATGGCCCTTTGGAGAGGTACCGTTGGAAATCACTATAGGCGAAGGCCCCTTATCCCTCACAGAAACACTCACCTTCGTCATAGTCAGGTCAAATTATCCTTATAATTTGCTAATAGGGAGAACAACTATGCAAAAGATGGGCATTATTGTTTCCACCATACATGCTGCCATTAAGTTCCAAACCCCCTTCAGAGTTAGAATTTTTCATTCTAATTATAGGGCGGATAACGGTGTATATGGTGTCAAGAGGGTCAAAGAAGAACCGGAGGAGCCTCTGATAGCAATTCTAAGCTGTACAGATGCAGAAGAGCGGGTTGTAGTTAACCCTAGCTACCCCGAACAAACGGTGATAATAGGAAAGCAACTCCCGTGAATTTCAAAGCGAAGCTCACAGGAATCTATGCGGACTAACCTCGATATTTTTGCTTGGAAATATTACGATATGTGGGTCCCAAGAACATTGCGATAGACGGACAGCCTTCGGCCGGAGCATAAACTCAATGAATACAAACATATTAAGCCAATAAAGCGAGAAAAGAAGGAGCCTAGCCCGAAAGAAATCTTTGCAGCCTACAAAGAAGTTGATGAACCGACACAAGCGGGCATTCTAAGGGAAGTCAATACCAAACACGGGTGGCCAACCCGTAATGGTAAAAAGAGCGGCGGGTGGCGCATGCGTTGACTTCTTGACATCAACAAAGCATGCCAAAAGGATTGCTACCCCTACCGAAATTGATGGAAGGTAGAATCCTTGGCGGGCTTACAACTAAAATGCTTCCTAGATGCCTATAAAGGGTATCATCAGATCCGGATGGCATAGGAGGGCGAGGAAAAGACGACCTTCTACACAAGCAAAGGTGTCTCTTTACGAGAAAAATGCCCTTCGGATTGAAGAACGTAGGGGCAACATACCAACGACTCGTAGATAAAGCCTTCAAAAAACAGATAGGCAGAAATCTTGAAGCATACGTTGATGACATGGTTATTAAAAGCAAGATAGAGGAGGACCTTCTCCTTGACGTGCAAGAAACCTTTGACCAGCTTCGGGCTATTAACATGAAGTTGAACCCTAAAAAGTGTTCTTTTGGTGTTGAAGAAGGGCAATTTCTAGGGCATTTGATCACTAAGCAGGGGATAAAGGCTAATCCCTCCAAGGTCAAGGCAATTACGGATCTCCAAGCTCCTAAATGTTTAAAATATGTGCAAAGTCTTAATGGGAAGCTAGCCGCTCTAAGTCGATTTTTGTCGAAGGGGGCTGACAGATCCCTACCATTCTTCAAAACACTTAAAGAATGCGTTGATAAGAAGACTTTTCAGTGGAGTCGGGGCGCTTTTGAGAAGATGAAGGAGTTCATCGAAATCCTTCCAACACTTACAACCCCAATCAAAGGCGAGGTGTTGTTCATGTACTTAGCATCCTCAATGGAGAGCATTAGCCTTGATCCTTATGGCGAACGGGACAAGCGACAAATCCCCATTTACTTTGTCGGAGGGTCTTGCGAGGGCATAGATCAACTACCCAACATTGGAGAAGTTAATACTAGCTCTAATCTACGTAGCAAGAAGGCTCGCGATACTTCCAGCCCATCAATCACAGTCTTAACCGACAAGCCACTCAAACAGATCTTGTCAAGCTAAAAGTCGAAGAGTGGCTAAATGGGCTATCGAACTTGGGAGCATGAAATAGAGTTCAAGGGTGAAACTCTATTAAGGGCAAATTCTCGCAAACTTCTTGGCGAAAAGCCTGCCGAGCCGACACGAAAAGGAAGAGCCCAAAGCCAAAATTACCAAGTCAGGGATGACTGGAAACTTTATACGATGGAGCATTAAGCTCTCGATGGTTCTAGAGCGGTCTAATGCTAGTCACGACCGAAGGAGCATACATATTAATTCGTTTTGAGTTTGAAGCCACAAAAAATGAAGCGAGTACGAAGCCCTATTAGCGGCCTCCGATTAGTGAAGATATAGAGGTCAAAGCTCTTCTTGTTTTTGTAGATTCTCAATTGGTAGCTAACCAAGTGACAGGCTCATATGAAGCAAGGAAGACCGTCATCAAACAGTACTTGGAAAAAACAAAGGAGATCTTTGGAGAGCTTCGATTCCTACACAATCCAACATGTTCGTAGGAATCAGAACAAGAAGGCAGACTCGCTCATCTCACCAAAGAAGTATTAGTCGAAGTCCTACCTGAAAGATCCATCATTCACAAGGAAGTTACGAACGTGGTTCATGAAGAAGAAGAAACGTGGATGACTCCCATCAGGGAGTACTTGATAAGTGGTATTCTCTCCGAAGATCCCAAACTATCAAGGAAAATACGGGTTAAGTCCCCACAGTACCGGCTAATGGGGGAAACCCTATATAGAAGGTCGTTTCTATCACCTTGGTTAAGATGTGTGGGACCCAAACAGGCTACGTGCATCCTCGCTGAAGTCCACGAAGGATCTTGTGGCCTCCATGCAGGGCCCCATTCAGTTGTCTCGAAGATAATGAAGTTAGGCTATTACTGGCCTTCGATGCATAGGGATGCGCGAAATCATTCTCAAATGTGAAGCTTGCCGGATACACTCAAGCGTTACCAAAGCGCGGCGGGACATGACAAGTGTGACATCCGCATGGCCCTTCTCCCAGTGGGGCATTGATATAGTAGGACCTATGCCTGTGGCTCCTAGAGGAGTCAAATTCTTGCTGGTGGCAATTGATTACTTTACTGAGTGGGTAGAGGCTAAACCCTTAGCCTCTCACTTGAGAGACAGATCGAGAAGTTTGTGTGGGAGCACATTGTGTGTAGATTCGGAGTGCCTCGCATCATCATATCCGACAATGGTAAGCAATTTGCTGAAGGAGTCTTCTTTGACTTCTTTCAAGGGCTCAACATAAAACAATCTTGGACATCCGTTTACTACCCACAAGGTAACGGATGGTGGAGGTTACAAACAGAGATATCGTCAAAGGGATTGAGAAAAGGCTGGGACAAACTCATCATGGGTGGGTGGACGAGCTCCCTCAAGTACTATGGGCTCATAGGACGCACCCCAAGTCAAGTAATGGTGAAACCCCCTTTAGCCTAACATACGGAACAGAAGCGGTCATCCCTTCAGAACTAAGTGTACACACGGAGCGTGTGGTAACATATGATACCTCCCAAAATGATTAAAAGATCAGGGAGAACCTTGATCTACTAGAAGAAAGGAGAGAGATAGCCTCCATCCGAGAAGCCATGCACAAACATAAGATCGAAGGCTACTACAACAAAAGGGTCAGGCCTTCCACCTTCAAGACCGAGGAATACGTGCTACGCCTCAACAATGCAAGTAAAGCAGAATACCAGGGGAAGCTAGGACCTACTTGGGAAGGACCCTACATGATACCTGAGGCCTACGGCAATGGAGCCTACAAACTGGCCACTCTTCTCAGAGAACCTATCGACAGGACATGGAATGGTACGAACCTTCGAAAATTCTATGTTTAAGAAGTACTTTTACTTTTTCATTCTTGTAATTAGAAGCTTCTCAAGGGAAAGCAAACATTATTGGTAGTTGTCTTAGTTTTCATTTCAAGAATGATGTAATCCTCTCTACCAATTCAATGATCAATAAGAAATTTCCCACAAATCTCTTGCTTCGTTTCTTAAACACAAAGATTTGTTCAACCAATTCGTTTATGAGTTTCAATGTTGAATAAAAGGGCATACGGCGTAACAAACGCCTCATCACTTAAGCCTATTAAAACATTCACATTAACTATCCTAGTAGTTTAAGGCACTTGTGAAAATACAAACAAAGTCATACTACCTAAAGGATTTGAGATAGAGTGGGTCGCGACCCTCTGTCAATGATCAAAATTGGTCATTATATTCTTGGTGTTGAAATTTACACACAATGAGGTTGTTTAACCTTAGGATGTAAAAGTTAAGCATCGGAAAAATGGCGTAAGAGAAGTTCACAGGACAAAAAATAGCTAAGTGTGTAGAGGTAATCCCCCACACCATGTCATTCAAAATGAGGGCTAGTGCCCTTGTACCTGCATATGGAGCCGAAGCCCCATTTAAGTTGTCTTTGGCCTAGGCCATACATCATAAACATTAAATTGTTTGAGGAACCAGACACACATCACAAAGTAACATCAAATTGTCTTAGAAAGGGTACGAGCCACCCTTGAGACCAAATCACTGCCAACATGGCAGCCTTCACTCTTGCTTATGGGGAGATGGAGTTGGAGATTGTAAGATATAGGATTTCACAAACACATCAAACTATAATCACATGAGGCGTTTACAAATGTTTAGAGAGAGAAAGTTCTAGTGAGATAAAGGGAAGTGATTGTGCAAAAGATTACACTACCAGGCTTCGATAAGGATCAAAGTAATGAGGGGTGTGTGTTCCAGCCAAGGCTTGCCTGTAACCTGAGAATAAGAAATACTAAGACACTACGTTAAGTGATTGCGAGGGTAGGACCTCGAACCACCTCCGGCGTGAGAGTAAGTATGAGTTATGGTTGTATAAGTGTGTGAAAGTAAAGAGATGAGTGTGAAATGAGCATACCATAAATCATCGTCCGTCTAACCCATTTATAGTGGAAGAAATACGGTTAGAGGAACTCTTGCATGAATATCGGAGATCATGGGGGCGTCCCATGATTGTGGGTAACCGCTAGGGGTTAGTGACCCACGTTCTCGGACTTGACGGGAAGCCAAGAGAGAGGGAGATCGTGGGTTTGACTAAGTCGAGGTTCCTTATCCATTGTTCCTAGTCGGCCATACCCCGAAGGGCTTAAGGCTTCGAGTGGCAAATTCCCCTTAGGTAACCTTCGTACCAACGAATGGTTTGACGCCTATGGATATTTTGGAATCCTAACTTGGGCCTTCATATGGAAGGGCTTCGACACGTCTTGGAGGAGTGTCCTTCGAGCTACTCGGAGGGTACATCATCAAGCCCCACAGTCGAAAGTGATGCATATGAGCGAGGAGGCATTGCTTTCGACTTCATGCTTCGAAAAACACCATCACGCTGCTAAATATGCTAGTTGGGAGAGAACTACGCAACTAACCAAGCGCATTCAATGCTAATTAAATCATCCAACCGCTCTGGTCAAGATCACTTATCCCCATGTAACCCGGAGACCAAAAGTCTTTATTTAAAATTTAAAAAGTGGTTTGGCTTGGATAAGAGTAATCTAGATGGACACATGTGTGAATTAGGAGATGGTAAAAAGGGGTATTTAAGGGGAATATGATGAAACCCTAAAATACTTTTATTCTCTCTGTCTTCGTTTACACGGAGTAAACTTTCAAGCGCCCCACCTTCGAAAACCAAGGTAAACACTTTTCTCCTCTTGTAGATTGTTTCAAAAAATAGGAACATGGATTCTAAGTTTATTATAAAACAACAAAAATGCACTTTATCTGCTAAAGATTTGCATGATCATTTAGCCGATTATCCTATTCCAATACGAGGTTTGGAGTGATCCTTGTTACCTGCGTTTGGCAAAGTACCCTGTGGATGTGCAAGTATTCCCTGAAGCCATCTTATACATGGCTGGGATTGCTCAGAGTTGGGAGGGGTCTCCCAAGAAGCCTATGATCATATACCAAGGACAAAGTATGTTTATCCACTTTTATTTAAATAGGACCAATGTAGCACTGATATTTATTTCTTTTTGCTTCTATTTTGCAGAGATGTCGCTCGAAACTTCATGTTCCAAGAATTTGATGAAGATTTAAGTTTCATGCTGCGGAGAAAGTCGAGGAGTCTTATGGCGTTGGCTCCCCTTCAACATCTGTGAATAACAATGAGGTAAGCATTCGAAGCCGAGCCTATTTCATCACCCCCACAATCTGCTATGAAGGACACATCCCAACCGGTGGAGAACATTGCGACTTCGGACGATCCTGCGGATGTGGATGTCCCCGTCGTTGGTTCAACAGGAATAGCTGATAGGCTAAAGAGTAGGAAAGGGACGGCGGCCAAGGCTGTGAAATCCACCAACAAAAGGAAGAATCCCCTGCCTACCTCTAGGAGTAGAGTTGTGAAGCATAAAAGTACCGAGGGCAGAAAGCTTATCAAGTCTGCCTTTGAATTGCCCGATGAATCCGTTGAGGTTCATGGTAAGTATTTTTGTCTTATGAGACATTGTGAAGGTAAAATATAAGCTGTTATGCTAACCCATGTATATTTTGTTGCTCGTAGGTCTTCCAGAGACGAAGGAGCTTCCAAATGCCTTAGCCTGTCATCGGATTGTTGACCATGTGACCCCTCCACAGTGGAAGAGTATGCTAGAGAACATGTCCATTGAGAAGTTCTGTAACATGCATGATAATGGGGTTGCGAGGCAGGCTGTGATGGATAATCACTTGAATGCCAAGACCGGGGAGTTGCTCAACCGTGGCCAAGGTGAAAGCAAAGTGTGACGAGATTGAGGGAACGTTGAGAAGAACCCGTCGTCCAAGACCTTCGAGAAAAGATAGCTCGATTGACCGTGGAAGCGTGGCGATCTCAAACTGGAAGAAGCCAAGGTTATTACTCTCACCGGTCGGAATGCTGCTCAAGGCAAAGTGCGTTGAGTTGGAAAGTGAGAAGGTTAGGCTTGGAGAGGTAGAGGTAAAGTTGAGGAGGAGATCGATGGCCCGCAAATGAGGTATAAGATGCCGCAGAAAGATCGTGAAGTTGTTTCAAAGGTGGTGCCTTACATAGCCATGGAACTCTACCACATGTGAGTTGGGAGCTCGGATGTGGAAGGTCATCAAGTCGACCTATTTCATGGGCGGTGTTTGGCTCGGAGGAGGCCGCCAAAAGCGGGTAAGCACTGTGGACCTCTCCAAGATTGAATGCTACCGTCCCACTTCGAAGGCTGAATATGATGAGGTAGGAAATGCATTTGCAACTGCAGAGTACTCCTTCCTGTGAGGCAACCAAAGATCCAATGGCACCCCTCGAAGATCTCTGTCCTAAGAAACCTCGGAAACTTAAAACTACCACTCCAACCAAGAAGACCATGTCTACTAAGCCAGTCTCAGTGCAACCCTCCTCCACTCCTTCTCCGAAGGAGCAAGAATGAAGGCGACTGTTAGCATGATATTTGGTTCCAAAGGGTGGCATGTACCCTTAAGACAATTTATTTTATGTGACAATGTGTGTCTTGTTTCCCAAACAATTTAAATGCTTGTGATGTATGGCCATGGGCCAAGAACAATTTGACGGGAGTCTAGGCTCCTCATGTAGGTATAAGGGTGGTAGCCCATATTTTGAATGCAATAGTGTAGAGGACATACCTCTACATACTTAGCTTAAGTTTGTTATGTAAACTTCTCTTACGCCCTTTTGCGGCGCTTAAATTTTACAACCTAAGGTTCAACAACCTCATTGTGTGTAAATTACAACACCAAGAATATAATGGCCAACTTGACCATTGTGAGAGGGTCGCGACCCACTCTATCTCAAATCCTTTACATAGCATGGCTTTGTTAAATTTTTTACAAGCCAAAATCTAGTAGGAGAGTTAATGTGAATGTTTAAGTTGGCTTTGGATAAGGCATATGTTACACCTCAAGCCATTCGACATTGAAACTCATTAACGACTTGGTTGAACAAATCTTTGTGTTTAAGAAACGAAGCAAGAGATTTGTGGGAAATGTCTTATTTATCATTGAATTGGTAGGGAGGATTACATCATTCTTGAAATGAAAACTAAGACAACTACCAATAATGTGTGCTTTCCCCTGAGAAGCTTTTGATTACAATAAAAAAGTTAAAGTACTTCTTAAACATAGAACTTTGAAGGTTCTGTACCATTCCATGTCCCGTCGATGGGTTCTCCGAGAAGAGTGGCCGCTTTGTATGCTCCATTGTTGTAGGCCTCAGCTACCATGTAGGGTCCTTCCCAAGTTGGTCCCATTTTTCCCCGATACTGCTTTTGCACTTGTTGAGGCGCAGTACATATTCTCCGGGATTGAAAGTGGAAGGTCTGACCCTTTTGTTATAGTAGCCTTCGATCTTATGTTTATGTATTGCTTCTCGGATGGAGGCTATTTCTCTTCTTTCTTCTAGGAGATCAAGGTTTTCCACGATCCTATCATCATTTTGGGAGGCATCATACGTTGCCACATGCTTCGTGTGTACAATTAGTTCCGAAGGGATGACCGATCCTATTCCGTATGTTAGGCTGAAGGGAGTTTCTCCGTTGCTTGACTTAGGATGTGTCCGGTGAGCCCATAAGACTTGAGGGAGTTCGTCCACCCATCCATGATGAGTTCGACCTAGCCTTTTCTCGATCCCTTTGACGATTTCTCTGTTTGTAACCTCCACTTGTCCATTACCTTGCGGGTGATAGACGGATGTCCGGGATTGCTTTATGTTCACCCTTGGCGAAGTCATAGAAGACTCCTTCGTAAACTGTTTCCCGTTGTCGATATGATGATGTGGGGCACTCCGAATCCGCACACAATGTGTTCCCATACAAACTTCTCGACTGTCTTCCCGTCACCAAGGTTAGGGGTTTTGCTTCCACCCACTTGGTGAAGTAGTCGATCGCTACTAGCAAGAACTTGACTCCTCCGGGAGCTATAGGCATAGGCCCTACAATATCGATGCCCCACTGGGAGAAGGGCCACGCGGATGTCACACTTGTCATATCTTGCTTGGCATTTTGGAACGTTTGAGTGTATCCGACAAGCTTCACACTTGAGGATGATTTCGGCTGCATCCCACGTGCATCGAGGGCCAATAGTAGCCCAACTTCATTATCTTCGAGACAATCGGCGAGGTCCGCATGGAGACCGCAAGATCCTTCATGGACTTCGGCTATGATGCTCGAAGCTTGCTTGGGCCTCACGCATCGTAACCAAGGAGACAAAAGCGACCTCCTATATAGGGTTTCCCTATTAGCCTGCAGATCATGGGACTTAACCCGAACCTTCCTTGCAAGCTTGGGATCTTCAGGGAGAAGACCACTTATCAAATATTCCCTTATGGGAGTCATCCATGTCTCTCCTTCTTCGTGAATCACATCGAAACCTATTTGAGAACGATGGATCTTTCAGGAAGGACTTCCACGAGAACCTCCTTAGTGAGATGAGCGAAAGCCATGGAAGCTAGCTTGCTTAGTGCGTCTGCCTTTTTGTTCGGGTTCCTAACATGTTGGATGGTGTAGGAGTTGAAGTTTTCGAGCATCTCTTTTGTCTTTTCCAAGTACTGTTTGATGACAGGTTGCCTTGCTTCGTAGGGAACACCGTCACTTGGTTTGCCACCAATTGGGAATCTACTAAGACAGCGAGAGTTTTGACCTCCATATCTTTGGCTAGTCGGAGTCCTCTAGTAGCGCCGTATTCCGCCGTTGTTTGTGGCTTGAACTCAAACCGAAGAGCATATGTATGCTCCTTCCCTTCGGGGTGACTAACATTAGACTCGCTCTGAGCCATCAACTGGATGCTCCGATGCTGTAAAGCTTCCATTCAACCTGCACTTGAGAAAGATTAGCTTTGGGCTTTTCTTTTCTTCATCGGGTCCTAAGGTGTTTTACGCCAAGAAGTCTGCAAGAATTTGCCCTTTGATAGAACTTCGTCCTTTAAACTTCGATTTCATGTTCTCAGAGTTCAATAGCCCATTTAGCCACCCTCCCGGACTTTTCGTGTTTAGACAAGATCTGCGGTGGCCTATTGGTTAAGACTGTAATTGGGTGGGCCTAGAAATAGCGTCCGAGCCTCCTTGCCGTAAATTAAAGTGAGCATTAACTTCTCCAAGGTTGGGTAGTTGACCTCCGCTCCTTGTAGGACCACTCGCTAACAAAGTAAATTGGGATCTGCCGCTTTCTCTCTCGCCCATAAGGATTGCGCTAATACTTTCTGTGAGGATGCCAAGTACATAAACAACACTTAGCCTTTGATTGGGGTAAGTGTTGGAAGTATTTCAATGAACTCCTTCATCTTCAAAGGCTACTTGACTTCCCGCTCCATTGGAAAGTTTTCTTGTCCAGCGCATCCTTTGAGTGTCTTGAAGAAGGGTAGGGACACGTCACTCCTTTCGACAAAAATCAACTTAAGGTCGCCAACTTCCCATTCAGGCTCTCGCATCTTTTAGACACTTAGGAGCTTGGAGATCGGAGATGGCTTTGACCTTAGAGGGATTAGCTCGTATCCCTTGCTTAGTGATCAAATGTCCTAAGAATTGTCCTTCCTCGACACCGAAGGAGCATTTCTTAGGGTTCAAATTTCATGTTGATTGCTGCGTCGATCGAATGTTTCCTGTACATCAAGGAGTAGGTCCTCCTCGGTCCTTGCTCTTGATAACCATGTCATCAACGTAGGCTTCGAGATTCCCTATCACGTTTGTTGAAGGCTTTATCTCAGAGACATTGGTAAGTAGCCCTGCGTTCTTCAAACCAAAGGGCATCTTTTCACGTAACAAGTAGACACCTTTACTTGTGTAGAAGGCTGTCTTTTCCTCGTCCTCCTTGGCCATATGGATCTGATGGTACCCTTTGTAGGCATCTAAGAAGCATTTTAACGAAAACACGCCAAGGATTCTACCTTCCGGTCGATTTCGGTAGGGGTAGCAATCCTTTGGGCATGCTTTGTTGATGTCAGTGAAATCCACGCACATGCGCCACCCTCCGTCGCTCTTTTTACCAAAGACCGGTTGGCCACCCAAGTTTGGTATTTAACCTCCTCGATGCCTGCTTGTAAGTTCATCAACTTCTTTGCAAGCTGCAGCGTTTCTCGGGGCAAGGCTTCTCCTTTTACGCTTTATGGGCTCAATGTGCTTGTACTCATTGAGTTTATGCCCGTTCAAGGACTGTCCATCTATCGGCAATGTTCTTGGAACACTGTCATGTCGTAATATTTCCAAGCAAAACATCAAGGTTAGTACGTAGCAGTTCTATGAGCCGCCTTGAAATTGCGGGAGTTGCTTCCCTACTACCACCATGCCTCGGGATAGCTAGGGTTTACGACAACTCGCCCTCCTGCATCTGTACAACTAAGAATTGCCATCGAGGCTCCTCCGATTCCTCTCTCGATCTTTTGACACCATATACACCCTTATCCGCTCCATAACTAGAATGAATGCAGTTCCTACCCAAAGGGGTTTGGAACTTAATAGCGCATGTATAGTAGAAACAACAATTCCCATTTTTGCATAGTCAGTTCTCCTATTAATAAATTATAAGGAGAATCGACCTTCACGATGACGAAAATGAGTGTCTCCGTGCGGGATAAGGGGCCTTAGCTGGTGACTTCCAACGGTACCTCTCCGAGGCCATGAGTGTTCACCGAGAGAACCCTACTAGCGGTGCCTTCGAATCGACCCTCCGTGGCGTATAGATGACTTGAGCTTAAGGAAACAATGCTCAGATGATTTCGCAGAGCTTCCGCAATCCATATACGCTTGGTTCACTTCCTCTGGATATGTGTACCTTGATGATCACGGGATCGATCGAAGGTTCTGCCTAATATGTGGGGAAAGGTTATTTCCCCTACACTTCCTAGCTCTTCTTACGCTTCCTTCCTTTTCAAAGTAGTATCGCCGTTTGTGTACCATTAGTATCGAGCTTCGCTGCGTAGTTTCCTTCTTGTTCCCCTTCCATTCTCCCAGCTGAGTGTAAGAGAATTTGTCCTTTCCTTTCTTTATGCCTTTGACCAGGTGTGCTAACTGTCTATCGGAGCCCCGTTTGCTGCTACCTCCTTAGACTCAATCCAAGTGTAAGCCTTCTCAATCAAGGCCTTGTAGGTGTTGGGAAGATTGGTGGACAGGAATTCCACCAAGCTTTGAGTTCGAGGCCATGTACAAACCGGAGATCCTCTCGATCTTCTTGTAGACCCAGAACGCAAAGTTTCATCGTGTATCCGTAACGAAGGCCCTTGTGCTTTCGTTGTCCCTTTGTTTGATGGTGTGCACGGTTAAGTGAGTTTTGGTGTGCTTCTTCTGCTGGCTAAAGTGTAACCGGAACTTAGCCTTAAGATCATATAGACTCACAATGCTTCCCGCACCGTCCGCTCCACCATATTCTTGCGAGTCTCCGTGTAAGTGAACATATGGCATGCTACCGGCATGACCCACTTTTGCATTTTGATAGTGCCTTCAAATAAGTGGAGAAAGTTATCGGGATCACCTTTTCCATCGTAGGTGCCTATATGAGTAGGCATCTTCACGTCCGTAAAGGGTAGTCCTCGATCCATTTCACGAAGGGTGTGCAAGCTCCAGAGAAACCCGCTTCGCACCGTAAGGGTTGTATGGAGGTGGATAAACAGTGTAGGGTTATCATTGGTTAGGAAATGGCTGTGAATAGGTAGGGTATGCAGTGAAAGTTTGGTATGAAGGGTATATTCCCATCGATTGTGTAGGAATCTGTCCGTAGGGCATCTGCTGGTAATTCTGGTTTGGGATTGGACCATTTGGAGGGTAAGTGTTGTAGGTTTGAGTAGGTAAGTAGGGATTCATTCCCTGAGGGGGTAATGGTTCATGTTGGAGTAGGGAGATGGATCTCCGATACTCGAAACATAAGAGGGTGGTACCGGAGCCCCCGCCCTTCTCTTCCCAAATGTCTGCTAGAAGAGGCGAGGTGTGTTTACCCTCCACTTCCCATTGGGTTGCTTCCTCCGCTGGAGTTCTCGCTCCTTCTTTCACCATGCATTCGTCCCTTCTACCCGATTTCCTCGAGTCCTTCTTCAACACCCACCGTCCTTCCATTTGACCTTCTAACCGAAGGGGAACCATTTAGGGCCGGCCCCCCTGCCCATAGGTTGAGGCTCGCCCTCTACTTCAATCTCCTCGTCATACTCTCATTGGAGTATTCCAACTCCTCCGCGATTGTTACGAACTTGCCTCTTGTGAGCCCTTAGCAAAGAATCTAAGGCCTCAAAGTTTGCCTCTACAAAGGCGGATGCCGATGTCTGGAATAGGGTTAGCGGATGTTGAGGCATGATGCACGGGAGTAGTTTCCAAACGAGATCGTGTGGTGAAGGTTGAGGTTGTTATGGGGGCGAGGTTATCGGTGTTAGTTAGTGGTGAGGGGACCGTGAGTAGAAACACTGGTGGAGGTGAATCTTCTCTTCCCCGGTTCCATGCCGCGGAAAAGTAGCGTAGTTGGTTAAGGTATTAGGACTGGGTGATTGCGGGACTAATAGTTGTGGTCCCACGGATGGCGCCACTGATTGTGCAAAAGATTGCACTACCGTGCTCGATGAGGATCAAAGTAATGAGGGTGTGTGTTCCAGCCAAGGCTTGCAGTAACCCGAGAATAAGAAATACTAAGACACTACGCGAAGTGATTGCGCAGGGTAGGACCCTCGTGAACCACCTCCGCTGGTGAGAGTATGAGTTATGGTTGTATAAGTGTGTGAAAGTAAATAGATGAGTGTGAAATGAGCATACCATAAATCATCGTCCGTCTAACCCATTTATAGTGGAAGAAATACGGTTAGAGGCACTCTTGCATGAATATCGGAGATCATGGGGGCGTCCCATGATTGTGGGTAACAGCTAGGGGTTAGTGACCACGCTTTGACTTGACGGGAAGCCCCAGAGAGAGGGAGATCGAGGTTTGACTAAGTCAGCAATACGTTCCTTATCCATTGTTCCTTCGTCACCACTCAAGGGCTTAAGGCTTCGGTGGCGAATTCCCCTTAGGTAACCTTCGCATCAACGAATGGTTTGACCTATGGATATTTCGAATCCTAACTTGGGCAGATGGAAGGGCTTCACACGCCTCGGGGGAGTGTCCTTCAGCTACCGAGGGTACATCATCGGAAGAGAGTTGGGAACTATGTGAAACAAAGAAAATGGTATTGAAGCTTCAACCCTCTACCTTGGGAGGTAGAGGGTATTTATAGTGTCTTACAATAAACGCCACCACGGGTCGTGATCGCATACAAGTGAAGACCCCGTCCGTCTCACTGTTACTTAACAAACTACTTAATAACATAACTTGACTACGACTCACGAGCTTTCTAACTATACATATACTTAAGGTGACCGACTCTTTAACGACTGAATTTTCTAATTCCTAACAATCTCCCCTAAGGAGGTCACCTCAATTACCACGTATACAAATGATATTTCATTAAGATTGTTCTTGGATTCTTGTTTAAGTTCATTTCTCCAGAATCGTGTAGTCTTTGATTCTTCATGTTTTCCACGTTTGGATAATTCAAGTGGAGGTCTTTAACCGATCCACGTGATGATGAGTTTTTACGCTTTGAGATCATTAGCTTGCATAAATCTCTGACTCTTCCATTATGGTGCTGACTTTGTGTGATGTTGTGACAGTGGACCGACATGAGGATCATGAATTCTTTTCATCAGAGTAGCGGAAGCTTTAGTTGATTCATGATATTTGTAGCAGCGTCGCTGATAACATCAAATAGTCCTGAATATTAAGTGTCAATTTCCCACGTTAATGATCGTTATTTATATAGTTTATATGGATTTATGCATGTTTTCCATTGTTTTGCACTTTCAGGTAAATTACGAGCATTGGAGCTAAAGACGCTGAAATGGAAACGTTACTAAAGATTTATCACAGTATGCTTATTTTGAAGAAGTTACGGCGTAACTCATCTCACATTACGCCATAATTATTGCGTGACCTTAAGTCCAACTTATCAAGAGGTTACTACGGTAACTCCTTCCAAAGGTTATGACGTAACTCCATTAGTCAAAAGAGGTTCCACGCCGCCGATACTTACGCCGTAATCCTTCGCATCACTTACAACGAACTGTGTTTATTGAAGACTACGGTGTAACCACTTATAAGGTTACGCCGTAACTGCGTGATCTAGTTCATTTACGGAGAAATAGAAGGTTACTTGCACTCATTTATTGGTTATACAAACCCCGCCTCCTATAAATACCCCTAACACTCGTGCATTTTATATCATCTCTTCTCCTCCCTCTCCAAGGGGGCGATTGGGGAAAATCATCCCATTCCACACACAACACTCTGTGAACGTGGGAAAAAGCTCAAGGGAGGTCTAGGGAAGCATACGGAGCTATTTCCAAGGGAGAAGTCATACCATTACGATAAGCTTTAGGCTTATTATTTCTTTTATTTTCAATTCATGGTTTTACCTTTGAATATTGAATTGATGTGCATGATATGAGCTGCTAAGCACCCTTGGTACTAGCCTAGTTATGATTCCTTAATTGTTTTGTTTGCGCTTACCTTTACTTCCGTACAATTATTTCTAAGTGTATGCATGCATAGTTCTTTGGTAGTCACCCCGGTTCTAGTAGTTTTGAATGGCGGTAGAGGCCAATTGCCTGGAGATATGACCAACTGACCCTAGGTGAGTGGACTGAGACGGGAAAGGTAAGATATGACCAACCGAAGACCCTTCTACTTGGCGATTTGACCAAGCGATCACCTGTCGTTTGGATGAACTTAAGAATTGGGGGGTGTAGTGTCTAAGTTCCTAACGGGCGGGAACTCACTATTTAGAATCTAGCATGTAGCGGTACTTAATGACTTGGCTTAGGGGACCAGGAACAACAGGACTTATGACGGTGCGCCTGATTTCTCCTGTGGTGGCATCGTTGAAGACCCTCTGAATTCCCATTGTTCATCTCGAGTGGAGGGATGTTATGTTATCATGTTATGTTCAAAAAAAAAAAAAAAAAGAAAAAAAAGAAGTTGATTGATTAATGATTTTGTAAAGTGCGATATTATAAGCACTGTAGTATGAGCTCTATTGTTTAGTATCGAGGAGGCCACCTCGGTCACATTGGAAGATTGGAGTTGGAGTTATACCAATTGAAGAAGAAAAGGTAGTGTGCCCATTACGACGTCCTCTAATGACACATCTACCTTACATTTCATGATCCGGTGTCTAGACTTCTAAACTTGAACTTTGGGCGGACGGTAAGTGATGATGACTTAGTTATAGATATAGAATACCTGCTTGTTTTTCACTTTTGAGGAATACTTGGCATTGACTACAGCAGATCAAGGGCCGGGTCTCGTAAGACCGGCAATCGGAGCGGATATTCGTTTCGAGATTAAAGACCAATTTATGAGGGAGCTTCGTGCTAACCCTTTTTCAGGAAACAGGGACGAAGACGCAATTCTGAAAAACCTTGAATCCATGGTGATAAAGCTCAGTGAAAAAGTAAGGAGGAATAATGATAAACCTGAAGGATCTAAACCAGCTATGGAGTGTAAAGTAATTTTCTCGGATGATAACCGAAGGTTCAGCCGATGATACAAGTTTAGGGACGAATTCGCCATCAGATTGAAGCCGTAACATACCTAATGAGTTACGGCAGAACCTCAGTTTGACAATGACAACGGAGTTATGAAGAATATGAGGAAAATGACTCTAATGAATTACGTAACCAAGAATCTCGCCACGGGCGTAACGGGATACATGGGTCAAAACCGACTGGATGGGTCGAAAAACTCGAGGAACTCCTTTGAAGATGAAGAAGAGCCGCTTATCACTCAGCGGTGTACTCAGGCCATTACCGATGATGAAACCACAAGAGCATGGCCTACATGCAGCCCTTCCACACGAGTATTGCAATGGAGGAGGCAATGAAAGAAAGGAAGAATGGACCTCATGAGCGTGGAAAAATGGCATAAACCGTAATTTGGCTTTTAAAGATTGGTACGCAATTCAATTTGGGAATGCCAAGATCAATCCAAATCTTCTTATAAAGCTAAAAATTGATTACGCGGAGCACATTCAAAAAGAGACTAATAAGATATATACTGCGACGGATGAGCATTTAAGTGAAACCGACAACAATGAACTACGCACATCAGTGTAAAAAAGTAAAATATCTGGGAAATTCAAGGCCATGCAACCCGTATGACGATATGTGTGATGGTGGAAGCACCTCGAAAGATTAGGAAAAGATGAATTTTTTGGTCCTCATCCAATTGAGGAGAGAACTAGTTTACCTTGGATAGACAACCTGGGGTTCGATAGTTGGGTAAAAATTAAGTATGGGCATGTGGACGCGTTAACGAAAGATAAGATTTGGAAGGAATACATGGATCAAGAAAATTCTAACACAAAAGTATCAAAACACGAGTAAAATAACAATTGACGATGACATAGAAGTGCGTAATGATAAAGAAGGATGCAAGCGCGTTCTAGTGAAAAATCTGATTGATGAAGAATGGTTCAAGGGGACTATTTTGGCGATGACGATGATATCGGGATGCTAGATTCCTGAGTTGCAAGGAAATGAGAGTTCATCGATCCCGATGAAGAAGCTACGAGCAAAGAAGCAAGCTCTGGGGATACCCTACAAAAGACCACCCCATTATAGTGGGAAAATACTAATTCACTGCTACCACCTAGGTCCCAGGAGAAATTTTGTAAAGTCTCGAAGATCAAACCATTGAATATTCAACCGCCTCAAATGTTGCATGGATAAGACAAAATTTGATGAAGGATATTGAAGAAGTGGGGCAAGCTCAAAAGCCCCTATAGGGAGCCCTGGCTCTGAGTCTAACTTAAAGACTGAATAAAGAAAGTGCTCTTTCGGGACAACCAATTATCCCTTTCTTTTGTTTTATTTTCTCTGTAGGGTTTTGTGTTTCTAACCATTTTGCGAGAAACAATGAAGTAACGCTAGCTGTCGATTCTAACAGAAGTTACGGCATAACTCATCTCATGCGGATTAACCAACATTTTTATGTAATTCTTGTCGATGATTACCCTAGTAATACCATCTCAAATACGCTTCTCAAACGCTCAGCCTTATTCCGGTTTTGCTACTAAGAATTTCATAGAGTTACACGTAACTCCTCTGTTTAATTCTTTCATTTTTAAAACACAATAACCTTGTATTAGTATTTTAAATGAACTTTGTGGTGTGTTCCCCGTAAACCCTCACGAGACTTCACTGTCCACTGGGACACCAAGTGGTTTAAAAGGCTTGTTGCATTCGCTAAATGCAACCGTGATTCCTACTAAAGTGAGTTAGGTTTGTTTTTCATTTTATTTTTTCTTTTTTAGAATTATGCTTGTCGGTATTGTGATTTCTGGGATTGAAGTTTGTTCATGACGCTTAAACGAAGGCACGATCCTTTCTCGTTCTTCTTTATGGAGCAATTTGAAGTTCTCCTAATTCTACCTCTCTCTTCACCTTTATTTTAATGCCTAGTACAAAAGGGACTTTGTACAATTCAAGTGGGGACGGATAGTAATTATCTCTTGAACTTTAATTTCGCCCTCATTTTTCTAGTTTATTTTGAAAAATGATGCCATTTTCAAAATTTTGACATGTTTTTCCGAACCTAACTAGATTAGGTTATTCCACATACAACCCTTGATACTATATGGTGAGATTAGCCTTATCCGTTTCCAATATTTTACCCCAAATCCACCAATTTATATGTGGTAGCTTGTAAACTTTAGAACTTTGGCTTTGCATCATTTGAGACCTATACGAGGTATATTGAGTTAGCTCGATGTATTTGACTTTTAGGCAGAAAGATTATAGGATTATCACCCAAACAGCCTACCATTGTGAGTCTAACAATTAGTCACCTCGACTTTTCGACCCCCATGTGAAACCCTTTTGTTGCACTCCCATTTAGTGCGGATACCCCTAGATACACTGAGCCATTCCTTTCATTTTGTCACCCCAATATATTGTTTCGTTACACCCTTACCCCTTAGCCTACCCTGTAGTCTTTATTTGTAATTGGGAAGTCATCATTTGCCTAAGTTCAAGGTTCGAGTGGAAAGGTTTGAAATCACGCTTTCATCGACAACAATTATGAAGATCATTGAAGACCCCCCTAATTCCCATTGTTCATCTCGAGTGGAGGGATGTTATGTTATCATGTTATGTTCAAAAAAAAAAAAAAAGAAAAAGAAAGAAGTTGATTGAGTTATGATTTTGTAAAAGTATATTATAAGCACTGTAGTAATGAGCTCTATTGTTTAGTATCGAGGAGGCCACCTCGTCACATTGGAAGATTGAGTTGGAGTTATACCAACTGGAAGAAGAAAGGTAGTGTGCCCATCACGACGTCCTCTAATGACACATCTACCTTACATTTCATGATCCGGTGTCTAGACTTCTAAACTTGAACTGGGGACGGTAAGTGATGATGACTTAGTTATAGATATAGAATACCTGCTTGTTTTTCACTTTTGAGGAATACTTGGCATTGACTACCGGATCAAGGGTCGGTCTGTAAGACCCTACAATCGAGCGATATTCGCTGAGATTAAAGACCAATTTATGAGGGAGTCTAACCCTTTAAGAACAGGACTAAGACGATACATGTCGCTGAAAATGTCCTATACATCGCTAGCCTTTTCAACATTCCGTGCGTCTCATGATGTGTTATGCTCGTGGTCTTCCCTATGACTCTCCCACCGAGCAAACGTAAGATGGATCGAAGATGCCGCCGGCGCTAATACTTGGGCACTACTAAAGAAACACTTCATCCAAAGATATTGCCCACCATCAAAGATTTATAATCAACTCTTGGAGATCCACAATTTCAAACAAGAAGACGAACTAAACTCAGACAAGCTTGGGGATACAACGATCTTTATATAAGTGTCCTACCTATGATCTTAATAACCAGCAGAAGGTCAATATTTTCTACAAAGGAATAAATGTAACTACTGCGAGATATGTGGACTATCAAGGACCTATCTCAATATGACTCCTACTATCGAATTGAAGCCATTCCAAAATGGCGACCATTCTCAAAAATGGCACGACGGTGGAAGTAAAAGAAACCAAGGCAGAAGTTTTGACGGAATTGTACTATCGCCAAGAAATTGAAAGCCTCGGTCGAGATATGCTGAAGGTCAGAGAAACCGTTCATGCCATCCAAGTGGGGTGTGAAAGATGTGGAGGAGGACATCTTACGAAAAATTGTCCTCATATGGACGAAGAGGATATTGAAGAAGCTAAGTATGGAGAAAAATCGACCATTTTACGGTGACAATCGAAATAGTAATGGTTATCATGGAAATTACAACCGTGGGCCTTATGGAGAAAAGCCAGCCTTGAAGAAACAATTAATAAATTTCTCGAAAATTCAGCTCAAAGACAAAAGGAGCAAGATGAATGGTTGAAGGAATTCGTGAAGATCGATAGAAACATTTCCAAACACCGACTCATTCGAAAAACCTTGAATCCATGGTAATAAAGCTCTGAAAAAGTAAGGAGGAATAATGATAAACCCTGAAGGATCTAAACCGGCTATGGAGTGTAAAGTAATTTTCTCGGATGATAACTCAAGGTCCAGCCGCTGATACAAGTTTAGGGACAATTCATCAGATGAGTTACTGCACATACTAATGAGTTACGGCGTAACTCTGTTTGACAAATGACAACGGAGTTATGAAGAATAATCGAGGAAAATGACTCTAATGAATTACGCCGTAACAAGAATCTCGCCACGGCGTAATCGATACATGGGTGAAAAATTCCTCGACTTGGATGGGTCAAAACTCGAGAACTCTCCTTGAAGATGAAGAAGAGCCGCTTATCACACTGGTGTACCTCTAGCCAATCGATGATGAAACCACAAGAGCATGGCCTACATGCAGCCCCCTTCCACAGTATTGCAATGGAGGAGACAATGAAAGAATGGAAGAATGGACATGCCCTCATGAGCGTGAAAAACATGGCATAAAATTCGGTAATTTGGCTTTTAAAGATTGGCACGCTAATTCAATTTGGGAATGCCAAGATCAATCCAAATCTCTATAAAGCTAAAAATTGATTACGCGGAGCACATTCAAAAAGAGACTAATAAAGATATACTCGACGGATGAGCATTTAAGTAAAACTGACAACAATGAACTACGCAGTCACTGGTGCGAAAAAGTAAAATATCCTGGGGAAATTTTCTGGGCGTCATGCAACCCATATGACGATATGTGTGATGGTGGAAGCAACTCTGAAAGATTAGGAAAAGATGAATTCTTTTGGTCCTCATCCAATGATGAGGAGAGAACGAGTTCTTTTGGTCCTCATCCAATTCAGTTATGATTTTGTAAAGTGCGATATTATAAGCACTGTAGTATGAGCTCTATTGTTTAGTATCGAGGAGGCCACCTCGGTCACATTGGAAGATTGGAGTTGGAGTTATACCAACTGAAGAAGAAAAGGTAGTGTGCCCATCACGACGTCCTCTAATGACACATCTACCTTACATTTCATGATCCGGTGTCTAGACTTCTAAATTTGAACTTTGGGCGGACGGTAAGTGATGATGACTTAGTTATAGATATAGAATACCTGCTTGTTTTTCATTTTACACCTATTATATATCCCATGTCTTATCCTACCCTTTAGTCATGAAGCGTGTTTAGGTGATGCAACAAGCAATCTTTGGTGTCTTGGCCATGGATTTGGTCATGTATCATTGATTTTGTCCACTTCCTCGTGACATGTTAGTAATGACGAGTCACCCCTTAACCTTTGTCGTGTCTACCCATATTGCCTTCGAGAATTGTTTAGCCCTTAACTCTAGTGGTGGAGATTTGTGTAACCGCCAAGCTTATGATAGAATACATGCTATGACTGTGATTGAGTGATCACCCCGAAATTGACACTTAGAATAGTTGAGAGATTTGAGTGTTTGTTCCTCTTTCGTGAGGTGTTCGGCTTAGTTTTATTCTAGCATAAGGGATTTGTAAACTCATATTTTCTAGGTTTTGGGAGATATCTTTTAGGAATCTATCTAATAAGGTCTACTTGAGGGCAAGTAGAGTTCAAGTGGGGGATATTTGATAACATCAAATAGTCCTGAATATTAAGTGTCAATTTCCGTTAATGCTCGTTATTTATATCATTTATATGGATTTATGCTTGTTTTCTATTGTTTTGCACTTTCGTGTAAATTACAGCATGGAGGTAAAGAGACACGAAATCAAACGTTACTAAAGATTTATCACAAGATATTTTGGAAGTTACGGCGTAACTCATCTCTCTCACATTACGCCGAATCTATATGCGTGACCTAGAAGTCCGTTATCAAGAGGTTACGGCGTAACTCTTCCCAAAGGTTACGACGTAACTCCATTAGGTCAAAAGAGGTTCCACGCCAACGATACTTACCGTAACTATTGCATCATTTTACCACGTAACTGTTTATTGAATACTACGCGTAACCACTTTATAAGGTTACGCCTGAACTAGCGAGATCTAGTGCATTTACGGAGAAATAAAAGGTTACGGCCGAACCCATTTATTGGTTACGCCAGAACCCGCACCGCCTATAAATACCCACCAGATTTTATATCATCTCTTCTCCTCCTCTCCAAGGGCGATTTGGGAAAATCATCCCATTCCGCACACAACACCCGAACGTGGGAAAAAGCTCGGGAGGTCTAGGAAGCATACGGAGCTATTTCCCGGAGAAGTCACACCATTACGATAAGCTTTAGCGTTAATTATTTTTTTTACTTTCAATTCATGTATTTGTGACTTTGAATATTGAATTGATTTGCATGATTAATATGAGCGACTAAGCACTCTTTGGTGCTAGCCTAGTTATGATTCCTTAATTGTTTTGTTTTTACCTTTACTTCCGTACAATTATTTCTAAGTGTATGCATGCATAGTTCTTTGGTAGTCACCCTTGGTTCGTAGTTTTGAATGTATGGTAGAGGCCAATTGCCTAGGAGATATGACCAACTGACCCTAGGTGAGCCGGAATGACGGAAAGGTAAGATATAACCAATTAACGACCCTTCTACTTAGCGATTTGACCAATGATCACCTATCGTTTAGATGAACTTAAGAATTGGGGGGTGTAGTGTCTAAGTTCCTAACGGCCGAACACTCACTATTTAGAATCTAGCATGTAGCGGTACTTAATGACTTGGCTTAGGGGACCAGGAACAACATGACTATGTATGACGGTGCCATTTCTCCTCTGTGGTGGCATCTTTGTCGATATGTTAGGGCTAATGACCAAATACAACCCTCTCAAATTTGACCCCACCAAGTAATTGGAAGTAGGTAGACGAGACATAACTAAGGGAGGATTTTAACTAGGTTAGCACCACTATTCCTCTATTGATTTCCCTTTACCATTTATTTGCTTTTATATTCTCGTGATTAGTAGTTTAATTAATTAAAACCCTTTCAAACCATTAATATTCTTTGACAATTAGGCTTAGTAATTATCCGACTCACATAGCTCTTGGGATCTAATTCTGCTTAACATTTGCTACACTCAC
>OU343224.1:198376589-198473660 GCA_910596185.1 Chrysanthemum makinoi | reverse complement strand
GATACTCATGGCCACTTGTTCTTTTTAATGTTCATATGCATAACAACTTAAGTTAAAAGTTAAAGACTACGGAAATCTTTCAAGTATTTCAAGCAAATGGTATGATATAGTTACTTATAGAGTATATTACACCATTATTACCCAAGGTTAGGACGGATTGCAGATACATGCCCAATAACTGCGAAGTTACACCAAATGTCCCCAAGGTCTGTATATTTCTTCGCTGGGATTCAAAACCCTAACACTCGTTAAAAATCTCGTTAGCTGAAAGGATTTTTACGTCTTTTTGGCATTTCCTGTCTAAACACTCAATTACACAAGTAGTATGAGACATCTTTAACCACTCTACTTTCAAATTCAAATAAATTGCTTTTGGAATACTTTTTGTTACCATTTTTTTTTATTTTTTTATTTTTTTAATAATCTCCGATAATTACACAATAGTTTATCGCATCATACCACACAAATTCAATTTAGTTCATCACCATTATCAAAGAAAACAAATAAGAAGTAATGCATTGTTTACTTTCTCATACCATCAAAGAAATCTAAACTGAAATAATGAAACCTCTTGTTATTGTGTAGAGATAGGAATCAACAATCAAAGAGGGATAAAAGAGAAGCATGACATTGGAAGAAAACATCATATTAAAAAAAAAGAAAAAAAAATATATCATGGATTTTAATATGTTGAAAGTGAAGGGTAGGGACGAATTCAAAAAACCCCCCTTTAATTTGACGAAAGTGACTAACTTACCCTAAATTTTGGCAGCACAAAAAGAGGAAGGAGGGGACACATGACAACATATGATTTATTCTCCCACTTTTCTAATTTAAAAGGCTTTTTAAAAAAACCTATATCTAAGTAAGACCAAAACTTATATAGTATATATTTCAAATTGAGGAATCTTCATTCACTCGAAATTTCACGTAAAAGATCCACAATGTGATGGTGGCATGTATGATTGAGTAATCCAAAATGAAGAAAGAGAAATTGTACTGCAAAGCAAATCATCATACCACATCGTAATGAATTGTAAAATTGAGTGGATATGCGTCCCTTTCATTATTGATTAATGTTGTGTCACCAAATATGGTTATGGTTCCATTATTGTTGTCAAAATTACATTCATTTATTATTCTAAGTTTGGTACTTACTAGGGGAAATTTGAGAAACATCGGCTGAAACAGGCCGTCGTCGGCCCAATCTCGAAACCGATAAGGTTGAAAATTTTAACCGAATCGGACAGATTCTAGATTCGGGTAATCCGAATCCGGCCAGAGTCGAAACAAACCACTTTGTATGGTTTTCTTTGTGTTATCGAAACAATCGGAGCTCAGGCACCGACTGAGTCTCGACAAAGTGAAAACCCATCCCGAATCCTACCGAATTAAGTCGATTTGTGTCGGTCGTTGTCGGTCGGGTCGGGCGTCGATCGGTCGTCGGTTTGGTTGGAGTTAGCAGCCGTCTTACCATGTTGCATATTTTGTAGCTTCTAATATCTTCTTGGTGTGAAAATGTAAGAACGTTTGGTTCGCGAGAATGTTTTTGGCCGGAATTGGAATCTGTCTAAGGAATTGGAATGTGAAGGAATGAAATGTTAGAAATTGAAATCCTTAGGATTTAAAATATGATGAATTGAAATCTGCCAATCTTATGCATGTTTGGTTGGAAGAATAAAATGAGAAAAAATAATTATATTAAAATATTTAAAATTTAATTTTAATTTAAGATTAAGAAACTAAATATTATTTAATAAATAAATTACTTATCAAATTATAATAATAATTTTATAATATTATATAAACTAATATATTCAATAAATAATTTTTTTATATAAAATAAAATTGTATTTTTTAAAGTATAAATTCAAAAAGTAAGCTATAAATAAATTATATTTAATTTTAAAAAAAAATTAAAATATAATAATAATAAATTTTTTTAAATAAATAATAATTTATATTCAATTTTAAATAAATAATAATTTTTAAATCTTAATAACATGGTTGTTTATAAAAAGTAATAATAATAACAATAATAATTGAATGATCGTTTGTAATAATAATAATAATAATAAATAAATAAATAAAAAAAAAACAAAAAAAAAATAATAATAAAAAATAAAATTAAAATAAATAATAATAATAATAATAATAATAATAATAATAATAATAATAATAATAATAGCAATGGCAATGATAAAGATAATATGAATTTAAATGGAATTATGTAATCATTCTCATAATGTATGGAATGTTGAATTAAATATATAGGATTTTTGAAGGAATTTCATTAATTCCGGTTTCAACGTGGCTTGATGAGGAATGAAATTGGTCAAATTAAAAATTTTCAACCGAATCGTTATGAAATGGAATTGGATTCATTAGAATCCTTAGGATTCAGGTTCGAACCAGCAATTTTTGAGTTTGTTTGTGTAACAAAAGTTACATAAATAGTCTTTGAAAATCTCACTTAACGAAAAACATTCTTATTTAAAAGGTCACGTAAATATCCTTATCATTAGCTTATTTTTGAATCCTTAATTTAAAATGTAATCTTTGCATATTTGTAGTTAAGTAGTTTTAGTATAACCAAATTAGCAACTTGTTTGTTTTCTTTTGGGTTGATTACTTAAAAAGTCATCAAACTTGACATTTTTTGTTTTTGTCTAATATTTATTAAAAATTGTACAATTAAAAGATTTGATATCTGAACATAAATAAATAAAAATGAGCATTAACGACGTTATGAAATAATTGGGCGTTACGAACATAAATAAACGACATGATTTTTGTTTATGTTACGTTCATTTAACTAGCGATCGTAAAATATTGTTCAATGTTTTGTTAACTTAATAAATAACGAACATAATTGAGAACTTTTAAAGGCAGCTTCGTGAAATGTTCGGCTTGAGCGTTGATTCGTTTTCTGGCCGTATCAATATCCATTCCCATCTTTTAATATTGGAATCTTATATCTTGAAAATAAATAAAAACCAAATATATGTCAATTTTAGTTAACGGCTAGAATTTTTTGGTTTGTACATAAATAACTAAATTAAATAGTTTAATTAGAATTTGAAATCATAATCCCTCCAGATTAGCTTTTGACAAATAAATTCTCCTTTGCATATATATAAATCGAACTATACCATTTTTTCTCTCTAGTTGACAATTGGGTCCAAAAGCGACATCCACTTGATAGAGACCAGATATACAAAGTCATCAAGTCTTCCTTTTTCTTTTTCATGCTCTTCTTGTTTTCTTTTCGTCAAATGTAGAAAAATAAAATTGGAAAATAAGATTAAACTATTACAATCTTGACATTAATAAGTCAATATGCGCAACTATCGGTAATGATCGTTTTCGTATGTATTTTGATGTATGTTACTGTCCAAGTTGCAAAACTCAAGTGTTAGTTCAAAATGCACTAAATATATACAAGCATAAGCTAGCATCCAGTCTCGATCCACAACTTATTTCAAGGAGTTAATGTAGCGTTTAGTAGGTAGGAATAAAAGTCGGAATCATTCTAATAAAGTGAAAAATTGTTGCTTGTTTTGAGTTTTGGAGTGAAGAGATTAATTTATCGTGCATTTCGTTCCTCCCGTAGTTGTTACTTACACTCTATAGTCACCTTTTATTTATTTATTTATTTATTTTTTCACCATGGAATGACATTTTGTTCATTATTCCTTTATTTCAATCATAGTCTACATCTATCACCATGTATCAAACAAAATTCGTAAATAGTTTATTTTATACTAACATGATAACCTAACGGAAAAACCGAAAAAAGATATGTTAACAGTTAACTTATACAATTGTTATGTTCGTTACATTACTTAACTTATTTTTATTTTTGCTTTATTTACCCAAATATGTTATAATATTTTTTAGTATATTCATTAGTTTTTATTGAGTTTCCCACTTATGTGAATCTAGCTATTTGTTTATTTTATTTTTCCTTTTTCATAAAGATGTCTACATATGTGAATTTATTTTACCAAAACACTAGTGTTAAGAATTATTGTTTACAAAAGATCATTTACAATGTATACTTGTGAAAACTTTGTGTTATTCAAAATATCATATAATAGTTTCTTAAATGAATAAAACGGAAAAAAAAAAAAAAAAACAAAGTGACACACAAAAAAATATCAAATCAAACTTAGATTACCAAATTTAAATAGGACTCAAAAAAATTTATCAAATTTCTTTATGATTTTACTGATACGCATGTAGAGAAATGGCCAATGGGTGTACTGGGCCTTATTTCTGGGCACAATCCAATTACATGCAACTTGTCTTTTATCCTTAAAAGATTGAATATGAAAGCAGATTTCATATTTTTATTGTAAAAACTAAAATTTGTTTTGTGACACTGAAAATAAAAATAGAAGAAAGAAACGAATGATATCTAACTTTTATTAGAAGTGGCTAGTGGGTTAATCACTAGAATATGAACAAACCAAGTACATTCCAAAAAAGCTAACTTTAATTATCAACTATCCATTGCTAAAAAGGCAAGCTTCCACCACTATAAGATCACTAACTAATCCCACAACGGACATCTATTGTATGGTAATGTTATTAAATTATAATATAGTGTTGTTTTACATAGTTAAGTGAGGTTATTTATTTATTTATTGCAAGTAGCCAAGTAGTAAAGTGACCTTTTTTGGTTCGTATACTTTTGAAGGAGGATGTCAATTTTTAGTTGTATCATAGCATACTTCAAATACTTTACAGAAAACCTATTGAACTATCTTGAGTGTTCATACACAGTTTACATCATTTGTAAAGTTGGCACAGCAAATACGAACCCGCTCAAACTTGACATTTTTTACGATACAAATCATCACTAAAAGGGACTTGTGTGGTATCCGTGGGATTCTTCAATCAAGTGGATAATGATAGCGTGAGATATTGTATATCTTTGCTATGTATAAATAGTTATGTATATATTTTTTGTATCAGTTTTTGATACATAAAGTATAATGTTTTAATGCATCAAAAAATATATATATGTAATTTATAAAATAAAGCAGTGACTTATATGTATTTTTTTATTTTATTTAAAAAAATTAAAGAAAAAAGGAAAAAGAAAAAGAAGAAAAACCTCTTAGAATAAGAAATGTTGAATTACTATTATGACCTTATGTCATATTATCGATTTATCCCACAATATTGGATTTAAAATTACCTAATTTTTACCATTTTTATTTTATTTTTTTAGATTCATCCAAATCCCACTCTTAATCCCGATACAACTTTCAATCCCAATTTTTAAAGCGAAACCGGTATAATTTTGTTATCATCTCGAATGATGATGAAAACTTGTTAACGTCAATTGCTAAACGTTACATGAAACAATTTACCACGATATCTTAACTATAACTATCTATCGTTATAAAATTAGGTCGTTGCGTCGTAATAAATGCATACACACCTAGTATTATTTTGTTCTTATTTGCCTTAAAAAACGACATTAACTCATCGTTGGAACAAATGTTTTTGAGTAAATAAAAGTGTAAATTTGTACCCACTTACGCGTGCATAAAGTTGGGTTATTTAGTGTGGTCTTTTGTTATTCTTGAAATATCTCATTTACTTTTAACCCAATATATTCACGGCCAAGCCCAAGCCCATTAAGTCTAATGTTCGGTTATGTTGAATTGGATAATGTGATGTGAATATCATTTTGTTCATGTGATACATGCCATGATGCATCATAAAGTATTGTTTGTGTATGTTCATCTAGGAACCTATAAGGCCAACACACGCCTTCTTAATCAACTACGAGCATGGGCGAAGCAAAAAAAAAAAAATCAATCACCGGGTTCATAAATTATTTGCAGACATAGCATCATAAACATAGTTATTTCGAGTTTTTAGTACTTTGAAAAATCAACCCACGAACAAAAGTTCAAGTTAGAGAGTATAAGACAAATAAAATTGTCAAAAACACATCAAAACCTTTCAACTAATTCGGTCGAACACCTTTCACGTGAAGCTTAATTAAAGTTTATTTTTATGTGTTGTTTTCAATTTTCAATGAAAGTTAATTTTTGTTTTTATTAATTTTGTAAAAGAAAAAAAATTGGTTTGATCCGACGTGAAGACGGTAGGTTTGATAACCATTGCATCCGGTCTAACATTGCCAGTTATTTCGTAAATGCAGATATTGCATACAACTTAAGGGTTGTGATTCTATAAAAAAGGATAAAACAATAAAAAATCTAAAAAGTCATCATATTGTTACACTTGTTATTTTTTACTTTTGACAACTTCTTTTTTGCTATTTACAATCTAATTGAGTATTGTAGTCTAACAAAAAATACCTACCTTTTTTTTTTTTTTTTTTTTCTTTTTCTTTTTTTACAAAACCCATAACAACGTCATTTTTTCTAGAAAATTGATGAATAACGTGCTTGTGATGTAACTGATAAACAACATTAATGAAAACTGATGAACATTGTGATGTTGTTTATTAAAAAATGAATAACGTGATCCGTGATGAACATTGATCTTTGTTCATAAAAAAAAAATATTAACTTCGTGAGCAAGACTAACTGATGAACAAGACTAGCTGATGAACAAGATTATATGATGAACAAGACTAACTGATGCTCAAAACAACATCAATCTACATGTTGTTATTAGTGTTTATCATAATCCATGTTGTTCATCAATGTTCTTTAGCACATACTCTCTTCATCATTGTGTTTTCATACTTGCATCCACGCCATGAACAAATTTTCACAAAATTTTATTTGGTCATTTATTTTTTACAGCTATTTTCAAACAAGAAAATATTGTCCTACACAAAATACCTTACATCAAATCTCATCCCCTATCACACCTCTCTATCTCAAATAAGTAAAATAACTGAAAATGTATTGTGCACTAAATATGTTTTATTAAACACATTATGTGCATTAAATATGTTTAAAATTTTATTTTCAAAATGCAATATCTCATTCATATCATATTAGATTTGAGTGATTTAAATTACTGGGTAAAGGATAACCAAAAAGCTACAAATTTTGTGTTTTAAGTTTTAAACTAGACAAAATTAAGGCTGAATATGCCTAAAATTTCAAAAAATCAACACTCACTTAAATTTTTAAAAGTTTTTTAATATATATTTAAATTTATACCAAATTAAAGAAAACTAAATTTTGAAGATTATAGTGAAATTGATTTTTGGTAAAAATAATTATATGTTTGAGGGTGAAATATCATGTCTCAAATTGAAATTTAGAATGAGTTAGAATTATCAAGTTATAAACACAACTTGAGTTAAGTTATGGAATTATAAATTTTGGATTTGATTCATAGGTAAAATCAAAGAAGTTATTTTGATTTGGCGCTAAATCAAATCCATGGACATGTTCATAATCTTGCTAACTTTCAAGTAACTTAAGACAATCATAACTCATTTAGAATAAGGCATTGTGCCCATATCTACTTAGGTCAGTGCGGCCGGGAAGGGATTGGCTCTCACCTTGCTTTCCATTCCGCGCGTATGCCTTTACACTATCTCCACTCACCTGAGAAGCAACTCCCAAGTGAAGTTATGGTGAAACGTTCACCTTTATCTCTCCTTCATGTTTTAATATTTTTTATTTATGTGTGAGTGTTTGTAGGATATTTTGTTGGGTATATTTGTATAAAGTGAATATTTTAATGAAAGGTGAATATCTAGTATTTTTGCCTACAAAAAGATAAGTGGTGTGAGGGAAAGTGAAAGAAGATAGAAAATTGATGTGACGCTAAATTGTAAGCTAAATTACCCCGTCCCTTGCCATGTACTTTTTACACGTTTTATTTTTTGAAAACTTTTTATTTGATCACCTCTTCTCTACAACTTAAACAAAGATCTCATGCTACAATTCGGATACCCAACAGTACAAGGACCAATAATTTCAATATAAGAAAGCCAAAGGACCTGAAACCAAATAACCCTAACTCACTCCATCATTTAACTCCCCACATTACCAAACCCTAAAAAATTTCTTCCGGAGGCGTGACCCTAAACTCTAAAACAAGACCCTTTTGAATCAGCCAAAATGGGTACATTCTCAAAGCTCAAATCATGAATTTACCTTCACTAATCACTTAATTTCATTACCCAAATGATTTTTTTAATGTTTTGAATTTATTCAGGTATATCACGTGACTCTATGCATAAGAGACGTGCCACTGGTGGCAAGAAGAAGGCATGGAGGAAGAAGCGAAAGTAATCTTTTTTATTTTAGCCGGCTTATGGCTTATTTGGTTTTGGGCTTATGTTTCATAAGCTCGTTTTTTTAGGCTTATTTTGACATAATGAACTTATATAAGTCGGAAAGTTTCAAAATAAGCCATAAAAAGTGAGCTTATGAAACATAAGCCCAAAACCAAGTAAGCCTTAAGGCGGTTATAAAATCTGAAACAAACACCTTGTTGCATCTGCTGGTGTCTTTGGCAAAACTAGCTAGTAGTAGGAACTAGGAAGTGACAGCAGAGAGCAATTGCGTTTATATTCTACTACTTCTTGGAGTAGCATTTGTAAAACTAGCGTTTACTAGCTTTTTAACAAAATTTAAAACAGTAGCCAAATGCTGAAGGCTAGTTGCTCCGAAGTCCTAACTGTTGCTAGCCAAACATACCGGCACGGCGACACGCAATAGAATTTGATTATCTGACGTTAAAGTAGTTGTATAATTTGAATCAGTTTTACTATGTTTAAACAGTAGAAACTATTATTTGTGATTTTAAACGCAATAGATTCAATGAACGTTTTTGAAGTTGTAGTGCCAAACACCAAGGTTGTGTTTGGCAACGAGCGTTAGTATTTGGATTTTGTTCACCCACTTTTTTTTAAACATTAATGAAATAAGCCTTTAGCTTTTTTGGTAGTTTACACCTTATAATTATAGATACAACTACATTACTAAACGATTTTGTGAAATGAACTAGTCGCACAATGATGTTTTTGTGCTCTGTAGCTGTATTTGAGTAGTTATGCCAACCAGGAATCTTAGTGTATCTGATGCAAGACTGATCTTCAATTTTGGAAAATTATTATGGACACCATTATAATAGTTTAATTGTTCTCTTGTATTAAGGTATGAGCTAGGAAGGCAGCCAGCCAACACAAAGATTTCTTCCAACAAGACTGTACGAAGGGTGAGGGTTAGAGGTGGTAATGTGAAATGGCGTGCATTGAGGTTGGATACAGGTAACTTCTCATGGGGTAGTGAGGCTGTGACCCGAAGACCATTATTTTGGATGTGGTTTACAATGCATCAAACAATGAGTTGGTCAGGACTCAGGCGTTGGTGAAAACATGCATTGTTCAAGTTGATGCTGCACCATTTAAGCAATGGTATCTTCAACACTATGGCGTTGACCTTGGTCATAAGAAACCGCTGCCAAGAAAGAGGGAGAGGTATGCTTTTGTCAATGTTTGCTACGGTTCTATTGAAACTTTTTGTAGTTTTTTGTAATGTTGATTACTTGTTTATTTGTGTTAAGTTGTGTCTGCTGCAAGTCAGTATATGATGCAGTAATTTGCTCATTAGCTGTACTTAAAACGTGGTTAGCTCAGATTTGATAGTTATTCACAACTACAATTACTAAAAGTTTAGGGGGAGGGGGTGTTCAGACGTGCTAATTGAAAGTAACTATGTGATATTGAATAATCAAAATTAGATGATCAGCTGTAATAAAATGTGGTGCATGAGTTAGCGGAGACAGTGTTTTAATGTGCTTTTGCTGCCTAAAAATGTAACTATTACTGTTTTGTGGTACTGCTTATACGACACATATTGATTATTCAGTGATGTTGAGCTCTTAAATAAACAGATAAGTATAGTTAGAACCAGATTACCCAAACACAGGAAACTGGTTATTGTTTCTTGAAAGTTTAATAATCAGACTTTCAATACCTAAACACTAGAAACATTCAAACACCCCTGTACTCGATATACGTTTTGCTTCTGCTTGTTTTTTGTTTGTTTCTGAAAATCTTGGCGGGCAAATTAATTTATATACATAGGAAGCAATGCATTTCTAGGATGTTTTTAAGCAAAAAATCCTATTGACTAAACATTTTTTTTGGAAAGTTCAATACTTTTGTCGGTCACAGTTGAACATATTTAGTGCTTTTGGCTAGAATGGTTGTTAAACAGGACTAAATTTTTATATCAAATGTCTGCATTTTAGGAAGCTGAAGGTGCCACAGAGGAGGCCAAGAAGAGCAACCATGTTGTGAGGAAAATAGAGAAGCGTCAAGAGGAACGCAAACTTGACCAACATGTTGAAGAACAATTCTCCGGTGGTCGTCTTTTAGCTGCAATCTCATCACGCCCTGGCCAATGCGGTCGTGCTGACGGGTATGCTAGTTTATCAATCTTGATCTGCGCAAGCAAGTTTTAAGATTCTTAAGTTCAGGGTTTTTTCGATTATAAAGACCAAAAATGGTGCACATGGCTGCGCATACATGTTGTAGATAGTATTTTAATATGTTGTATTTTGACAGGTACATATTGGAGGGCAAAGAACTTGAGTTCTACATGAAGAAGCTCCAGAAGAAGAAAGGAAAGGGTGCTGCTGCTTAAAAGACGTCACTTTATTATATTTTCTTTAGGTTATGCTTTCTTTTCTTTGTCATTAAAATGCGCGGGACTGGAATTTTGCTTGTTAGGTTTGACATGATGACTAAATGGATCATGTAACATCTGCTGTTGATTCATCTGCATTGTTCCAACTTCCAATTTAATGTTTGCACTAATTTTGTGAAAATCAAGACGTTCACAAATGCAGTTACTATACATGCACTAGATTAAATGATTGGGTTCACAGTGAGCTCAAATTGATGTCATCAACCCCCTAATTTTTTTTAGGAATGTTTATTGGTTCTTTGTTTTTGGCTCATTATTAGAGCACCGGCAAGAAGTACGTTTTAGAACCTTAGAAGAATGCATGCAATCTTGGTAGCCAGTGCCCAATACGCTATTTTGTAGAAATAAATGTTTTGAGGTGGTGATGTGATGAATATTGGTAGCGGCTGGCGATAAGTATAGTTATATGTGTTTCTTTACGTTTAGTGAATTCGTTTTGGCAAAGAATGTATATCGTTAGTTGTAAGTGTTTAATTGGGTTCTGCAAGTAACTTTCACGCGACATCATTATGCATATAAAATCACCCATAATCTTTAAGCGTCAAACACTCCTGAAAGTATATGATTTTGAATCAAATTATATTGATTGAAATAAAGGTAAGTTGTAAAATTTGAATTAAAATAAAATAAATCCTTAAAAATATAAGTAAAACAAAAATATATTAAAATGGATGTTGAATTAAAGAAAGCGTAAAATTTTAGAAAACATGGTGAAATTAGATTATAATATAAATAAGTAGATAAAAAGATATTTTAATTAGAAAATAAAGATGAATTTTTAGTTGAGAAGTAATACATGTCATTTTATAATTGGAGCTCCTATCTTCTTAATTTTTTGGTGGTTAGGAGTTAGAGCGAAGTTTGTTAGAAGTTAGGGAACTTTGGGATTTGTTAAGTGTGAAATGTCATCCGTGATTGAAAATTCCTTATCTTAATTTTACTTGCATTATAATATATCTTTCCATAATAAGCAAGTAAAAAAGTCTGAATTTTTAAGCCTTCTAATTTTAGAAGGCCTAAATGCATTATAAATTAGTATAGAAGTATAGATATAGATAATGCCCACCTATGACTTGAGCTCCCATATCGGTGGTCGCGTTATAAGTTATGGCGCTATCCCCACCAGTCAGTTACTATACATTCACTAGATTAAATGATTGGGTTCACAGTGAGCTCAAATTGATGTCATCAACCCCCTAATTTTTTTAGGAATGTTTATTGGTTCTTTGTTTTTGGCTCATTATTAGTGCACCCGGCAAGGGTACGTTTTAGGGCATAATGCCCACCTATGACTTGAGATCCCATATCGGTGGTCGTGTTATAAGTTCTGGCGCTATCCCCACCAGTCAGTTACTATACATGCACTAGATTAAATGATTGGGTTCACAGTGAGCTCAAATTGATGTCATCAACCCCCTAATTTTTTTTAGGAATGTTTAATGGTTTTTTGTTTTTGGCTCATTATTAGAGTACCCGACAAGGGTACGTTTTAGGGCATAATGCCCACCTATGACTTGAGCTCCCATATCGGTGGTCGCGTTATAAGTTTCGGCTCTACCCCCACCAGTCAGGTTATAGCAACTTTTATTTTATTTTATTTATTTTTGTTTATAACGGATGAAAGGTACTTGATAAAAAAGGGGATAAAAACTAGCCGTTGTTTTTTTTGAAAATACACCTCTTCTTTATTTCCAACTTTGAAACTCTTAAAAAATTCTATAAATGTTTTTTAACTCACCAATTTTTAATGAATACTTTCATTTTCAAATCTCAACAATAGTCTGATTTATTTTTATTTTTAACTAAAAAATGGTCAAACAAGAAAGAGTCAATCAAATGCTCAATAATCCACTAAATTAAATAGGGGAGTGAGTGTCACTTTCCAATTAAATACCCATTTCTTCATCTTTTACAATGTTAAACACACCATCATTTTCAAATTCTATTTCCTCAAATCCTAACCAATTTCTTTCATTTGGTATGTCATACCGAATTCCAAACCAGTTCACCAATTTTCACCCTAGCAAATCCAACTTTTCGCTCTATTTCAACTTCAACAACAATTCTAACAAACCTAACAACAATTCCCACGAACACAACTACTTTACCAACAAACCCCACAAACATAGCAACCCTAACTAAGCGAAAATGTCGGTCCTTCCTCACCTTACAAACGTGGCAAAGGAAAAGGAAAAAGACCGGCTAAACAAAAGAAAACCGAAATCACTCGTACGCCATGAAGTAAATAAGAAGAACTAATTTTGGTGCAGTGTTAGGTACATGTATCCGAGCACCTGAACACAGACACCGACCGAAACAAGGATATGTTTCTGGTACAAAATCTTGACGAATACAACGAGGAAGCAACGAAGAAGGGGTACATCACGCGTACATGAAAAAATGTTGACTGAGAAGTGGACACCCATGAACCGAAAAGTCGACAAGTTTAATGCTATCGTTAACCAAATAACGAGGCTTAGTGGTGAAAAGGACGAAGATTTGATGACACGTTGTCAAGATTTATATTATGAAATTGAACGCAGAGTTTGGACTAACGGAAAAGTATGACCTTCTTGAAAGACAAAAGTATGTGGTTCCATCCCGATCCCCCTAACACAAGAAGAGCCTGGGCGATCTACAGAAGAGCCCAAGCTATTTGGAGACGATGTTAACTCATGTCCACCAGACAAAAAACGGAACTTAAAAAGTCAAAAGATCTTCAAACTCAACCGCCACTTCCAACTGATAATAAGTTTTTCAAGAGATGTTGCAACAACTAGTTCTAGACCGTGAGGTGAAGATGAAATAAATAACAAACGAGGCTAGGGCGATGATACAATTAATCAACACTCAAACAAGAAAAAATTGCAACAAGCACCGCATGATGGATATGATGGACACAACTATTATTGAGGAGGCCAAACGTGAAACCGTCAAAACCAAAACTAATTATTTATTTATTTCATGTAATACTATTTTTATTTATTTATTTATTTTTAATTTTATCCATGAAATTTTCTTTTTAGTTTAATTTGTGTTTTTATTTGAATAAATGAAAAAAAGTAATAATTGGGCCTGCGAGTATCCTATAACTTAAGTGATGATGAAATGTGTTTTTGAGTTTAATTATAAGTTCTGAGTTATATGATGAAAACCTGACGTGATTACACTTTTTGCCATAAGACGAACCTATGCTACCAAATACACCCGGTGCTCTTAGTAAATTGCCAATTTGGTCTCCATGACTGCTCAAATTCTGAAGTGAAAGTATTTCTCAGTTTTTGTTGTCTCATTTTGGTTAAATGTCACTAGTTTTCAAGCATGGAGATAAACAATTTTCTAGCGACAAATATATGGCACAACCGTTACCTTTTGGCTTTTTGATGGTTTAATTGTTACAAATCATGAAAGTTAAGTTATCATTATTTGAAGCATTTCCTTACTTGTAGTTTGAATGGCTGTCTTTATTGCCGAATGAATCAGACAATAGACCCGAGTATATTTATTTTGGGACTAGCCCAATGCGTTATGATCCATAATTATAACTATTAAATGGGGCAATTCAGTTCTTGTTGAATTAATTTAAAATGTTCCAAAAGCAGCCTTGTGATACTATAGGCCATCTCGTTTTCTTTTGGAAAATTTACGAGTTTGAAACACAAGATAGTAGAGCTATTAAACATATGATCAACAGTTTTTATTGGAAAAGCAAACATTGTATTAAAACAAGGATTAATTTCATATATCATCCTACTTTTATAATTTTATATATACCCAAAATGCAAGTATTAAATGCATAATATACAATGCTTTAATGCATGTTTGAGTATATATAAAGTTTCCAACTAAAAAAACGAGAAATATGAAATTAACACAATTAAAAAAAAGTAAAGAGGATAAAAAAGGAGCTCGAAGGGAGAGAGAGAGAGCCCATGTGATCAATACCATGCATATACTAAAAGGAAAAAACATGTGATACTATATTCATTCAAAACGATTGTTTCGTGAAAGCAGTGGCGGATCTAACGAAAAACTATTATGGTTTCTTTTATTAAGTTGAAGTGAAAAATCTAGCGACGGCACCGGCTGATAAGCCGGGTCAAGTCGGGTAAGGCCGGGTCCAACTAAAATAAGAAAGGTCATGTGAAAGATCAAACATATATATAAAAAAGTAGTTAAAGTTTTAAGAAAGATAAATTACACATCCACACTATAAGTGTATTGTACCGTTTTTCTATAATGAAACTTGGATCTACTTCCATTTGGAGTGATGTATCATGTTTTATGTGTACCAGATTGCAAATTTGGTTTGTGTTCTCTTATATAGTCATACTACATTGACGAAGACCGTCAATGGGCTTTTCAGGCTGCGTATACAGCACAATTAACGATATGTGCTTATATCATAGTTGTCAGATAACGTTCAAAATAAAACGTGAAAAGATCAAAATGTAATTGCAAACGGCTGCAACATGTGACAATTCAACTCCAGCAAAAAATTCTTAACATATATCAAACGACATATACAAATATTTAGTGAGACTGAAAAAGAAAACATTTTATCAATTATGAGATAATAAATAACAACGACGATCTACTCGTCGCGATAAAACTTTGGTACACGCACATTTGGAGGTGTAGACTTCTCCTTGACCGAACTCTTTGACTGATTTCACTAATACCTTTGTAGTTCTAGGTGATATCCCGCTAGACAACGCAACATAAAGCTGGCTATGCGAGAAAACAGAGTCGGTCAAATAGACACCCGCATTTGAAATTGCTTAGCCCTAAGCATCATTGATAGACACCCACATTCTATATTTGTAATAAATTTCTTAAAGTTTAAAACTGAAAACTTATAACGATTTGAAAAGTTGTCATAAAAAAACTTTTTCTAAACTTTTTGTAAACGATTGGAATTGATTTGTAGTAAAGTTGTCACTCTTAAGGTTTATATATGGAAACGATTTGGAATTGATTTGTAATAAAGTTGTCATTTTTAAGGTTTATATATGAAAATGATTTGTATGAAAGTTGTCATAATATAAATATATGAATGATATATCAAATCAATAACTATTTGTCGACTCGTATTTTAGTAAATGCATTAATGTGTCGTGTTTCAAACATCTTCTCACAAATATTCATAATTAAAAGTCATTAATTCTCAAGTTTCAAAGTCAACTGCTGCAATGTAGCCTTTATTGTGTCAAGAAAAAATAAAGTAGAGACATCTTTGGTTGGCTTTGTTTAATACTTTGGGTTATTCAAGACTTAATTATTGTTATCTTAAAAGTATAAAAGTCTAAGGTGTTTGATAACTATAAGGTTAAAAAGATTGTAAGCCCATATATTGCTAACATAATTACTGTGTGCAGTTTTTTTCTTCTAACGTCAAATTGGAAGGCAAGCATACACAAGTCAATTTATGGTTGCCATTTAAATGCCAATGATACACAAGTTAATGCTCATATTTTACTTTTTGAAAGTGTGTATAATATGATTTCTAGCTGTCAAATATATATCACAAAAATAGATTAAAGACAAGCAGGGTCGGTTCTGAATTTTGTGATGTCTTGGGCGAGCCGATTGAAAATGCCCCTTTTAATATATTACGAGTGGTGAATTTCAAAATTTGTGTGGTTGGTAGTATAGTGCGGTTTGCTTCACTTCACTTAACTGTTGTAAAACTTTAAAGCTGGTTATACAACTACATCTAGTTTACACATAAATAAAGACTTGAAAATACAACCTTCGTGGCCAAAATATATGTTTTCATTATATAATGATCCATTTACCATATCTAGAAAATTTCCTATAAACATGTTGTCAAAATTATAAAGAGCAGTAATATTCAAAAGTACTCGTTAAAATAACTACCGCAAGTGACATGGCACACTTTTGTAGTTTTGTAGCAAAAAGAAAAATTTTCAGAGAGGATGTAATAGCAAAATGAAATAGCTATATAGTCTTATCTACTTATTGAAGTAATATGGTCCAATAAGCATCCTCACCACCCAGCTCATCCCATACAAGAAAAATGAATGACCTATGACCTTTCTTCATCTGCATGACTACACTCATACCAGTTAACCACCCTGCCACCCGCCACTGTAAAAGAATAAGCTTCAATCTTCATTAATATTTATCAACATCTCGTCTCAAACTATAACAATTGATTATCACAGCCTCGCACAAGAAAAAATAAGTGTTATATTATTTTACAATCGAAAATCATCAGAATATATATAAATCTAGTTATAAAACTTTAAAGCTAGTTATACAACTACATCTAATTTACACATAAAAAATACATATATCTTATACAAAAAAAACTCGACACTTGAAAAACCGTGTGAGATGCAGGGTGGTGATGGGTCCCAATGTTTCAATACTTGGTGGTGGGAGGCTCGGTAGTGGTTATTTCCATCAACAGTGGCGGCGGCGGCTGAACTGAAAACTAATGAGAAAAACATTATAAAAGTTAGATCTCCAAAAAAATAATAAAGATCCCAGATTTTACCGTGGGATTGGTAAAATATTGGTCAAGCATGTTGACATCTTCATTTTCTGAAACAGTTAATCCATGCCCAAAGCCAACTGTGTTACTCGAATTCATCATGGAAGCACTAATGACTAATTCTCAACCCTGTCTACGCTATGTATGTATATATACAGATTGATGTGATTTTGTATATAAGGTAACAAGTATCTTCTCCATCAATGTGTTTCCTAAATTAGTTTGCAAAAGTAGTACAGTTGAAACGCATATTGAATTAGTTTGAAATGAAATATTGTGCGTATGTAACGCATTTTGACCTTTTCAAACGTATACAGTTGTTTTTGCATTTGCATGTTTCCTTATAGGTTTGCATATTTCCTTATAGGTTTTCAAACGTATACACGGATGGCTGTTGCAAGGATATTGATTTTCCACGATTCCATGATTCCACAATTCCACTATTTCACTTTTCCAACATTTGACCAATTGACCATTTTTCTTTTTAATGTAGTATAGAGGAGCTGATTAATATTTTGTACATTTTACTATTTCACAAAGACCCTCATTGACTGATCTAATGAACGTTTACGGAAGAAAAATAATATCACTGGAGCAAGCCCCAGTTGGTTAGAAATTGTACAAATATATTATAATAAAGTTGACAACAGTGGTGATATCCGGGAATGAAAAATCGCTATTAATTTTTTTTACAAACTCTTTCGAGAACAAAAAATGTGATGAGCAAGGAAATTGATAAAAGCAATATGATGAACAAAAGATAATATGATGAACACATAAAATCGTAAAAAAAAAAAAGAAAAAAAAACACTTTACGCACTTTTTATTAATCACAACACACTTTTTATTTTTTCCTCAACAATTCTTAAGACTAGTTAAGGGATTGTTTGGTAGGAGCTGTTTTAGATTTTTTTTTTGAAATTGTTAACTTTTTGTTACAAAAATAATCTTCTCTTACATAAGTAGCTCTGTTTGGATACATTAGCTTCAAGTTTTTGTTTTAAACAAATAGCTACTAAATGAAAAACTAATTCATAAAGCTTTTAAAATATTTTAAAGCTGTTAAAACTATAAATTACTAATATACCCTCAAACTATATTAGAATCTTTTCAAAATTGGATATGATTATTAAGATTTATACATACAAACAAAATTATTATAATAATAACAATAATGATAATAATATTGGATATGTTGCAACACTATGCTACAACTACAATTTATAGATTTGTTATTATTATGGCCGCATTTGCTTTGCATAATTCGTAATAGTGATGAAGAAGATATTATATTTACCACGATCGGGCAACATCTAAATTACATAACACCTGATGAACTTCACGACGTTCGTGGCTATGAAAATTGAAAATGTCTCTCAATGAACATCTAATGAGAATAAACGAATCCATAATGATATTGCTACATCAATATAGAATGCATCGTCAATAACTGTTACAAGCATGTTCGGTTTAAGCACTACGATTATTATTAATAAAATGAGTTTTTTATTTTTATTTTTACATTTATTTACAATTATAGAATTTCCTTTTATGTTATTTTACATCTTATAAATATAGTTAACAACTAATTTATCAAACACTTTTACTGAAAATAGATACATCTTATAGCTCATGTTAACAGCTTTGTAGTTTACAGCTTACAGCTTATAATTAACAGCTTACAACATACAGCTTAGCTAGTTTTTGCCAACCATACCACTAGTAGTAATGGCAACCAGACACTTGACCAGACCACTCTGACACCTCAACATCACATCAGCTTCTCACTCCTAGACCAAACACATGACTAAACGCCTATAGTGATGACTTTATCGGTGACCCCACATTTTCTTTTAAATTTAAATATCATTAATAATTAAAAAAAAGAAAAGAAACACTACTCAAATAAAATAAAAAGCATTACAATAAAAATTAAAAACTTAAACTAATAGTCTAAACTATATTTATGAGCTATTTTTCGCTTAATCGCCACCTCGCCTCTAGTTGTTTTCCGGTTAAATGGTCATAGGGTTCATTGTAGTACATGATGTCTTTGTACATCTTTTTTCTTGCTTAAATAGAAATATTTGACGTTGTAGATCAAGTTCTTTTTGCTTTTGTACAGTGCTCTATTGTTCAAATTCTTTCTCATATGCAAGCTTTTGCCTTTCCAATTGCATGCTGAAGATTCCGAATGAGCATTGGAGGATGACGCTTTCTTCTTAGACCTATCCTGGCTCATTGCTTGAACCTCTTGAATCTCTACCTCATCTTAATCATCTGCTTAATTGTTTAAATTAAAACCACAGTGTGCTGAGTCGGAATGTGAGGTGGTTTCCGATGTACACCATTTCTTTGAACCTTTACCTTCTTTGAATTGCTGGTAAAAATTTGGCATTTCGACCTTTTTTCATTTTCTATGGTTCTTAAAAATTCTCCAACATTCATTCTGTGTGAAGAGCGAATGGTAAATAGCACGATACTCTTTTACCGCTTGATCGTATATTGTTGTCTCATTTGCGCCACTATGGTGCCTCCCTTTCATAGTATCGTAAACCGCACAAAATTGAGTAACTTTAGGACGAAGCCTAATTTTTCATTTTCACGAAATTGAACCGTATCTTCTTTTCGATTCATTCATTTCCTTCTCAAAGTATGTTAGTACTCCCGTCCAAAACCCTTGTGCCTTTTTAGCATTTCCTTCAATGATATTCTCGGACACGTTTATCCACGTTTTACACAGGGCTATCTCTTCCTCAGGTCCATGGTTCAAAATGTTTTATTCACCATCTTCGTGGCTTGTTCGTCTTTTTGTAGTCTTCCTTTTGATGGACGCCGCCTCGTCGACGAGAGACTCGGTTTCAACGGGGTCGGATGGTCAACCCGAACCTTGCGCCGTAGAATAAACTTGGCTACCAAAAAATGGATCCATATCATCAAGATTAAACATGTTAACCGGAGAAAATCATTGAGATTTTCTACCTTGGTCCATCGGAGGTGACATTTCCGGACGATACTATATATTGAGATTGTTGTTATTGGAACATTGGTTGGTTATACGGAGGTTAAAAAGGATAATTTGTTATTGTTGTTGGTTATACGGAGGAGAAAATGAATTATTTGCATAAATAGGTTGTTGAGGTTGTGATTGATATGCGAAACTAGCGGGCCGGAAATTAATAGGTGGTGAGTGCATGGTTAATTAAAAATTGGGGTTGGTTGTTGTTAGAACGTTTTGTTTTAAATGTCGGTTTTTTGGTGTTTTGGTCTTAAGAGTTTTGTGAGAGTTTTTTTTGCGCTAAAGAATAGTTAAAGAAGATAGTTGTAGAAGAGAAAATATGAAAAAATAGAAGAAAATGTGGTATATTTATTTATTTTGAAACAAACACCCCCAATGGTCAAAATAGCCAACCACTATAATTTTTATTTGCAATTTGTTTGGTCGCTTTAAGGTTGTCAAGATCGCGATCCTGCTGTCAGGATCGTATGATCCCTACGATCTCACGCACAAAAAACATCAGATCGTAACAAGATCATAATTTAAGTAGGATCGTGTCAGGATCATAAGATAGCGGTTACGATCCGATCCTATTATTAACCTATTTTTTATTTTATTTTTTTTTTTTTTTTGCTATATGAACTTATATTTTAAGTAGAATCGTATCAGGATTATAGGATCGCGACCAGAGATCGTAGGATCGTTTACGATCCGATCCTATTATTAACCTATTTTTGAGTTCTTTTTTGCTACTACGGTGCTTGAATATATATATTTTTGTTTATCATTCATTTAGATTAGATTTCGTTTATCATATAAAATATTATATAGAATTATATCGAAGTATAAAACTACAACCCTTATTCAAAAGTATATACATTTTCATAAGATCTTATGATCCCGATCCGATTATACGTTTACGATCTTGTGATCGAAAACGATCCTAGGTAGGATCCCAATCCTGACAACCTTGGTCGACAGCGCCGATCGAATCGAACAAAAAAAAAAGGGCCTGTTCATTCGGTCTCCACTACGAGTTACATATATATTTGACATCCATTTCCAATTTCCAAAAACATTGTTACAATATTTGTAAGTTTTTGTGTTAACACATGTGATTCCTGTTGAAAAATTGGTTGGCAAAAGTGACTTTTGACCAACTTTGGACACAATTATCTATATGTATATGTCACATATATGAGTAATAGTTTGTAGGTTCGCGTTCTCCTCGAAGAGAGCTTCGCACTAAGCCTTTATGTGTCCAAAATAGAGTTGATGTGAATGAGATATCGGGTCTCAAAGTTAGGCATTCGGTACCATGCCTAAAGAGGAAAAGTAGTTTATTTTCAATCCCACATCGGTGGGATGAGTAAACTTAGAGGGAGTCTATTGTGTATAAATAGAGGCCCTAATTCCACAAGTTTTACACACATCAAATCAATAGTTATTATTGATTTCCAACATATGGAATAACGATCTCTTAAGATGAAATTTCAGGCAGTTTAGTTAAGTCCGACAGTACAACTTACTGTTTTGGCTGTTGTACCCTGGGAAACAGACGGCGAATCTGTTTTAAGGGAAGCGTGTCAAACACGTGCCTCGGCTTTTAGTGCTTATTTGTTGATCTTTATTTTGGTGATCAAGTAAGTCTTTTGACTATTTTATTAATTTATTTTATTATCGTTTATCTGCTTACATTCTGTTTTTATTTAATTTTCTGTTATTTATTTCCTGTTAATTTTATTTATTTAGATTTTATTAATAAAAGTGTAACCGTTTCCCTACAGTCTTAAAACAGATTCTGTTTAACAGAATTAAAACACTTTTTATTAAAATCTGATTTATTTTAATTAACAGATTTTATACAAACTGTTTTTCTGCTGAAACCAAGATTGTGTTTATTTGAAAATCAGTTTTATAACTAAACAGAATTTTAATTAACATATTTGGTATAACAGATTTATAAACGATTTTTAAAACAGTTTATTGAATCAGTTTATATTGAAACCATGATGAGTTTTTTTCAAACTGATTTATTTAGTTTGTTTATTGCATGTGTTATTATTTAAATTTGGATACTGAAACCAAGCTTGTGTTTCTCGGAATCATATTTGGTACAAGTTTACATAAACCATGTCGAGTTTATTAGATACCATATTGTTTTAACTGTTTTTTGTGTTTAAATATTCACAAGTTAACTGATGGTAACATAATTTGTGACCCTAGTGAATCTTGCGAATGTAATTGGTGCGCCAGTTACTAACATGGTTAAAAATCATGATGAAATTAGATTCATTGAAACCAAGTGGAGTTTCTTTGAAACAAATCTCATAAAATGCAAGTTGTTATTTTATTAGATTACTAGAACGTGTTTATTGAAACCAAGATGAGTTTGTTTGAAACAAAATCAGATAATATACAAGCTGTTATCATATTTGGTGGAAACGTTTCTTTGACTTGTTTAGCTTATTTAAACCAGGTTGAGTTAATTATAAACTTAATATAATTCTTGAAACTTTATGCATTTGAAAGTAGATCTATAGAAACCTTGTTGAGTTTCTTTGAAAGAGTAAATCTATTTTGAAACCTTGTCGAGTTTCATTGTAGAATTATATACCATGTGATGCAGATCTATTAAGATATTGTTAAAGAAGATTGACAAAATCATATTACAAATTTGTTTTTGTTTAAAAACATTATGTAATATGCGATATTGTTTAATTGAAATACTTGTTTAAAAACGGTTTTGTATAATGGATCTTACAAAACAGTAGTGTTTTAAACAAAATTTGATGTTATCGTGTTTGTTAAGAAACACTTTGTGATATAGAAAGTTGTTAATTATTCCAAATTTAGTGTTACACTAATAACTAAATATTACGAATGTTCGAATGCCATGAGTGACATCTAAAAAATCTGCTCCCGAACTTGATGAAAGGGAGACCGATACTCGAGTTATGTGTACGGTAGATGCTTTAAAGGATTCAGATTTTATGTGCCATAACTATGGGTTAAATGGCTTGAATGAAATGAAAATTGTTGCCAAGGTGGGATCCGACATTAGAAAATGGTGGATTAACACTTGGGCATCATGTCATGAGTATAATGATAAGAGTTTGGTTAACTCTTTCAAAGTAGCAGAAAATGAAGAGATGCAATCTATGGGCAACTCTATAACTGCTAATAGCAAGGAAAAAGAAATGTGATGTTGAAATTCACATGTGGAAAAGAGCTTAAGTGAACCAACACGTTGTATGTGCCGAGATTCAGGAATCTTGTGTCTTGATGGTTGCTTAATAAATTTGGCTTTATTTTTATTTTAATCAAATAAAATTGAGTTAACATTGAACAAAATTTTGGTCGGTACGGGTTATGCCCTTCATTAAATGTTTAAGTTTAATCTATTTTTAATAAAATGACTATGAATTCAGCTTATTTGATCCTGTGAATGTATAGCATGGCCAACTCGGACATGTTAATTTAACTCAATACGTTGTTTAATTAAATAAACAAACACGGATTAAAAAAGAAAAACTTATGTTGAAGCCAAATTGACAAGCTTGTCTTTTCACTCGGTTGACCGTATATTAACCGAACCCTTGATTCACATAGTTTTATGTGATTTGGAATCGATACCTACTAAGGTAGCAATTAGGTATTTCATCGTAATTGTTGATGGTAGCACAAAATATTGCGACTTTTACTTACTTGAGAGTAAGGATATAGACAAGATTGATCTATACAAATAAGTTAAGAATTAACTTATTATCGAAAACAAGGCGGTTCGAAGTGATATTGGAGGTGAATATGTGTCTCCATTTCATGTATGTTCTAAACATGGAATAAGACATAAATTTATTGCTCCTTATACACCACAACATAATTGTTGATAGGAAAGAACGGTGCCTGAAAGATATGGTTATGCCATGTTGTTAAAGTCATGGTTTAAGCCATGGCATGTGGGGAAAAGCAGTTTTATTGGCTACTTATCTTTTAGATAAGATCCCCTGTAAGGAAAAGAAGATAGTTTTTATGAACTATGGATGGGAAGAAAACCATCCTATAAGTACTTACGAATGTGGGGGGTGTCTATCTGACGACACCCAAGGTTCAAAATATTGGACCTAAAACTGTGTTTGCATAATTTGGATATGCTCATAACAGCTGTGCTTATCATTTCTTTGTATGTGATTCGGAAACGATAAATATACACAAAGATACGATAACCGAATCAAGGAAAACTTTCATTGTATAAAACCGTGTTTCCTTGATTATTAGAGGAGAATGGATGTTCATCTAGGCTTGGTGGTAAAGTTGTCCATGATGAGAGGCAACCAAATGACGAAGTCCTTCATGATGAGAAACATCAAGATGATAATGTTGTTCGTGATAAGAGACAACAAAGGAGTTGATAATGATCTCCAAGATGAGAGACAAGATCAAACTGAGGAAGAAGAGGTTGAACCTAGAAGAAGCAAAAGGGCAAGAACCGAGAAATCGTTTGGACCCAATTTTGTTTCTTTTATGGTTGAAAACGAACCTACTTCATATCGAGAGGCGGTTACTTCCTTAGAAGGGCCTCAATGGGAAGAAGCCATTAAAAGTGAAATAGGCCTCAATGGGAAGAAGCCATTAAAAGTGAAATAGATTCTATTTTACAAAATCATACTTGGGAGCTCATGGATTTACCTCTTGGTTGTAAACCACTAGGCTATAAATGGATCTTCAAGAAGAAGATTAAAGCCGATGGCACCATTGACAAGTATAAAGCAAGATTAGTAATCAAAGGATTTAGACAACGAGAAGGTCTTGATTACTTTGATACATATTCGCTTGTTACGCGAATAACCTCGATTAGAATGATACTTGCTATTGCCGCTTTAAGAAATTTGGAAGTTCACCAAATGGATGTGAAAACGGCATTTCTAAACGGAGATTTAGAAGAAGAAATCTACATGAACCAAACCGAGGGTTTCATGGCTCCTGGACAAGAGAACAAAGTTTGTAGGCTTGTTAAGTCATTATATGGCTTAAAGCAAGCTCCCAAACAATGACATCAATTTTTTTTTCACGTCATGTCAAAACGTGGATTTAAAAATAACGGATGTTTGTGGAAAGAAATAATTGCTGGTATATATGTAATCATGTGTCTATACATAGATGGTATACTTATCATTGAAAGTGATAACAAGATGATCAAATCCACTAATGAAATGTTGGAGTCAAGATTTGACATGAACTACATTGGTTGCTCGATATGGTTCTTGGAACTAAGATCATATGAAACCAAATGGATTTGTTTTGAAGTCAAAACACTATAAGGACAATATTCTTGAGAGGTTCAATGTGGGGATTCCGGCCTAGCTAGAACTCCAATGACATCTTTTAAATCTCGTTATAATAGAGGTAGAGGTGTTGCCTATTTTGAATACTCAAAGAATATTGGGCATCTTATGTGTCTAATGATGTGTGTAAGACTTGATTTAGAAGTTATAATCAAGTTAAGTAAATATACCAGTAATTCAAGTGATGACCATTTGAATAGTATTACACAAGTACTATGATACTTACGATATTGCATTTTGGAAGATATCCAACTGCTATCTAATGATAGAGTAATGCAAATATGGATTCTTACATAAAAGAATCTAGATCCACTAGAGCGGATGTATTGACTCTACGTGGGAAGCTGTGTCTTGGAAATCTTGAAAGTATTTCAAACAGACTTTTATAGCTAAATCTATGATGGAATTTGAATTTATCATTTGAGATAAATTTATAGAATATGCGGATATCTGCGTTAATTCGTAGAGGACATACCAAGATGGCGTAAACCGATAACGACCATCTATATAAAGTGTGATAGTCAATTGGAAATTGACAGAGCTCATATCACAATGTAAAACGGTAAGTCGAGACATATCCATCATAGACGTTGATTGGTGCGACAACTACTCTCAACTAGAGTTATCACGATTGACTACGTAAAGTCAATGGATAACATCGCGGATCCGATTAACGAAAGGCTTAAGTAGAGAGTTAGTTAGTAAGTCGTCTAAAGGAATGAGACTAAAGCCCTTAAAGGAATGAGTTTATATGAAGAAAAACCTAACCCAATTGACTGGAGATCCCAAGATATGGGTTCAATAGGACAACCTAATCATATAAATGTGGGGGAAGTCACGTCAATATAGGGGAGTTACTTAACATTGTAACTTCCTAGTCCATTCCTATAACAAATGTGACTTGTTGAGAGGTTAAACATATGGCTTTAATGATTCAGAATGAAATCACAAAGCATAATGATTCGAGATGAAATCACAAAACATATGTTTTTAATGATTCAAGATGAAATCACCTATGTGAGAGAGAAGTGGGGTCGATTTGAAGGGAATTGTGGGGGGCGCAAATCCTAAGAGCTCTTGCAGAACCAGGCAAATGTTCAGGACCATAATGAACATGACTATGAGGGCTTAACAATGTTAGGGAGAGTCTTGTGTGAAATGTATTGTCGTCTACGTAAACAGAGGCTGAGTTCAAGGACATCGCGTCTACTCGGATCTAGGAGACTAAGTGCATCTCACAAGGGAAGGTTCAAAGGGTCACACCTACCTATCCTTTGCAAGATTCAACTATTGGAATTTCATCGTAATTTTTGTGTATTACGACCGATCTCCATTCATGTGGGGGATTGTTGGAAAATTGGTTGGCAAAAGTGACTTTTGACCAACTTTGGACACAATTATCTATATGTATATGTCACATATATGAGTAATAGTTTGTAGGTTCGCGTTCTCCTCGAAGAGAGCTTCGCACTAAGCCTTTATGTGTCCAAAATAGAGTTGATGTGAATGAGATATCGGGTCTCAAAGTTAGGCATTCGGTACCATGCCTAAAGAGGAAAAGTAGTTTATTTTCAATCCCACATCGGTGGGATGAGTAAACTTAGAGGGAGTCTATTGTGTATAAATAGAGGCCCTAATTCCACAAGTTTCACACACATCAAATCAATAGTTATTATTGATTTCCAACATATGGAATACGCATCTCTTAAGATGAAATTCCTGGCGTTTAGTTAAGTCCGAAAGTACAACTTACTGTTTTGGCTGTTGTACCCTGGGAAACAGACGGCGAATCTGTTTTAAGGGAAGCGTGTCAAACACGTGCCTCGGCTTTTAGTGCTTCTTTGTTGATCTTTATTTTGGTGATCAAGTAAGTCTTTTGACTATTTTATTAATTTATTTTATTATCGTTTATCTGCTACATTCTGTTTTATTTAATTTTCTGTTATTTATTTACTGTTAATTTTATTTATTTAGATTTTATTAATAAAAGTGTAACCGTTTCCCTACAATTCCAACACCGCACAAATGCTTAAATAATTTGAACGCACCACTTCCTGGACTTCTCATTGTTTCGACACCTTATTTAAACCATGAATGTTTCATGATGATAATGACACTAAACAATGTTTTCTTTGGTGCTAGTCTCCTCTAGTACCTGAGTATCCATATTTTTTTCTATGGTAACATCCTCACTGACATGAGCAATAGAAGCTGCATTTTCACCTTTCTCAGATGCAACCTCACCATCATCATTATCATCATCATCATCATCATCAAATTTTCAACAATATCTACCTTAATATAACATATTACTATTTATGGTAATTGGCAATAAATGCAGGATTGATGATCAAATAATAAGTGTTTTGTTTATTAAAAAATATGTATTTCATAGAAATTGTACAATATAATAAAGTTGACAACATCGGTGATATTGGAGAATGAAAAATCGCTAATATTTTTAAAATCATTTTTACCAACAATTGATAAACACAATGTTGTGATGAACAAAAGATAATATGATGAACACATAAAATCGTGAACAAAAAACACTTTAATTTACGCACCTCTTTTTAATCACAATATATTTTTTCCCAACAATTCTTAATGATTCATAGACACTCTTTTTTGTTTGTTTATCGATTAGACATCTTTCTTCAAAGATCAAGATTAAACAAACTTTTTTAGTTAACATTGATGTTACTATCGAAAATTAATTTTTATGCGAAAAATAAATAGTAATTTGCGTTTACTTGATGCGAATTTTCTTAGCGATTGCTATAATATACGACATCAAGTAAGAGACCCTTGTAAATCAGTATTTCCATATCTCTTTTGTGAAAAAGTTATGGTCAATGGAAACTTAATATAAATAAATTAGGGTTAGTGAAAATTCAATAGTCACTTGGTGCAAACAAATTTAAAGCGTCCACACTAATCTTCCGTGAAAGAAGACCTTCACTCGATATGAGTTTTTATTACAGTGGTAATGTTATATTTAGGAGTAACATTTAGAGGATTAGTTTGTAACATGTATAAGCTTAGGGACTTTATTGTATTTAGTAATTTAATATCAGGATTATTGTACTTGGACAAGGATTAGCAAAACTGATTGTTTAGAGGTGATGTATGCTAATCAACGATTCTTCCATCCTCATTGTATAAGCTTTCTTATTCTTATTGTTGAACAAAGGGTTCTTTGAGGGTAATTGTGTCCTTATTTTCTATCAAAACTTCAAGGTTATGTTTAAGTTTTAATATCTGGTGTTTATTTTCATATTTGTTATGTTTTAATAAATAACAAATTTGAGTATCATATTTTGAGTATCAATATCTCGTGTTTATTATTCATATTTGTTATGTTTTAATGATATTTGATACCGATTTGTTTAATTTTTTCATATTAGTATTAATCTGGAGCAATGGAAAAAAAATACATGGGAAAGGACAAGAAATGAGCTAAAGAAAGTATTTATGTCAGAAGTCGTCTACGACGTTGAGGGTTTATACCTCTACGGAATAGAAACTTGAAGACCACAATCATAAATCCTATTCGTAGTTGTTACGGCGTAGACATGTCCATGCCTTTACGTCGTAGAAGAAGAAAGCAAAGAGTTCAATTATGAACAAACCTGACTTGCTAGACGATCCAACCTCTTTGTTATTTTTCAAGTTGGCAATGTAAGAGGGACAATCCCTCTTCCAAGGTCCAATCTTACCACAATGGAACTATTCAGCATCCTTTGTGGGGCTCTATTTCTTAGGGGGCGGCGCGATCTTCTTTATGTCTTTGGACTTTCCTTTCCCCTTAGACCACGACTTCTTTCGTGCACCTCCTTTTCTGATCAAATCCAGACTTGGAATTTGATTCTTGGGTGGCACATCCTTCTTAGCAGTTTTCAACATCGCATGCTGCTCTCCTAGAGTTTTATCCCAGCCATTCATGTTGTAGTTCATGACAAAGTTGTCGAATGACTTTGGCAATGAACCCAAAATGGTATTCACAACCAACACATGAGGCATGAGATGTCTAAGAAGTTCCAACCTATAGCTGTAGCTCTTCATTTTTAGAACATGAGTGCTAACCGACTGACCCTCCTCCATCTTACATGCATTCAGCTGCCTTTGATTATCATACACCTCCTGACTAGCTTGAGTTTGAAACATTCCTTTCAAATCTTTTAGCATGTTATAGGCTGTACGATCCTCCATCTCCTTTTATAGTTCTGGCGTCATGCTCGCTAGCATTAGCAGAGCAATCTTTTCTTGCTCACCAAACAATTTTTGATAATATTTAGCCTAACTTGCAATAGCATCAGTAGCAGGAGGGTTAGGAAGGGGTGTTTCAATGAGATCCAACTTTTCTTCATAATTGAGGATAATCATCAAGTACCTGTGCCAGTCAAGAAAATTGAAACCATTTAGTTTCTCCTTCTCAGTTAGAGAACGGAGAGTTAAAGCATTCATATTTTGGTTTAGTTCAGTCATCTACAAAACAAACAAACTCTATTTTGATATTTTCTTTAAATAAATTAATAAACCGGATTTACCAAAACTTAATTATTTAAAGTCTAAGATCCACATTAACCTATACACTATACGATTGATAACAATGACAGTGATAGATTAATCGGTAGGTGACGATTACCAACTGTATCAATTATACAATTCTTAGACTTTATAGGATCTAGAATATTGAATATTAATGGCACGTTGTCCTATTTTTGCACCGAGCTCTGGTCCGACCATCTGAAAACCTTATTCCACCAACCAGAAGACGATGGAAAGTCAAAGCTGGTCCGACCCTACCCAAAGCTGGGAGGGATGTCCTCATCACAATTGGATAGCACAACTAAATTTTCATAAGTGAGTTATATATCAAAGCGTATCGTAAGCAATACATGCATATTACTTATGATGGAATTTTGTAAAACAATTTTAGCTAAATTAAACTCTTTTAAAAACAATTTGGCGTTTAACCCTTGAAAACTTCTTTTAACCCTTGAAAACTTCTTTTAACCTTTAAACCCAAATTAGTGTTTATCATACATGCAACAATCAAATTAAAGCAATAAAAAAAACACAAGCCTGCAAACATAAATATGTATCGCCTAGCCCAAAATCCTATAACTGTATCCATGCGCCAACACGGATACAATGGTCATCTAGGGAGAATCCGATGCTTTCACTTAAATCAAGATCCATGTATCTTATTAAGTAGAGCATAAGCCTGCGCCTTCGTTGTCTGGAACGCCAACAGTTGTCTTCATGCATTTAGCCTTGATCTCCGTCTTGTTATATTTATTAAATTGAAAAAGTACAACTATTCTAATACTTACAATTGAAATGCTTACAAACATAACTGAATACAAATTATAACTCGGCATCGAGGCCTATCCTAAAACGCCAAAACCAGGTAAAAAATAAAATTACCAAAATAATTAATTGAGGAAATAATCATGACAAACGGCTAAGAGCATAACGACTATACACGATAATAATAAAAATTATTAATCCTACCATCGACTTTCTCATGATCAACTTTGCATGACGTTGATGATTATATATATATAAAATTTAAAACAATGAATTAACAAGCCAATATATGAAAATTAAATACGATATATAATTTCCTCATATTATCATAATCACGTATACACCAATTTAATAGACCTGTCACCAAATCTATCAAACCAAATATATATTATAATAACCATGATAGCCATAAACACGTATTAACGGCTCTGATACCATTGACAAAATACAAAGGTTACAATTTTAAAAATTATTTTAACAATTAAAACAAACAATCATAAATTGCAGCGGAAGGACAATTATTAAAAGCGTTTTTCCATATCCAGTGATCCATATAAGTACGATATGACTAATAAGAAAAACAATAACAATAATTACGTACCTTTATTTACGTGAGAGATCAACATGGTCTAAAGAATATTAGGGTAAGATTCTCTCACGGTTATTGCACACTAACGCTCAAACAATTTCAATTGAGTGCTAGATCTTGATCCAACTAATTGACATACGTACAATCTAATTTCTAGAACAGAACATGACTACATGTTTTTGTGTGTGTGTGTGAAGCTCGGCTGGAACCAAGAGTGAGAGAGGGGGAGGGTTCGATTAGGGTTTTGCAAATCATACCAAAATCCTATGTTTAGGTCTTGTATTTATATGCCCTTTAATTGATAATTACACAATTTAAATTTAAGATAAACTCTATATTTAAATAGATAAACTCTTAATATAAATAGAATAATTACTATATTTAAAAGATCTGATATCATCCTATAATGTAGTTATCTTGTTAGATAAGTAATTGAACGAAGCCCGGCCTGGCACCCCTCATTGGGGTTCGGCCGAACACTAAGTCAAAATGGACTTTCCTTTTGGTTATTGGTTTAAGCCGAATATTACTTAAGTAGTTGAACTAGTTAAGCCCAATTGCTCTTTCACCTAATTAGATCATTTACATATTTCAATAAATATATAAAATTGAAGTCTCGCGTTATTATGTTTGACCCTAAAGAAACATATATATTAATGACAATATTAATTATGTTATGGCATGCACAAATTCCTATACTATTAAATCACCAATATATTCGTTTGGCCAATTCGTACCAACAAACTAGGTTTTTTTTACAAAACCTATAACCCAAATCGAACGGTTTTTGCCGATTCGGTGTTATTAGTTTTTTAACAATTCGGCTCAGTTTTTCGGTAATTTTGGTTTTGAATCGTTTATATATGTGTTTGGCCAATTCGTACCAGCAAACTTGTCTTACCTAAGATTACTGTTCGTCTTATTTTTTTTGTTAATATAAGCCTTATAATATTATCCCAAATTTCAACACATACACAAATATAGATGAAACACACACAAATGCAAATCAACCACATATGGTATGATCATTGTCGAATATGTATTGATATATTGTCAAGTAAATACACATGCACGTTAAGACAAATATGTTTTAACACCCACAAAAAGAATATGAATTTGTAAGTTCAATTTATTTAGTTAGATATTTATATTATATAAAACAACAACAACATACCCAATTCCGCCGTGGAGGTGTGTGGGGGTTATTTGTATTATATGGAATATATATTATTACATAATATAAAATTGATTTTCAAAAAATTAAGTAATAAAAAGGATCGGTTTGGTTTGGTTTTTGGGCGAAAACCGGAACCAAACTGAAATTTTTATTTTTGAGAAAATAAAACCAAACTATTGACTTTTAGTTCATTTTCGTTCGGTCTTTTTGGTTTTGGTTTGGTTTCAGTTTTCTATCTTTTTTTGCTCACCCTTAGATATAATGAGCTTACTAACGCCATCTCCAACTACATCCCTAAAAATTTCTTTAAATTTAAAGAAAAAATGACATCCTTCACTTATGTTTATCCTTCAAAAAATTATCATCTCCAACCACATACTCCAAACTAATACTTCAAAACCTTATCTACGAAATTGATTTATTTTTTTCCCAATAACATAATTTGTACACGTCACGTTAAGTATATAATACATTATTATCACTTTATAAGTTCAGAGGATAAATAGTGATCCTCCAAATATGAAGGAAATTGAATAATGTTTCAATTTTTTTTTTCAAATATGAAGGATGGTTGGAGGTGAATTTGTGTGCTTCATTCTTTAAATATAAAGCAAAAGTTCATTCCGATACCATGTTGGAGATGGAGAGGAAGTAAAGTTTACTTCACCCCAAAAATAGGGTGAAAGTTTTAAAAGCAAATACCTCATTCTTTCAACCATTTATTTTCACTTTCATTACTAAAGAAAACTCAAGAACGCGACCTTTTTTATATTTCATCACTTTCATTTGCTTTCCTCTCTTTTACTCAACTGGAAAACACAATGTAAGTCAACATCTAGCGGGTCATGTTTGAATCTGCGTAAAGTGTAATAATATTGCATATAATAATACTGAGATTTTTACTGCTGCGTTGTTGCGAACCAACAATATTCATTTTGGCACTAAAACAAACTTTTCACGTAAATCTCTATTAACTTATATATATATATATTTATATATATATATATATATATATATATATATATATATATATATATATTTCTTTTGTTGTATTATGTTCTTTTTAGAAGACAATTTTAACTATCTCACAAATTCACACCACAAATATATCTAACATGTCCTAAGCAGGACTTGAACCCACAACCATTTGTTTAGGAAGCTTCTCACACTACATGAGATACCATTTTGTTGTATTGCATCTTTTAACATTATGTAATTAGGATATATGGTGACGTAGGTTAATCATTATAACAAAGAATACACATATGAGATCACTTAATTTAGGTGACGTGCGTAATACACTTGCACGTGAGACAAATATCTTATCTCGGGAGTTAATTCAGTTCTAGGTTAGTTTTTTCCCGACCACCACGCAAAATCTAATTAGGATATATGGTGACGTACATTAATTATTAACAAAGAATACACATATGAGATCACTTAACTTAGGTGACGTGCGTAATACACTTGCACGTGAGACAAATATCTTATTTCGGCAATTAATTCAGTTCTAGGTTAGTTTTTTCCCGACCACCACGCAAAATCTAATTAGGATATATGGTGACGTACATTAATCATTAACAAAGAATACACATATGAGATCACTTAATTTGGGTGACGTGCGTAATACACTTGCACGTGAAACAAATATCTTATTTCGGCACTTAATTCAGTTCTAGGTTAGTTTTTTCCCGACCACCACGCAAAATCTAATTGTCAAAAGACGGCGGAATTTAGATCGCCACATTAAGAACACGCAACGTCCACTACAAATATAAGGAATAATAATAACATGGATGATAACAAAGTTACGTTTGTTAGTTTACCATGAAGTTACTAGTAGCAAAATGTCGTTACATAAGTAGGTGTTATTTGGTTCGGGAAACATTAGTTTTCAACCATGTGATTGCACAAATTATTTTCTCTGCAAGTAACATACGAATCCCATCTCGAGAGCCTCTTACAGCATCACATTAATTGAGGAAGTTTTGAGCTAGGATGGATAACCATTAAAAGGTCTATCGTACTAAAATCACTTTTATAAAGAACTCTTGACACGAAAAAAAATAATATCACATCAAAACGCTAGAGTTCAAAAAATATGAAATCCAAAAAAAAGCACCAAACCTAGAATGAATACCCTAGCTAAACTAGAAGAACGACCCACTCTCCTAGTGAAATTTGGACCCCCTTAAACGAAAATGAATACACAAAACATCTTCAAATACAACTCTAAAGTGATACGTCAACATTCCCAATCAGAAAGAGGCGGTGTACCTGGTTTAATATTGTGTGACGGTGAACTCAAACATGCGGTTTAGTCGGTATGTTCTTTAGTTACAAATTGGGAGAAAATGAAAGTAACTTAAACAATTTTTGTTTTCTTTGATTTTTTTTAAGGAAAGTAAAATTAATTTGAGTGGAAAAGGGAAGTAACTTTTCTTGATAAATATGCACCACATATTTAGGTTAAAAGAAAAAAAATTTGTAATATTTTAAATAAAGACTAATATATCCCTTTAAAACATTTGGCATTCGACTAGTAAATGATATGAATGTAATTTGAACATGTTTGTTTTTCCTCCGATTCAAGAACATGAGTAATGAGTGCTTTATTTTTCTTTTTCTCTATCTTAAGAATATATAAACCGACACTTCATTTTCTTTTCAATATGATATTTTTTGTCTTTTTATATTTTAAAGCTTAAGAACACAATGCTAGCGATCATAAGGCTAGACGTAACGGTGACCACCAAGATACCAAGGACATAACTGCCATATCAGCTTTATCTCTCTACAACAACTTTATGACCAACTTAGTGTAATAAAGAGATTGATAACACCACCAAAAACACACTCAAGTAATTATTTATCAAAAACACCACACACACATATCCTTACACAACTCGGCCGAAAATACGACCGATTCGTCCTTTTCCTCGATCTATAACGCGTCGCAGCAAGGGTGTTGTAGTGGTGCCGATGCGTTAGCTATATTGGTCGACCGAGTGCTCAACCGACCCATTATACATGTTCTAACACCTCAAAATACTCCACAACCGAATGGTAGAAAGCCACACCAATCCTTTTAACACATTTGATATTTAGGGCTAGTTTGTTTAACATTTTGATTAAGTCATGCTTAACTAAGATATGACTTAATGTGGAGACCCTCCTTTTTATCACTTTATATTTCCAGCTAGCCATCGTTTCTGATTAAGCCGTAAACAAACATTTATAACATAACTTTTAAAAACTGTTTTTTTTATATTAAGACAATTAAGTCAAATTCAAACACTACTTATGTCAGAAATAAAATAAAAAATATTAAGTCACATCCTTGACATTTCAAAAAACCCCAATAAAATTATTAAATACTCAAATAACATATTTTTACCAACTTACCATAATCTATCAAATCTTTAAATCTGAATTACAACAATTACCTATAAATATTTACAACATCCGCATGATCTCTGTTTATTACAACCCGGCCAGCCTTCACATTCATTTCATTACAACTACAAAAATCAAAGTGATAATTCTGTGGGTAGTAGAGAGGTATGCAGTTAGTGCCACATGTAACACATTGGCTCATCCAATTCACACAATCATTACTATATAAACCCTTAGACACTCTCATCACTCCCACACACCAAAACACACCGTTTACTCACATTCTAAAATAAGATCTAGCTAATGGAACATCAACGCACCGTCAAAGATCAATCACGACAGCTACTAATAGATTGGGCTGTTCGTGAGCCCCGTCGTTCGCATCGGACCCGAAGAGAAGTAATTCATCCTGTAGTTGCTTCCCATAGATCGAAGGTTTGTAACTCTATATTCTTTACGTTCCTATGGACCAATTTGATCAAGCTCATTGCTTGGAGCCTTAATAAAGTTGTACAGTTTTTCAAATAAAACAGAAGTAAAAAAACATAGTAGTAAAAATAAAATAGCATAATACCCTTATCATTTTTTCGAATTTACAACCATACTCTTTCAGAATTCTACTCGCCTTGTTCCCATGCTGCCATGCATGATCGTCAATTCTGCAACTTTTATCTTTCTTTTTTGTCTTGTATTTGACGAATTGACCCTTTCACCAAAGGGTCTTATGTCATTTCATAAACTGTTACACAAGGTCATGATTTTTGTTTGGGTTCGGTTATTAGTACACCTTCTAAAATGATTGTAATACCCTTTTTAGTTATCATTATTATTATTTTTATTTTTATAATTTTGTTCTTATTATAAAACTGCAAAACAAAAAGTACAGAATAAACAATATAAAGTTTGACAAGTCAAAATAGTAAACACAAAAAATACGGGGCAGAAAATCGTAAAAACTATGTTGTCCTGTTAATAAAGTGTGTAAAAGTGTCAGAAAAGATATGAAACATAAAATATAATGTTTGACAAATCAAACGTAATAAAAGACAAAAAAATACGAAACAAAAAAGTATAAAAAATATTTTATTTTATCAATAAAATAGGTAAAGAGGGATAAAGATGGGAGGAGATAAGAGGGATAAAAGGGTACTAAGGCTGCACACAGTCGTGACTGGGTCATCACCCTGCCACATCAGCTTTCTCTCTCCGGTGACCAGACACGATCAAATTGCCACAGTCGTGACCAACATTGAATATATAAAATAAAAAATAAAAAAAATACCATTTGTGTGCGTATACAATCGTCGAAATTGAAACCGATTGCTTTTCTTTTCCTTGCTCGACCGACTTCAGACCCAAAGACCACAGTGAGAATGACCGATGTTGAAATCGGTCAAGTTGGGTGACCGACCGATTTTTTACCATCCACTGCGTGTAGCCTAATACTACTACTACAGTACTACCCTTTTTGTTTACTAAAGTAAATAGTTATAATCAGTTCCTTTATATAAAGGAGAAACTGATATACATAAAAGCATATTTATATATAAGAAAAACTTATGTGGTTTAATTTACTAATAATTATGAATTATCGAGTTTAAAGTGTTTTTAAATTTTTTTATTACTTTGTATTATGCGTATTAAATTTGAAATTCAAAATTAATAAATGAGTTTTGTAATACGTGCACACTTACATGACATGTAAAAAAAATGTTCGAGTTAATTGAATCTGAAAAATGAATCTAAATAAAAAATTTTCAAGGTTTAACTAGTACTTAATAATTACATTTTATTCGTTCAAAAAAAAGGAGGGGGGGAATGAAAGATAAACACCTCTAATAATATTAAAAAAATATTTATTTACTACAATTTAATGTGTGCTCTCTAGACACACATATTAGTAAAGCCTTTGAAAAATATAGCAAACATGTTTTATTTCTGGAAAGGAAAGGGTTGACCTTCATCGTATATTTAGTGTGGCACGAATTCAAGTTCAATTCATTTCTGTTCGGGTAGATATAAAGAGGGATCCCATATAAAGAAAGAATGACTATAGCTGGTTGTTTGCATTGTAAATGGTTTACCATAGAAAATTACTTATGTATGTATCTTGAATGACATAACATCAATATCAGATGAATTGAAGATCAGACTTAATGTGTTTTGACATAGGTCACAATATATCAAAATTTTAGTTATGTTTGCATATAAAGTGTATATTATCTAATTTTAATAATACAATTGGTTAATAATATAAAATTTAATCTTGGCATAGTAAAGCAGGCTAGGGTGTATACAGGAAGTTGTTAAATATGTAAACTCATCTATATACTTATATAGTTATAATACTCGAGTATGTGCACACTTTTACATAAATTTATCATTATATATTAATATCGATTAATACTTTAAATAGATTTTTTGTTGAACGAAAAGTTTGATTTGTATAATTGACAATGTCATGGTGTTGAGAACAATTTTGTTTTAATTTAACTATTGATATCATGTTTTAGCCATTATACGTGTTTAATAGCACGTAATGACCATTGAAAATTGTTTTTCCGGATATCCTTACTTAAACTTTAAATAGTAATTAGATGTGTCACTAAAATATCGTGTATTTAATTTTCAGCTCACACTCGTGTGGCCGTGCTTTTATTTTGAAATTTATATTCTTGTTAATAATAATTTTAGCCTTGTTTTTAAACACGTGTACACACGGGTGAAACTTATAAAGAGGAATAACATGAATCGTTTTTTAATATAAATAATAATAATAAAAAAAATCAGACATCCTTACTTGATCGCAGAAAGAGAAATAATATGAATTGTTTGTATATCTTAATCTTTTATATTTATTTGCATATCACACTATCTCGTGCTTTCATTTTAATATTTATAATCCAGTGCATATAAATTAATGCAATATTAAATGTTTTTACTTTCTATTAACATATTTGTTGTTAAGTGTGTGTGTATAATATATATATATATAAATATATATATATATATATTTATATATATATGAATCTAGATCAAATAAGATCAAACTTAAAGTTGTTAAAATGAGATCAAACTAAAATTTGACAAGTGACACTTTTCTTTCAACAAAAATAAATTTTTTATGAACTACAACTAAAATTGTTGAAGTTTCGATAGATTTCTTTTTAAAATTTACGAAATCTAGGTGATACACTTTGATTAGAAGTGTAATGTGTATCAGGTATTTGTATGTGTATTAGATTTTTGAATATTTATTCATGTAATGTGTATCAGGTGTATCACTAATCCAAACTCATGTATCATTTGGTTATTAGTTGCTAAAATATTAATTTGTATTAAAATATTATTTTTATGTGTATTATTTCTAAAATTGTTATTTATAAATGTTTTAGTGGTTTTTTAGACTTGATCTTATTTTTACAACTTTAAGTTTGATCTCACGTTAACTCTCCATATATATATATATATATATATTATACACACACACACTTAACAGCAAATATGTTAATAGTTCAGGTCTAACAGTTACAATGACATCCAGTTGTTATTAAGTTAACGATTTTTCTTGTGTTTATATCAACGACGTCAAGTTGTTCAAGTTTGACGCCGGTTTAAACAACCCTAATTATGACATAATATTTTTTTTATTAGAACTAGTATCGTGTAAAGCTGATATCTAATAGTTTAACAATAGTTCTATAACTATCAAAAATGCATTTTTATTTTTCAGTAATTTAAGTTGAGTGTCTGTCATATATATTACTCGTTATATAAGAAAAGTCGTAATGGTCAATGTAACAAGCCATAGGTGGCAATAAGTAATAAGCAGTAGCAGTAGCAATAAGCAATAATAGTTATATAAGTTATTTAAGATGAGTGTTTACCCTATCGGTGTATTTTGCAAAAGTAACAGTAGTAGTAAGCAGTTGCAGTGAACCGTACTTATAAGCAGTAGCTGTAAGCATTCAGTAGTACCCGTTTTTTTTTTCTTTTTTATTTTTTTTTATAAATAAAAACGTTTGGTAACGTAATTTTAGGTGTAATCGTAATATCTAAAACAACTTCAAAATGCTTTGCGCTCATAAATGTTATTTCATGAAGCATTTGAACATTTCGAAAAAATAGATAAAGCTATTTGTTGCTTGTCAAACGAGCATTAAAGATCATAATACTTAACGCTCATTGGTCACCTCTCCTAAATGCTCCACGCCAAATAAACGATAAAGTGAACAATAAAATGTCATGCTTAATAAGCAGTCATTTCAAGTTGATAGTTTGAATTAAACGCTTTCGAAGTTAGGTTTATTGTGTTTCCAATAAATGTTAAGCGGTTCATTTAAACGATAGGAGAAGATTAAAACATAAAAAGTCAAGTGATTAAAACACTACGGAGTATTAACCATTTATTGTTCTTTCTTTGAACAAACCATTTATTATTCTGGGTATTAAATATTACTATTCCACATTTAGTACGTGTAAAATTAGTAGTAGAAAGTTTATGAACTCTTTAAACTTGGTAACATATGTATAGTATATATGATGCATAAATGACATATTTACACTACATTATAAAGCATTTGAGACTTTGAGACTTCTTACAAAAAAGTCTTAAAAATTTAAAATAAAAAATATTGCTATAAAAAGAAAATTAGAAAATTAATTTAAATTTTAAAAATTTAAGTCTTATTTAAACCATATAGTAACTTCTCCTCCAATAATGATATATTTTAATAGAATTATTTATAAGAAAAACTCGCTAAACTTATAACCACCAGTTTAATACCAAAATTTGAAAATCAAAGTGCTAATTATTCACACTAATAATAATTTAGACGTTCTAATTTTGAAAAACATATATTTATTATGTTATAAAGTATTTGGGACATGTTAAATATAGAAAGTTTAAAATAAAAAACATTTGCTCGCAAAAAAAATAGTCGCCGGTTACCCGCCGGCCTATTGAGCGGGTACCCTTCAAGTTTTTAATAAATTTTGTAAGATATTCATTAATGCATTTTAAGCAATACAAGTATCAATACATCATGTACACACTACAAAACCTTGTATTAAATTATCTTTCACAACATTTTAATACCTCATTTATTATTTCTTTTAAATTGGTATAATTTATGCAAAAATACGCAAACAAATCATCAGAATTGAAATTGTTAGAACGAGTTACAAAGTTCGAAAAATATGATTTAAACGTAAGAGTGCCATCGAAAACCAATCAAAACAACTTTTGAAATTTTCGGAAAAAAATCAATAGCGAAAACAAAGTAAATGTTTTCTATAATAATTGGGATGAATTTATCAAAAGAAAATGATGCAAATGTGCAAAGTATTAAGTGAAAAATATATGTTTTAATACATATTAAACATATCTATATCTATACTACATATAATGCATGAATGATATTTTCTCTAATAAATTTCGTAAGACACTCATTAATGCATATTAACCAATAAAAGTGTTAATACATCATGTACACACTATATTTTAATACATCATTTATTATTTATTTTGAATTTGTTTATATTTTTATGCCAAAAAAAGGAGAACTGAATTGAAATTTTAAGAACCAAGTTACAAAGTTTCAAAAATATGATTTAATCGGAATAGTGTATCGAGAACCAATCAAACCACATTTTAAATTTTCGGAAAAAATAATCCGCAAAAACAAAATAAATATTTTCTAAAAAAATTGAGACGAATTTATTAAAGTCAAATGATGCAAAATGCTAAGTGTTAAGTGCTAAGTCTATGATTTAATGTATCTTATGTTACTCATGTATACATGCTCGATTTAATATCTCTTTTTGTAGTTAAATCCACATGATTTTCTATAACATATGAGTTTTATTTGCATTCATAAGCACCATTTTACTTACATCTCAAACTTATATGAGACAAATATAATAAAATAAATTTGAACAATAGCAACAAGTTCGATGAAAAACAAACTTCAAAAGGTATATATTTGTAGAACTTACTTTTCTTAACATGATGCAAATGTACCTTTTAAAATGATATGGTGCAGAAAATCTACAATAAAATATAATGTTTAGTGATTAGTTGTGTATATTTTTATACAGTATAAATGTAATAAATTGACATTGTCTCATCTTCACTTACGACTATAAGCCACTGTTTAATCTCATACCTCCAATAATATTACCACCTACCACCTATGTATTACCGCCACATCACAAGGGTAATCTACAATTTATATATGAGTTACTTCGATAGTGCTTACTTTTATGCAAACCGAAAATTGTCATCATCCGTAAAGTTAATGGACTGAGAAACATAAAACTGAAAAAACATTACTCACAGAAAATTTTAATTAAAGAGTGCCCACGTCTAATTCTAGGAAGAAAAACACTTAATTTGAGAGCTTAACGGGTGTTTGGATTAGCTTATTTGTCGGCTTATGAGCTTATTTGATTCTGGAGAAACTCGTAACCATACTTTTTTTGGCTTATGATGTTATCAAATTAAGATTACTGACTTAGATAAGTCATAAAGCTCAAGTTAAGGAAAAAAAAGGTGAGGTAATGAGCTTTTTCAAATTCAAATAAGCTCTTAAGCTGGCTTGCTTTTAAAATCGGATCATTAGCATAACTTGCTTTTAAAAAAGAAACTTTTGATTGTCTAACATAAAAATAACAATAGAAATGGAAATAGCAATAGCAATCACAATAAAAATAAAAATAACGATAACAATAGCCTAATCATATGTTCGGTTTTCGTAAGAACCCCAAGATGGTGTTTATCTAAAGCCGAGGCAAAGTTCACATACAACTAGGGTTTAGTTTGTGTAAATGTGGAGAAGATGAACTTGGTTCTCTTCATGAAATGCATGTCTACTTATAGAGATGCATTTAGGGTTATGTGATCCGCCGATGTGATCCGACGGCTTTGGATGACCCACGTGGAGGTCATCCTATGGAGGAGACAAGACTAACACGTGGCGTGATATCCTTGAATCTTGACGTTGTGGAATATTCGTACGAGACATGATCTGCATGTCATAGCAAAATACCCACGTCACTACCTATATGCCAATGAGGTGTCTGCACATGACAATAGTACAATAACGATCCACAAGGACAAACTTTATGCCAATTGTTGCCTAAAGATTGATTCTCCAGGCAAGGCTCGATGTGACTCTGGTTAGTAGTTGCTTGGAGATTAATTCCCACGCAAAGTGTGTTGGGTCTTTAGCCCTTTTGGGCTTGTTTTGGCCTGTTATCATCGTATGAGTTTTAGCTATACGTATGCTATCACAATGCATCTTATGTTTTACGGTTATAGCTGTCATTAACGTTCTGTTCTAGAGTTTTTTTTTTTTTAAGTAATGGAAAGGGAGGGGAAGGGAAATAAAAAAAAAGGGGCGTTCTTGAGTTTTTTTTAAGATAGAAAGGTAGGGGACGGGAAGGTGGGAGGGAGGGAAGGGATGGGCTTTTGAGTGTTATTTTGTTCGCCTAATTTTGAGCGGATTAGGAAGGGAAACGGTTTTCAACATTAAGGCCTTTGTTAAATTACAATATTAACTTCAATATTCATGCACAATCTTTATATTTTTGACCTACTTCTCTCATATCACATCGAATCTGCAGAAACGGCTGGCAACATTTTCTCTCAAAGCATAAACTAACGTGTAAGTTTCTGTCAATCTGCATAATAGTACTCCTGTGTTTGGATAAGCAGTCCAGCACGCCATTTTGCCACCTCCAATGTTGATGATATATAAAAAGCTAAGATCAGGACGAAACTAAAAACTATATATATATATACACTAGTCAGCCTTTATTAAATCACTAATTTCAAGTAGTGATTAGAATATACTAGCAAAGAGCTAATATGATAATATACCTAAAATATCAGAATATGAGAATATACTAGCAAAGAGCTAATATGAATTTCGTTATGATGATATACCTACAATAACAGAATATACTAGCAAAGAGCTAATATGAATTTGATCGAAAAATAGAACATACCTGATATGAATTAGAGCCATCATCACATTCAGCCAAAGAAGATAACACGAGTAACGAAAATTGCCATTCTAGTCGTGGTAAAGTTTGACTTTTAAAGTTGCATCCTTTTTCCAACTATCTTTCTTCATACTCCGTATATAAACTAGGGTATATTGGTAATTTATGTACCTTCCTTTTATTTCCTTGCTACTTTAAAAAAAACTCAAAAACAAAATAAAAGGTACCAATTACATAGTTTGTTTGTTTATTCTAGAGCCTGGGTAAAAGTCAAGTCCACGAGGAGGAGTCGATGTTAAACAACAAAAAACACCGGAAAAGAGTACGCTTGAGATGCATTTTAATTTACTTGTTAACAATATTTTCTTTTTTGTTGTTTTCATGCTAATTTAACGGTTATGTTGTATTGCATATAGGAACAAGAGGTTACAAAAGGTCCCCTTAAACGCATGAAGATAAAGGACATTGAGAACCTGAAGCTGAAGGTTAATAGCACGTAAACTCATTAACTATATTCTATATTTTTCTACCGTTTTAGCTTCTAATCTGTTTGTGAAAAAACAAAGTACTAGAAGCTTTCATAAATCATAATACAATATTACAGTTGCATTCCCGACAAACTTGATATGCAGCCAGGGGAAAACCTACATGGATACCGGGTGTGGCACGAGCCACACTCAATTCTGGGTAGCGAAATGTAATGTTTTAAAAAAAAATTGGTTTTTTATATGTGCAACCCCCAATATTTTTGCTATTTTGTTAATAGTGCAACTTTAGCTTAGTTAATGATGTTTTCATGGTGCGAATTTTTGTACTTATGATCGGAAAAAATTTGTAACACCCTTCCGAACATCACAAGTCCATCGGCAACCAAAGACATCGGAAGTGCATTCTAACTTAGCTAATGAATTTAGCTCTAAACCCACTAAATAATCGTGCTAGAACATTGAAAGTGCATCCATATGAACACGATTCTAGCACTGGTTAGATATATACCAAGACATCAAAGCCCTATGACTTTTCCTTCTAGTTTGTGTGAAACCAATACAAAAGTATGTAATGTGCAGAATTTAAACTTGGGTGGAGGCCTGGATGGTTATGCCATGAAATAATTTAATCCTTGTGACAGCCAAAGAAATATTGTCTATGTAGATTGCGAGCAATTTTACCAAAATACTGCCATTTCAGTCTAACTTTGCTCATATCTGTATGTAATACTTACGTTTGGTATTTGCAGATTCAGACTAAGTCCTGGATATGTAATTTTACATATTCTCGACTTCAACTAAATTTGTTACCTTAAATACTTAGACAATCTACCAAGAGAGTGAGAGACTTCCATTATTGACATTAAACTATTATCATTCTCTTAGATTTCTACTAGAGATTAGAAAATGTCTATAAATTGGATAGAGTGGTACGGTCCGATAATCTATACATGCTCTATCTCACAATGTATAGTTATCTGCCCGGCTAATTGATTGGATTATTAATGTAGTTTTTTCCGTTTAAAAAAGAATTTATCTAGCTATCTGTCAATCGGTCGAATTTTGATGACATAGATTTCTAATGAAAGTTGTTGATTGTTATATACAAAAGCAGGGTCCAACTTTGGAACCACACACATCTTCTCCACTAAAGAAACCAACTAAGCAAAAGGTGACTATCAATCTTATCTTTCTGTTACGATTGTTGATTAGGATTATTGCAAGATGTTGATGGTAAAAAATGCATCTAGTTGTATCACACATATAAGGGAGTTTCGGAGTATATTGATGTACGATATCTGAAAATCCAAACGAGCATGCACTTTTTAGATATGCAAACTCGCACATCCACTACACTATACATAAACCACACATTTGTCCCAACCGGGACTTGAAGCCACAACCACTTTTATTTATTTATTGGGGAGCATTCACATTCACACAAACACCGCTAGGCTAAAGGCCCGTTGGTCCAATAATATAATTTAGTCTAATGTGTTATATAGCCATACATTTTGAAGATCAAGGGACCATTTTATATTGTGTCATAGCTGATAGCTGTAGGATTTGTTGGCTAAGGGTTGTAAGTTTGACGTCATCCAAATCTTATGGTAACCAAATAAGCATGAGACACGCCAAAGTAGACACAAGCAGTTTTACTAAGACACTGCCATTATTTTCATATTTATATGTCGGTCTAAGATTTGCATGATCTGTATGTTACACATACCAGGTTCTTTGGTATTTGCAGATGCAGGCCAAGTCTCTTAAGCCAAGTGAATAAACCATAACCACAAATCCAATAATAAAAAGGTGGCCACTAATTTAATTAAGCTTTTCCGTTCCAAACGAATGTAAAATAATTACATTAAAAATAAAATTGACTTAAACTATATGTTAGCCTCCATATTCTTTAGGTTTTTTAACAGTACATATAGGACATGTATTTGAGATGCATTGGATCAATTTGTTGAAGACTATCTTTTATTTTATTATTGGCTGCTTGCAATTGTATGCTGATTTTTGACTTGATGAGTCATGCATACAGGAACCAGCTGAAAATATAAAAGCTCATGTTGAGGGTGGAAACATAGAGAGCATACATAACAAGGAGTTGCAGGTAGAACTCACTTATTATTCTCCAATTTTCTTTCAGTAGGTCACTAGATTTTATTTATTTTTATTTTGGTGAAACGATGAAAGTGCATTGAATATGATCCTTTTTGACCCGATGCTTTGGAACATATGGTTGTTGAGTTGTGGAGACTGAATGTTTTCTAGGTTCAGAACCCACGAATTAAATTAGAACAAAGCTTCTAGGACGATCAATAGATACCAGCATGCATGGTTGTAGTATTAGATACCACGAATTAAAAGCCTACCCTTCTTTTTCATTGGTTTGGATACTCTCTAACTTTAGCAAGTTTCCAAGTCAATGTGTCCACAAACTTACTTTTATAGACATACTCACTCTTAAAAAGTATATACTGTGTAGGACAGTGATGAGTGAACTTGTGTGAAGGATTAATCCAATCTAAAGACTCCAGAGATCGACAATTAAAAGGGTGGAGAATTATCTTATGTTTGCCAAAGACATATGTGATACTTGTAGATCACGCGTAAATTACCAAGTTAGCTAAAATATATCTGTACTGCATACAGAAGCGAGCAGAAAACCTCCAATAAAATACATTTTTAACATAACTTTTTTCGTTTCTATTCTGTGTTTGAATAATTACAAAGAAGTAGTTAAATTAAAACCTATTTTAAGCCATAATAGCCACTGTATCTATTTTTTCTGTATCATCTACAAGTATGCAAACACAAAATTGTTTATTATTATTATATTTTTATCATAGATTTTGGCTAGAACTGAGGCTGAGGCTAAGAAGAAAAAAGAGAGAAAAGCAGTACGTTTGCGTATCATTTGACTTGTTGAAGATTTTCCATATTTGTTGCTTGTATGCTTATTCTACAGTTATGTACGTTGTCATGGACACAGGAACTAGCAGTCATAAAGGCCGAAATTAAGCGGATAAGGGAGGAACAAGAGAGAATGAATTTGGAGGTATTGCTTTCACTTCTATTTGAACGGCATAACTACCTTCAGATTCACTTATTTTGTTTCTTTTTACCGTCTTTGATCTGCGCACAAATACAGAGTGACACAGATCGACACGTACACGTGTCCTTCCGGTTGCAAATATCTCATTTTCATGACATGATCCATCGTGTACAAGAATTAAATGCCACGATCTTATGGTGATAAGTGAAAACTCCACCAGAAATAAATCCACTCTACATTATTTTATAAAGATATTTAGTCCTTTCATCTTTAACAGCATTGATTCATAAATAACACCTATTGTGAACTTATGATGAGGATTATGCCATGGAAAGCCAATATACTTCTAATTAGATACTTGAAAAATAGGGAGAATCCTATGAATGTCAAACGCATATGTGATACATATTTGATATTTCTACATCTAGTGCAAGTTTACCAAGATTAAGCCATAATAATCCTATTTATCTCTCAAGTCTAAAAGTAATGTCTAACTAACATATTACATATATTGTACTATGTAGTATGTACCCTATTGTTCAAGATTTGCAAAATCAGGCTAAATATGTTCCCATAGCCGAGCAGAATACCTCCAACCAAGATGCTATAACTTAAGTCAAAATTTGACAGTTAGAACTTTATATTTTCATACTTAATGTGTTTTATGTGTTTTGCAAAAAGTTGACAGGCTATTTTTTCATACTTAATTTAGCTGTATATCTTTTGTTATTATCTATTCTTACTCAAAGATGCCAACATAGTTTGTTTGTTTTCTAATAGCTTTCTGCCAGACGTGAAGAAGAACTTGCCAGACGTGAAGAAGAACTGAAAGAGATTGCAAAAAGAAAAAAGGTACGTTTGCGAATCATTTGAATTCTTGAAGAATTTTCACTTTTATTGCTCGTATGATGATTGTAGAGCTACATTGTCTTGCACACAGGAGCTCTATATTCTGAAAAACAATATCATGTCACTAAGGAAGGAACACAATAAACTGATGTTGATGGTATACGCATTTTCCTCTCTTTTTACCCGTACTTATTGCGTGTTTGTGTATGTACACACATGGGCATAACTTCGTGCTTGTGGTTGCAAATACAGTATATGCCACGATCTTGATCCTGTAGAAAATTTCGAGTCACACCCCTTTCAACTACATGTATATTGTGTGTTGCTAACTCAGAAAGTTGCGCTCTAAGATGTGACGCAACACGAGACGTATAAGATAAATTAATTTAGAATGAAAACTTCTTTACGATATGTTGATATGATTTTTCATATCATAGTTACTACTTACATTATGCTAATCTACAAGATTTCCCTTGACTAATCCTTAGCTCATACGCTATCTTAATTCAGACTAAAGCACACATTCAGGGCGAGAGATCAAGACAGGAGGTGGTTTGTATGTCTGCTGATACTGAGGTACTCGAGGTCTCTTCTGCTGGACAAGAGGTGGTCACTTCTGGAGAAACTTACGTACGACAGGTCTCTTCTAATGAACATCATGTGCTTAAAGAAGTAGTTTCTTCTGGTGAGACCCATGTACCCGAGGTGGTTAGTACCTCTCTACCAGTTTTGGATGAGGATAGGTTTGTCCTTCCGATGTACACCATTTCTTTGAACCTTTACCTTCTTTGAATTGCTGGTAAAAATTTGGCATTTCGACCTTTTTTCATTTTCTATGGTTCTTAAAAATTCTCCAACATTCATTCTGTGTGAAGAGCGAATGGTAAATAGCACGATACTCTTTTACCGCTTGATCGTATATTGTTGTCTCATTTGCGCCACTATGGTGCCTCCCTTTCATAGTATCGTAAACCGCACAAAATTGAGTAACTTTAGGACGAAGCCTAATTTTTCATTTTCACGAAATTGAACCGTATCTTCTTTTCGATTCATTCATTTCCTTCTCAAAGTATGTTAGTACTTCTGTCCAAAACCCTTGTGCCTTTTTAGCATTTCCTTCAATGATATTCTCGGACACGTTTATCCACGTTTTACACAGGGCTATCTCTTCCTCAGGTCCATGGTTCAAAATGTTTTATTCACCATCTTCGTGGCTTGTTCGTCTTTTTGTAGTCTTCCTTTTGATGGACGCCGCCTCGTCGACGAGAGACTCGGTTTCAACGGGGTCGGATGGTCAACCCGAACCTTGCGCCGTAGAATAAACTTGGCTACCAAAAAATGGATCCATATCATCAAGATTAAACATGTTAACCGGAGAAAATCATTGAGATTTTCTACCTTGGTCCATCGGAGGTGACATTTCCGGACGATACTATATATTGAGATTGTTGTTATTGGAACATTGGTTGGTTATACGGAGGTTAAAAAGGATAATTTGTTATTGTTGTTGGTTATACGGAGGAGAAAATGAATTATTTGCATAAATAGGTTGTTGAGGTTGTGATTGATATGCGAAACTAGCGGGCCGGAAATTAATAGGTGGTGAGTGCATGGTTAATTAAAAATTGGGGTTGGTTGTTGTTAGAACGTTTTGTTTTCGTCGGTTTTTTGGTGTTTTGGTCTTAAGAGTTTTGTGAGAGTTTTTTTTGCGCTAAAGAATAGTTAAAGAAGATAGTTGTAGAAGAGAAAATATGAAAAAATAGAAGAAAATGTGGTATATTTATTTATTTTGAAACAAACACCCCCAATGGTCAAAATAGCCAACCACTATAATTTTTATTTGCAATTTGTTTGGTCGCTTTAAGGTTGTCAAGATCGCGATCCTGCTCGTAGGATCGTATGATCCTACGATCTCACGCACAAAAAACAATCAGGATCGTAACAAGATCATAATTTAAGTAGGATCGTGTCAGGATCATAAGATAGCGGTTACGATCCGATCCTATTATTAACCTATTTTTTATTTTATTTTTTTTTTTTTTTTGCTATATGAACTTATATTTTAAGTAGAATCGTATCAGGATTATAGGATCGCGACCAGGATCGTAGGATCAGTTACGATCCGATCCTATTATTAACCTATTTTTTAGCTCTTTTTTGCTACTACGGTGCTTGAACATATATATTTTTGTTTATCATTCATTTAGATTAGATTTCGTTTATCATATAAAATATTATATAGAATTATATCGAAGTATAAAACTACAACCCTTATTCAAAAGTATATACATTTTCATAAGATCTTATGATCCCGATCCGATTATACGTTTACGATCTTGTGAAGCCGAAAACGATCCTAGGTAGGATCCCAATCCTGACAACCTTGGGTCGCTTAGCCGATCGAACGAACAAAAAAAAGGGCCTGTTCATTCGGTCTCCACTACGAGTTACATATATATTTGACATCCATTTCCAATTTCCAAAAACATTGTTACAATATTTGTAAGTTTTTGTGTTAACACATGTGATTCCTGTTGGAAAATTGGTTGGCAAAAGTGACTTTTGACCAACTTTGGACACAATTATCTATATGTATATGTCACATATATGAGTAATAGTTTGTAGGTTCGCGTTCTCCTCGAAGAGAGCTTCGCACTAAGCCTTTATGTGTCCAAAATAGAGTTGATGTGAATGAGATATCGGGTCTCAAAGTTAGGCATTCGGTACCATGCCTAAAGAGGAAAAGTAGTTTATTTTCAATCCCACATCGGTGGGATGAGTAAACTTAGAGGGAGTCTATTGTGTATAAATAGAGGCCCTAATTCCACAAGTTTCACACACATCAAATCAATAGTTATTATTGATTTCCAACATATGGAATACGCATCTCTTAAGATGAAATTCCGGGCAGTTTAGTTAAGTCCGACAGTACAACTTACTGTTTTGGCTATTGTACCCTGGGAAACAGACGGCGAATCTGTTTTAAGGGAAGCGTGTCAAACACGTGCCTCGGCTTTTAGTGCTTCTTTGTTGATCTTTATTTTGGTGATCAAGTAAGTCTTTTGACTATTTTATTAATTTATTTTATTATCGTTTATCTGCTTACATTCTGTTTTTATTTAATTTTCTGTTATTTATTTACTGCTAATTTTATTTATTTAGATTTTATTAATAAAAGTGTAACCGTTTCTCTACAGTCTTAAAACAGATTCTGTTTTACAGAATTAAAACACTTTTTATTAAAATCTGATTTATTTTAATTAACAGATTTTATACAAACTGTTTTTCTGCTGAAACCAAGATTGTGTTTATTTGAAAATCAGTTTTATAACTAAACAGAATTTTAATTAACAGATTTGGTATAACAGATTTATAAACGATTTTTAAAACAGTTTATTGAATCAGTTTATATTGAAACCATGATGAGTTTTTTTCAAACTGATTTATTTAGTTTGTTTATTGCATGTGTTATTATTTAAATTTGGATACTGAAACCAAGCTTGTGTTTCTCGGAATCATATTTGGTACAAGTTTACATAAACCATGTCGAGTTTATTAGATACCATATTGTTTTAACTGTTTTTTGTGTTTAAATATTCACAAGTTAACTGATGGTAACATAATTTGTGACCCTGGTGAATCTTGCGAATGTAATTGGTGCGCCAGTTACTAACATGGTTAAAAATCATGATGAAATTAGATTCATTGAAACCAAGTGGAGTTTCTTTGAAACAAATCTCATAAAATACAAGTTGTTATTTTATTAGATTACTAGAACGTGTTTATTGAAACCAAGATGAGTTTGTTTGAAACAAAATCTGATAATATACAAGTTGTTATCATATTTTGTGGAAAAGTTTCTTTGACTTGTTTAGCTTATTTAAACCAGGTTGAGTTAATTATAAACTTAATATAATTCTTGAAACTTTATGCATTTGAAAGTAGATCTATAGAAACCTTGTTGAGTTTCTTTGAAAGAGTAAATCTATTTTGAAACCTTGTCGAGTTTCATTGTAGAATTATATACCATGTGATGCAGATCTATTAAGATATTGTTAAAAAAGATTGACAAAATCATATTACAAATTTGTTTTTGTTTAAAAACATTATGTAATATGCGATATTGTTTAATTGAAATACTTGTTTAAAAACGGTTTTGTATAATGGATCTTACAAAACAGTAGTGTTTTAAACAAAATTTGATGTTATCGTGTTTGTTAAGAAACACTTTGTGATATAGCAAGTTGTTAATTATTCCAAATTTAGTGTTACACTAATAACGAAATATTAACAGAATGTTCGGAATGCCATGAGTGACATCTAAAAAATCTGCTCCCGAACTTGATGAAAGGGAGACCGATACTCGAGTTATGTGTACGGTAGATGCTTTAAAGGATTCAGATTTTATGTGCCATAACTATGGGTTAAATGGCTTGAATGAAATGAAAATTGTTGCCAAGGCGGGATCCGACATTAGAAAATGGTGGATTAACACTTGGGCATCATGTCATGAGTATAATGATAAGAGTTTGGTTAACTCTTTCAAAGTAGCAGAAAATGAAGAGATGCAATCTATGGGCAACTCTATAACTGCTAATAGCAAGGGAAAAGAAATGTGATGTTGACATTCACATGTGGAAAAGAGCTTAAGTGAACCAACACGTTGTATGTGCCAGAGATTCGTAGGAATCTTGTGTCTGGATGGTTGCTTAATAAATTTGGCTTTATTTTTATTTTAATCAAATAAAATTGAGTTAACATTGAACAAAATTTTGGTCGGTACGGGTTATGCCCTTCATTAAATGTTTAAGCTGAATCTATTTTTTTAATAAAAATGACTATGAATTCAGCTTATTTGATCCTGTGAATGTATAGCATGGCCAACTCGGACATGTTAATTTAACTCAATACGTTGTTTAATTAAATAAACAAACACGGATTAAAAAAGAAAAACTTATGTTGAAGCCAAATTGACAAGCTTGTCTTTTCACTTGGTTGACCGTATATTAACCGAACCCTTGATTCACATAGTTTTATGTGATTTGGAATCGATACCTACTAAGGTAGCAATTAGGTATTTCATCGTAATTGTTGATGGTAGCACAAAATATTGCGACTTTTACTTACTTGAGAGTAAGGATATAGACAAGATTGATCTATACAAATAAGTTAAGAATCAACTTATTATCGAAAACAAGGCGGTTCGAAGTGATATTGGAGGTGAATATGTGTCTCCATTTCATGTATGTTCTAAACATGGAATAAGACATAAATTTATTGCTCCTTATACACCACAACATAATTGTTGATAGGAAAGAACTGTGCCTTAAAGATATGGTTATGCCATGTTGTTAAAGTCATGGTTTAAGCCATGGCATGTGGGGGAAAGCGGTTTTATTGGCTACTTATCTTTTAGATAAGATCCCCTGTAAGGAAAAGAAGATAGTTTTTATGAACTATGGATGGGAAGAAAACCATCCTATAAGTACTTACGAATGTGGGGGGTGTCTATCTGTACTGACACCCAAGGTTCAAAATATTGGACCTAAAACTGTGGTTTGCATAATTTTGGATATGCTCATAACAGCTGTGCTTATCATTTCTTTGTATGTGATTCGGAAACGATAAATATACACAAAGATACGATAACCGAATCAAGGAAAACTTTCATTGTATGAAACCGTGTTTCCTTGATTATTAGAGGAGAATGGATGTTCATCTAGGCTTGGTGGTAAAGTTGTCCATGATGAGAGGCAACCAAATGACGAAGTCCTTCATGATGAGAAACATCAAGATGATAATGTTGTTCGTGATAAGAGACAACAAAGGAGTTGATAATGATCTCCAAGATGAGAGACAAGATCAAACTGAGGAAGAAGAGGTTGAACCTAGAAGAAGCAAAAGGGCAAGAACCGAGAAATCGTTTGGACCCAATTTTGTTTCTTTTATGGTTGAAAACGAACCTACTTCATATCGAGAGGCGGTTACTTCCTCAGAAGGGCCTCAATGGGAAGAAGCCATTAAAAGTGAAATAGGCCTCAATGGGAAGAAGCCATTAAAAGTGAAATAGATTCTATTTTACAAAATCATACTTGGGAGCTCATGGATTTACCTCTTGGTTGTAAACCACTAGGCTATAAATGGATCTTCAAGAAGAAGATTAAAGCCGATGGCACCATTGACAAGTATAAAGCAAGATTAGTAATCAAAGGATTTAGACAACGAGAAGGTCTTGATTACTTTGATACATATTCGCTTGTTACGCGAATAACCTCGATTAGGATGATACTTGCTATTGCCGCTTTAAGAAATTTGGAAGTTCACCAAATGGATGTGAAAACGGCATTTCTAAACGGAGATTTAGAAGAAGAAATCTACATGAACCAAACCGAGGGTTTCATGGCTCCTGGACAAGAGAACAAAGTTTGTAGGCTTGTTAAGTCATTATATGGCTTAAAGCAAGCTCCCAAACAATGACATCAATTTTTTTTTCACGTCATGTCAGAACGTGGATTTAAAAATAACGGATGTTTGTGGAAAGAAATAATTGCTGGTATATATGTAATCATGTGTCTATATATAGATGGTATACTTATCACTGAAAGTGATAACAAGATGATCAAATCCACTAATGAAATGTTGGAGTCAAGATTTGACATGAACTACATTGGCTGCTCGATATGGTTCTTGGAACTAAGATCATATGAAACCAAATGGATTTGTTTTGAAGTCAAAAACACTATAAGGACAATATTCTTGAGAGGTTCAATGTGGGGATTCCGGCCTAGCTAGAACTCCAATGACATCTTTTAAATCTCGTTATAATAGAGGTAGAGGTGTTGCCTATTTTGAATACTCAAAGAATATTGGGCGTCTTATGTGTCTAATGATGTGTGTAAGACTTGATTTAGAAGTTATAATCAAGTTAAGTAAATATACCAGTAATTCAAGTGATGACCATTTGAATAGTATTACACAAGTACTATGATACTTACGATATTGCATTTTGGAAGATATCCAACTGCTATCTAATGATAGAGTAATGCAAATGTGGATTCTTACATAAAAGAATCTAGATCCACTAGAGCGGATGTATTGACTCTACGTGGGAAGCTGTGTCTTGGAAATCTTGAAAGTATTTCAAACAGACTTTTATAGCTAAATCTATGATGGAATTTGAATTTATCATTTGAGATAAATTTATAGAATATGCGGATATCTGCGTTAATTCGTAGAGGACATACCAAGATGGCGTAAACCGATAACGACCATCTATATAAAGTGTGATAGTCAATTGGAAATTGACAGAGCTCATATCACAATGTAAAACGGTAAGTCGAGACATATCCATCATAGACGTTGATTGGTGCGACAACTACTCTCAACTAGAGTTATCACGATTGACTACGTAAAGTCAATGGATAACATCGCGGATCCGCTTACGAAAGGCTTAAGCAGAGAGTTAGTTAGTAAGTCGTCTAAAGGAATGGGACTAAAGCCCTTAAAGGAATGAGTTTATATGAAGGAAAACCTAACCCAGTTGACTGGAGATCCCAAGATATGGGTTCAATAGGACAACCTAATCATATAAATGTGGGGGAAGTCACGTCAATATGGGGGAGTTACTTAACATTGTAACTTCCTAGTCCATTCCTATAACAAATGTGACTTGTTGAGAGGTTAAACATATGGCTTTAATGATTCAGGATGAAATCACAAAGCATAATGATTCGAGATGAAATCACAAAACATATGTTTTTAATGATTCAAGATGAAATCACCTATGTGAGAGAGAAGTGGGGTCGCTTTGAAGGGAATTGTGGGGGGCGCAAATCCTAAGAGCTCTTGCAGAACCAGGCAAATGTTCAGGACCATAATGAACATGACTATGAGGGCTTAACAATGTTAGGGAGAGTCTTGTGTGAAATGTATTGTCGTCTACGTAAACAGAGGCTGAGTTCAAGGACATCGCGTCTACTCGGATCTAGGAGACTAAGTGCATCTCACAAGGGAAGGTTCAAAGGGTCACACCTACCTATCCTTTGCAAGATTCAACTATTGGAATTTCATCGTAATTTTTGTGTATTACGACCGATCTCCATTCATGTGGGGGATTGTTGGAAAATTGGTTGGCAAAAGTGACTTTTGACCAACTTTGGACACAATTATCTATATGTATATGTCACATATATGAGTAATAGTTTGTAGGTTCGCGTTCTCCTCGAAGAGAGCTTCACACTAAGCCTTTATGTGTCCAAAATAGAGTTGATGTGAATGAGATATCGGGTCTCAAAGTTAGGTATTCGGTACCATGCCTAAAGAGGAAAAGTAGTTTATTTTCAATCCCACATCGGTGGGATGAGTAAACTTAGAGGGAGTCTATTGTGTATAAATAGAGGCCCTAATTCCACAAGTTTCACACACATCAAATCAATAGTTATTATTGATTTCCAACATATGGAATACGCATCTCTTAAGATGAAATTCCTGGCAGTTTAGTTAAGTCCGACAGTACAACTTACTGTTTTGGTTGTTGTACCCTGGGAAACAGACGGCGAATCTGTTTTAAGGGAAGCGTGTCAAACACGTGCCTCGGCTTTTAGTGCTTCTTTGTTGATCTTTATTTTGGTGATCAAGTAAGTCTTTTGACTATTTTATTAATTTATTTTATTATCGTTTATCTGCTTACATTCTGTTTTTATTTAATTTTCTGTTATTTATTTACTGTTAATTTTATTTATTTAGATTTTATTAATAAAAGTGTAACCGTTTCCCTACAATTCCAACACCGCACAAATGCTTAAATAATTTGAACGCACCACTTCCTGGACTTCTCATTGTTTCGACACCTTATTTAAACCATGAATGTTTCATGATGATAATGACACTAAACAATGTTTTCTTTGGTGCTAGTCTCCTCTAGTACCTGAGTATCCATATTTTTTTCTATGGTAACATCCTCACTGACATGAGCAATAGAAGCTGCATTTTCACCTTTCTCAGATGCAACCTCACCATCATCATTATCATCATCATCATCATCAAATTTTCAACAATATCTACCTTAATATAACATATTACTATTTATGGTAATTGGCAATAAATGCAGGATTGATGATCAAATAATAAGTGTTTTGTTTATTAAAAAATATGTATTTCATAGAAATTGTACAATATAATAAAGTTGACAACATCGGTGATATTGGAGAATGAAAAACCGCTAATATTTTTTTAAAAAATTTACCAACTCTTTCAAGAAAAAAAAATAATGATGAGCAATGAAATTGATAAACACAATGTGATGAACAAAAGATAATATGATGAACACATAAAATCGTGAACAAAAAACACTTTACGCATCTCTTTTTAATCACAATATATTTTTTCCCAACAATTCTTAATGATTCATAGACACTCTTTTTTGTTTGTTTATCGATTAGACATCTTTCTTCAAAGATCAAGATTAAACAAACTTTTTTAGTTAACATTGATGTTACTATCGAAAATTAATTTTTATGCGAAAAATAAATAGTAATTTGGGTTTATTACTTGATGAGAATTTTCTTAGCGATTGCTATAATATAGGACACGCAAGTAAGAGACCCTTGTAAATCAGTATTTCCATATCTCTTTTGTGAAAAGTTATGTTCAATGGAAACTTAATGTAAATAAATTAGGGTTAGTGAAAATTCAATATTCAGTTGGTGCAAACAAATTTAAAGCGTCCACACTTATCTTCCGTGAAAGAAGACCTTCACTCGATATGAGTTTTTATTACAGTGGTAATGTTATATTTAGGAGTAACATTTAGAGGATTAGTTTGTAACATGTATAAGCTTAGGGACTTTATTGTATTTAGTAATTTAATATCAGGATTATTGTACTTGGACAAGGATTAGCAAAACTGATTGTTTACATGAGTCAGTTCCCCTTATCTCTATAAATAGAGGTGATGTATGCTAATCAACGATTCTTCCATCCTCATTGTATAAGCTTTCTTATTCTTATTGTTGAACAAAGGGTTCTTTGAGGGTAATTGTGTCCTTATTTTCTATCAAAACTTCAAGGTTATGTCTAAGTATTAATATCTCATGTTTGTTATGTTTTAATAGATAACAAATTTGAGTATCATATTTTGAGTATCAATATCTCGTGTTTATTATTCATATTTGTTATGTTTTAATGATATTTGATACCGATTTGTTTAATTTTTCATATTAGTATTAATTTGGAGCAATGGAACAAAAATACATGGAAAAGGACTCGAAATGAGCTAAAGAAAGTATTTATGTCAAGTCGTCTCACGACGTTGAGGGTTTATACCTCTACGGAATAGAAACTTGAAGACCACGATCATAAATCCTATTCGTAGTTGTTACGGCGTAGACATGTCCATGCCTTTACGTCGTAGAAGAAGAAAGCAAAGAGTTCAATTATGAACAAACCTGACTTGCTAGACGATCCAACCTCTTTGTTATTTTTCAAGTTGGCAATGTAAGAGGGACAATCCCTCTTCCAAGGTCCAATCTTACCACAATGGAACTATTCAGCATCCTTTGTGGGGCTCTATTTCTTAGGGGGCGGCGGGATCTTCTTTATGTCTTTGGACTTTCCTTTCCCCTTAGACCACGACTTCTTTCGTGCACCTCCTTTTCTGATCAAATCCAGACTTGGAATTTGATTCTTGGGTGGCACATCCTTCTTAGCAGTTTTCAACATCGCATGTCGCTTCTCCTAGAGTTTTATCCCAGCCATTCATGTTGTAGTTCATGACAAAGTTGTCGAATGACTTTGGCAATGAACCCAAAATGGTATTCACAACCAACACATGAGGCATGAGATGTCTAAGAAGTTCCAACCTATAGCTTGTAGCTCTTCATTTTAGAACATGAGTGCTAACCGACCGACCCTCCTCCATCTTACATGCATTCAGCTGCCTTTGATTATCATACACCTCCTGACTAGCTTGAGTTTGAAACATTCCTTTCAAATCTTTTAGCATGTTATAGGCATACGATCCTCCATCTCCTTTTATAGTTCTGGCGTCATGCTCGCTAGCATTAGCAGAGCAATCTTTTCTTGCTCACCAAACAATTTTTGATAATATTTAGCCTAACTTGCAATAGCATCAGAGTGGAGGGTTAGGAAGGGGTGTTTCAATGAGATCCAACTTTTCTTCATAATTGAGGATAATCATCAAGTACCTGTGCCAGTCAAGAAAATTGAAACCATTTAGTTTCTCCTTCTCAGTTAGAGAACGGAGAGTTAAAGCATTCATATTTTGGTTTAGTTCACCATCTACAAAACAAACAAACTCTATTTTGATATTTTCTTTAAATAAATTAATAAACCGGATTTACCAAAACTTAATTATTTAAAGTCTAAGATCCACATTAACCTATACACTATACGATTGATAACAATGACAGTGATAGATTAATCGGTAGGTGACGATTACCAATTGTATCAATTATACAATTCTTAGACTTTATAGGATCTAGAATATTGAATATTAATGGCACGTTGTCCTATTTTTGCGCCGAGCTCTGGTCCGACCATCTGAAAACCTTATTCCACCAACCAGAAGACGATGGAAAGTCAAAGCTGGTCCGACCCTACCCAAAGCTGGGAGGGATGTCCTCATCACAATTGGATAGCACAACTAAATTTTCATAAGTGACTTATATATCAAAGCGTATCGTAAGCAATACATGCATATTACTTATGATGGAATTTTGTAAAACAATTTTAGCTAAATTAAACTCTTTTAAAAACAATTTGGCGTTTAACCCTTGAAAACTTCTTTTAACCCTTGAAAACTTCTTTTAACCTTTAAACCCAAATTAGTGTTTATCATACATGCAACAATCAAATTAAAGCAATAAAAAAAACACAAGCCTGCAAACATAAATATGTATCGCCTAGCCCAAAATCCTATAACTGTATCCATGCGCCAACACGGATACAATGGTCATCTAGGGAGAATCCGATGCTTTCACTTAAATCAAGATCCATGTATCTTATTAAGTAGAGCATAAGCTCCCTTCGTTGTCTCGAATGCCAACAATTGTCTTCATGCATCCAGTCCTTGATTCTTCGCTTTGTTATATTTATTAAATTGAAAAAGTACAACTATTCTAATACTTACAATTGAAATAAATACAAACATAACATAATACAAATTATAACTCGGCATTGAGGCGTATCCTAAACGCCAAAGCCAGGTGAAAAATAGAATTACCAAAATAATTAATTAAGGCAATAATAATGACAAACGGCTAAGAGCATAACGACTATACATGACAATAATAAAAATTATTAATCCTACCATCGGCTTTCTCATGATCAACTTTGCATGATGTTGATCATTATATACATACAAAATTAAAAACAATGAATTAACAAGCCAATATATTAAAACTACATACGATATCTAATTTCCTCATATTATCATAATCACGTATACACCAATTTAATAGACCTGTCACCAAATCTATCAAACCAAATATATATTATAATAACCATGATAGCCATAAACACGTATTAACGGCTCTGATACCATTGACAAAATACAAAGGTTACAATTTTAAAAATTATTTTAACAATTAAAACAAACAATCATAAATTGCAGCGGAAGGACAATTATTAAAAGCGTTTTTCCATATCCAGTGATCCATATAAGTACGATATGACTAATAAGAAAAACAATAACAATAATTACGTACCTTTATTTACGTGAGAGATCAACATGGTCTAAAGAATATTAGGGTAAGATTCTCTCACGGTTATTGCACACTAACGCTCAAACAATTTCAATTGAGTGCTAGATCTTGATCCAACTAATTGACATACGTACAATCTAATTTCTAGAACAGAACATGACTACATGTTTTTGTGTGTGTGTGTGAAGCTCGGCTGGAACCAAGAGTGAGAGAGGGGGAGGGTTCGATTAGGGTTTTGCAAATCATACCAAAATCCTATGTTTAGGTCTTGTATTTATATGCCCTTTAATTGATAATTACACAATTTAAATTTAAGATAAACTCTATATTTAAATAGATAAACTCTTAATATAAATAGAATAATTACTATATTTAAAAGATCTGATATAATCCCATAATGTAGTTATCTTGTTAAATAAGTAATTGAACGAAGCCCGGCCTGGCACCCCTCATTGGGGTTCGGCCGAACACTAAGTCAAAATGGACTTTCCTTTTGGTTATTGGTTTAAGCCGAATATTACTTAAGTAGTTGAACTAGTTAAGCCCAATTGCTCTTTCACATAATTAGATCATTTACATATTTCAATAAATATATAAAATTGAAGTCTCGCGTTATTATGTTTGACCCTAAAGAAACATATATATTAATGACAATATTAATTATGTTATGGCATGCACAAATTCCTATACTATTAAATCACCAATATATTCGTTTGGCCAATTCGTACCAACAAACTAGGTTTTTTTTTACAAAACCTATAACCCAAATCGAACGGTTTTTGCCGATTCGGTGTTATTAGTTTTTAACAATTCGCTCAGTTTTTCGGTAATTTTGGTTTTGAATCGCTTATATATGTGTTTGGCCAATTCGTACATCAAAGAAACTTGTCTTACCTAAGATTACTGTTCGCCTTATTTTTTTGTTAATATAAGCCTTATAATATTATCCCAAATTTCAACACATACACAAATATAGATGAAACACACACAAATGCAAATCAACCACATATGGTATGATCATTGTCGAATATGTATTGATATATTGTCAAGTAAATACACATGCACGTTAAGACAAATATGTTTTAACACCCACAAAAAGAATATGAATTTGTAAGTTCAATTTATTTAGTTAGATATTTATATTATATAAAACAACAACAACATACCCAATTCCGCCGTGGAGGTGTGTGGGGGTTATTTGTATTATATGGAATATATATTATTACATAATATAAAATTGATTTTCAAAAAATTAAGTAATAAAAAGGATCGGTTTGGTTTGGTTTTTGGGCGAAAACCGGAACCAAACTGAAATTTTTATTTTTTGAGAAAATAAAAACCAAACTATTGACTTTTAGTTCATTTTCAGTTCGGTCTTTTTTGGTTTTTGGTTTGGTTTCAGTTTTCTATCTTTTTTTGCTCACCCTTAGATATAATGAGCTTACTAACGCCATCTCCAACTACATCCCTAAAAATTTCTTTAAATTTAAAGAAAAAATGACATCCTTCACTTATGTTTATCCTTCAAAAAATTATCATCTCCAACCACATACTCCAAACTAATACTTCAAAACCTTATCTACGAAATTGATTTATTTTTTTCCCAATAACATAATTTGTACACGTCACGTTAAGTATATAATACATTATTATCACTTTATAAGTTCAGAGGATAAATAGTGATCCTCCAAATATGAAGGAAATTGAATAATGTTTCAATTTTTTTTTTCAAATATGAAGGATGGTTGGAGGTGAATTTGTGTGCTTCATTCTTTAAATATAAAGCAAAAGTTCATTCCGATACCATGTTGGAGATGGAGAGGAAGTAAAGTTTACTTCACCCCAAAAATAGGGTGAAAGTTTTAAAAGCAAATACCTCATTCTTTCAACCATTTATTTTCACTTTCATTACTAAAGAAAACTCAAGAACGCGACCTTTTTTATATTTCATCACTTTCATTTGCTTTCCTCTCTTTTACTCAACTGGAAAACACAATGTAAGTCAACATCTAGCGGGTCATGTTTGAATCTGCGTAAAGTGTAATAATATTGCATATAATAATACTGAGATTTTTACCTGCGCGTTGTTGCGAACCAACAATATTCATTTTGGCACTAAAACAAACTTTTCACGTAAATCTCTATTAACTTATATATATATATATTTATATATATATATATATATATATATATATATATATATATATATATATTTCTTTTGTTGTATTATGTTCTTTTTAGAAGACAATTTTAACTATCTCACAAATTCACACCACAAATATATCTAACATGTCCTAAGCAGGACTTGAACCCACAACCATTTGTTTAGGAAGCTTCTCACACTACATGAGATACCATTTTGTTGTATTGCATCTTTTAACATTATGTAATTAGGATATATGGTGACGTACATTAATCATTAACAAAGAATACACATATGAGATCACTTAATTTAGGTGACGTGCGTAATACACTTGCACGTGAGACAAATATCTTATCTCGGGAGTTAATTCAGTTCTAGGTTAGTTTTTTCCCGACCACCACGCAAAATCTAATTAGGATATATGGTGACGTACATTAATTATTAACAAAGAATACACATATGAGATCACTTAACTTAGGTGACGTGCGTAATACACTTGCACGTGAGACAAATATCTTATTTCGGCAATTAATTCGCTAGGTTAGTTTTTCCCGACCACCACGCAAAATCTAATTAGGATATATGGTGACGTACATTAATCATTAACAAAGAATACACATATGAGATCGCTTAATTTGGGTGACGTGCGTAATACACTTGCACGTGAAACAAATATCTTATTTCGGCACTTAATTCAGTTCTAGGTTAGTTTTTTCCCGACAAACTTAATTGTCAAAAGACGGCGGAATTTAGATCGCCACATTCAGAACACGCAACGTCCACTACAAATATACGGAATAATAATAACGTGGATGGTAATGAAGTTACGTTTGTTAGTTTACCATGAAGTTACTAGTAGCAAAATGTCGTTACATAAGTAGGTGTTATTTGGTTCGGGAAACATTAGTTTTCAACCATGTGATTGCACAAATTATTTTCTCTGCAAGTAACATACGAATCCCATCTCGAGCCTCTTACAAAGATCACATTAATTGAGGAAGTTTTGAGCTAGGATGGATAACCATTAAAAGGTCTATCGTACTAAAATCACTTTTATAAAGAACTCTTGACACGAAAAAAAATAATATCACATCAAAACGCTAGAGTTCAAAAAATATGAAATCCAAAAAAAAGCACCAAACCTAGAATGAATACCCTAGCTAAACTAGAAGAACGACCCACTCTCCTAGTGAAATTTGGACCCCCTTAAACGAAAATGAATACACAAAACATCTTCAAATACAACTCTAAAGTGATACGTCAACATTCCCAATCAGAAAGAGGCGGTGTACCTGGTTTAATATTGTGTGACGGTGAACTCAAACATGCGGTTTAGTCGGTATGTTCTTTAGTTACAAATTGGGAGAAAATGAAAGTAACTTAAACAATTTTTGTTTTCTTTGATTTTTTTTAAGGAAAGTAAAATTAATTTGAGTGGAAAAGGGAAGTAACTTTTCTTGATAAATATGCACCACATATTTAGGTTAAAAGAAAAAAAATTTGTAATATTTTAAATAAAGACTAATATATCCCTTTAAAACATTTGGCATTCGACTAGTAAATGATATGAATGTAATTTGAACATGTTTGTTTTTCCTCCGATTCAAGAACATGAGTAATGAGTGCTTTATTTTTATTTTTCTTTATCTTAAGAATATATAAACCGACACTTCATTTTCTTTTCAATATGATATTTTTTGTCTTTTTATATTTTAAAGCTTAAGAACACAATGCTAGCGATCATAAGGCTAGACGTAACGGTGACCACCAAGATACCAAGGACATAACTGCCATATCAGCTTTATCTCTCTACAACAACTTTATGACCAACTTAGTGTAATAAAAAGACCGATGACACCACCAAAAACACACTCAAATAATTATTTATCAAAAACACCACACACACATATCCTCACACAACTCAGCCGAAAATACGACCAATTCGTCCCTTTCCTCGATCTAAAACGCGTCGCATCAGGGGTGCTGTAGTAGCGCCGATGCATTAGCTATGTTGGTCGACCGAGTGCTCAACCGACCCATTATACATGTTCTAACACCTCAAAATACTCCACAACCGAATGGTAGAAAGCCACACCAATCCTTTTAACACATTTGATATTTAGGGCTAGTTTGTTTAACATTTTGATTAAGTCATGCTTAACTAAGAGATGACTTAATGTGGAGACCCTCCATCTTATCACTTTATATTTTCAGCTAGCCATCGCTTTTGATTACGTCGTAAACAAACATTTATAACATAACTTTTAAAAATAATTTTTTTTATATATTAAGACAATTAAGTCAAATTCAAACACTACTTTAGTGTCGGAAATGAAATCGAAAATATTAAATCACGTCCTTGACATTTCAAAAAAACCCGAATAAAATTATTAAATACTCAAATAACATATTTTTACCAACTTACCATAATCTATCAAATCTTTAAATCTGAATTACAACAATTACCTATAAATATTTACAACATCCGCATGATCTCTGTTTATTACAACCCGGCCAGCCTTCACATTCATTTCATTACAACTACAAAAATCAAAGTGATAATTCTGTGGGTAGTAGAGAGGTATGCAGTTAGTGCCACATGTAACACATTGGCTCATCCAATTCACACAATCATTACTATATAAACCCTTAGACACTCTCATCACTCCCACACACCAAAACACACCGTTTACTCACATTCTAAAATAAGATCTAGCTAATGGAACATCAACGCACCGTCAAAGATCAATCACGACAGCTACTAATAGATTGGGCTGTTCGTGAGCCCCGTCGTTCGCATCGGACCCGAAGAGAAGTAATTCATCCTGTAGTTGCTTCCCATAGATCGAAGGTTTGTAACTCTATATTCTTTACGTTCCTATGGACCAATTTGATCAAGCTCATTGCTTGGAGCCTTAATAAAGTTGTACAGTTTTTCAAATAAAACAGAAGTAAAAAAACATAGTAGTAAAAATAAAATAGCATAATACCCTTATCATTTTTTCGAATTTACAACCATACTCTTTCAGAATTCTACTCGCCTTGTTCCCATGCTGCCATGCATGATCGTCAATTCTGCAACTTTTATCTTTCTTTTTTGTCTTGTATTTGACGAATTGACCCTTTCACCAAAGGGTCTTATGTCATTTCATAAACTGTTACACAAGGTCATGATTTTTGTTTGGGTTCGGTTATTAGTACACCTTCTAAAATGATTGTAATACCCTTTTTAGTTATCATTATTATTATTTTTATTTTTATAATTTTGTTCTTATTATAAAACTGCAAAACAAAAAGTACAGAATAAACAATATAAAGTTTGACAAGTCAAAAATAGTAAACACCAAAAATACGGGGCATAAAATCGTAAAAACTATGTTGTCCTGTTAATAAAGTGTGTAAAAGTGTCAGAAAAGATATGAAACATAAAATATAATGTTTGACAAATCAAACGTAATAAAAGACAAAAAAATACGAAACAAAAAAGTATAAAAAATATTTTATTTTATCAATAAAATAGGTAAAGAGGGATAAAGATGGGAGGAGATAAGAGGGATAAAAGGGTACTAAGGCTGCACACAGTCGTGACTGGGTCATCACCCTGCCACATCAGCTTTCTCTCTCCGGTGACCAGACACGATCAAATTGCCACAGTCGTGACCAACATTGAATATATAAAATAAAAAATAAAAAAAATACCATTTGTGTGCGTATACAATCGTCGAAATTGAAACCGATTGCTTTTCTTTTCCTTGCTCGACCGACTTCAGACCCAAAGACCACAGTGAGAATGACCGATGTTGAAATCGGTCAAGTTGGGTGACCGACCGATTTTTTACCATCCACGCTGTAGCCTAATACTACTACTACAAGTACTACCCTTTTGTTTACTAAAGTAAATAGTTATAATCGCCTTTATATAAAGGAGAAACTGATATACATAAAAGCATATTTATATATAAGAAAAACTTATGTGGTTTAATTTACTAATAATTATGAATTATCGAGTTTAAAGTGTTTTTAAATTTTTTTATTACTTTGTATTATGCGTATTAAATTTGAAATTCAAAATTAATAAATGAGTTTTGTAATACGTGCACACTTACATGACATGTAAAAAAAATGTTCGAGTTAATTGAATCTGAAAAATGAATCTAAATAAAAAATTTTCAAGGTTTAACTAGTACTTAATAATTACATTTTATTCGTTCAAAAAAAGGAGGGGAATGAAAGATAAACACCTCTAATAATATTAAAAAAATATTTATTTACTACAATTTAATGTGTGCTCTCTAGACACACATATTAGTAAAGCCTTTGAAAAATATAGCAAACATGTTTTATTTCTGGAAAGGAAAGGGTTGACCTTCATCGTATATTTAGTGTGGCACGAATTCAAGTTCAATTCATTTCTGTTCGGGTAGATATAAAGAGGGATCCCATATAAAGAAAGAATGACTATAGCTGGTTGTTTGCATTGTAAATTGTTTACCATAGAAAATTACTTATGTATGTATCTTGAATGACATAACATCAATATCAGATGAATTGAAGATCAGACTTAATGTGTTTTGACATAGGTCACAATATATCAAAATTTTAGTTATGTTTGCATATAAAGTGTATATTATCTAATTTTAATAATACAATTGGTTAATAATATAAAATTTAATCTTGGCATAGTAAAGCAGGCTAGGGTGTATACAGGAAGTTGTTAAATATGTAAACTCATCTATATACTTATATAGTTATAATACTCGAGTATGTGCACACTTTTACATAAATTTATCATTATATATTAATATCGATTAATACTTTAAATAGATTTTTTGTTGAACGAAAAGTTTGACTTTGTATAATTGACAATGTCATGGTGTTGAGAACAATTTTGTTTTAATTTAGCTATTGATATCATGTTTTAGACATTATACGTGTTTAATAGCACGTAATGACCATTGAAAAATGTTTTTCCGGATATCCTTACTTAAACTTTAAATAGTAATTAGATGTGTCACTAAGATATCGGGTATTTAATTTTCAGCTCACACTCGTGTGGTCGTGCTTTTATTTTGAAATTTATATTCTTGTTAATAATAATTTTAGCCTTGTTTTTAAACACGTGTACACACGGGTGAAACTTATAAAGAGGAATAACATGAATCGTTTTTTAATATAAATAATAATAATAAAAAAAATCAGACATCCTTACTTGATCGCAGAAAGAGAAATAATATGAATTGTTTGTATATCTTAATCTTTTATATTTATTTGCATATCACACTATCTCGTGCTTTCATTTTAATATTTATAATCCAAAGTATATAAATTAATGCAATATTAAATGTTTTACTTTCTATTAACATATTTGTTGTTATGTGTGTATAATATATATATATATGTGTGTGTATATATATATATATATATAGAATCTAGATCAAATAAGATCAAACTTAAAGTTGTTAAAATAAGATCGAACTAAAATTTGACAAGTAACACTTTTCTTTCAACAAAAATAAATTTTTTATGAACTACAACTAAAATTGTTGAAGTTTCGATAGATTTCTTTTTAAAATTTACGAAATCTAGGTGATACACTTTGATTAGAAGTGTAATGTGTATCAGGTATTTGTATGTGTATTAGATTTTTGAATATTTATTCATGTAATGTGTATCAGGTGTATCACTAATCCAAACTCATGTATCATTTGGTTATTAGTTGCTAAAATATTAATTTGTATTAAAATATTATTTTTATGTGTATTATTTCTAAAATTGTTATTTATAAATGTTTTAGTGGTTTTTAGACTTGATCTTATTTTTACAACTTTAAGTTTGATCTCACGTTAACTCTCATATATATATATATATATATATATATATATATATATATATATATATATATACACACACACTTAACAAATATGTTAATAGTTCAGTCTAACAGCTTACAATGACATCCAGTTGTTATTAAGTTAACGATTTTTCTTGTGTTTATATCAACGACGTCAAGTTGTTCAAGTTTGACGCCGGTTTAAACAACCCTAATTATGACATGATTTTGTTTTTATTAGAACTAATATCGTGTAAAGCTGATATCTAACAGTTTAACTATAGTTCTATAACTATCAAAAATGCATTTTTATTTTTCAGCTTATTTAAGTTAGTGTCTACCATATACATATTACTCGTTATATAAGAAAAGTCGTAATGGTCAATGTAACAAGCCATATGTGGCAATAAGTAATAACAATAATAGATAGCGAATAAAGAAGAATAGCAATAATAGTTATATAAGTTATTTAAGATGAGTGTTCCCATGAATGTATTTTGCAAAAGTTATAGCACCAAGAAGCTTGCGTGAACCGTACTTATAAGCAAGAGTCGTAAGCATTCAAGAGTACCCGCTTTTTTTTCTTTTTATTTTTTATAAATAAAAACGTTTGGTAACGTAATTTTAGGTGTAATCGTAATATCTAAAACAACTTCAAAATGCTTTGCGCTCATAAATGTTATTTCATGAAGCATTTGAACATTTCGAAAAAATAGATAAAGCTATTTGTTGCTTGTCAAACGAGCATTAAAGATCATAATACTTAACGCTCATTGGTCACCTCTCCTAAATGCTCCACGCCAAACAAATGATAAAGTAAACAATAAAATGTCATGCTTAATAAGCAGTCATTTCAAGTTGATAGTTTTAATTAAAGGCTTTTGAAGTTAGGTTTATTGTGTTTCCAATAAATGTTAAGCGGTTCATTTAAACGATAGGAGAAGATTAAAACATAAAAAGTCAAGTGATTAAAACACCACGGAGTATTAACTATTTATTGTTCTTTCTTTGAACAAACCATTTATTATTCTGGGTATTAGATATAATATTACTATTCCACATTTAGTACGTGTAAAATTAGTAGTAGAAAGTTTATGAACTCTTTAAACTTGGTAACATATGTATAGTATATATGATGCATAAATGACATATTTACACTACATTATAAAGCATTTGAGACTTTGAGACTTCTTACAAAAAAGTCTTAAAAATTTAAAATAAAAAATATTGCTATAAAAAGAAAATTAGAAAATTAATTTAAATTTTAAAAATTTAAGTCTTATTTAAACCATATAGTAACTTCTCCTCCAATAATGATATATTTTAATAGAATTATTTATAAGAAAAACTCGCTAAACTTATAACCACCAGTTTAATACCAAAATTTGAAAATCAAAGTGCTAATTATTCACACTAATAATAATTTAGACGTTCTAATTTTGAAAAACATATATTTATTATGTTATAAAGTATTTGGGACATGTTAAATATAGAAAGTTTAAAATAAAAACATTTGCTCAAAAAAAAATAGTCTTAATTCACCGGCCTATTGAGCTACCCTTCAAGTTTTTAATAAATTTTGTAAGATATTCATTAATGCATTTTAAGCAATACAAGTATCAATACATCATGTACACACTACAAAACCTTGTATTAAATTATCTTTCACAACATTTTAATACCTCATTTATTATTTCTTTTAAATTGGTATAATTTATGCAAAAAATACAAACAAATCATCAATTGAAATTGTTAGAACGAGTTACAAAGTTCGAAAAATATGATTTAAACGTAAGAGTGCCATCGAAAACCAATCAAAACAACTTTTGAAATTTTCGGAAAAAAATCAATAGCGAAAAGAAAGTAAATGTTTTCTATAATAATTGGGACGAATTTATCAAAAGAAAATGATGCAAATGTGCAAAGTATTAAGTGAAAAATACATGTTTTAATACATATTAAACATATCTATATCTATACTACATATAATGCATGAATGATATTTTCTCTAATAAATTTCGTAAGACACTCATTAATGCATATTAACCAATAAAAGTGTTAATACATCATGTACACACTATATTTTAATACATCATTTATTATTTATTTTGAATTTGTTTATATTTTTATGCCAAAAAAAAAAGAGAGAACTGAATTGAAATTTTAAGAACCAAGTTACAAAGTTTCAAAAATATGATTTAATCGGAATAGTGTATCGAGAACCAATCAAACCACATTTTAAATTTTCGGAAAAAATAATCCGCAAAAACAAAATAAATATTTTCTAAAAAAATTGAGACGAATTTATTAAAGTCAAATGATGCAAAATGCTAAGTGTTAAGTGCTAAGTCTATGATTTAATGTATCTTATGTTACTCATGTATACATGCTCGATTTAATATCTCTTTTTGTAGTTAAATCCACATGATTTTCTATAACATATGAGTTTTATTTGCATTCATAAGCACCATTTTACTTACATCTCAAACTTATATGAGACAAATATAATAAAATAAATTTGAACAATAGCAACAAGTTCGATGAAAAACAAACTTCAAAAGGTATATATTTGTAGAACTTACTTTTCTTAACATGATGCAAATGTACCTTTTAAAATGATATGGTGCAGAAAATCTACAATAAAATATAATGTTTAGTGATTAGTTGTGTATATTTTATACAAGATAAATGTAATAAATTGACATTGTCTCATCTTCACTTACGACTATAAGCCACTGTTTAATCTCATACCTCCAATAATATTACCACCTACCACCTATGTATTACCGCCACATCACAAGGGTAATCTACAATTTATATATGAGTTACTTCGATAGTGCTTACTTTTATGCAAACCGAAAATTGTCATCATCCGTAAAGTTAATGGACTGAGAAACATAAAACCTGAAAAACATTACTCACAGTAAAAATTTAATTAAAGAGTACCCACGTCTAATTCTAGGAAAAAAAACACTTAATTTGAGAGCTTAGCGGGTGCTTGGATTAGCTTATTTGTCGGCTTATGAGCTTATTTGATTCTGGAGAAACTCGTAACCATACTTTTTTTGGCTTATGATGTTATCAAATTAAGATTACAGACTTAGATAAGTCATAAAGCTCAAGTTAAGCAAAAAAAAAAGGGTGAGGTAATGAGCTTTTTCAAATTCAAATAAGCTCTTAAGCTGGCTTGCTTTTAAAATCGGATCATTAGCATAGCTTGCTTTTAAAAAAGATACTTCTGATTGTATAACAATAACAATAGCAATGGCAATAGCAATAATAATAGCAATCAAAAATAAAAATAAGAATAACGATAACAATAGCCTAATCATATGTTCGGTTTTCGTAAGAACCCCAAGATGGTGTTTATCTAAAGCCGAGGCAAAGTTCACATACAACTAGGGTTTAGTGTGTGTAAATGTGGAGAAGATGAACTTGGTTCTCTTCATGAAATGCATGTCTACTTATAGGGATGCATTTAGGGTTATGTGATCCGCCGATGTGATCCGACGGCTTTGGATGACCCACGTGGAGGTCATCCTATGGAGGAGACAAGACTAACACGTGGCGTGATATCCTTGAATCTTGACGTTGTGGAATATTCGACGCAGACATGATCCATGTCATAGCAAAATACCCACGTCACTACCTATATGCCAATGAGGTGTCTGCACATGACAATAGTACAATAACGATCCACAAGGACAAACTTTATGCCAATTGTTGCCTAAAGATTGATTCTCCGTGCAAGGCTCGATGTGACTCTCGTTAGTAGTTGCTTGGAGATTAATTCCCACGCAAAGTGTGTTGGGTCTTTAGCCCTTTTGGGCTTGTTTTGGCCTGTTATCATCGTATGAGTTTTAGCTATAATGTATGCTATCACAATGCATCTTATGTTTTACGGTTATAGCTGTCATTAACGTTCTGTTCTAGAGTTTTGTTTTTTTTTTTTTTTTTTTTTTTTTTTTTTAAGTAATGGAAAGGGAGGGGAAGGGAAATAAAAAAAAAGGGGCGTTCTTGAGTTTTTTTTAAGATAGAAAGGTAGGGGACGGGAAGGTGGGAGGGAGGGAAGGGATGGGCTTTTGAGTGTTATTTTGTTCCGTCTAATTTTGAGCGGATTAGGAAGGGAAACGGTTTTCAACATTAAGGCCTTTGTTAAATTACAATATTAACTTCAATATTCATGCACAATCTTTATATTTTTGACCTACTTCTCTCATATCACATCGAATCTGCAGAAACGGCTGGCAACATTTTCTCTCAAAGCATAAACTAACGTGTAAGTTTCTGTCAATCTGCATAATAGTACTCCTGTGTTTGGATAAGCAGTCCAGCACGCCATTTTGCCACCTCCAATGTTGATGATATATAAAAAGCTAAGATCAGGACGAAACTAAAAACTATATATATATATACACTAGTCAGCCTTTATTAAATCACTAATTTCAAGTAGTGATTAGAATATACTAGCAAAGAGCTAATATGATAATATACCTAAAATATCAGAATATGAGAATATACTAGCAAAGAGCTAATATGAATTTCGTTATGATGATATACCTACAATAACGGAATATACTAGCAAAGAGCTAATATGAATTTGATCGAAAAATAGAACATACCTGATATGAATTAGAGCCATCATCACATTCAGCCAAAGAAGATAACACGAGTAACGAAAATTGCCATTCTAGTCGTGGTAAAGTTTGACTTTTAAAGTTGCATCCTTTTTCCAACTATCTTTCTTCATATATAAACTAGGGTATATTGGTAATTTATGTACCTTCCTTTTATTTCCTTGCTACTTTAAAAAAAAACTCAAAAACAAAATAAAAGGTACCAATTACATAGTTTGTTTGTTTATTCTAGAGCCTGGGTAAAAGTCAAGTCCACGAGGAGGAGTCGATGTTAAACAACAAAAAACACCGGAAAAGAGTACGCTTGAGATGCATTTTAATTTACTTGTTAACAATATTTTCTTTTTTGTTGTTTTCATGCTAATTTAACGGTTATGTTGTATTGCATATAGGAACAAGAGGTTACAAAAGGTCCCCTTAAACGCATGAAGATAAAGGACATTGAGAACCTGAAGCTGAAGGTTAATAGCACGTAAACTCATTAACTATATTCTATATTTTTCTACCGTTTTAGCTTCTAATCTGTTTGTGAAAAAACAAAGTACTAGAAGCTTTCATAAATCATAATACAATATTACAGTTGCATTCCCGACAAACTTGATATGCAGCCAGGGGAAAACCTACATGGATACCGGGTGTGGCACGAGCCACACTCAATTCTGGGTAGCTTAAATGTAATGTTTTAAAAAAAAATTGGTTTTTTATATGTGCAACCCCCAATATTTTTGCTATTTTGTTAATAGTGCAACTTTAGCTTAGTTAATGATGTTTTCATGGTGCGAATTTTTGTACTTATGATCGGAAAAAATTTGTAACACCCTTCCGAACATCACAAGTCCATCGGCAACCAAAGACATCGGAAGTGCATTCTAACTTAGCTAATGAATTTAGCTCTAAACCCACTAAATAATCGTGCTAGAACATTGAAAGTGCATCCATATGAACACGATTCTAGCACTGGTTAGATATATACCAAGACATCAAAGCCCTATGACTTTTCCTTCTAGTTTGTGTGAAACCAATACAAAAGTATGTAATGTGCAGAATTTAAACTTGGGTGGAGGCCTGGATGGTTATGCCATGAAATAATTTAATCCTTGTGACAGCCAAAGAAATATTGTCTATGTAGATTGCGAGCAATTTTACCAAAATACTGCCATTTCAGTCTAACTTTGCTCATATCTGTATGTAATACTTACGTTTGGTATTTGCAGATTCAGACTAAGTCCTGGATATGTAATTTTACATATTCTCGACTTCAACTAAATTTGTTACCTTAAATACTTAGACAATCTACCAAGAGAGTGAGAGACTTCCATTATTGACATTAAACTATTATCATTCTCTTAGATTTCTACTAGAGATTAGAAAATGTCTATAAATTGATAGAGAATGCGGTCCGATAATCTATACATGCTCTATCTCACAATGTATAGTTATCTGCCCGGCTAATTGATTGGATTATTAATGTAGTTTTTTCCGTTTAAAAAAGAATTTATCTAGCTATCTGTCAATCGGTCGAATTTTGATGACATAGATTTCTAATGAAAGTTGTTGATTGTTATATACAAAAGCAGGGTCCAACTTTGGAACCACACACATCTTCTCCACTAAAGAAACCAACTAAGCAAAAGGTGACTATCAATCTTATCTTTCTGTTACGATTGTTGATTAGGATTATTGCAAGATGTTGATGGTAAAAAATGCATCTAGTTGTATCACACATATAAGGGAGTTTCGGAGTATATTGATGTACGATATCTGAAAATCCAAACGAGCATGCACTTTTTAGATATGCAAACTCGCACATCCACTACACTATACATAAACCACACATTTGTCCCAACCGGGACTTGAAGCCACAACCACTTTTATTTATTTATTGGGGAGCATTCACATTCACACAAACACCGCTAGGCTAAAGGCCCGTTGGTCCAATAATATAATTTAGTCTAATGTGTTATATAGCCATACATTTTGAAGATCAAGGGACCATTTTATATTGTGTCATAGCTGAGAGCTGTAGGATTTGTTGGCTAAGGGTTGTAAGTTTGACGTCATCCAAATCTTATGGTAACCAAATAAGCATGAGACACGCCAAAGTAGACACAAGCAGTTTTACTAAGACACTGCCATTATTTTCATATTTATATGTCGGTCTAAGATTTGCATGATCTGTATGTTACACATACCAGGTTCTTTGGTATTTGCAGATGCAGGCCAAGTCTCTTAAGCCAAGTGAATAAACCATAACCACAAATCCAATAATAAAAAGGTGGCCACTAATTTAATTAAGCTTTTCCGTTCCAAACGAATGTAAAATAATTACATTAAAAATAAAATTGACTTAAACTATATGTTAGCCTCCATATTCTTTAGGTTTTTTAACAGTACATATAGGACATGTATTTGAGATGCATTGGATCAATTTGTTGAAGACTATCTTTTATTTTATTATTGGCTGCTTGCAATTGTATGCTGATTTTTGACTTGATGAGTCATGCATACAGGAACCAGCTGAAAATATAAAAGCTCATGTTGAGGGTGGAAACATAGAGAGCGTACATAACAAGGAGTTGCAGGTAGAACTCACTTATTATTCTCCAATTTTCTTTCAGTAGGTCACTAGATTTTATTTATTTTTATTTTGGTGAAACGATGAAAGTGCATTGAATATGATCCTTTTTGACCCGATGCTTTGGAACATATGGTTGTTGAGTTGTGGAGACTGAATGTTTTCTAGGTTCAGAACCCACGAATTAAATTAGAACAAAGCTTCTAGGACGATCAATAGATACCAGCATGCATGGTTGTAGTATTAGATACCACGAATTAAAAGCCTACCCTTCTTTTTCATTGGTTTGGATACTCTCTAACTTTAGCAAGTTTCCAAGTCAATGTGTCCACAAACTTACTTTTATAGACATACTCACTCTTAAAAAGTATATACTGTGTAGGACAGTGATGAGTGAACTTGTGTGAAGGATTAATCCAATCTAAAGACTCCAGAGATCGACAATTAAAAGGGTGGAGAATTATCTTATGTTTGCCAAAGACATATGTGATACTTGTAGATCACGCGTAAATTACCAAGTTAGCTAAAATATATCTGTACTGCATACAGAAGCGAGCAGAAAACCTCCAATAAAATACATTTTTAACATAACTTTTTTCGTTTCTATTCTGTGTTTGAATAATTACAAAGAAGTAGTTAAATTAAAACCTATTTTAAGCCATAATAGCCACTGTATCTATTTTTTCTGTATCATCTACAAGTATGCAAACACAAAATTGTTTATTATTATTATATTTTTATCATAGATTTTGGCTAGAACTGAGGCTGAGGCTAAGAAGAAAAAAGAGAGAAAAGCAGTACGTTTGCGTATCATTTGACTTGTTGAAGATTTTCCATATTTGTTGCTTGTATGCTTATTCTACAGTTATGTACGTTGTCATGGACACAGGAACTAGCAGTCATAAAGGCCGAAATTAAGCGGATAAGGGAGGAACAAGAGAGAATGAATTTGGAGGTATTGCTTTCACTTCTATTTGAACGGCATAACTACCTTCAGATTCACTTATTTTGTTTCTTTTACCGCCTTTGATCTGCGCACAAATACAGAGTGACACAGATCGACACGTACACGTGTCCTTCCGGTTGCAAATATCTCATTTTCATGACATGATCCATCGTGTACAAGAATTAAATGCCACGATCTTATGGTGATAAGTGAAAACTCCACCAGAAATAAATCCACTCTACATTATTTTATAAAGATATTTAGTCCTTTCATCTTTAACAGCATTGATTCATAAATAACACCTATTGTGAACTTATGATGAGGATTATGCCATGGAAAGCCAATATACTTCTAATTAGATACTTGAAAAATAGGGAGAATCCTATGAATGTCAAACGCATATGTGATACATATTTGATATTTCTACATCTAGTGCAAGTTTACCAAGATTAAGCCATAATAATCCTATTTATCTCTCAAGTCTAAAAGTAATGTCTAACTAACATATTACATATATTGTACTATGTAGTATGTACCCTATTGTTCAAGATTTGCAAAATCAGGCTAAATATGTTCCCATAGCCGAGCAGAATACCTCCAACCAAGATGCTATAACTTAAGTCAAAATTTGACAGTTAGAACTTTATATTTTCATACTTCATGTGTTTTTTGTGTTTTGCAAAAAGTTGACAGGCTATTTTTTCATACTTAATTTAGCTGTATATCTTTTGTTATTATCTATTCTTACTCAAAGATGCCAACATAGTTTGTTTGTTTTCTAATAGCTTTCTGCCAGACGTGAAGAAGAACTTGCCAGACGTGAAGAAGAACTGAAAGAGATTGCAAAAAGAAAAAAGGTACGTTTATAATCATTTGAATTCTTGAAGAATTTTCACTTTTATTGCTCAGATGATGATTGTAGAGCTACATTGTCTTGCACACAGGAGCTCTATATTCTGAAAAACAATATCATGTCACTAAGGAAGGAACACAATAAACTGATGTTGATGGTATACGATTTTCCTCTCTTTTACCCGCTGCTTATTTGCGTGTTTGTGTATGTACACACATGGGCATAACTTCGTGCTTGTGGTTGCAAATACAGTATATGCCACGATCTTGATCCTGTAGAAAATTTCGAGTCACACCCCTTTCAACTACATGTATATTGTGTGTTGCTAACTCAGAAAGTTGCGCTCTAAGATGTGACGCAACACGAGACGTATAAGATAAATTAATTTAGAATGAAAACTTCTTTACGATATGTTGATATGATTTTTCATATCATAGTTACTACTTACATTATGCTAATCTACAAGATTTCCCTTGACTAATCCTTAGCTCATACGCTATCTTAATTCAGACTAAAGCACACATTCAGGGCGAGAGATCAAGACAGGAGGTGGTTTGTATGTCTGCTGATACTGAGGTACTCGAGGTCTCTTCTGCTGGACAAGAGGTGGTCACTTCTGGAGAAACTTACGCATCTACAGGTCTCTTCTAATGAACATCATGTGCTTAAAGAAGTAGTTTCTTCTGGTGAGACCCATGTACCCGAGGTGGTTAGTACCTCTCTACCAGTTTTGGATGAGGATAGGTTTGTCCTTCCGGATCTAAACAATCCGTTTGTTGATGAAACAAGCTGAATGTAAACATACATAATTTTTACCTAACTAAAAATAATACAATTTATTGAAAGTATAGATATAGATCTTCTCAATGTGGTTACTACTTGTTTGTAAGTTTAGATCTGGTTTGTGAATATTGTGAACTATAATCTCGACATTACTTCTAGTACTCATTTGTATACAACGAAACATGAAGGACCAAACATGTTTGTTAGTTAGTTAGTAACCGCCATAGAGGTTATGTTAGTTAAGTTAGTTATTGTCGGTTACAAACCGAACAGACACAATGGTTCAGTACTAGAACCGGTTAGAGACCTATATATACATGTACATATACTCGATGTAATGGTTAGACGAAATAATTATTCAGAACATATTTGCAACTCATATTCGACTCATACATTGGGACAACAATTGGCATCAGAGCAAGCGTTCATTTACACACTCGTTGGATACCAAAACTGAACGAGAACATCAAGAACAACGTACGCTGGGAAATACATGTTTTCAGTGGGATTTGTGGTGTTTTAAACGAAACAACTCCTGGATAATTAGGAACGCAAGGGAGATAGTGCACGATCAAAGTTGTGTGGAGTTGCAAACGTAAACATCAAACGAAATTGGTGGGAGTTTGTTGTGATTTCTTGAACGCGAAAACAAACAAGAAGGAAGTGAACAATATTGTACAAGGAATTTTTTGTTGGTGACTGCAATAACGCGGCAACAAAAGGGAAAAGGAAAACTCTTGACGCTTGGAAGGATAGCGTGGAACGAGAGTGGTTGGTGTTAACGTGACAAAAAAAAAAAAAAAATCGTTTGTTTTGGAGAAAGAATACCGACAGGTATTCAAGGTTGTTGTGGACTCGGCGTGGAAGAGAACCAAGAAGAACAAGAAGAGTTCAAGGAATTGTTTGTGAAAAAAGTTTGGACAAACACAAGCAACAACAACAATGACGAAAGAAAAAAAAACAACTCGTTTTGTTTTTTGAAAAAATAATACCGAGAGGTATTGAAACTTTTGTGGCAAAGGAGACTTAGAATTCGAAGAAAAAGAAAACAAAGGATTCGCTTGGAAGGATACCGAGAATGACTAAGGTTTGTTTGGAAGGGAAGCCGTGAACAAGAAGGAGTCTAGGGTACGTTTTGTGAAATAGGATTCAAGTCGAACACAAAAGGAGAAAGCAACGTGGAAAAGTTAGTAATACCGAAAAGAAAAGGGGAACTCGTTTGCTTTGTTGGGACAAAAACAATTCGACACAAAAAAGGGGAAGCCGAGAGTTTCCTACTTGTTCTTGCGAATTGATTTTTGTGAGAAATAAATAACGAGGCAACAACAACAATACATTGGTCAATATCGAAAAGAAGAGCGACAAATTGTTGGGATTTGGTGATTATTAACGCAGAGACAAGGGAAAAGAAAAGACGTTGTTGGTATAACATTCAAGCACCAATACACGAGAGGGAATACGATTGTGTTTAACACAACAACAATGTCACAATTCAAAATTTCTGGATTTCTATTTTAATAACTAGTATAGAAGTTTTACTTTCATACTATTAGGAAATCCCGAGAACTATTTACTGATCCCATATTACTAGGATTCCTGAAAAACTATTTCTATTTCCCGTATTAATAGGAATACCATACTAGTTAGAAAATCCCAGACATTAGAAAGTGAAGATCGTACGCACACTTAAGATGTCTACCGACAATCTTAACACCGCTTTAATCACACAAAAACCCGTAACACCTATGACACACTATCAATGCCCTAAGTTGAAATCGACAAACTACAGAGTTTGGTCAATTCAAATTAAGGTTATACTTGAAGCACAAGGTTTATGGGAAATGATAGAACCTAAGGAAGATACGCAGGAAGATGATAAAAGGGATAAGGCAATAACTGCCTTCCTTTATCAAGCGTTGACCGAAGATGTGATTTTACAAGTGGCGGGTTGTAAAACGGCAAAAGAATTATTGGAATCATTAAAGAAAAGACACGTTGGAGAAGAAAGAATGCAGCAAGCACGGTTACAATCATTGATGATTGGATTCAAACACTTCAAATGAAGGAAGATGACACGGTGGATGCATTTACGGCTAAACTAAATAGCTATGCCACTAAGGCTAAAGAATTAAGGAAAACCTTGGATGAATCACTTTTAGTACGAAAACTATTAGACTCCACACCAGATAGGTTCATTCAAATAGTAGCATCCATAGAACAAACAAATGATCTTAATGACGTTACCTTAGACGAGATGATTGGAAAACTCAAGGCATTTGAGGAAAGGATAAAACTCCGGAAAGGAGGACAAGTAGAAAGCCAGGAAAACTTACTATTCACACATGGCGAACACTCGAGAGAAGGAAGACGTTTTAGTAAACGCGGAGGTAGATCAAACTTTTCACGAGGAAACTGGACAAAAAAAAAAGAAACAAATATGACTCTAAAGAGGAAAGCTCAACTCACAAAGGAAAGTCAAATAGGAATAAACGTGAGTGGGATATGAGCAAAGTACGATGTTACAAGTGTGGAAAGCTTGGACATTATAAGAAAAACTGCAAAGAACCATCAACAACTCAGGAACAATCAAACCTTATCTTAGAAGACGAAGAACCATCACTATTAATAACTACACAAGAAACTGAACACGAAGAAGTACTGTTGAATGAAGGACATATTCACCCCCGAAAATATGCTACAGAAGATATAAGCATATGGTATTTGGATAACGGTGCGAGTAACCATATGACGGGAATTAGGAGTCATTTTAGAGACATCGACGAACACATAACAGGACGTGTACGTTTTGGATATAGATCGTATGTAGAGATAAAGGGAAGAGGCTCTATACTGTTAGGTTGTAAGAACCATGAACAAAAGATAATATCGGATGTATACTACATTCCAAACCTTAAGAGCAATATACTAAGGGTGTGTTTGTTTCATTAAGATGTTTTGTGTCTGAATCTGACTACCACATCTTACTAGTAAGAGGTGGCTAGAAAGTCTAAATCTGAACGAAATGATGTTGTTTGTTTTTGTATAATTGTCCGAATGATTTTAAGTGCTCGTTTTTACAATTTGTTTATTAAACCAACGCAATGCGATAATAAGTAACTTATGTAAATATGAAAAAGACTTTTTATCAAAAATATAACATAGTTAATAAACAATCAAATATATTATATAAAGTTTACAAAACGAGTAAGAGGTAGTAAGACAAGTCCCCCACCTCTTACTGAGTAAGATGTTATATGTCTAACTGGGTCTTACTCAAAAGAAAAAAAACAAACAAGCAAAACGTCTGCCCACCTCTTACTGGTAAAAGTAAGAGGGAGTAAGAGGGCTAGTAAGATTTAAAAAAAAAAAACAAACACACCCTAAGTCTAGGACAACTCACGGAGATAGGTTATAAGATCATCATGGATGGAAATATACTGACTTTTTATGATAAGAATAAGAAGCTGTTGATGAAGATAGAAAGATCTAAGAATAGAATTTACAGTATTAAATTGAAAATAGAAGCACCCATATGCCTTTTAGAAAATGTAGATAACTAAGCATGATTGTGGCACCCTAGATTAGGTCATCTAAACTTTGACGACATCAACAAGATGACAAGGAAGGGTCTAGTAGAAGGAATACCAAGAATAAACCATGCAGGACATATTTGTGATGCATGTTTATTAGGAAAACACACTAGGACATCGTTTCCAAATCAAGCTAAGTTCAGATCAAAGAAACCTTTGGATTTAGTATATGGAGACCTTTGTGGCCCTATAAGTCCAGCCACACACTCTGGAAAGAAACTCATTTTCTTGTTAGTGGACGACTGTACACGTTTCATGTGGGCCTACTTTCTGACATCGAAAGATCAAGCATTTAACACCTTTAAGGAGTTTAAACAACAAGTTGAAATGGAAATGAGAAAAAAATTGAGGATGCTAAGAACATATAGGGGAGGTGAGTTCACATCTAATGAATTCACCAAGTACTGTAAGGAAAATGGAACAGCACGACAGTTGAAAACACCTTACTCACCTCAACAAAATGGAGTTGTGGAGAGGAGAAATAGAACAGTGCTATCTTACCATTAAATTTTTGGGTAGAAGTAGTCAGACACACCATTTGTATACTAAACAGGGTACCTACAAGAGCCCTGCTAGATAAAACGCCATATGAGGCACTCTACAATAGAAAGCCAAATCTGGAAAACCTAAGGATATTCGGATGCACAGCTTATGCCAAAGTAACTATACCTTACTTACAAAAGCTGGATGATAGAAGCATACACATGATTCACTTAGGAGTAGAGGAAGGATCGAAAGCATGTAGGTTATATGATCCAAAAGGAAAAAGGAAACATGTTAGTAGGGATGTAAAGTTTATGGAAACAAAACCGTGGGATTGGGATAACAACAGAGAGGAAACAAGTACACAAGGCTCATTTTGGGCAAGTTTTGTGGTAAAAGGAGTCGAAAATAGAAACACTAAATTAGTCAACTCAGAAAACAATGACAACACCTATCAGGAACAGGAACCTATTACTGCTCCAAACTCTCCGGTCACCCCACTAACATACACTTACAACCCACACTCAGAAGAGGAAGAAGATGCTACTATTAGTTCAATCAAGAACTCAGAAGATAGATTTGATGACACACCAATACAAGGTCTCAAGGCCTTAACGGAAATATATAAGTATGCACATAGAGTTGAACCTCAAAGTTTACTATTTATGAAAGAAGAACCACATACTTACAAGGAGGCTTCAACAGATAAGAAATGGATCGAGGCCATGGAAATTGAACTAGATTCAATAAGCAAGAACAACATATGGACTCTTACTACTTTGCCTACAAATCAAAAGGCAATAGGACTTAAATGGGTCTTCAAGACCAAGAGAGATGCAAAAGGAGAAATCATCAAATACAAGGCACACTTAGTAGCAAAAGGTTATGTACAAGTGTTGGAATCACTCCTAAACCTTATTCAAGTGTTAGTTACACATATGTAATAGTTAGCTTATTATGGCCTTTATGTTTGTTATTAGCCTTAGGCTTATGTAGAAGGCCCATAAGCCTAGGCCTTAGTCCATTAAGGAAAGGATGGAAACTAGGAGTGTTGCCCTAGCTTTCCTCCTATAAATACCTAATGTAAACCTTCATTTGAAGGTTGGTTGTTCTAGTTATTCTCTCTTTCACATACCTACGCCTAACCGTCTAAGTCTATACGTGTGTGTGTTTGGATACTTGTTCAATCGCCTCTCTATCTTTCTTATAAGCTTGTGGGTAACCCTTGTGACCTAACAAGGTATCAATCGCCAAATAGTTGGGTGCGACTTTTGTTTTTGAAGTTTTTGGTTTTGTGTCTACGCTGCGTAAAGTTAACGTATTCTTTGGTTCGCTTAAAAACTTGTTTTTACACTATTTAATCCAAGATTCTTGTACTTTCAATGTTTTAAGGTGTTAAAATACTTGTTTTTGGCAAAAGTTTCAAACTTTATGCGTGGATCATTGTTTTTGAACTAGTTTTTATTCGTGGGTGTAGTTCTACGATAACCTGTTTTAAGGGCTTTTGATCATCAAGTTTCACACTTTTGTGTATTTTGGTGTTATTGAAGCTATTTTATCACACAAAAACCGGTTTAGAAACACTTTTGGACGAATCGGTTACGAGCATTTCTACGCAGTAGTAAAACCCTAAAACTACGTGTAAGTGCCTCCTTGGTTTGATCTTCATTTTCGTGGTTTATTCCGTGTTTTCTTACTTGGATAAGTCCGAAAATACGTCGACTTTGGATATCTTTTGCACGCGTGAGTGTAAAAGATCGATTGGGATAAAACCCTAAAATTACGCGATAAGCATAAGCTTACGTTAGAAATCCTACTCATAAGATTCATCTTACGCGTAAACCTAGTCTTACGCATAAGGGAATCCTACGCCTAACTTTCTACGCCAAATTTTGTTCACGATAGCTTTAGGCTTTGTCTTTCTCTACTTACGCGTAAGCTAAATTCTACGTAACCTCTAATTGTGCGAACTTTGGTGTTTTTACGCATAAGTGCTACTTGGTTCTTGTCTCTTCTACGACTAAGGACACTTCATCAACAAAGGTTCATTCGACTACAAAGATCCATTTTACCAACACAAGTTTTCAACATGTCACAACCACCATACTCTAACTATTTCCCTTACACTTATCCTCAACGCCAACAACAACTAAGTCCACAACATCAACAATGGAATCAACAACAAGCAATTTATCAACAACAATTTAATCAACAACATACTCCACAACTTGCCGCAGAATCAACAAACTCAAATGGTTCAACCACCACCAAGTCTTCAAGTTCAACCGTACACAAATGAATTCAACCAACATCCATCAAGGAACACTATGAAGGAACCCACTTGGTTTGCAAAGATGTGTGAAGCTTTAGCACCAACAATCAATTCATGAGGTCGGATCACTTGATAGACCTCCAATGCTCACTCCAGGAAACTACGATCAATGGGTGATAAGGTTCTTTAGGTTTTGTGATCTAAGAAGCCACATGGAAAGTTCTTAAAGAAGGTTATCTTGGAAGGTCCATTTGAGATGCCTACTATCATTGTACCCGGAGATCCAAATGCTATTCCACCAAGAGATGAACAAACAAACATTGCTACTTGTAGACTTGAATCCTCAAGAAATTCTACACTATGAAGCTGATGAGCTTGCCATGGAATACATCCTTTTAGGATTACCAAACCCAATTCTTCATAGTGTTGATGCTCAAAAATTGCAATGAAAATGTGGGATCATATTCGCCTTCTTATGGAAGGATCTGCATCAATCAAGAAGATTTGGAATCCAAAATTTACTTGGCTTATGAACACTTCATGATTGAACCCGGAGAGACACTAGAGTCTTATCATCATCGTTTTTCAGACATCATCAATGATTTGGATAAACACAACATCATCATGCCAAGAATTGCGTTGAATACTAAGTTCCTGAGTAGTCTTGGTCCTAAATGGGAGAAGTATGTCATTTTTCTCCATCAAGCGAAGAACATGCATCATTCTACCTACGGATTGTTGTACGATTAATTGAAGCCTCATGAAAAGGAAGTTGATCGGGAAAGGATTCTCCGTGCTCAAATTGCTCCACCAACACATCCGAAAAATCAACAACTTGCCTTATATGCTTAAAACAGGTTATTCTCCTCAACCAGAACTCAACCAATCCTGCTAATCACACCACACATGATCCTTCACAACCTCCATCTCAACAAACTCAATTGGTTCCATACAACAACAATGCTCAACCGAAGCTAATGAGGAACCGATCCGAGAAGCATTGCAACAAGGACTTGCTATGATTGCTAATGCCTTTAGCCGTTATACTAACAAATCCAACAACCGTATTCGTTCCTCATCTAATACAAGGAATCAAGCTGTTGTTAACAATGGACGAGTTGAAGTTCAAGATCGGTTATGGTCGCCGATGGGCGGTGGTCAAGGGTTTAATGCTATGGGTAGGAATAACAACAGAGCTCAAATGGCGGAACAGGGAAATGCTCAGAATGGGTTGAATGGTCTTCGATGCTACAACCGCAATGAGATGGGACACCTGGCTAATGCATGCCCAAAGCCAAGGACTAAGGGCAGTGCTTATTTCAATGAGGCTCTTCTTTTGGCTCTTAAGGATGAAGCTGGTGGAACTCTCACGACAAAGAACGAGCTTTATGGCAAATGCTTGACTCAGATGATGATATGGAGGACTTGCGGGCCAATGCAAATTGTTATGTTGATGGCTAATATGCATGAGTTACACATGAGTGACACAGGGCCCGGTGTATGACAGCGATGGCTTGTCTCAGTACCCAACAAACCATATTTATCTATGATCTCATATCTCCGCCAACATTCAATCCGCAAGGCTCGGAATGTACAAAATGAGTCGTCCACATCTCATTCCGACGATTTTCAACTAGACCCCGTTGTTATATTTGACGATCAAGATGACCAAACGGTTTCCCTTGATAATCAAATTGACTCGTGGTTATACTTGGAGGATCTAAGTAATGATCATGTTGTGACTCACATTGAACACGTAAATTTTGCCTCATCCAGAATTTTGCTCGTTTAATACAAGACCAACAAACCATAGTGGAAGAATGTCGTGCAATTAATCGGGACTTGAAAAGTAAAAATGCACTATTAACAAAGGATTTTGAATGTTTACAAAAGCAACTCAACTTTTTCAAAACTCAAGAAAAATGTGAAAACGGTTTTGAAGCGGCCTTTGCCAAATCTTATCAAAACGAAAAATATTTAAACCAGGATGCATGATCTAGCCGCCTAAGAATGCTTTGTTGTCAGAAATAGAACAACTGAAACATGAACATAAAAAGCAAATTAACGCTCTCACCTTGGAAAATCAAAAGCTAAGGCCGAAAGTTGTTAACTTGTCAAAAACAGTTCTCTGCATACAAAAGCATTCAACGAAACGAATAGATGATCATCTTGAAGCAATCATCGGCTTGCAAAACAAACTTAAAGAGTTTAAAACTGTTGTTTACAAACATGGCGAGTCGGTCACACCATTGAAAAGTTTACTTTAAAACCAAATCCAAATGGATATGGACCGAATCTTGCCGATTACAAACCTAAGCTTTCAACCAAAGCATTCAAACCAAATCACGAAGTTTCCAAAGCGAATATAAAATTGATGATTATGTTATGAGTGTTGTTGAATATCATCGTCAAGAGGAATTAGATGCAGAAGACGAGAGTCGATCAAAATTAAAAAAGTTGTTTACAACAAACCTTTTAACTATTCAAAACGGTCACTTTCGTCACACCAACGGATTCTTCTAACACACCAAGGGTTATCATCAAAACACATGAGTCTTCTAATGTTAATCCCCAACCGGATTATGCACAAATTTATGGTCCTTTACCTTCCATCAGTGAAGTAAATTCAAAACCGAAAATCAAAAATTCTTAGATAATTTGACATTTTCATGGCTGACCTCAAAATTTTACAACATGAGATAGAATATCATTCTAAAATCAAAATTGATCATTTTCAACGCCTTGGCGGGAGAACAAAGAGACATTTTTCCGAAAAATCTTTTACCTAACGTTAAAAATTTGAAAAATTGTGCATTAGCTTGGGAAAAGGATTTTCATAAGGAACTTGGAGTGATGAAGGTCGTTTTGAGAAAACGAAACATCTATTTCTAATACTAAACGTAAAAGAAAATGTTGAGAAAAGATGTTGATCGACTCTTGGAAGATGTCATCTCGTGGCCGATGTTCATAATGCCGTGTTTTGAATTCTTTGTCATATGCATTTGATCATATCTCGCTGATACTTGATTCGTGGTGGTAAATGTTGAGAACACGATAATGTGCTTCGGATCGAGTCCTTAACAGTTGAAAACAAACGATTGTCAAACGAACTTTCAAATGCAATACGTCGTCTTAATTGGTGTCAAAAAGATATTCACGATCAACAACTTGCTTTTCAACACAAAATCGCCTGGGCCATGCAAAACCTTCGATTCTAAAATTGAGCAACTGGATGATCAAAGCGTGTCTTTTAAGTGTGAAATCTCAAAATATGAACAAGAACTTGTAAAAGTTAAAAGGAATATGGTGTCATATTTGATTTACTCAAAAGACTCGTGATGAAGCATCAAATGAACTTGATCATTATCTTGCACACACTAAAGAAGTTATGCATTTTGTTGGAAATGTTCGGTCTAAAAATCAAGATCTAATTCACACTATCTTCAAGTTAAGAGAAATGTTAGGAAAGTATGAACAACTTCGCCAACCATCATTAAGAGATTAGCCAAGAACACTTAGTACTCATGAACCTAGAATCCTCTCTGCCAAATCACAAGTTGCTAACGTATTCCTTTCTTGAAACAGGAAGAATAGTTGCATCTTTTCCAAATGTCCAGACTTCACATCCTAGAAGCACTAAATCAAGAATAGGAAGTCGCGACCTAAGAAAAGATCAATAAGGAATGCTAAAGTAGAAGAACACCCTAGGACTATGAATAAGACTCACGCTTGTTCCTCCACTATAGATATTGGCGCCCCGCAAATGTAATAGAAATAGTGATGTAACGAATGCTAAACCGTTAAGTATTTTGATATTCACCGATGCACCTTGTGATATTTGTCAAAAGTATGAATTTCGATTGTCATGATAAATGTGTTGCTAAAGCTATCATCTCTCGTTTAAGGAATCCTAAGAACCGAATACCTCTAGGCCCACTAATCTTTCTAAGTCATGCTTTTGGTAGACCACCCTCTTTAGATTCTAAGAAACTCATTGCTGTCCCCGTAGCTCCAGCCACCTCCTGAATATAGTACCACCTAGTGAATTCACTAAGACTAAAGCAAAGAGTAGTTATAGATGGCGGAAATGGATATATAACACACTAGGATTTAAGTGGATACCTAAAGCTATTGATGTGTGTATATCTACTAGACCTGCTACGGAACCCTCTAACATTTTGGGTTCCACATCTACTTCTATTCCATCCGTCGCTGTGTAATGCGTGATGATCATTCTGGATTATTGATATGATGTGTTCCCGACATGACGACGCAATCTTAAACCGTTATCAAACTTTATTGCAAAGTTCATTGCAGCACCAGTTGTTCGAATGATCACTTCGCAACTATCATGGGCTACGGAGACTATGTCAATGGGAACATCGAAATCAGCAGTGTTTACTATGTGGAAGGCCTCTACCATAATGCTTCAAGAGGTCGGCTGTGATGGAGATTTATAGGTTGCTTTCCGGGAGAAAACTTGTTTCATTCGTGATCTACAAGGAAATGACCTTATGTCCGATCGCAATTCTAGTCTCTACACTATCTCTATGAAAGACATGGTTGCTTCATCTCCCATTTGTTTACTTTCAAAGGCAACATCAACAAAATCCTCGCTATGGCAACCGTCCGTTCTCACATTTAAACTTTCAAACCATCACCAACCTTGGTCGACACAAACTAGTTGAAGGACTCCCACGGTTTCGGTATTCTAAAGATCACCTTTGCTCAAATTTCAGAAAAGCGTAAAAGCTCATTTTCATTCAAAGGTGGAACACGTCAATGATGTTCTTCATCTTCTTCACATGGATTTGTGTGGCCCGATGCGTGCAAACGATCAATGGCAAACGCTACATCTTAGTAATTGTTGATGACTATTCACGCTGAACTTGGGTCTACTTTCTTTGAAGCAAAGATCAAGCTCCACGATGATCATCACCTTTCTCAATGAAAATACAAGTTCACTAATGCAACAATCGCCTTCAATCGTAATGATAGAGGCAATCAATTTGTTAATCAAACTCTTCATGAATTCTATGAGAAAGTGGGAATTCAACATCGACATCTATTGCACGCACACCAAAACAAACGGAGTTGTCGAAGACGAAACCAACGTTAGTGGAAGCCTGCAAGAACAATGTTAATCAATGCTAAACTTGCATTACTTATGGGCGTAGTTTCTCCATCTACTACATGCTATACTAAAAACCGTTCTATGATCACAAAACGCCACAACAAAACACCTTTTGAGTTTGTCCACAACAGAAAACCGAATCTCAAACACTTTCATGTATTTGGATCTCTTTTCTATCCGAATAATGATCGTGATGACTTTGGAAATCTCAAAGCCAAAGCTGACATTGGAGTCTTTATCTGACATCGTGATAATCCAAAAGGTTTCCACTGGAATCGTCGCATAAAAACAGTGATGGAAACGATTCATGCTCATTTTGATGAACTTACGGATATGGCTTCCGAAATACAGCTTGGAACCCGGACACAACCGCTTAAACTTCCTCAACCCCATCATCACCGAACAAAGCCCCCACCACTCGTCAACAAATGGAAAGGTTATTTGCTCACGTTCTCAAGCGATCTATATTGATGAACGTGTTCCGTGTATCCGCTATCGCCGCTCAACCGATAATACTCTTATACCGATACACCGCTACAACAACTACAGAAGATGCACCTACACCGCTTGACTCCATCAACAACAGTTGAACAAACCGCTTCCAACAATGATGAAATCGCCGATGATATTCTCGAATGAAGTACCCCACCCTCGCGATTTTGATCCAAATGCGTTCTTCAACCCGTGTTATGAGACCGCTGCACTGGGGATGTCGCTGAATCTTCAACAAACCATTTGAATCCTCGGACCGCGACAATGTATACCAACATCAACCCTCCACACATAGGGACGAAAGACCATCCTCCGAAAACATTATTGGCAACCCAATCAAATCATTGCTAAGAGACAACGCCACACCAGACGGTGAACATTGCATTTATGCACTCACCGCTCCGCCAATCGAACCTAAAACATCAAAGACGAATGATAAAAGACAACTGGATTGAATCCATGCAAGAAGAACTCAACCAATTCAAACGTCTTGAAGTATGAAAACTGGTTGAAAGACCAACAGAGTCTACGCCATTGGTCTCAAATGGATTTGGAAAACAAATTGATGCCGAAGGAAATGTTATCGTAATAAGTCACGCCTCGTGGCTAAGGGTTATCGCCGTGAAGAGGGTATTGACTTTGAAGAATCTTTTGCCGTTCTCGCCTTGAGGCTGTTCGATATTTCTCGCGTCATGCTCATATGAATATTGATTTGTTCGATGGATGTCAAAACCGCTTTCAATGGACAACTTAAAGAAACGGGTTTATGTCACCAACCGATGGATTCGTTGATCCCGAAGTTTCGAATCATGTCTACAAACCTAACAAAGCTCACGATGGTCTCAAACAAGCTCCTCGGGCATGGAAAATGATAAGCTATCATCATTCCTCATTGCTAATAATTTCACCAAAGGTTCGGTTGACCCAACTCTTTTATACAATATCACGGGCACATTTCTTAATTGTTCAAATTTAAGTGGATGACATCATTTTTGGGTCTACACATAAAAAGTTTTCAATCGATTTTGCAAAACTAATGAAGAAAATTTTTGAAATGTCCATGATGGGTGAACTCACGTTCTTTCTTGGACCGCAAGTTCATCAATCACCCCGTGGTATTTTCTTGAGTCAGTCCAAATATGCCCTTGAATTGTTAAACAAATTTGGAATGAAAAACTATGACACCTATGCCACACCAATGGCTCATACCAAGAAGCTAGACGCTGATTTACATGGGAAATTGGTGGACCCTACAAAATACCATAGTATTATTGGTCTCTCATGTATCTAACAGCTAGCGACTGATATTGTCTTTGCCGATATCTTTGCTCTCGCTATCGGGCCGCGACCAATCAAACCCACCTCTCGAGGCTAAAAGAATCCTCCATACATAAAGGGAACCATTAACTTGGGATCCGGTATCCGCGATTCGGTTTTGAACTAATCGCTTTTTCGACGACCACGCAGGATGCTTAGACTCACGGAAAAGTACTTCAGAGCTTTACAATTTCTTGGTGATAAACTGGTGTCATGGCAATCAGAAGGGATTGTACATCACGTCTCAACCGAGCGTAATATGTAGCCATGTCGCGTTGCGCTCAAGTCATTTGGATGAGAACACAACTCAAAGACTATGGTTACGATTTGACGTAATCTCATGTACCGCGACAATCGGAGTGCCATTATGCATCTCGCGGCAACTCGGCCAGCGAATCAAAGCACATCGATCTTCATATCATTTCATCAAGGATCATGGAACAGTACCGTTGAATTATATTTTGTGGTACGTAATACCAATGGTGCATCTTCTCACCAAAACCTTGCCTCCCGCTAGGTTTAATGAGTTGGTCCAATGGATTGGTATGCGCGATGTTTGACTCAAGAGGAATTGATGACCTCCTAAAACGCCTTTAAAACTGTCAAACACCAAAATCTCTTATGTAAATAATTCTTTTCAAAACAAAAAGTATAAAATCGATAAAACAACAAAAATATTCTTCTATCTATTTTTTTCAACATTGTGGCAATGTTCGTCAACACTATAATCTTCAAAATTCAAGATTTTTTCGATCTAGTGTTGAGGGGAGAAAATAATCACTTAACTGCTTCAAAACATCTGCAATACTGCATGTTATATTACCCCTGTTTCTTTTATCAATGGTGGTAAACTTTTCTCGTTAAATGACACTCTAACTACTAAAATTTATAACCTTTCAATATTTCTAAAGTCAAGGGGGAGTGTCGTCAAGTTTCTTTCCTATAACCTTTGTTTGGTAACCAAAATGGAAGTTAAATGGCTTTGTTTGAAAAAGGAAGAGGTGGAGAGACCAAAACTGTCAAAATGTTAAAGTTACTTTTAATAAAAACACCTCCCACCTACTTTTACTACATTATTTAATACACACAACCATATTCATCCTATGCTAAGATTGAACCAAGAAAACTTGTTTTGATCATCATTTTGTAAGTGTTTTAATGATCTTAACATGTTCTTAAGCTAAGGTTTTAATCTCATGCAAATCCAACGGCTAAAGTGTAGCTACGGATTAGTGTTCTACCATACAGCATGTGAACACATAATCATTATGTGTGTGTTTTTGATTATATGGATAGTGTCAAAACGTTTCTTATACATCAAGTACACCATTTTAACATTAAAACCCACCCAGAAACACTTATTAATGATTTTTGAAAATTAGGGTTTATGAGTCGATTTGGGTTTTTCCAAATGTGAAGTGTTTTGGTCTAAAAAGATTGTTGTTGGTCATATGTTGTTGAATTGATGATTTCCATGGTTGTTAACCACCCATAAACACTAATTGTTTAACAATTTGGAATTAGGGTTTAATGTTCATGACTTTGGGTAATTTTGATTCTCAACGAATTAGATGTTAATACTTGGCCTAAAGACTTTAACAACACTTCTAGACCTACCGTAATTAATATGGTGTAAATCCTATGGTTAAAAAATCATACGCCAATTTTAAACCTTAGGGTTTTGACCTACGCGCGTATGACTTTCTACGCCAGAATCAGATAACGAATGATTCATGCCATGTTTTGTTGATAAAATGAAGTTTTGTGTTAATGTTAATGATTTTGACTTATCCGTCTTGCTACGCATAATATTCGTGAATCAAGGTCATTTGAACTCACGATAAGGATTACCCTACGCGCTGTCAAGTTATGCTGTAGAATAATCCTACGCATAACTATTAAGGTTCTACAATGGACTACGCCAGATCCTCGAGGAAGGATGCGCGTAAATGACCCCACGCGATAAGGTCTACTCTACGAAGCCTTACGCTGCATGGCGTATACACGCCACGCTGTAAGCTTCCATAAGGTCCCTTTTCCCTACGCTGTAACATTTCACGCCGTAGTTAGGATCCTACGCGTAAGCTTTCGCCTACCAGTATATCATCTCTCATATCGCCAACTTTGCCAAACTACGCTTAAGCCCTGATTGACCTTCATAATGAATTGTTACGTACAAACTTGTAAATAAACCAATCATAACGCCACCTAATCCAATAATGTCACTAATAAACTTAATCGCTTGATATGTTGTGAACAATAAGTGATAACATAAACTTTAAAACTTAAAGTTAACTAACTCATCAAACATTTCACGACTCACATTGGACTATTGAACAAACAAGTGACTTAGGACTCAACAATCATTAATAATCATTATCTACATTCAATAACTAAGACAATAAGACCTTCTGTTGACTAACATTATGTCTTTCGATATGTTGGTTCTTTGGCTAATGTTATTTGCATCACCTACATGGTCGGACAAATGAATGTGGATGCACCGAGGTTCTCACCATTGCTGATATCTTCCTAAACGGTTATCTGAGAAAGATTGGAAAGAACAACCTTAGGGTTGACTTTGACACCCTCACATGCTCGTAATCTCATGCTTGTTCATCAGTAAAGGATGAATCTCTCAGAATCATCCACTACTGCAACATACCACACTCCATCCTTCTATGAGGGATCCTGGTGCAAAAGAAAGGACACTTAATCACAAACTAGTCACTATCACTCCCGGCCGACTCACGGCTGTCCTCATCATTCTACGACATCGCCCAACCTAATTTCTTTGCTACCCCTACTGAAGAGACAGCCAAATTTCGATAGATATTGGTTATGATGAAGCTTCGTGAATCATTAAGCACTCTCACGGGAGTCAAGAATATTCCTCAACCATGGAGAACACTCTACATGATCATCACCAAATCGTGGTTCGGTTCGACATACATGAAAGCATCCCAAGCTCATGGAACTGCAAATTTTCTAATCGTTGATCAACAAGAAGGACATTGAAATCGGCACCATATGGGAGGACATGATGCTATTTCACAAGAAGTTGGCTCAAGATTCCTCTGTCGATACACAAACCTGCTGATCCGTAGAGTTTGGACTTCATCCCGATATCCCCTGAGGCTCAATGACCCGATAATCACGCACATATTAATCGAACCCATATTATCCGTCGTAATCAAAGAATCGCACAACAAAGAAACAGGGTACGGTATTACCCGCACCTTCTAACCAACAAATCAAAAAGCTTGAATCATATAAAAGGTATCAAGAGTATAGTTAAGGCAAAGTTGGTAATTTGAGAGAAAATCTTCGGTACACCTACTGGAGGACCGCAAAGGCAAATACCAAGAATGCTTACAAGTAATAAATATTTATAGAAGCCCCAAAAGGAATCCTCCTCGTAAGCGGATTGTTCGAAGGAAGTCAACCTATTCCCACACCCGAATCAAAAAAGCTTGTGGACGAAAGCTCAAGGTACCGACACACGCATTTAAGAGATTACCTACTCAAACCAGCAGCGAAGACACAATCCTTGTAACAAACCTCCAAGTCCTCAAGCCGATAAAGGAAAAGGAAAGACTCGCATTTGAAAACGCATGATGAAAGCTCGATGATGAAGAAAGAGCAACGGATATTTCATACAGGAAGAAGTTTAATATCGTTAGACACCTTCAAAAGGCTGAAGAATTTGCTAAAGACCAAATGGGTGGTCCCGAGGATCAAGTGGTGTCGCTCACTCGAACCATCTCCGATGCGTTAATCAACCCGAAGGGAGTCGGTGCCACTCTTGTGCAACAACAAAAGCTTGTGGAGGATACTATCGAATATGAGTTCGAGGAACCAAACCGAGAAGTCCGAAAATATAAAGATGTTGATTATGATACGCTTCTTCTAGATAGTCTCCAAGATGATCAAAGGAAGAAACCTTCAACTCGGGCGATCCGTAGTCTCCTCATATCTTCATCATCGATCATCTTCACTCCTCACCACCACCATCAAAAAGATCAACTAAATCATCATCCATCCGAAGAAACCACTAAATTCGCTTTCAAGCTTCCATGAACGGATTACCAAAGTTGCCAAACAAGTCGAAAGAAAGACGTGCTCAACAGAATCTTTGTCGATCACATACGCGATCTCATGACGAGCATGAAAAGATGAAAGGAGAAAGGAAGTTTGTTCGTGAATTCAAGAAAAATCACCGCCAAGAGGAACTGAACGAAACGATCGGCGGCTAACACTAAAAGTACCTTCGAGACGCTCCTAAAGTCACAAAGGAGTTGTTCACCAAACAACTTTATCCAAATCTTATCGCCAAGCAAACTATTCGATCAACGCCTTAACCTAAAGCCAATCAATCCAACCGATCCCAGTAGTTTTCTCGATAATGAATTGTGGCCACGCTTGTCACAACTAACCGCATCGACCGATTACATTTACTGATGAAGGAAAGTCAAGCTTCGGCATTGCCGGACTTCAACAACTTCGCTTGTAGATTCAAGTCGACAAGTCTAAACGCCCCAGAGACGAATTAAGACAAGGATAAGGATAAAGACTCAGACCTAAACGCCGGGCGCCAGTCAGGAATCTTCTATGATGCAACCTCCTCCACAATCCCTCGCTCAACAAAAAATCTCCTCCTCGCTCTTTCTAACGAAAACCTCGTGATCTATTCCGAAGCTACCACCGACTAAAACCGATGATCACTTTCAGTATGCTGTGGTGACGATGAAGAGGTCCTTGAGCCCCTACAACACCCCACCTCTCCCAAACAAGTTCAGAAACCGTAATCATCATCTAGCCTTCTCAAAAAGAAGAAGAAGACGCGCTCGTGACCGACGTCAGTATCATGGC
>OU343224.1:198229191-198376489 GCA_910596185.1 Chrysanthemum makinoi | reverse complement strand
AGTACAATAACGGTCCGAAGGACAAACTTTTATGCCAGTTGTTGCCTAAAGATTGATTCTCCAGGCAAGGTTCGATGTGACTCTGGTTAGTAGTTGCTTGGAGATTAATTCCCACGCAAAGTGTGTTGGGTCTTTAGCCCTTTTGGGCTTGTTTTGGTCTGCTATGATCGTATGAGTTTTAGCTAATAGGCAAAACTCACGTATGCTATCACAATACATCTTATGCTTTACGGTTATAGCTGTCATTAAGTACTTGATTAAAGGTACCAATTACATTGTTTGTTTATTCTAGAGCCTGGGTAAAAGTCAAGTCCACGAGGAGGAGTCGATGTTAAACAACAAAAAACACCGGAAAAGAGTACGCTTGAGATGCATTTTAATTTACTTGTTAATAATATTTTCTATATTTGTTGTTTTCATGCTAATTTAACGGTTATGTACTTATGTTGTCTTGCATATATAGGAACATGAGGTTACAAAAGGTCCCGTTAAACGCATTAAGATAAAGGACATTGAGAACCTGAAGCTGAAGGTTAATAGCTCGTACACTCATTAATTATTTCAACGTTTCTACCGTTTTAGCTTTTAATCAGTTTGTGAAAAAACGAAGTTCTAGAAGCTTTCATAATCATAATACAATAGGGTTACAATATTACAGTTGTATTTCTGACAAACTTGATATGCAACCTGGGAAAAACCTACATGGATACCTGGTGTCCTACGACCCACACTCAATTCTGGGTATCAAAATGTATTGTTTTAAAAAATTGTCGGTTTTTTATATGTGCAACCCCCGATATTTTTGCTATTTTCTTAATAGTGCAACTTTAGCATAGCCAATGAAGTTTTCATGGTGCAATTTTTTGTACTTATGATCGGAAAAATTTTGTAACACCCTTCCGAACATCATAGGTCCGTCGGCAACCAAAGACATCGAAAGTGCATTCTAACCAAGATAATGAATTTAGCTCTAAACCGACTAAATAAACATTCTAGAACATCGAAAATGCATCCATATGAACACGATTCTAGCACTGGTTAGATATATACCAAGACATCAAAGCCCTATGACTATTCCTTCTAGTTTGTGTGAAACCAATATAAAAGTATGTAATGTGCAGAATTTAAACTTGGGTGGAGGCCTGGATGGTTATGCCATGAAATAAATGTTTTTTTTGTTTTTTTGTTATATCTACACACTTGGAATGTTGAGAATCCTTGTGACAGCCAATTTTTTTTTTTGAACGGCAAAGAAAATTTTAATAGAACTAGCAAGAAGCTAACAAAAATTACATGGGTTTAGAAAGAGCAATACAAGGGTTACAAATCCATTCAATCCAGTTTGGTTTGATTTTCTTTTTCCTAAACGTGATCCAACGGCGAGGAGAGCTTAATATTAGTTAAGATGAGCTGTTTGTTGGGCCGTTTGGTTTAAAACCATGTCGCTCGGAATCTCCATAGTACCAAAGAGTGGTTTGCACCACTACATCGAAGAAGTTCTTTAGGTTGCCGTGACAGGAGCGGGTATCTCAAAGAGTGATCGCATCTTGAAGAGTAGTGATTGAGATGCTATTAATTTGCCACCAGTCAATGATACTTTTCCAAATATCTTTTGCTACAACACATTCCACGAATAGATGCTCTTCTGTCTCAATCGCCTCATCACATATTGGGCAGCGAATGGAGTGTAGATCAATTCCTCTTAAGTCTAGGGTTTGATCTTGTGGAAGCCTTTTATGGAAGTTCTCCAAGTAAAAATGTTGATTTTCAATGGAAGAATTTTATTCCACCGCAGTAGGATATTGACGGATGAGGGTTGTATGCCTTGTAACTAATGTATGCTCTCATGCCTTTAACTGAAAGTCTGTATCATCTGCCAAACATTCCCAAGTATCGTGCAAAAGGGATAGGCGAAGTTGGGCCACCAAAGAGCAGAGATCCAGAGCTCTTGAAATTCAGCAGAAGATCTTATTGGCCTGGTCCATGACCAATTGAAAACGAGGCCTATTAAGTTGTCAGGACCAGTATTTTGTTGAAGAGCAAAAGAACAAGAGCTATAGGAACGAAATAGGATGATGAAATAAAGGTGCTCTTCACTTAACGCAGATGATGGATTGGCTTCTAGACGAAAGAGTCTTGGGAAAGTTTCTTTTAGAGAAGAGCCTCCTAACCAGTTATCAAGCCAAAAGCAAGTATTACGTCCATTTCCTATTTTTTTCTTGAAGATTGAGGGGAGGTGAATACCGATTTTCATGAGCTCATCTTTGAGCTTGACAATTCGGTACCATGGACCTGATTTAGACTTGATGATAGGTATGTCATTGAGGCCACCATCTCTACCATGTATGGATCGAATTACTTGACTCCAAAGTGCATGATCTTCATTGTGAAATCTCCACCACCACTTGCAAAGCATTGCTTGGTTACTCGAATGTAAATCACCAATGCCGAGACCTCCTTTGGATATAGGTGAGGTAGCTTTGTTCCAAGCAATCCAAAATATTTTTTTACCATCCATTGATCCTCCCCAAAAAAAATTTCTTCTAATTCCTTCAAGTTTGTCAATTACTGTTGTAGGAGCCTTGAAGGTTGAGAAGTAATATACCCCAAGGCTACCAAGAACGGCCTTTATTAAAGTGAGTCTTCCCCCGATTGACAAAGATTTCGCTTTCCATATAGAGAGCCTCCTATAGAATTTATCAACGAGATTATTCCAATTTGCACATCGAGACATTTTTGCTCCTATCGGAAGACCTAGGTAGGTGCAAGGAAAGTGTGAAGGAAGACAACCAATAGTGGAGGCTAGTGAGTTTAGTTCCATGTTAGTGACCCCAATACCAAACAATCTGCTCTTGTTGAAATTAACTTTTAACCCGGATGCAAGATGAAAACAAGTCAATATTCTGGAAAGGTTTCTTACATTCATTAACGACCATTCCCCCATTATCAATGCATCATCCGCGAATTGAATGTGTGAGACATTGATGTTATCTTTTCCCACTTTTATTCCTTGAAAGATGTTATTATTCCTAGCATGAACGAGAGCGACATTGAGAGCTTCAATTGCAAGAATAAATAGAAAAGGAGATAGGGGGTCACCTTGCCTTAAGCCTTTTTCTATTTTAAACTCTTTTGTTGGTGATCCATTGACTAAGACCGAAGCATATCCCGAGTTAAGACAAGATGAAATCCAATTTATCCATTTGACACTAAACCCCATTTGAGTCATTATAGAGTTTAGAAAAGACCAATTCAACGAGTCAAAGGCCTTCTCAAAGTCGACCTTTAAAAACATAAGTCTCTTTTTATGCTTCTTTGCCCAAGAAATAATCTCATCGACGATGAGGGGTCCGTCTATAATTTGCCTTCCTTTTATGAATGCCATTTGAACTTCTCCAATAACCGAGTGAATGACTTGTGCAAGACGATTAGCGAGGACTTTGGCGATGATTTTATATTGACATCCAATAAGACTTATCGGACGAAAATCACCAATTACAAGAGGGTCATCTACTTTTGGGATGAGAGTAATGAAGGAAGAATTACAACCCCTTGGAATGAAGGCCGAAGTCTCAAAGTCCTTAACATAGGCAAAAATATCATGTTTGACGACTTCCCATTTTTTCTTGATGAATTTAAAAGTAAATCCATCCGGGGCGGTGCTTTGTCACTCCCGCAATTCCAAACCGCATCTTTGATTTCTTGATGAGTGAAGGGTTGATCAAGGTATATTGAGTGAGCTAAATCAAGTTGTTTAAAAGAATTGCAAGAGAATGAGGGTCTTGAATGATTACTTTCCTTGAACTTTGAAAGGAATGAATGGAAAATATGATTTTTTATGATAAAGGGCTCTGTTGTCCATGAACCAAGAATATTTAGACCATTGATTCTTGAGCGATTGTATTTGGAATTGATCATACCATGGAAGAATCTGGAGTTCTCATCTCCATCCATCGTCCAACGTGCCTTTGCCTTTTGACGGAGATCAAGGATTCTACTGTTTCAAGGGCGTGAGATTTTTACTATGTTGATACGCCAAGAGTTTCGATGATGTGAGGGGTTATCTCGACTTTGCTATCAAGGGAATCCAAATCGTTTAATGTAAAGGCACAGATTGGTCGTGTTTGACCTTGGATCGCCATTGTTTGATCTTGGACTTGAGGAACTGAATTTGGTTTTAAACTTTACAGCCGGGGAGTCTGATTGATGGCCCCCAACCGAGGACCAACTAGAATTGACCAATGACCCAAACTCATTGTTAGAGAGCCATGAATTGTAAAGTTTAAATGGAATCGGTCCATAGTCAGCAAACGAGTTTGAAAGCAGGAGGGGTGAGTGATCCGAGAACTCTCTTGGCAAAGCCAAGATGTATGAATTAGGCCAACGATGCCAAAGAAATATTGTCTATGTAGTTTGCGAGCAATTTTACCAAAATGCTGCCATTTCAGTCTATCTTTGCTCATATCTGTATGTAATACTTACGTTTGGTATTTGCAGATTCAGACTAAGTCCTGGATATGTAATTTTACATATTCTCGACTTCAACTAAATTTGTTACCTTAAATACTTAGACAATCTACCAAGAGAGTGAGAGACTTCCGTTATTGACATTAAACTATTGTATAGTTATCTTCCCGGCTATAAATTGGATAGATTGGAAAATGTCTATAAATTGAATAGATTGGTCCGATAATCTATACATGCTCTATCTCACAATGTATAGTTATCTGCCCGGCTAAGTGATTGGATTATTAATGTAGTTTTTTCCGTTTAAAAAACAATTTATCTATCTGTCTATCGGTCGAACTTTGATGACATAGATTTCTAATGAAAGTTGTTGATTGTTATATACAAAAGCAGGGTCCAACTTTGGAACCACACACATCTTCTCCACTAAAGAAACCAACTAAGCAAAAGGTGACTATCAATCTTATCTTTCTGTTACGATTGTTGGTTAGGATTATTGTGACTTTGTGAGATGTTGATGGTAAAAAATGCATCTAGTTGTATCACACATATAAGGGAGTTTCGGAGTATATTGATGTACGATATCTGAAAATCCAAACGAGCATGCACTTTTTAGATATGCAAACTCGCACATCCACTACACTATACATAAACCACACATTGGTCCCAACCGGGACTTGAAGCCACAACCACTTTTATTTATTTATTGGGGAGCATTCACATTCACACGAACACCGCTAGGCTAAAGGCCCGTTGGTCCAATAATATAATTCAGTCTAAGGTGTTATATAGCCATACATTTTGAAGATCAAGGGACCATTTTATATTGTGTCATAACTGATAGCTGTAGGATTTGTTGGCTAAGGGTTGTAAGTTTGACGTCATCCAAATCTTATGGTAACCAAATAAGCATGAGACACGCCAAAGTAGACACAAGCAGTTTTACTAAGACGCTGCCAGTATTTTCATATTTATATGTTGGTCTAAGATTTGCATGATCTGTATTACACATACCAGGTTCTTTGGTATTTGCAGATGCAGGCCAAGTCTCTTAAGCCAAGTGAATAAACCATAACCACAAATCCAATAAGAGCATCCGCAACGGATCAAGTGGTTACAAGCTTTTTACTATTCTAAAAAGTCTTTTGAAGGGTTTTTTTGCATTGCAATGAAAGCTTTTTGAAAAGCTTTTGTTCAAAGACTTGGTATACATCAAGTCTTTCATCCAAGCTTTGCCTATTAAATGCCATATGCATTAAATACATTAAATGCATCAAATCTTAAACTTAAACTATATGTTAGCCTCCATATTCTTTAGTTTTTTTACAGTAGTTTATATAGGACATGTACTAGAGATGCATTGGATCAATTTGTTGAAGACTATCTTTTATTTTATTATTGGCTGCTTGCAATTGTATGCTGATTTTTGACTTGAGGAGTCATGCATACAGGAACCAGCTGAAAATATAAAAGCTCATGTTGAGGTTGGAAACATAGAGAGCCTACATAACAAGGAGTTGCAGGTAGAACTCACTTATTATTCTCCAATTTTCTTTCAGTAGGTCACTAGATTTTATTTATTTTTATTTTGGTGAAACGATGAAAGTGCATTGAATAGGATCCTTTTTGACCCGATGCTTTGGAACATATGGTTGTTGAGTTGTGGAGACTGAATGTTTTCTAGGTTCAGAACCCACGAATTAAATTAGAACAAAGCTTCTAGGACGATCAATAGATACCAGCATGCATGGTTGTAGCATTAGGTACCACGAATTAAAAGCCTACCCTTCTTTTTCATTGGTTTGGATACTCTCTAACTTTAGCAAGTTTCCAAGTCAATGTTGTTGTCCCAACTTCTTCTTGATCGATTTATTAAGTTGCAATGATTTGAATAAGTAAAATATTGTTCTATTGATTAACCTTGTAAATGATACATTACATATGTTTATATAGGTTCTGAATCGGTATTATGAACCGATGCAACCCTTCATGGTTTTCTACAGAAATAACTGCCAAGTAGTTATTATCTTCTGTTTTGACATAACTAGTCCCTAGCGTTTTTTAAACTAATACATACTAAGCAATGAATAAAGATTATCGGGTCACATTCTCCTCCTTAATCTTGATCGTTGCTTCTTGTTAAATCTTGAACTCCGAGCATTTGTCGCATCGTCGTGAACTTCAATCTTGGTAGAGCCTTTGTTAGAATATATGCTCTTTGTAGTTCTCCTCACGACGCGTCCACATTGATATGTCCATTCTCTACACATTCTCGAATGAAATGATAGCGAATGTCGATGTGTTTACTTCTTCTATGAAAACGGGTTCTGACTAGTGCTATTGCCGAAATGTTATCTACCCTCAAGTATTCTTCTTCTTCTCCGTAATTCACTAAGTAATCTCTTCAACCATAAGGCTTGACATGCTGCTGCAATAGCCGCCATGAATTATGATTCACATGATGATAGCGCCATCGTTGGTTGCTTCTGAGTACACCAAGTAATGGGTGACTCTCCAAAGTAAAATACTATTCCAGTAGTTCCTTTTCCTTGATCGGTATTGATTCCATAACTACTGTCGCTGTAACTGTAATCTTGCAACGCCTTCTTTCTTGTAAATTATCCCATGCTCCTGTGTTCCTTTGATATATCGGATTACTTGCTTTACTGCCTTTAGGTGATGATCCTTCAGGTCTTGCATAAATCTGAGTAGTCCGGACTGAATAACTAAGATCTCGGTCTTGTATGTAGTAAGTACCGAGACTTCCATTAAACTTCGTAGTAAGTTGCGTCAACTGAGTTACCATCTTCCGCCTTGACCAACTTAGTACCTGGATCCATTGGTATCTTCGTATCATTACTATCCGTCATACTCGTCTCCTTTATGATCTTGTTAATATAGCCTGTTTGCTTGATTGTGATCTCTCCTCCGTCTGTGTAACTTCTATCCCAAGGTAATAAGCTAACAATCCTAAGTCGCTCATTTCAAATTTTTCTTCCATCCGGGATTTAAAAGCTTCCAATTCCTTTCTTGGAGTGCCCGTGATAATCAAGTCATCTACATAAACTCAACAATAAGTGTAGAGTTCTTGTTTCTCTTTGTGTGATCTTGTTCGAGATTGCATTTCTTAAAGTCTAAGGACTTTAATGTTTGATCAAGCTTCACATTCCAAGCTCTCGGTGCTTGCCTTAAGCCATATAAAGCTTTAGTAAGCTTATAGACTTTTCCAGAGTTTCCTTGTTGAATAAATCCTCAAAGTTGTGTAACGTAGACTTCTTCCTTTAAATCTCCATGTAGGAATGCTGATTTTACATCTAGATGATGTACTTGCCATCCATGATATGCCGCTAATGCTATCAACCGAATGTCTCAATCCGAGCAACCTGCAAATACTTCATCGGTCTATCCCTTGTTCTTGTACATAACCTTTTGCTACTGCTGCTTTATATTTGATGATGTTTCCTTTTGCATCCCTCTTGGTCTTGTAAACCCATTTGAGTCCTATTGCCTTCTGATTCTCTGGCAATGTTGTAAGAGTCCATGTATTATTCTTGTTGATTGAATCCAATTCAATCTTCATGGCCTCAATCCATTTCTCGTCTGATGCTTCCTCCTTGTAGTTACGGGTTCTTCTTCCAGTAAATAACAAGCTTTGTGGTTCAACTCTACGTGCATGTATATATATGTCTGACATGTTTCTATATTCACGCACGTGTATCATCAAATTTATCTCTTGAGTTCTCCATAGAACTAATAGTAGCTTCTCGTCCACTTGAGTGTGGGTCGTAATGGTATGCTTTCGGTGTGATTGGTGAAACAGATCGGGAATCTGATCTTGTTCATGGATACGTGTCACATCGTCTGGTTGACCGGTGTAAGGTTTTCATTGTCAACTCCGCTTCACTACAAAACTAGCCCAAAAGGTGTCTTGTGTGTTCGTATCTCCTTCATCTTTGTTCCAATCCCACGGTTTTGTTTCCATAAATTTTACGTCCCTACTAACATGTTTCTTCTTGGCTATAGGGTCATATAGCCTACATGCTTTTGATCCTTCCTCTACTCCTAAGTAAACCAATGGAATGCTTCGTCGCCCAAATTTCTTTAAGTGAGGTATCGTTATCTTTGCGGCCGCGTGCATCCAATATTTTTAGGTTCTCTAAATTTGGTTTTCTATTGTAGAGTGCTTCATATGGAGTTTTATCTATCGGGCTCGTAGGTACCTCGTTGAGTATGTAAAGGGCATGCTTAACTCGCTCCGCCCAAAAAGTTAAAGGTAACTTCATCGCTTTCATCATACTCCTTGTAGTTGATAGCACTGTCCTATTCCTTCTTTCCACTACTCCATTCTCACGGGGAGTATGGTGCAGCTAACTGTCGCCCTATTCCATTTTCCTTACAGTACCTTGTGAATTCATTTGATGTGAATTCACCACCTCTATCCGTTCTTAGCATTCTAATTTTCAACTTCATTTCCATTTCTATTTTCTGCCTAAATTCTTTGAATGTACTAAATGCCTCATCTTTCGATGTAAGAAAGTATGCCCACATAAAACGTGTACAATCGTCTACTAACAAGAAAATGAGTTTCTTGCCTGAGTGTGTTACTGGACTAATAGGACCGCAAAGGTCTCCATATACTAAGTCCAACGGGTTTTTTGATCTGAATTTGGCTTGGTTTGGAAATGGTGTTCTACTTTGTTTTCCTAATAAACATGCGTCACAAATTTGACCTGCATGGTTTATCCTAGGAATTCCTTCTACTAGACCTTTTCTAGTCATCTTGTTTATATCATCAAAGTTTAGATGACCTAATCTAGCATGCCATAACCATGCTTGGTTATCTATGTTTGGTAAGAGACATATAGGTGCTCTATCTCAGAATCGGATCTTGTAGAGTCATTCTTAGATCTTTCTACCTTCATCAACAACTTCTTGTTTATATCATACAAAGTCAGCTTGTTTCCATCCATAATGACCTTACAACCTATTTCAAGAAGTTTTCCTAGACTAAGTATGTTGCTCTTGAGGTTTGGTATGTAGTATACCGATACTACTTCTCCCCTGGTTCTTACAACCTAACAGTATAGACCCTCTACCCATTATTTGTACATACGATCCATCTCCAAAACGCACTGCCCTGTTATGCTTTCATCAATATCTCTAAAATGACTCTTTATACCACCATGTGGTTACTTGCACCATTATCTAAATACCATATGCTCACATCTGCCAGTAGCATATTTCTTTGGTTGAATTTTTTCTTCATTCAACAACAACACTTCCTTGTGTTCGGTTTCGCGGCATAGTCATTAATTGTGATGGTTCATCGTCTTCTAAGATAAGGTTTGATTGTTCCTGGGTTGTTGATGTTGCTCTACATTTACTCATATAGTGTCCAAGTTTATTGCACTTGAAACATCTTATGTTACTCAAGTCTTTCCTACTTGAATTGTCTGGGTTTCCTTTATGATTTGAGTTTCCCTTTTGTGAGTTGTTTATGTTGTTATTATTCCGCCAGCCTCGAGTAATTTGATCTACCTCCACGCTTGTTAAAACGTTTTCCTTTATCCGAGTGTTCACCGTGTGTAAACAGAGATTCTCCCGGCTTTCAACTTGACCTCCTTCCGAAGTTTTATTCTTTCCTCAAACGCTTTGAGTTTTCCAAAGGATCTTATCTAGGGTAATGTCGTCTAGATCACTTGTTTGTTCTATGGATGCTACTATGTGAATGAATCTATCGGGTGTGGAGTCTAATAGTTTTCTAACTATAAGTGATTCATCTAATGCTTTACCTAGTTCTTTTGCCTCGTGACATAGCCGCTAACTTGTCTGCAAATGCATCCACCGCCTCATCTTCTTTTATCCGAAGTGAGTTAAATCCAATCATCAATGATTGTAAGCGCTTTGCCGCACTTTATCTTGTCCAACGTGGTTTCTTTAGCTTAATCCCATAAATCCTTTGCCGTCTTACAACCCGCTACTTGTAAGATCATATCTTCTGCCAACGCTTGATATAGGAAGGCAATTGTTGCCTTATCCTTTTGTCATCAACCGGTGTATCTAACTTCGGTTCTATTGCTTCCCATAAGCCATGTGCCTCTAGTATAACTTTAATTTGTATAGCCCAAACTGTGTAATTTGTGGTTTTTAACTTAGGGCATTGGTATTGTGCAATGGGTGTTACGGGTTTTATTGTAGTTGATGTGGTTACTATATCATCGGTTGTCATTTTGAAAGTGTTTATTATTTTCACTTTCTAGTCTAATGGGATTACTTATCTTAGTATGGTATCCTTTTCTAAGTGTGAAAATTTAATTTCCGGGAATCTTATTACTACGGGATCAATAATTAGTTTTAAGGATTTCCTAATAGTATAAACTAATAAGATATACACTATTCTAATATGAATTTGAAATCCAAAGAAATGAAACTTGTGACCTCGTTAATTTTGATGAATACGAGATGTATTCGTTTGCCTTGTTAGTAAACTCGTTCACCAACGTTGTTTGTTCCCACTTTATCTCTTTTGATCTTTTGCCTCGTTGCTTGTTTTCAAATCCACTTCGACTTCGATCTGCTGAATTTGTGTCTCGGATTTTTTTGCCAACGAGTATAAACCAAAAATTTTCAATGCCTCCTTGCCTTGTACCACTTTTGTTTCTGTTTTGTTTTCGAATTTTATTTGATTCGATACTAACAAAAAACAGAAAAACCTTCCTTGTACCAATCTACACGTTATCTATCTCCTTTGTGTGTTGTACTTGATCTCGGTCTCTTTGAAATCACTAAGTCTCCTACGACAACTTTGTTACCACGCCTTGTAACCTATGCCAAAATCAAAAACAGTTTCTTTGTTTTTCGATTTTGTTCTTTTAAACAAAACAGGTCCTTCTCGTTTGTTTCTTTCTTCGTTGTTGTCGCCTTTGTGTTGTATCAACACAAACTCCACACTTTCTTTGAGTACTTCTTCGTCCTCGGCGATATGTCTTCCTCTACAACAACGTCTTGCTTTGTGTTTTTGTTTTCTAACCGGTATACACAAAGTCTCCAAATCTCTTCCTTTCCTTTGTTGTTACCAACAAGTTCCGACACCAATATCGTTTGATGTACAACGCTTGCAACTTTCAACGCAAAGTAGATTGTGCACTATCTCTTCTACGTTTCTCCTTATCCAAAACTCGTTCGTTTTTCTTGGAAGATTAAAAACAAACGTTCCTGCCAAAGTAAGAACAGCGGTGTTCTTTTCTTTCTGGCTTTTTTTTCTTCTCGTTAGGGTTTTATGCAGAAACAGTAAATATGTTTCGGTGTGTATTAATCCTTGCTTTGATACCAATTGTTGTCCCAACTTCTTCTTGATCGATTTATTAAGTTGCAATGATTTGAATAAGTAAAATATTGTTCTATTGATTAACCTTGTAAATGATACATTACATATGTTTATATAGGTTCTGAATCGGTATTATGAACCGATGCAACCCTTCATGGTTTTCTACAGAAGTAACTGCCAAGTAGTTGTTATCTTCTGTTTTGACATAACTAGTCCCTAGCGTTTTTTTAAACTAATACATACTAAGCAATGAATAAAGATTATCGGGTCACAAATGTGTCCACAAACTTACTTTTATAGACATACTCACTCTTAAAGAGTATATACTGTGTAGGACAGTGAACTTGTGTGAAGGATTAATCCAATCTAAAGACTCTAGACATCGCAATTAAAAGGGTGGAGAATTATCTTATGTTTGCCAAATACATATGTGACACTTGTAGATCACGCGTAAAATTACCAAGTTAGCTAAAATATATCTGTACTGCACACAGAAGCGAGCAGAAAACCTCCAATAAAATACATTTATAACATAACTTTTTTCGTTTCTATTCTGTGTTTGAATAATTACAAAGAAGTAGTTAAATTAAAACCAATTTTAAGCCATATTAGCCACTGTGTCTATTTTTTCTGTATCATCTGCAAGTATGCAAACACAAAAGTGTTTATTATTATTATATTTTTATCATAGATTTTGGCTAGAACTGAGGCTGAGGCTAAGAAGAAAAAAAAGAGAAAAACAGTACGTTTGCGTATCAGTTGACTTGCTGAAGATTTTCCATATTTGTTGCTAATTATATGCTTATTCTACAGTTATGTACGTTGTCATGCACACAGGAACTAGCAGTCATAAAGGCCGAAATTAAGCGGATAAGGGAGGAACAAGAGAGAATGAATTTGGAGGTATAAGTGCTTTCACTTCTATTTGAACGGCGTAACTACCTTCAGATTCACTTATTTTGTTTCTTTTTACCGTCTTTGATCGCGACACATACAGAGTGACACAGATCGACACGCACACGCGTGTCCTTCTTCCGGTTGCAAATATCTCATTTTCATGACATGATCCATCGTGTACAAGAATTAAATGCCGTGATCTTATGGTGATAAGTGAAAACTCCACCAGAAATAACTCCACTCTACATTATTTTATAAAGATATTTAGTCCTTTCATCTTTAACAGCATTGATTCATAAATAACACGTATTGTGAACTTATGATGAGGATTATGCCATGGCAAGCCAATATACTTCTAATTAGATACTTGAAAAACAGGGAGAATCCTATGAATGTAAAATGCATATGTGATACATATTTGATATTTCTAGATCTAGTGCAAGTTTACCAAGATTATGCCATAATAATACAATTTATCTCTCAGGTCTAACTAACATATTACATATATTGTACTATGTACCCTATTGTTCTAGATTTGCAAAATCAGGCTAAATATGTTCCCATAGCCGACCAGAATACCTCCAACCAAGATGCTACTATAACTTAAGTCAAAATTTGACAGTTAGAACTTTATATTTTCATACTTCATGTGTTTTATGTGTTTTGCAAAAAGTTGACAGGCTATTTTTTCATACTTAATTTTGCTGTATATCTTTTGTTATTATCTATTCTTACTCAAAGATACCAACATAGTTTGTTTGTTTTCTAATAGCTTTCTGCCAGACGTGAAGAAGAACTGAAAGAGATTGCAAAAAGAAAAAAGGGTACGTTGCGAATCATTTGAATTCTTGAAGAATTTTCACTTTTATTGCTCGTATGATGATTGTAGAGCTACATTGTCTTGCACACAGGAGCTCTATATTCTGAAAAACAATATCATGTCACTAAGGAAGGAACACAATAAACTGATGTTGATGGTATACGCATTTTCCTCTCTTTTTACCCGTACTTATTTGCGGTTTGTGTATGTACACACATGGGCATAATTTCGTGCTTGTGGTTGCAAATACAGTATATGCCACGATCTTGATCCTGTATAAAATTTCGAGTCACACCCCTTTCAACTACATGTATATTGTGTGTTGCTAACTAAGAAAGTGCGCTCTAAGATGTGACGCAACACGAGACATATAAGATAAATTAATTTAGAATGAAAACTTCTTTACGATATGTTGATATGATTTTTCATATCATAGTTACTACTTACATTATGCTTATCTACAAGATTTCCATTGACTAATCCTTAGCTCATACGCTATCTTAATTCAGACTAAAGCACACATTCAGGGCGAGAGATCAAGACAGGAGGTGGTTTGTATGTCTGCTGATACTGAGGTACTCGAGGTCTCTTCTGCTGGACAAGAGGTGGTCACTTCTGGAGAAACTTACGTACGACAGGTCTCTTCTAATGAACATCATGTGCTTAAAGAAGTAGTTTCTTCTGGTGAGACCCATGTACCCGAGGTGGTTAGTACCTCTCTACCAGTTTTGGATGAGGATAGGTTTGTCCTTCCGGATCTAAACAATCCATTTGTTGATGAAACAAGCTGAATGTAAACATACATAATTTTTACCTAACTAAAAATAATACAATTTATTGAAAGTATAGATATAGATCTTCTCAATGTGGTTACTAATTGTTTGTAAGTTCAGATCTGGTTTTTGAATATTGTGAACTATAATCTCGACATTACTTCTAGTACTAATTTGTATACAACGAAACATGAAGGACCAAACATGTTCGTTAGTTAGTTAGTAACCGCCATAGCGGTTATGTTAGTTAAGTTAGTTATTGTCGGTTACAAACCGAACAGGCAGAATGGTTCACTAGAACCGGTTGGAGACCTATATATACATGTACATATACTCGCTGTAATGGTTAGACGAAATAATTATTCAGAACATATTTGCAACTCATATTCGACTCATACATTGGGACAACAATTGGCATCCGAGCAAGCGTTCATTTGCACGCTCGTTGGATACCAAAACTGAACGAGAACATCAAGAACAACGTACGCTGGGAAATTCATGTTTTCAGTGGGATTTGTGGTGTTTCAAACAAAACAACTCCTGGATAATTAGGAACGCAAGGAGATAGTACAAGGTGAGTTGTGGAGAGAGAGAGAACAAACAAGAAGGAAGTGAACAATATTGTACAAGGAATTTTTTGTTGGTGACTGCAATAACGCGGCAACAAAAGGGAAAAGGAAAACTCTTGACGCTTGGAAGGATAGTGTGGAACGAGAGTGGTTGCTGTTAACGCGACAAAAAAAAAATCGTTTGTTTTGGAGAAAGAATACCGATAGGTATTCACGGTTGTTGTGGACTCGGTGTGGAAGAGAACCAAGAAGAACGAGAAGAGTTCAAGGAATTGTTTGTGAAAAAAGTTTGGACAAACACAAGCAGCAACAACAACGGCGAAAGAAAAAAAAAACAACTCGTTTTGTTTTTTGAAAAAATAATACCGAGAGGTATTGAAACTTTTGTGGCAAAGGAGACTTAGATTTCGAAGAAAAAGAAAACAAAGGATTCGCTTGGAAGGATACCGAGAATGACTAAGGTTTGTTTGGAAGGGAAGCTGTGAACAAGAAGAAGTCTAGGGTACGTTTTGTGAAATAGGATTCAAGTCGAACACAAAAGGAAAAAGCAACGTGGAAAAGTTAGTAATACCGAAAAGAAAAAGGGAACTCGTTTGCTTTGTTGGCACAAAAACAATTCGACACAAAAAAAGGGGAAGCTGAGAGTTTCCTACTTGTTCTTGCGAATTGATTTTTGTGAGAAATAAATAACGAGGCAACAACAACAATACATTGGTCAATATCGAAAAGAAGAGCGACAAATTGTTGGGATTTGGTGATTATTAACGCGAGACAAGGGAAAAGAAAAGACGTTGTTGGTATAACATTCAAGTACCAATACACGAGAGGGAATACGGTTGTGTTTAACACAACAACGAGGTCACAATTCAAAATTTATGGATTTCTATTTTAATAAGTAGTACAGAAGTTATACTTTCATACTATTAGGAAATCCCGAGAACTATTTACTGATCCCATATTACTAGGATTCCTGGAAAACTATTTCTATTTCCCGTATTAATAGGAATACCATACTAATTAGAAAATCCCAAATATTAGAAAGCGAGGATCGTACGCACACTTAAGATGTCTACTGACAATCTTGACACCGCTTTAATCACACAAAAACCCGTAACACCTATGACACACTATCAATGCCCTAAGTTGAAATCGACAAACTACAGAGTTTGGTCAATTCAAATTAAGGTTATACTTGAAGCACAAGGTTTATGGGAAATGATAGAACCTAAGGAAGATACGCATGAAGATGATAAAAGGGATAAGGCAACAACTGCCTTCCTTTATCAAGCGTTGACCGAAGATGTGATTTTACAAGTGGCGGGTTGTAAAACGGCAAAAGAATTATGGGAATCATTAAAGAAAAGACACGTTGGAGAAGAAAGAGTGCAACAAGCACGGTTACAATCATTGATGATTGGATTTCAAACACTTCAAATGAAGGAAGATGACACGGTGGATGCATTTACAGCTAAACTAAATAGTTATGCCACTAAGGCTAAAGAATTAAGGAAAACCTTTGATGAATCACTTTTAGTACGAAAACTATTAGACTCCACACCAGATAGGTTCATTCAAATAGTAGCATCCATAGAACAAACAAATGATCTTAGTGACGTTACCTTAGACGAGATGATTGGAAAACTCAAGGCATTTGAGGAAAGGATAAAACTCCTGAAAGGAGGACAAGTAGAAAGCCAGTAAAACTTACTATTCACACATGGCGAACACTCGAGAGAAGGAAGACGTTTTAGTAAACGCGGAGGTAGATCAAACTTTTCACGAGGAAACTGGAAAAGTAATAGAAACAAATATGACTCTAAAGAAGAAAGCTCAACTCACAAAGGAAAGTCAAATAGGAATAAACGTGAGTGGGATATGAGCAAAGTTGATGTTACAAGTGTGGAAAGCTTGGACATTATAAGAAAAACTGCAAAGAACCATCAACAACTCAGGAACAATTAAACCTTATCTTAGAAGACGAAGAACCATCACTATTAATAACTACACACGAAACTGAACACGAAGAAGTACTGTTGAATGAAGGATAGATTCACCCCCGAAAATATGCTACAGAAGATATAAGCATATGGTATTAGGATAACGGTGCAAGTAACCATATGACGGGAATTAGGAGTCATTTTAGAGATATCGACGAACACATAACAGACGCGTAATGTTTTGGAGATGGATCGTATGTAGAGATAAAGCGAAGAGGCTCTATACTGTTAGGCTGTAAGAACCATGAACAAAAGATAATATCAGATGTATACTACATTCCAAACCTTAAGAGCAATATACTAAGTCTAGGACAACTCACGGAGATAGGTTGTAAGATCATCATAGATGGAAATATACTGACTTTTTATGATAAGAATAAGTAGCTGTCGATGAAGATAGAAAGATCTAAGAATAGACTTTACAGTATTAAATTGAAAATAGAAGCACCCATATGCCTTTTAGCAAATGTAGATACCAAGCATGGTTGTGGCACGCTAGATTAGGTCATCTAAACTTTGATGACATCAACAAGATGACAAGGAAGGGTCTAGTAGAAGGAATACCAAGAATAAACCATGCAAGACAGATTTGTGATGCATGTTTATTAGGAAAATACACTAGGACACCGTTTCCAAATCAAGCTAAGTTCACATCAAAGAAACCTTTGGATTTAGTATATGGAGACCTCTCAGGGCCCTATAAGTCCAGCCACACACTCTGGAAAGAAACTCATTTTCTTATTAGTGGACGATTGTACACGTTTCATGTGGGCCTACTTTCTGACATCGAAAGATCAAGCATTTAACACGTTCAAGGAGTTTAAACAACAAGTTGAAATCGAAATGAGAACAAAATTGAGGATTCTAAGAACAGATAGGGGAGGTGAGTTCACATCTAATGAATTCACCAAGTACTGTAGAGAAAATAGAATAGCACGACAGTTGACAGCACCTTATTCACCTCAACAAAATGGAGTTGTGGAGAAGAGAAATAGAACAGTGCTATCTACTACGAGAAGTATGATGAAAGCTATGAAGTTACCATTAAATTTTTGGGCGGAAGCAGTCAGACACGACATTTATATACGAAACATGGTACCTACAAGATCCCTGCTAGATAAAAAGCCATATGAGGCACTCTACAATAGAAAGCCAAATCTGGAAAACCTAAGGATATTCGGATGCACAACTTATGCCAAAGTAACTATACCTTACTTACAAAAGTTGGATGATAGAAGCATACCCATGATTTACTTAGGAGTAGAGGAAGGATCGAAAGCATGTAGGTTATATGATCCAAAAGGAAAAAGGAAACATGTTAGTAGGGATGTAAAGTTTATGGAAACAAAACCGTGGGATTGGGATAACAACAGAGAGGAAACAAGTACACAAGGCTCATTTTGGGCAAGTTTTGTGGTAGAAGGAGTCAACAATGGAAACACTACATCACCAACTCGAAAACAATGACAACACCTACCAGGAACAGGAACCGATTACTGCTCCAAACTCTCCGGTCACCCCACCAACATACACTTACAACCCACACTCAGAAGAGGAAGAAGATGCTACTATTAGTTCAATCAAGAACTCAGAAGATAGATTTGATGACACAGCAGTACAAGGTCTCAAGGCCTTAACGGAAATATATAAGTATGCACGTAGAGTTGAACCTCAAAGTTTACTATTTACGAAAGAAGAACCACGTACTTACAAGGAGGCTTCAACAGATAAGAAATGGATCGAGGCCATGGAAATTGAACTAGATTCAATAAACAAGAATAACACATGGACTCTTACTACTTTGCCTACAAATCAAAAGGCAATAGGACTTAAATGGGTCTTCAAGACCAAGAGAGATGCAAAAGGAGAAATCATCAAATACAAGGCACGCTTAGTAGCAAAAGGTTATGTACAAGAACAAGGAATAGACTTCGATGAAGTTTATGCGCCAGTTGCACGTATCGAGATAGTTTGTTTAATTTTATCACTAGCAAAGATATCATGGATGGCAAGTACATCACCTAGACGTCAAATCAGCATTTTTACATGGAGATTTGAAAGAAGAAGTCTACGTCACACAACCTGAAGGTTTTATACAACGAGGAAATTCAAGAAAATTTTACAAGCTCACAAAGGCATTAAATGGCTTAAGACAAGCACCACGAGCTTGGAATGTGAAACTTGATCAAAGCTTGAAGTCATTAGACTTTAAGAAATGTAATCTCGAACAAGCAGTTTACACGAAGAGAAGCAAGACTTCTACACTTATAGTTGGAGTATACGTAAATGATTTGATAATCACGGGCTCTCCAAAGAAAGAAATCGACTTGTTCAAATCCCAAATGAAAGACAAATTTGAGATGAGAGACTTAGGATTTTAGCTTATTACCTCGGGATACAAGTTACTCAGACAGGAGGAGAGATTACAATCAACCAAACATGTTACATTAACAAGATCTTGAAAGAAACAAGTATGAAAGACAGTAATGATACGAAGATACCAATGGATCCCGCTACTAAGTTGGTCAAGGCGGAAGATGGAAAATCAGTTGACGCAACTTATTACAGAAGCTTAATTGGAAGTCTCAGGTACTTACTACATACAAGACCAGATCCTAGTTACTCAGTCGAACTACTTAGCAGATTCATGCAAGCACTACTACACAAATGGTTATAAACACCCCTTAATAGAGACTGGTTAGATAAAAGCCGGTTTCTATACTTAAAAAAAGAGGGCATGGAAGCTATAGAAAGCCGTTTTCAAGAATAAACCAATTTCTATAATTCTAAAATTGGTTTTTTTCCAAATAACAAGTCTTTATTATTCTCATAAACCAAAATTTTTAATTTACCTCTTTTTTTTCCCCAATTTTTTTCTATCCCGCCTCTTGTTTTCCCCGATTCAACCCCCTTATTTAACAAATTCAAACCACTGATATTTTTTCAAATTAAAAAAAAAAACACCACCTGCTAGTCATTTTATTCATGGTCTCTCTCTCTCTCTCTCTCGTCCACATCATACCACAACCGCCATCGATAATGGTGAGTCATCTCCCCCATCTCCGATATTTATCGAAACTTATGGTTATTTTTAAGCTTAATGTTTATACGTGTTTATGTATATTTATTTATGAGTGAACTAAACTCTTCATGTATGTGTGTGGACGTTTCAATTTTAGGTTTAATTGTAGGCTTTGTGTATGTATGTGTAGGCGTTGAAAGGATTAGTTTTATCCCACTGAGACTTATCTTTGGGGACGAATTAGTATAGGCATGGTTATAATTTTACAACTTTAGGCACTTCAAAGGTACTAACTGTAACTGGTAGAGTGCAGGGGTACTCTTCATGAACTCGAATTGAAACTATAAATGGTGCAGGAAAATCAAAATGTTTTAAAATATACCAATCCCGTACCGAACTGGTGGTACCGTTTTTTTTCCGTGGATGAAAAGGGTGTACCGGTACTGTACGAGACGAGATGCTGGTACCGGTACCGAGAAATTGATACCGTACCATTTTTTCCCCGTTTTTTGTCAAACCAAAAAAAAAATCAAGGTTTCATGGTAGTTCTTTAAGCATAATCTTGTTAACTTTTTATGCAATTTAATCTTGTCCATAGCTGTTTCCCAAGCTTTAATGTTGTGTTATAGCTTGTCTTGTTAGTTTGGAACATCGCACCCTTTGCTTGCAAATGTACACATAAAATTCCGCAAATATTGCTTGAAACTTACTTGTCCATAGCTTCAAAGACATAAACGGGACATTTTATTTGCATATCTATGCTTTGGCTGTAGCTTCACGGTGTGATACAGTCAAGTGAGACTAACAAAAATATTATAATCTTTATCGAGTATTGGTACTGTAACAAAAATATTATAAACATTCATATATGGACTCTAGTTTGACCCGTTAACCCACTGTGGCCACTTAAAGGGGTGTTTGGAAAACTATAACAAAGAACAATTTGGACCCGTTAACCAACTGTGGCCACTTTTGACCCGTTAACCCATGTCACCATTAAAGGTGTGTTTGGCAAACTGTAAGATCAACAATTTTGACCCGTTACCCTGCTATAACATCAACTTAAAGGACTTTTTTTCAGTCAACTTCAAAAAAAAGAAAAAAACCATTTTTGCCCCGTGAACCTACTGTGACAACAACATTTTTCCAGGTAAAAGGGACGCTTTTCAAGCAATTTTAACCAACAACGTTTTAAAAAAATGCAACATACAACTAAATAAATATAGTACTATAATATTCGTAACTTATGTAGGTCACAAAAGTAACATAACTTCATCAAAATCAGTTGAACTTGAAAAATAAACATACTATCTGCTTTTCTAATAATCTTGTTGATTACCGAAGTTTCATGCAAATGCAGACACACTATATTGTGGAATTTGTGAATCAATGATAGCATGAAATTGGGTGATATAATAGGACAATTGAAAATATTTATGATGTCATAGTATGTACTTTTGATTTCTTTATTACAGCCTATACACTTTCAAATACGTATATTATACTCTCCATTTCAGGAGCCAATATTGAGATTCAAGAAATTGAAATGCAATCTTGGGAATTCGAATATGAAATGCACTTTCACATTTTTGGCTCATTTCATTGGTTAAAAGTGAGGTGACATATTTTACACACCCAATTACTCTAAAATTGATATAGCTTTGCTTAATATATGCCATCTAGAATATATTTACTCACATGTTTTTTCCTTTTATGCAAATGGTGTTTATTAGGTGCAGGGGGTAAGAGATTTAGGCTACCCTTCATGTTTTAACATTTTAAAAGTGGATATTTGTAAAGATTATGGTTCATTTGGTCACCCAAAGGACAAAGAGCAAGTGTGTGTACATACTACGATGGACCCTCAAACCCTCTTCAAGTGAGCACTACTTCACAATCTATTAACATCTTTTAATAGCTTGTTTTATAATTTTTAAATTTAAGACCATCCATATCTATTAAAATATTTTATTAGCCAATTTTGTTGCAAAAGAGGGTGCATGGGATTTGCAGCTTAGTAAACCCGGTGTTGATACCTAGAAGGATTTAAAGTGAGTCAACTAGTCGTCAACATCGGATTTATGGCTTAGTAATTTGGGTCAATGGCATCATTTGTAGAATGCTTTACAAGTTTATTCATATAGTAAAGTATGGAGTAAAAGATTTATGAAGGTTAATTACCAAATAAATTTGTTCACGTTGCTAAGAAATTTACTTTTAGTTGATGTACACAAGATAGGTTTCAACTTTTGATGTATTTAAGCTCAGGCACAATTTTGTTGGGTTGTTCATGCTAAATGTTTGTTTACTTTTTCATGGTCAACTATGTTTTAGTTTTTAGAAAGTATCTATCTTTTATTTTAGCCTTCTGCTTTCAAGATCAACTATTAGTCTTAATTCTTTTTACAGTTCATGTAATACACGGGTCATTAACTAGTTGACTCATTGAAGAAGAATATTGATGAGTATCGATTGAACATAATGGATTTGTATAGGTGCTATCCTAAGTAAATTAAATGTATGTATTTTTTATAACTGTAGAGCATATATAGCATATAATTTTTTATGTATAAAAGACATGATTGATTGTTGCAAAGATAGTTACGACATACTTATGAAGTGTGCATGCGTATGTCTCTGAGATGACTTGACCAAATCGTTTTTTGTGTTATAGGAATGCTCAACCAATTGAAAAGCTAAAATCAGTTTATAGGAGTTTTTTTGCTCGTTTAATGAATTAGACCAAAATCCTGTACCACTCAAGTATGTAAATCAAAATTTGCTTCTTCTTATAACAGTTCTATGAGTTACTTGTATTAATTTCAAATCCATAGGAGAAATCAGGAGAGATATGTCAAGCTGTACGAAGCTTTGGAACCATCTTGGCCCGGGGAGACAACGGTACATTTATATATTTCTTATTTGGAAGTCAAATATGTGTTTTCCATTACTCGTCGTATATTTATTTCTTTAATCATATTCCAGGAAACCACACTCAGTAAACGTTAGATATTTCTAGTAAAATACTGAAGCAAGAAGGGTAAGTAGCAAATGTACTAATTACAACACTCGTAGCAGACACGTTTTTCTATTTGAAATGCAAGTTAAGAGTTATTTTTTTGTTGTTATTAGGCCTCATGGGGTTACATTCAAGGTCCTCAAAGTCACGACAAACACCACTCCGGGTAGTAGGAAGAGCTCAGAATCATCGTCCTTGAAACCCACGTGGCACACTATAGAGCACGAAGTTCGAGAGAAATAAAGAGAATCATGCCATCCCTTCCAACTGGACATCAAATAAGGTATTGCGCGTTTCTTTCTAGTAAATCTTACAATCAGTGTGTTATACTTGATGTATGCTACTTTTAATTTCCATTATTTCCATATTCCTCAAAGAGGTGTTGCTGCTGCTGGCGGCCCTTCCCTGCATTGCCAGCCTGATGATTGGTAGTGTGAATTTTATGTGATGAAATGGATGCATGACTTGGTGCTCAAATATTGAAACAGAAATTTACCGCACAAGGTAAGTGCTATGAGTGTGAGAAGGTTTAGTGATATATTAAACATGTAAACTCATAAAACTTGTAGTAGAATGCGTTAGTAGTCCAAAGGTTAATGTGTGATTTAGGATATACTTAAGGTTTTAGGCTAATGCGCACTTGTTAATTAATTTTTCTTTGATGCAAATTACATGATTGATTGCCTTTCTGTGTGTCATTTGTCATTGTTAAATAACTTGTCAGTTTGTTTCTTGCACTAAAAACCGTCTTAGTTGTTGTATAACCATTCATTTCATTAATTTACACGTAGGTACCTTGGAGTGACGAGCGTCCATTAGAGAACAAAGAGTTGAACGCCATCATTAGTGCATGGTTTACATTGTGGCACGATTAATCCCAGAGAATTTTGTTTAGTTATGTTGAATTCTAGTGTTTTACTTTAAATTTTGTTGAAATTCTAGTGTTTTAATTTAGATTTTGTCTAGGATTTATGTTTAGTTGAATTGACATGTTATCTTAACTTACTTTGTTGATTTCGACATCTATGGTGTATTTTAATCACTTTATATATATATTTTTTGCATTTATATTTCTTTATTTTTGTGAGTCAATTGTAGATTATAAATTTCTAAAAAATTGGAATATTTTAGAAATGATTTTTTTTTTTACAAAATAGGTTTACAAAAGAGACAGGTTTTGAGATAAAAACATATCTTTTTTACTCTCTATAAAGATAGGTTATATGGTTTTATAAAGACAGCTTGTGGGAGAACCGGTGTCAATGCTTCTAATAGAGACAGGTTGCCAAAACCGGTTTCTATATATTTCGGTCATGGAGATACCCCCTTCAGAGAGTGGTCTTAAAACCACTCTTCATGGGCCATTTTGACCGGTTTCTGTGAGATTTTTTGTAGTAGTGAAGACCCAAAGGATCATCACCTGAAGGCAATAAAGAAAGTAATCCAATACATCAAAGGAACAAAGGAGCATGGAATTATATACAAGAAAGAAGGCGCGAAGATTACAGGTTACAGCGACAGTAGTTATGGAATCAATACCGATCAAGGAAAAGGAACTACTAGGATAGTATATTATTTTGGAGAATCACCTATTACTTGGTGTACTCAGAAGCAACCAACACTGGCGCTCTCATCATGTGAATCAGAATTCATGGCGGCTACTGGAGCAGCATGTCAAGCCTTATGGTTAAAACGACTACTTAGTGAATTAACTGGATGGGAAGAGAAAAGAATAACACTGAAGGTCGACAACATTTCAAAGAATAGCACTCGTCAAGAACCCAGTTTTTCATGGAAGAAGCAAGCACACCAACATTCTCTATCATTTCATTCGTGAATATATAGAGAATGGACACATCAATGTGGAACACGTCAGTGGAGAATTACAAAGAGCAGATATCCTAACGAAAGCTTTACCAAGACTAAAGTTTGTGACAATGCGACAAATGCTCGGAGTTCAAGACTTAGGACGAAGTAATGATCAAGATTAAGGAGGAGAATGTGAGCTATAATCTCGACATTACTTCTAGTACTCATTTGTATACAACGAAACATGAAGGACCAAACATGTTAGTTAGTTAGTTAGTAACCGCCATAGCGGTTATGCTAGTTAAGTTAGTTATTTTCGGTTACAAACCGAACAGACACGATGGTTCACTAGAACCGGTTGGAAACCTATATATACATGTACATATACTCGATGTAATGGTTAGACGAAATAATTATTCAGAACATATTTGTAACTCATATTCGACTCATACATTGGGACAACAAATATGAAATGGTAAGGAATTGCAGAAATAAAGAAGCCATCTGGTCGATTTAGAAATGATTGGTGTAACACCCCAAAGCCGGTTTTTAAGTATCGTATTACAAAAATGCCATTGTGATAGTTTTGTTAGTTTCAATGGACAAATTTAATAGTGTATGCCTAGAATTGAACTCGAGACCACAGGATTGCACACTTTACGTATAAAGAGTTAACGACTAATAATTAATATAAAAAGTTATATATAATTATTAAAAACACAAAACAACTAACGACCGTTAGTAGTTAACGAAAATTGACTAACGGATAAAAAAAGAACTAAGAAGAAAAAAATAAGGAACAAGAAAGTTCTAGAACCCTTCTGGGTATTAGAACCGATTGGCCAAGGGTGAAACCCAACCCAAAACCTAACTTGTTCCCAAAGTTTTGTCATGCTATATATACAAGGCCAAGGGTTTATTGTTTTAATAACTTTTGTACACACACTAAACCCTAAAATTGTTTTCATTTCTTCTTTTTGGTGCTCGGCCGAAACCCTAAACCTATAGGGGTGTTCGGATTTTTTATTGCATTAACAAAAAACGTTTTGTGTTTTTTTTAAACTAGCATTTACTTTAATTCGGTATTAGTACGTGTGTACAGAAACGTGGTACAAACACACTATTGTTTGTATCTTGGATTGAATTGAAAAAAAGGTAAGGGTTAATTCGTTAATCCACATAAACCCTAATTAGGGTTTTAATCTTGATCCGATTTGTGCTAGCTTGGAATTGCAAAAGGTACGCATACGTTTTATTTTTCAGTTAATTAATTGCAATTATATGTTCCTACGCTTCCGCATGTACTTTGATGTTTATTGTGTTTAAATTTATTATTGTCATGTTATTTAATTCCAACAAGTTTGATCATGACTTTTAATATTATAAGACTTCATTTGTTTGGTTAGTTAAATATTTGAAGAGGAAAGTCAACCAAATAGTCAAGCTTGGAGTTCAGTTTTAGTCAATATGTTTTTATAAAGTATTATGCGGTTCGACTTATGAGGAAAGGAGACTTAAGGGACTAAACGTGCCATAAGATCAAACTTTGTCCAGATTTTTAGAGTTATTTCATAAATGGTCCCTGTGGTCTGTCGGGTTTAACGGATTTAGTCCCTAAATTTTTTTAACAAATCCTCTCCCTGTGTTTGCGACCCCGTATTGGGCTTGGTCCCTTGATCAAATTTTCCGTTTGTTTGACCATTAAGCTGGTCATATGACCATCACGTGAGGGGTATTTATGTATTTTCAGGTTAGGTGGGCTTTTGTCTAGTGTTTTATATCTTGTTTGACGAGTCATAACCCTATCAGTTCCTAAACTTCAATTATCACAACATCCAAACTTTTCTCTAAACCCCAAAATCTGAAATAAACCCTAGATTGTTGTTTTAAGTAAAGTAAAATGTTGTATGAATGGAGTGTTCGTAAGAAGGGTTGAAAAGCATATCCCTATCATGATTATCGTAAGTATATTCAATTGTCCATTATTAATTGATTTTTGTTGATCAATAATCGTGTGTAGCTAACTCATATTTTTTAATGTAAGTAGGTAAATTTCCAACTGTTTTTTGTCTGAAGATCAACCATGGTGATGCATTTACCACTCCCCCGAAGATACGATATAAAGAAGGGTTCAAAAGCAGATCCCTTTCATGATTATCGTAAGTATATTCAATTGTCCATTCTTAATTGATTTTTGTTGATCAATAATCTTGTGTAGCTAACTAATATTTTTATGTAACTAGGTAAATTTCAAACTGTTTTTTGTCTGAAGATCAACCATGGTGGTTCATTTACCACTCCTCCGAAGATACGATATAAAGGTGGGAAGGTAAATTGGATAGACACAATAGATTGTGATGTGTTTTCAGTTATTGAGGTTAACAACATGATGAAAGAGTTAGGTTATGAAAACTCATCATTTGAGTATTATTATAAGGAACCTAACATATTTAGATAATGTCCTAAAGAAGTTAGTTACTGATCAGGATGTCTTGAAAATGTTGAAGTTTGTTGCTAAGTATAAGGTAATTAATTTATATGTTGATCATGGTGTTACTAAGGAGCCACTAATGTAGAGCCACTGAATGTAGATGACTCTTTGATTAATAATGTGACAACCCGTACTTTCAGGTCATTTCTCGACACGATTTATGCCTCACTATTTCAACATTTATAGTAAACTTGGTTTACTTGTTTCAAATTCACGAACCTTTATGGTTTAGCGGCGAATTCATGATCATAACATCACGTACATTTCTTATGGACTAAGATTAGTCTACATTTCATTGACATCATTTGCATCTCATTAGTTCATTCATGACATTTCATTTCACATTTAGCGCGTAATTCTTATATTAAATAAACGTTATCGCTGTGAGTTATTATTTTGAATATTTAATCCGTTACTTTCAAAAATGATCCCGATGTATTTTTAAACTTACATTTAGTTTATAAAAACTATATTTTCAGTTTTCCTAGTGTTTCAAATTTATTTGGTACATAAATCGTTAAAGTTAAATTATTACGACGTTTTTCTTAAAAACTACTCGATAATTATTTTATCACTCAAATTTCACAAGGAATGTATTTTTACAATTTTTATTATCTCATTACATTCTACTTTGGTCTATTAAAAATCTCTTTTACATAAAAACTACCATTTACCTTTACTTGCACATTTAACTACACATTACTTACACTTTTCTTAAAAATTGTTACAAGTATTTTACACAAGTACATAAGAAAAAAAAAATATAATATTGGGAAACATGATCCCCCAAATCCGGTCCAAGGGGGGGAGGAATAGTCAAGTGGTAGATTTTTTTCCTACAAAACCAAATCTATACATTTCCTTCATTATTCAATCACATAATTCACATAGTTAGTAGAAAATCTTTTCTTTCTCTCTTTTGGTTCACCATAACCGGTTCTCATCAAGGGCTACAAGGGATCACAAAGTTTTACAAGTCCAAGTGTTTTATCAATCTAGTTAATACTCTTTATAAGGTTTTGAAATAAAAACCAAGAGTGTTTAGGATAATCCTTGTTACTTTCACCTTATCATATTCATTTGTAAGCTTGTTTCTTTCATTTTCATGTTTCCTTATCATTTCATATTCATCTTTTCATTTTTGGAGCAAGTATGCATGATATGTGATTTATACCATTTTATTTCATGTTTTTAAAGTATATATACATATTTGGTCATCCTATAAATATCCCCATGGTATTCTTTGGTCTTGATGTTGATTAGGAACCCATGACACCCTAAGAAGGTGTATGGTAGGATTAGATTAGCTTTGGAGTTGATTTGAAGGGATTAGAATAGGTTTTGTCCGAGAAGAACTATTTTCAATACGTGATAAAAAGGTTCTGTTCTTGTTTCGATTTTCTGGAAAAACCGACAGTTGGTAACGAAACTTTGGCCTTGATATTTAGAAAATATACTTTAAAACGAATCCGGGGCCGCTTGAACGGATTAAAACGGAGTTATAACGAAGAAGTTATGAATTTTTTCAAGTTTGACGCATCTAAATATTTATTTTTTCTCAAAAATTCAGCAAGTCGTTTTTAGTTTGTTCGGTCAAAACAAGCCTTAAGCTTCACAAATTATTTCGACTTCTCAAAAATATATTAGTTTACTTGATACGGCTAGGACGATATAATGAGAAAACGGATTTGAAACGACAAATATATACGTTTTCAAAAACTTGTCGTAACTATTATTTTCTCGAAAATCTATATTATTTTTAATGATACAAGTGTTACAGATGTAACGCCCCTCGTTGAGGGCTGTTTTAACAAGGTTGTGAAAAACTTTTTAAACCAAATGTCTTCTAGTAAAATCAAGTTCACCGGCCATATTTTTCAAAACGACAAGCTGTTTGTAAAGCGGAGTTGTAGTAAATTATTTATGGATGTTCAAACTTGGCCGAAACTCATTCTCTGCACAACAATTCAACAAAATCACTATCTTTAACCCTTAATATCTTTATGATCGAGACCTTTGGACTAAAAACTCCTAATCAAACTTCTAAATATCGATACAAACTTTCCAAAACAGTCGAAGTTCGTCTCTAACGATCGACGCATAACCGCTTTTACTAATTAGTTTTCCAAAGCCATTTTTGTTAATTTCATGAATATTCGACGACATTGTTTTGCGACGAAAAGTGGAAATTTCACCAAAAATCATTATTAAATCATTGTAGGATGACATTTTGACGCGGAAAACTTGTAAAGTCATTTTTGAAGGGTCAAGACGTCAAACGAGTATTTTTCGACGACAAGTAATATTTTTCAAAACTCGTAAATGGTATAAATAACATACTAAATGCATGCATAACATTACATTGCAACTCATTACATATCATATCATTCATAATAGGACATTTTCGAGATTCACTTATATTTCGCTGTATCCACTTTTGTCATCGAATCATTAAACAAAGTGAGTTTCATAGCCCCCGCTTTTACTTGTTTTCATAACTGCTTGGGGAGATACATGCTCAATTATTTTCATTTACTTTCATAAGTAATCTAACTTTTAAGGATTACCGTGAGTTCATAGCCCCACTTTTACTCTTTTAACTGCTTTTACAAACTCGGGGAGATACATGCTACATTTTTAACCAACACAAATGCTTTGAACTGCTATATCCCATGTTTTATTGTCACTAAGTATTTGCCATGTTCGAAGTCCCTACATCATGAACCATTAGTCACTTGCGGTTGAGCGCGAGTATAGTGAATAGGCCTATTGAATTAACACTCATTTTTATTGACCTATTTAAAGGGAAATCGAAAGCACTATATTTGAATCAAGTATGTAATTTGGCAAATTACCTATTAGGGCGTAAGCATGAAACGATGATTACCAATTTTATTGGTGCGATGTTTACGCTTTGGTGTCATGAACTTAGTGAAATAAATACGATGTTGTTTTTAATGATGAGTGTGAAACAATTTAACTCACACTACTTATGATCGTTCAAACGAATTATTTAAACCTATGGTTTTACGCCGAAAGTTAGGTAATTATTGTGAATTCATTTGACTACTGCCAACATTAACTCTACATATTCCCCGGCAATGGGTCAGTGAACACAATGTGCTGCAAAAGTTTTGTATGGGCTGACTTGAACCGAAAGTGGATTTACAATGTGCATACATAAACGCATTTTGAAAGTCTTTACATTTCAACGATTTACAATGCCGCTGTCGCGATAAAATCCATTTTGAAAAGGCTTTACATTTCAACTCAAACCTATGAACTCACTCAACCTTTTGTGTTGACACTTTAGCATGTTTTATCTCGTATCTAAGGCATACACTTCATGGCATGCATTTGGACACCTCATGGAGTCGTGGTGGTGCCAGCGTCTCACTGGGTTTTACATACTTTAAAACATCGTTTGAATTGTAACAACTTATTTCCGCACAAGATGATTTTCAATTGGGACCTATCTTTGTAAACTCTGATTGTTTTATTAAATCAAACGATGTATTTTCCAAAAGACACTTTAGGTCGTTCAATATACTTGTGATTGTGATGCTATGACGGTCAATCCCAGAATTCCATTCATTTAAAACCACGTAAATTGGGGTGTGGCAGTTGGCATGAGCTTCATTATAGAACTAGGTTGCATCATTGACCCTAGACTATAACTACATCATCATAGCATCTCATCATTTCATCACAAGTGCATGTTCACTTTGCATCCGATTTATACGTACATTTTTCGAGTTGTTTACTTTCATTTCAAAAAAATCGATTGTCACATGGATGCCCCAAATACATCCATTATCCTTTCTCATACTCCAATGTGGAGAATGCCCTGTCATTCCCTATCACAATTTTTACACCGGTTGACTCAACACCAAACAACATATGAGTCGATTAGTCCAAGCATTGCATAGTTACTCCTAAATTATACATAGCCTGATCACCTATGTCTAATGCAGGAAGAATCATGCAATGAAGGGAGTAGTAGTCTCATATGAGTAAGCAATTCCGTAATTGAGCCAAATTTTCAAAAGATTTTCTTCAAACCACTTGTTTCCAGTTTGATCCGCGTGACAGTTCTTGTTTGATGAGTTGCAAAGATCGAGCTAGAAACAAGTTGTTACCTAAACCGATTTAGCCTAATCGTATGGCAGTTCTTGTTTGATGAGTTGTGGGATTAAGTAAAAATTGGTTACCAAAAAGTCTTTTGAGGGTTTTGCTCGAGAATGGGAAAGCTTGCCTCATCAAACCCTAACCCGATAGACTAACCGACTGAATTCAGGGACTGAATTCCTTTTGGATGGGCGAATGTGACAACCCGTACTTTCAGGTCATTTCTCGAAACGATTTATGCCTCACTATTTCAACATTTATAGTAAACTTGGTTTACTTGTTTCAAATTCGCGTAACCTTTATGGTTTAGCGGCGAATTCATGATCATAACATCACGTACATTTCTTATGGACTAAGATTAGTCTACATTTCATTGACATCATTTGCATCTCATTAGTTCATTCATGACATTTCATTTCACATTTAGCGCGTAATTTTTATATTAAATAAACGTTATCGCGTGAGTTATTATTTTGAATATTTAATCCGTTACTTTCAAAAATGATCCCGATGTATTTTTAAACTTACATTTAGTTTATAAAAACTATATTTTCAGTTTTCCTAGTGTTTCAAATTTATTTGGTACATAAATCGTTAATGTTAAATTATTACGACGTTTTCTTAAAACTACTGATAATTATTTTACTCAAATTTCACAAGGAATGTATTTTTACAATTTTTATTATCTCATTACATTCTACTTTGGTCTATTAAAAATCTCTTTTACATAAAACTACCATTTACCTTTACTTGCACATTTAACTACACATTACTTACACTTTTCTTAAAAATTGTTACAAGTATTTTACACAAGTACAGAAAAAAATATAATATTGGAGAACATGATCCCCAATCCGGTCAGGGGGAGGAATAGTCAAGTGGTAGATTTTTTCCTACAAGTAAATCTATACATTTCCTTCATTATTCAATCACATAATTCACATAGTTAGTAGAAAATATTTTCTTTCTCTCTTTTGGTTCACCATAACCGGTTCTCATCAAGGGCTACAAGGGATCACAAAGTTTTACAAGTCCAAGTGTTTTATCAATCTAGTTAATACTCTTTATAAGGTTTTGAAATAAAAACCAAGAGTGTTTAGGATAATCCTTGTTACTTTCACCTCATCATATTCATTTGTAAGCTTGTTTCTTTCATTTTCATGTTTCCTTATCATTTCATATTCATCTTTTCATTTTTGGAGCAAGTATGCATGATATGTGATTTATACCATTTTATTTCATGTTTTTAAAGTATATATACATATTTGGTCATCCTATAAATATCCCCATGGTATTCTTTGGTCTTGATGTTGATTAGGAACCCATGACACCCTAAGAAGGTGTATGGTAGGATTAGATTAGCTTTGGAGTTGATTTGAAGGGATTAGAATAGGTTTTGTCCTATAAAAACTATTTTCAATCGTATTAAAAGGTTCTGTTCTTGTTTCGATTTTCTGGAAAAACCGACAGTTGGTACGAAACTTTGGCCTTGATATTTAGTAAATATACTTTAAAACGAATCCGTGGCGCTTGAACGGTTAAAGCAGGTTATCTTAGAAAAGTTATGAATTTTTCAAGTTTGACGCAAATATTTTATTTTCGAAAATTCAGCAAACATTTTTAGTTTGTTCGGGTCAAAAACAAGCCTTAAGCTTCACAAATTATTTCGACTTCTCAAAAATATATTAGTTTACTTGATACGAAGCTAAGGACGTATATATTAGAAGCGGTTTGAAACGACAAATATATACGTTTTCAAAACTTGCCGTGGCAACATTTTCGAAAATCTATATTATTTTACGATACAAGTGTTACGGTGAAGCTGTAACGTCCTGTTGAGGGCTGTTTTAACAAGGTTGTGAAACTTTTAGAACGAAATCTTCTAGTAAATCAAGTTCACGGCCATTTTTTCAACGACAAGTGTTTTGTAAAGCGGAGTTGTAGTAAATTATTTATGGATGTTCAAACTTGGCCGAAACTCATTTTCTGCACAACAATTCAACACAATCACTATCTTTAACCCTTAATATCTTTATGATCGAGACCTTTTGGACGAAAACTCGAACCCAAACTTCTAAATATCGATACAAACTTTCCAAAACAGTCGAGTTAGTTCTCTTGTCGGTACACCGTTTACGACTAGTTTTCAAAGCCATTTTTGTTAATTTCATGATATTCCGAAACATTGTTTTGCGACGAAAAATGGAATTTCACCAAAATCATTATTAAATCATTGTAGGATGACATTTTGGCGTGAAAACTTGTAAAATCATTTTTGAAGGGTCAGGCGTAAACGATATTTTTCGACGACAAGTAATATTTTTAAAACTCGTAAATGGTATAAATAACATACGAAATGCATGCATAACATTACATTGCAACTCATACATATCATCATTCATAATAGGTCATTTTCGAGATTCACGAATTAAGGTGTCCACTTTTTGTCATCGTAATCATTACAACAATTGAGTTCATAGCCCATGCACTTGTTTCATAAGCATTTTGGGGAGATACATGCTCAACTTTTTCATTTACTTTGCATAAATACTAACTTTTTAAGGATTACCGTGAGTTAATAGCTCCACTTTTACTCTTTTAAGCTGTTTTACAAACTCTTGGGGAGATATGCTACATTTTCCAAACGAACTGCTTTAACTGTATATATCAGATGTTTATTGTCACTAATATGCCATGTTGAAGTCCTACATCAGAACCATTAGTCACTACGGGTGGCGCGAGTATAGTGAATAGGCCTATTGGAATTAACACTCCCGCTCTTATTGACCCATTTAGGGGAAATCGAGCGCACTATATTTGAATCGTGGTAATTTGGCAAATTACCTATTAGGCGGCTGATAAGCGATTACCAATTTTATTGAATGAATGCAGCTTTGGTGTCATGAACTTAGTGAAATAAATACGATGTTGTTTGTTTTTAACGATGAGTGTGAAACATTTAACTTCCACTACGATGATTGTGTTCAAACGAATTATTTAAACCTATGGTTTTACGTCGAGTTAGGTACTATTGTGAATTCATTTGACGATTTCTGTTTGAACATAACTCTACATATTACTGGCGGTGGGTTGTGAACACACAGGTTGCAAGTTTTTATATGGGGACTTGGAACGAGTGGATTACAATGCCTTTGCTACATAAACGATTTTGATCTTTACATTTCGCGTTTAAATGATTCTTTGCGCAGCTTGATTTTGAAAGGCTTTACATTTCAACTCAAACTCTATGAACTCACTCAACCTTTGTGTTGACACTTTTAGCATGTTTTATCTCAGGTATCTAAGGCATACACTTCATGGCATGCATTTGGACACCTCATGGAGTCGTGGTGACGAAGCGTCTCACTTGGGTTTTACATACTTTAAAACATCGTTTGAATTGTAACAACTTATTTCCGCTCAAGATGATTTTCATTGGGACCTATCTTTTAAACTCGTTGTTTTATTAAATCAAACGATGTATTTTCAAAAGCGACACTTTAGGTGGTTCAATATAACTTGTGATTGTGATGCTATGACAGTCAATCCCCAGGAATTCCATTCCGCTGCAAAACACGTAAATTGGGGGTGTGACAAATAATGTAGTAGATAATGATGTGTTAGATGAAAATGGTGATGATGTAGTTGAAGATGTTAGTGAGGATGAATGGTTGCAGAACTGCTTAAAGTTGGTGGGTAGAAAGAAAAAGGCTGTAGTTGAAAATGAGAATGTAGGACAATCTAGTATGAATGAATTTGATATGTCCAATGAGATAAGTCAGTCAAATAGGAATGAAAGCATTAATGCTGAGTCAGAAAGGGATCATGGTTCTAGTAGTGAACATGATTTTGGTAGTGAGGATGATTCAGATAGCCAAGACAATGAATACTTTGATGATCCAGATAACATGATACATAATGTGGAAGTGGATATGGCTGAATTTAAAAGAAACATCGATGATAATACTGAATGGGTTGGGTCTAAACAAAATGTGGAACAAGTAGAAGAAGTTTTTTTAGGATGAAGAAGTTGATTATGAGGATATTGAAACCGAGAGTGAATTTGAGTATGAAGGTGAAAGGAAAAAACCTTTAAAGATGCATATTAAAAAGAACATGGATGATGCACAATTTGGTGGTACTGTATGGAAGAAGAATTTTTTTATTGAACACAATAAAATGATAAAAGAAATGCTTACTAGAATTTCAGTTGAACAAAGAAGAGAATTGCATTTGAAAAAGAATGACAAACTGAGATTGAGAGAGCTGCTAGGAGGGAAGGTTCCTCAATCTAGTTGTTATGATGGAGGTGAGATTAGTGAGTCAAAAGGGTCGGGTTCAGAAAGGCCAAAAGATAAGTCCAAGTTCAAAGAAAAGGGTCAGATGAGTGGGTCAAAAGGCAAGTCCAATTAGAAAGGAAATGGTCAAGTCAGTAGGTCCAAAGGCAAGTCAATTAAAGAGACAAGAAATGGTGGGTGTAGCATTAAAGATAAGGAAGAATCTTGCCCTTGGTCTTTGCAATGCTCTAAAATTACCTAATGATGAAACATGGGTAGTCAAAACATTTGACTATACTCACAAATGTTTACAATCAAGAAAAGTGAAAAGATGCACAACTTCCTTCTTATCTAAAACTGTAGAGGATAGTATTAAGCTTAACCCAAAAATACCTCTCCTTGCCCTTAAAGACCAATTGCAGAAACAATATGAAGTAGGAATTTTAAAGCATAAGGTGTTTAGGGCTAAGAAAATGGCAATGGAAAGGGTTGATGGTAATCATAAAAGACAATATGCACAGTTGAGAGACTATTGTTTGGAATTAAAAAATACCAATCCAAACACCACTATTCATATTGAGGTAGAAAGGCTAGAGGATATTAACAGCACAAATAGGAAGTTTAAGAGGGTTTATGTATGTTTAGGTCCTTTGAAAGATTGATTTAAGGAAGCTAAAAGAGACTTATTGGGATTGGATGGCTGTTTCTTGTTTGGTGTGTATTCTGGTTGGATTTTGACAGCAGTAGGGATATATCCAAAAAAATGGAATATACCCCCTTGCATATGCTATAGTGGAGTCTGAAAATAAGGATTCATGGAACTGGTTTCTTGACTGTGTTGGTGATGACTTTGATATTTTCAGAAACTCAAATTTTACCTTTATATCAGACTTGCAAAAGGTATGGTTTTTGTGGAAAACTAGAAGGGGGGGTTGAATAGTTTTACCAATTAAAACTTCGTTTTAAAATATTTAGATCGACTTATGTCAGTCCATTTAGATGTGTATGTTGGACATTGATAGATAGATATATAAATGTGTAATGAAAGATAAAGATTAAGAAGCACATAACAACGACACAAGTATTTATAGTGGTTCGGCTACAAGGACACCTTCCTTGCCCTACTCCACTACTCGAGTCACCTACTCTCGAGTTCAGTAATCCTTACGACACCAACTCCTTATAGCGGAGAAGCCTTCACAACATCGCCTACTCTTTTTCCGGCACTAGGCTAACCACCGGGTTCTTTCACAAGGGAGAACCATACCTACCACAACGTCGCCTACCCTTTATCCGGTACTAGGCTAAGTACCGAGTTCCATTACAATGGAGGAACTACTACCCAACACTACATAACACCTAACCCCAAAGGAGACCAACTCCTTATTACAACACCATCAAGGATTTCAATATCCTTGGATACAATATATCTCTATTTGTATATCGATGCACCTCATCAAGTATACAACCTTGACATTCTTCACTAATGTCACTTGACTTGACATCTAGGCATCTTTCACTAATGCCCTTGACACGGGGCTTGGCACCTTTCACTAATGCCCGTCTTGACTCCTTTGCATTCTTCACTAATGCTTTTGACACGGACGTTAAGCACCTTTCACTAATGCTTTCGTCTTGACTCTTTTGGCATCCTTCACTAATGCCTTGGATACAACACTTCTATTGAGGAAGAACAAAGTATCAATCAAGAAAACCTCAGTAGTCTTGATGATGATGAAGCATGGCAACTCATGGACTTGAGCTTGCTCGACTTCAAGAGGTGGTGATCTCGCCTTTAAGAGGAACCTAGAGAATCACACAAAAAACAAAATACAAACTACATAGAAAGATCCTTAGGATCTGTGGTTAGAAGGTTACAATACTTGGGGAAAGAATGTGTGGGAGTGGTAACCCAAAAGGAAGAAATGGCTCACTATTTATAGAAGAAAAATAGTGTAATATTGGGGATTCGTGGGACGCTCCTCTTTGCCCATGGGTTTTAGGTCATGGGTCATGGGTTATGGATCATGGGTATCAAGTAGATACAATGTATCTACAAGATGCAATGCATCTAGTCCATGGGTCATGGGTTAAAACCATGGGTCATGGATAATATCCATATATGACTTAAGCATGATGTCATGCAATGGGTTATGGGTCATGCTCCATGGGTATGGGTCATGGACTTTGGGTTATACCCAACTATATTCAATATATTTGGTCAATGGGTCAAATACTTAAGTTTCTACCCATTTATAATACCCATTATAATACATACTAGTTATGTATATATTTACCCAATATGTAAACACTAGTTGTTGTACATATGTATTACTAAATCATAAAATCACTTATACTTGTTTTAGTGTTTTATGTGAATGCGTAAGTGTGTTAGAAAACTATTATTAGCTCAAACCATTTTATGTATTTTATTTGTTTTGTTAAAATGATTTCGTTTGTTATCGACAAAACATTATAAGATGAAGTAAAATATAAATAGCGTTTTTACTGACATTTGTATTAACAATCTCCCTTTTGTTGATGACAAAACATAATTATTTTAAGGAAAAACTTAAAATCGTAAAAGTTCGAATTGGAGTTTTACTCTCTTATCCATCCCCTTTTTGTCAAAACAAAAAGTCGAAAGAAACTAACACAATGTTTTAAGAAAAACATGTAGCGATAAAAATAAATTATATAGAGCAGTGGCGGAAGGTTCTCATCTTAACTCCCCTTGACGAGTCCATCCCTTTGTGAGAAACTGACAAGAAAAACAACTAAGCTAATGCTTTGCAATGATGTTTGCAAATGGTTTCGTCTATAGTGACGATAATCTTACCCTTGATGATTGCAACTTTGCAAAGGGACGTAACGAATGTAATACATATAGGGATTATATTGCAAATGGTTTTGCAATGTATTGTTTGACACAAAGCTCCACTAGCTTAGGGTGTCAAAGTCTTCATGTGTATTTTGAAAATCTACAAAACAAAGGTTAGAAAACAAGTATATAGTGCATAATTTCCTGCAAATAAGACTCAAGTTAGTAGAAAACATGTCTTCTGTTGCACGGATCCCACGAGTTCCTTCTTGGAGGATAGTCTAGGCAAAAACTTTCAGGGGATCCGTCTATCTGATAACAGAATGCAGCAATGGTGATGTAACAAATAATGTTAACATCAAAGTGAGATATTCAAGCAACAAGCATATACTTAAAGCAATATGGCATATAAACTATCATTCAATAAAATATAAGAGATGATATACAAATCTCTAAAAACTAAGAGAATGATTTAGCCATGTAATATGTAACCACCGGTAAATTTCACCCCGTATTAAACTAATATAATATTCTAACGAAAGAATACTTGTCCATTTCTCGTCAATTTTTTTTTTTTTTTAAACTTGAAATATCTTTTATTTGATCACAACAACTAGCCAATGTGATGAAACTCACATCTTTAATAAACATAAACATCTTTATATTTTAAACTATAAAAGTTTTCAACTTTTATTTACAACTTTACGCTATTTCGTAAATGTACGATTATTAAACATTCAAACTAAACGTTTTCTATCTATTGGAGTTTTCATGAAACCATAACTTATTATACCTATGATTTTACGAAACTAAATCATAAATACTAAAGTACAACATTTTATACCTAGAGTACAAGTCTTTTAAGCATGGGTACAAGTCCTTAATGCATAAAGCTTAATGTTTACATAAAATCACATTATAAACCTCAATGTACCTACCTTAAAGCACATGATACAAACCTATATTGCACAAGTTCTTAAAATTAACTTTTTTAAATTTTCAAACCTAATGTACAACTCTCTAATGCTTGTGGTACAAGTATCCTATGCATAAAGGTTACTTATTTAAGATACATAAGCTACATTAACCTAAGATTAAATTTAAATACATAAACTAACTTCACCTAAGCCCTAAAACCAAGTTACTACTTCACCTAGACTCTATGTACAACACACTAAGCCCTAGGTACTACCCTCTAAGCCTAACGCCCCCGCCCCCCATGTTACCTTAGTTAAAAATTGAACTAGACATTTACCATATACTACATGTAATTACCTTAACCACAAATATTTACTTACACCAAAAATAAGCACATCACCTTGTTTCTTCATCTTCAAACAAATGGTCAATTATTGCTAACTTATCACATGGTAAGAAACTAAGTACATGGTAAATCAAGGTTACACATTTCCATTTTCATCTCAAGACACATAATCCTTTGCAAAGCCCTTGGAGACACATCACTATGTTCCTTCATCTCCAACATTTAGCAATCCAAGCCTATGTGAATTTTTTTTAAACCATTCGAACTAAATGGACACAAGTTGAACAAGTAATCATCATGTGTGTCCTCTTTCAATCCATTCGATCTGGATATCAAGCTCATGGCAAGCTTTCAAATACCTCACTATGTCTCATTTCTTCCATGACATGGTGACCTAACACTTCAAGAAACCTTAGAATCTCTTCCCTATATAAATCAATCCCATTTCATCTCTTTCTTTATCATCCATTCGAAACACACAACCACTCACACTCTCACTTATAATATGATCTTAAGTCCCAAGGTGAAGTAAAGGAAGGGTACATTAGAGCCTGGGAAGAGGGAAAGAGTCTTGTTCCATTTGAAAGCCAATCTAGTTCTATTCGAATCTCAAGTTTGTAAGTCTATTAAACTCATTCTATTTCATTTTAACTTTTAATATCAATTGCATCTTGTTAAAAGCATTTTATAAGGAAAGCATGTAATTTGAATCATCTAAAAGCAATTACCACAGTCAAAGTTATGGTCTAAAGAAGTTGCCAAAAAACTTGTCCAAAAACTTTATTTGACGACGATTCAGGGCCTGGCAAACGAGCATTCAAGTCCGTTTCATGAAAAAATTTAAAACAGCGAAAGTTGTCCGGAGCGACTTTTCTTCAAAAATTGGGGCACGGGTCTAGAAAGCATACGAAGCCAAAATTTAATAAAATCCCTTGACTTTTTATATGTATGTTTACAAAAATAGTTCCGCCCCCACTTCTTGCGCGCATTTATTTGCATCATGCTAAAGGTATTAGGGTCAACCAAAGTACCGTTGTAAACACCACCTAGGACACTCTAAAACGCCCCTATAACCTGGTTGAAAAGCCTAGTTTTCATGCATAAAAACGGCACTTCATTAGGGCCATAAGTCCTAAACACCAAAAGTCCCTTACAACAGGTATATGGGAAAACTCGGGATTTTTGATAAATTTGATTATAAACTATCTTAGAAACATTAGAAATAAGTTAAACAACATTTCACAAGGTTGCATACAAAAGATATAAAGTTTTATGGTTTAAAAACGAGAATTTCAATTTGGCAAGATTAGCTTAAGTAGCCCTTTTCTATAATTAATATCTTGCTAATTAAAGGGTTGCAAAGTATGAGATTTACACCGTTTTAAAGGGCTCGCTGCAAAGATTTTAATGCCCCAATAACGTCTTTAAAAGCACTTATAGTCTCTTTTATAATCAGCCACCAAGAAGGTGACTCGTGGACATTTCATAAAAAGGCTTTGTGTGCACTTTTCAAAAATTGAGTTGTAGGAGTTATAGAATGTTAGATAATGACTTAAAAAGAGTTAATAAACATATTACAATGTCCCTAGGTGACAAGTAAAGGATTAACGAGTCAAAATGAAATTTCCTTAAACGCGTCGTGGCTTGAAAGTGGCCATGTTCGTGGACTTGTATCTTTCTAATCAAAGATGACTAGGCTATGAGACCTATACCATTTAGAAGAGCTTACAGCAAAGTGTTTAAAGGGTCAAGTGTGTTGTAAAAACACTAGCTTTCCTCATGTAAAATATGTCCTCGATTGGCCCTGTTATCGCCCAAAACCAACAAAAGGCACCTAACCCTCCTACTTTGGGAAATCATTGCAACCACACCGTAAGAGCTTAAGACTTCTAGTTTGAACCATTAGAAAGACCACCGGACAAACTCTTGAAGGAATCAAGAATGTAGTAAAAACCTTTTAAGGCTCAAAACATATTTACCCACACTTTTGTCAATTTAGGCCTAAAACAAGTGAATATTTCTTATAAAACTACAAGTATAAAAAATGTAATTTCTTCAAAGTTAGTTATACAAGGGCTGAATTTGTCAAAAACCCATAGTTGAGGGTTTAAAGTGTCATTTTTTAAAGTGCAAGGGTAAAAACTTTAAATATTTAAAATTGTAAATTATAACATTTTGGAAACATAAAATATTTAACAACTTGGGTTTCGATAAAATTTAATATCCATCATCCGAGCCATAAAAATAAGAAAGATAAGTATTGCTAATTTTTGAAGAGACTTCATGTTACCTAACTATCGATAAAGCATCGTTATCACATAAACTTGAATTGAATACTAAAAGCGTGAGATACAAACTTCAGTCATGATGGGAGATTTATCAACTTTACTTAATTTGTTTTCCATCGGACTCTTGTAACATGAGGTGAGTTAAGCCCCTACTTGCTCGTTTTGAATTATTTTTGGGGAAATACATGCTCAACTATTTTCATTTACTTTTTTACTAGTACTCAAAACTTTTTCAATTATGGTGAGTCATAGCCCCTAACTTCCTTATTTTGAACGTTTTGGGGAGATACATGCTCAAATATTGCTTGATATTTTTACATTTATTTTAAACTCTTATGAATTACAGTAGTTTCATAGCCCTACTTTTTATACGTTTTATACTATTTTTGGGGAGATACATGCTCAATTACCTATTTTTTACTTTCCAAGTACTCTAAAGAAGCTTTTACATACTACTACTATGAGTTCATAATAATACTTTATCGTTTTGCTACAAACACTGAACACAAGTACTATCGTATCACGTCGATTTCTATTGCTTAAGTTACTTACTGTTGCCACTAAAATTACCTCATATCATGAACCATTAATCACTTGCGGTGAGCAATATAGTGAATAGATCTATTGTGATTGGCGCCCCATTTGTGTTAGCGGATAGGTAACCAAATGCATTTTATTGAGAATACTAGGATAATGGCAAACTCTACGAGGGCATTGTTGCTCACATCATTATTATGATGTTTGTAACTTACGTCATTATTATGGCACGTTGATGTTAAGGTTTCGTTCATGAGACTTAGGCAATATATACTATGTTTTAATGATACAAATCTTGCCTTTCGAATTTATGGGTGCAACAAGCATGGCCCAACGAAACTTTGTTCAAAGCGATTTGCATACAAACTCTATGGATTCACTCAACTTTTGACCTGGTTAGGGCAAACAAATGACTATGGGTGCATGACAAGCGTAGTCCACTACTTATTTCATCGATAATTTGTATTTATTACAAAAAATCAAACTATTGAACTCAATTGTTTTATCTATAAACTCTATGAACTCACCAACCATTGTGTTGACACTTTTAGCATGTTTATCTCAGGTTCATAATTTACGAGGATGGTACGGAAGGGCACGGATACTCAAGAAGGCTATATTATCATTCGAAAACTTATTTAATAAACTATAAAACCACTGGGACCTCATTTTGTAAACTCTGATATTTATATAAATCGAATGATAAATATTTTAAAATGACACAATTAGAGTTCGTTTTCTGTTATTGTAACTGTTGAGCCATGAAGTAACACCCAGCTTGAATTCCGCTGCGTATCACGAAATTGGGGGTGTTACATAATACATATTATACTAATACTAATAAGTGACCAAAACTTAAGAAGCAATAATGTGCTTGAGTCTAAGGATGAGTAGACTTGTTGATTTGGTCCAATCTTTCAAGAAGATGATTAAACATGAAATGCAACTCATTTCGTACTTCTTGAACAAGTCCTTGGGTGATTAGACAATTATAGCAATTATTGTCTTGATAAGAGGCTTGGAGGAGATTGGATGTTTAGGAGGCTCTACAAATGATGGTGGGGTTTCATTGAGCAATGAAGATGGGTTCTACTAAGAGCGAAGGTGGTGGTAATGGAAATTCCTCCATATGATCAAGTCCTTGGTGGTTCCTTGTTTTCCAGCATTGGACTAGTTTGTGTTGTAGGTGGTTCCCTATTTAATGAGAATGTTGGTGAGTGGGAAGTTCTCGGTGGTGAGTGCTTTAAATGAATAGATATTTGGATGAGAAATAGGTTCGGTGAAGGAATATTTTCTATGTTCTAGGAATGAAGACTTAAGGCGTTTTACTAGAACTAGGTCGTTTGGTTTAGAGCTTGATTAACCCTTTTTAACCCAAGGTCTAATGCTAATTCCTGCGCTTCTCTTGGCAATTGTTGATTGGGTTTGTTGAGGTGGGATTCTACCACTATTATCTCTTACGGGTGATGATTCGGTGGATGAAATCTCATGAATCATATGACCATTCCTTTTGGATGAACCTTTGGTTGAAGAGTTATTGCTAAGTACTTTGGTCATGGTGAGGATGTAATAGAAGTCTCTAATTACTGATTTTTAAGAATGTGATAATAGTGATGACTTAGCCTCTCAAGAATGTTTGATTTATAAAGGGTGATTTTGAATTAGGGAATTAAATTCATGACTACTAAGGGAATTAGGCATGCACCAAGGTCAACTAAGGTGTTGTTCAGCTCTAGGAAATCATTAAATGGTAACTAAAGGTGTTTAGTTTACCAAAGATGGCTTGAATTTGAAGGAAAAGCTGATTAAAGGCTTTCTGTGACCACGGATCCCTCACTAAGGATCGTCTGGTTATAAACCAGGGGATCCGTCTGTCGAACGAGAGATGTGATGAAATGATTATGCTTTTTGTAAGATCTAGTACCTATGAAACTTGAGGATTTGACTTTCCTTAGATGTCTTGAGTGGTGGATGTCTTAAATGCTCAACCATAAGGAGTGAGGATACTTAATGATGGTTTTGAGTAGGAAAGTAGACTTTTGAGAGTCTAGCCAAGTGCTTGAGGAGGATACCATTTGATTTGAGATGGAAAAATGATGACAATTAGTCCTATAAATCAGATTATGACTCAAGATAAATTTGAGTAAATCCTAAAAAATAAAGAAAAAAATGAAAAACTAGTTTTAAGCCTATTTTGAGGTAAGAGTGACTAAAATCAATTTGCTAAAATTGATAGAAATATAAAACTAGGTGTTTTGAGATGTGAGGAACAATGTGGGAGCGTTGGAGCGGAGATATAGTGGATATTGGTAAGTTTGATAAATCAAAAGTACTTTAAATTTGATCCTAAGTTAGCTACGGGTGAATGTGAGACCTACTGAGCTTGAGGAAGCTTTAAGTGGTATTAAAGAACCATGTTTAGCCAACATGATGTGATCAAGAGGATAGCATTTATGTATAATGATCTATATCTGGTATCTGTTTTCCCGGATCCCACGGTTCCCTCATTGGAGGGATCCGGCTAGTTATAATTCTGGGATCCGACTACTACAGATCAGTAGGCATTCAGTAAATGTGCAATTCTTTCTCTTAGCAAATGTTTCTCCTAGTCATTTCTACAATGATTAAATGCAAGAACACAACAAGTATAACGCATAGCAAGTGTGAGGAGACTAAAAGGTTGCTAAAGATGGTGGCGACTACTTGAATGAATTCAAGATGTAAGTAAAATCTCATCTACTGGATTCCTAAGTTAAATTTTTCAATGCCAAATTATGGCAATTCCTACACACTACTTCCTACTCTACATAAGTATTGTTAAAGTGTTACAAACCATTGTTTCAAATTATTTTCACAAACTAAGGTCCTATTACCTTACCTTACTTCCCATCTCCTTCATATCACTCCGTCTTCATCCTCCCTCCACTCTTCATCCCACCATCTCAACTTATTTTCTTCAAGAAGTTGTGAAGCACTTGAAGATCCTTTGATTTGTTGCCATTCTTGTGATGGGCTAGGAATGTTCGATAATTGATTGATGTAATCAAAGGGTCAAGATGGGGTGTTGCCAAGGGGTTGCTACTTCCTTCTCCTTCTCTTTGTCTCTCTCGTTCATTCGATGAATCCGTTGGTGGGTGAGGTCTTTTGCCATCCACCATAAACCTTGTAGTTCTTCCCTCCGACAAGCGGCACGTAACTTTGTTGCAAAAGCTATGATCAAGGAATACGGGAGAAGGATCTAAAGCAAGATGAAGCACAAGACGGGATAGGAGCATTGCATAAGGGAGCACCATTTTGTCAATGCTTTTCACACTCGCCATTCTCTTAATCATGTAATATGCAAGGTTGAAGCGAGTCTCGGTCACAAGGCAATAGATCATGAAGCTCAAGCACGCATTGGGGTGATCCTTGTTCCCTCCTAAGCAAAGCACATTCTCACACTATGACTTCCCATTTCTTATACAAGCGGGAACATCTCGGAACTCCATTTGAAAAGGATCCCTATAGATCACTTTGGAATTTCTAGTGACCCTCGAGGGGGATGCCCTTTTCATGAACACGGTATCCCTTACCATGGTTGCTTCCGGGATTCTCATGTGGTAGACTTCATGATGATCAACCATATTGTCTAGCTCCGCCAAAGACCATTCATTGGAATACATGCAAACTTCTTGATATGGAACACGTAGTATTCTTCCAAATTCCACAAGTGAAAGGGTGTACTCATGCTCATTTATGATGAAGACAATTGAGATGGTCCCGTTCTCATTCCTAACTATTCTCATTGTTTTGTAGAACTCAAGAACGAACACCGAGAAAAATTTTCATTTATGTCTAAAAGACAACTAAAGCCAATTGTTCCAAAAACTTCTCGGATGTTGGTTGTTAAAGAAAGAATGATGGTTCTACCACCACGACCTTCATGAAAAAGTCTCTTTTCTAGCAACGAAGCTTTCCTATCCTCTGGCTAAGTCCATCCTTCGATGATACATTGGGATGTAGTGGAAGATTATCATGATAATCTTGTTGGCGGTTACTAGGCATGATTGTTCCTATACAACAAAACCACAATGTGGTGTTAATTATGAATAGTAGCCTAAAGGGTTTGTTCACAATTTTGCTCAAAACATCTTTATTGAATTCAAGAAATGAGTTTAATTTGTATTAACAATGTTAATTCTTTGATTTAGATTATCTTAGAAAACAATGTGGTAACAAATTATGACAAACCCATTTGAACCCAACTTCAAAAGATGAAAATTGTAATCCTAGGAATCAAGGAATAAAATTAACAATGTAGTGAAGATTATACTTACACAAGAGATTGTTTTGCTTGAAGGAAATTGTGGAAAACTAGAAGAGGGGGTTGAATAGTTTTACCAATTTAAAACTTCCTTTTAAATATTTAGATCGACTTATGTCAATCCATTTGATTGTTTATGTTGGACGTTGATAGATGGATATATAAACGTGAAATGAAATATAAAGAGTAAGAAGCACATCACCACAACACAAGTTATTTATAGTGGTTGGCTACAAGGACACCTTCCTTGCCCTACTCCACTCCCCGAGTCACCTACTCGAGTTCGTAAGCACTACACCAACTCCTTGTGGCGGAGAAGCCTTCACAACGTCGCTTAACCTTTTTCGGTACAAAGCTAAATACCGAGTTCTTTCACAACAAGGCGAACCACACCTAACACAACGTCGCCTACCCTTTTTACGGTGCTAGGCTAACCACCGAGTTCTTTCACACCTTAGGAGAACTAATCCTATCAAAACGTCGCCTACCCTTTATTAGGTACTAGGCTAAGCACCTTAGTTATTTCACACCTTAGGTGAACTACACCTTCACGACACAACACCTAATCTCAAGGAGATCTACTCCTTGTTACAACACCATCAAGGATATCACCATCCTTGTAGATAAACAAATACACATATGTATAACGATGCACCTCATCGATTATACGACCTAAGCATTCTCCCCCAATGCTACTTGATTTGATCCTTTGGCATCCTTCACTAATGCCTTTGACACAATGCTTGGCACCCTTCACTAATGCCTTCGTCTTGACACCTTTAGCATCCTTCACTAATGATTTTGACACAACGTTTGGCAACCTTCACTAATGCCTTCATCTTGACACCTTTAGCATCCTTCAATAATGCTTTGACACGGATGATGAGCACCTTTCACTAATGCTTTCATCTTGACACTTTCGGCATTCTTCACTAATGCCTTCAACCCAACATCTATGGAGAAAGGAAGAACTATCAACAAGAGAACCTTAGTAGTCTTGATGATGACGAAGCATGGCAACTCATGGACTTGAGCTTGCACGTCTTCAAGAGGTGGTGATCTCTCCTTTAAGAGGAACCTAGTAGATCACACAAAAACAAAAGACAAACTGTATAGATCACTTAGATCAGGGTTAGAGGTTAGAATACTTTGGGGAAGTATGTGTGAAAAACCATGTATAGAGAGAAAGAAATGGCTCTCTATTTATAGAGAAAATTCTCTTATGTTCCCCGGATCCCTACCACAAGGGATCCGGCTAGCACAAAGCTAGGGATCCGTGGTCCGCTCCTCTTTGCCCAAGGGTATTTTTGGTTATGGGTCATGGGTTATGGTTTGATCCATGGTTTTCTTTCTAGATACAATGAACTTGGTTAAGTGTTATATATAAAACCATGGGTTATGGGTCAAAACCATTTGCTAGTATTTTACCCATTTAGTATATACTTGTATTTACCCATTTTAGCATACACTTAGTTTTTACCCATTTTAGTATACTTAGTTTAAGTATATGTTTAACCCAATATGTAAACACTAGTTGTTGTACATATGTATCTAAATCATAAAATCACTTATACTTGTTTTAGTGTTTTATGTGACAATTTAATTGTGTTTAGAAAACTATTAACAAACTATTTACATTACTCTATTTGTTTCGTTAAAATGATTTTACTTTTGTTATCGACAAAACATTAGAAGATTGTAAAATATAAATAAACGTTTTTACTGCTTATTTGTATTAACAATCTCCCCCTTTTGTTGATGACAAAACATAAAATTATTTTAAGGAAAAACTAAAATTCGTAAAAATTTGAATTTGTAGTTTTTACTTTCTTCTCCCCCTTTTGTCGAAACAAAAAGTGTTAAAAAACAACACAATTTTTATAAGAAAAAAAATAAAAATGTAAAGAGAGAGAAGTGACGGGAATGGTACTCGTCTTAACTCCCCCTTGACGAGTTCATCCCTATGTAAGGGCGTCAATGACAAACGTAAAATAAACTAATTGTGTTTGCAACTAAGTTTGCAAATGGTTCGTCTAAGTGGCGAGAATGTGCTCCCCCTTGAATATTGCAATGTTGCAATGGGGTGTCATGAAGTGTTAATCCAAAAATGAATTAAGTTGCAAATGATTTTGCAATGTCGTTTGACACAAAGCTCCCCTAGCTTTATGGTGTCAATATCTTCATGTGTATTTTGAATAACTACAAAACAAAAGGTTAGAAAACAAGAGTATAGTGCATAATTTCTGCAAAGAGACTCAAGTTAGTATAAATTTGTGCTACTGTACCACGGATCCCACGGTTCCCTTTAAGAAGGGATCCGTCTAGTTATCTCGAAGGGCTCCGGCTATCTGTTGTGATATCTTCAGCAATGAAGAAATGTCAAGGAATGCTATTTTGAGAGAATGAGATATATGTACAATATATCAAGCACAACACAAAATAATCATAGCATATAAGTATTCATTCAATAAAACAAGAGATACACCACCAAATCTCTAAAACTAAGAGAATGAACTAGCCAAACAAGTGCTACAAGGTTTAACTAAACTAAATGATGATCAAGGATGAGAAAAGGTTTCCCGTTCTAAGTTGAGTTTTTGAATGTGATGCTCATTGTAGTTTAGGCATTAACCTCTTGAAACGTTCGAGGAGGTGATAAAACATGAAACGTTGCTCTTCACGTAGTTCATGTATCAACCTTTCAACATGTTTACAATGATAGCAATCCTTGTCATGGTTTTGAGTTTCTTGAAGTGAGATTTCAAGTGAAGTGGGTTGAGGATCTTCAAATGAAGGAGGATTGGTGGAGGTTCATTAAGTGGTGGTTCTACAATGTTTGAGGGTAGAGGTAAGGAAGCATCAACTTCCATTTGGTTGGGTGGTTGCCTTTGATGTTTTCTCATAATCCAAAATGGATTATTGGGAGGAATGATAGAGTTTGCTTTTGGAGCAAGTGTTGATTCAACACTTTGATTTTGTTGCTCAATCTTTTCAAGTGAACTAGTTGGTAATGGTGAAAGATGAGATGGCCAAGAGGGTAAATCTTCTACATTGTGAGAGTGTGGAGATGATTGTGAGGTGGCTCTAGGCACTAATGATGTTGGTTGAGTTGTGGAGGGTATGTTTGGTATAGTAGAATTTGGTGATGAAATCTTAGTGGGAACACTGTTCTTAGGGATTAGTTTGATTGGTTTCCTTGGTGTAGGGGAAATCCTAGCATTGGTGGACTTAACCGGAGATGATTCGGTTGAGGAAACTTCGTGTATGATTCTAGCAAGTTTCTTTGGTGGTTCTTGAGTGGATGAGTAAGCACTAGGAGCTTTTCTCATGATGAGATGACTAAGAAGAATGTTTGCAATTGCTAATAATTATGTTTGTGTTTGATGACTAAAGTGTTCTTGGCAATATGGGTTATAAGGAGAAGAGTTTTGCAATTGCATTTAAGACTTAATCCACTAATGTTCTTGGAAATGTGATGATTAACATGCACAAGGTTGAGATTCAGAGTTTCACTGATCTAGGAACTCATTTAAGATGAGATGGAGTGTTTGAGTTAGGAAGATGAGTTGAGATGATTGTTTTAGCTATGTTTGACATAAACTGTCACACGGATCCCACGGTTCCTTCCTTGAAGGGATCCGGCTAGGCTAATCCTAGGGATCCGGCTCTCAGAAGTTATGACAGGTTTGAAATGAGGTTTCTAGGAGCTAAAGCCTATCTTATTTTGAATGTTTCAGTTTTCCTAAAGGTTTAGGATGAAAGGGTACTTGAATGATTAGAGGTAATAAGTGTTGTAGCAAATGATTGCTTTTTATGGAAGGGGGATGGGACAAGATGACTACCAATGGTTTTCTAAGGATAACATTAAGAGTTATGAAGGTGTCAAGTCATAAAAAATGATCCTAGTGATCAAATTTAGGCTTTAGGTGATATTAAGAAAAATTCTTAAAAACTACAAAAATTGAAAAACTAATTTTTTTTTATCTTGAGATATAAATGACTAGAAGCAATTTCCTAAAATTGCTTAGCTTATCTTCTTAAGTGTTTTGAGAGGTGAGAAATAGTTTGTGAGTAGTCGAAGCGGAAATATGGTGAGTTTAGATGTGTTGATAAAATAAGACTAAGATCTTAAGTAAGCCTTTAGTGAGTCTAAGCCTTTCTCATCCTAGAAGTGGACTTAGTTGGGTTCTAAAATCATATGCTAAGCTAATGTGATATTATCTAGAAAGCAGTTTTGATGTATTGAATGATGTATTCTGTCGATGTCACGGATCCCACGGTTCCCTCAAGGAGGGATCGGCTAGGCTAATCCTAGGGATCCGGCATCTGCAGATCAGAACCAACACAGAACCTATACAGAAATGATGCGCAGTTTATGCACACTAGTAAATCCACAGATAAACAGTAAAAACAAGCATGTTTATCACAAAACACTAGTTAAAGACAATATCCAAGTAATCATAAACCGAAAGAGCTAAAATGTAATCATTTAAACATAAGATAAAGAAAACAAGCACAATCATATTGTCTCTTTCGTCAATCCTTTCTTTTCCTTTTTGACGGCTTAGTGAGGTTGTATGCGAGGTTTTGAATCATGCCCCTTAATTGTTTAAATTCCGCGGTCGTTTGGAATGGTGGAAGTTGTTTGTGGTATTCAAGGAATTCCAATTTGATATTGGCTACGGGGTCGACATCTTCTTCATCTTCTTCTTCTTCACCGTCCGAGGAGTCCGAGAGCTTCGGTTGCTCTCTATTGACCATGAACCGTTTAGAGGGTCGTTTGGTAAGAGGTACCATGACGTGGTCGGAAAGATAATGATCATCGTTGATAGGAGATGGTTGCAATGTACCAACATACTTACAAAGTCGTGTTAGGAGCATACCATAAGGAATTACCATGTTGGAAGCTTTGAATACCCCAGCCATTCTCCTTACCATGTAATAGGCAAGATTAAATGGCCTTTGATGGATAAGACAATAGATCATTTGCACAAGACATGTGTTTGGATGATCTTTGTTTCTAACTAGGCTAATGACATTTTCCCTAAGGATTTCTTCCCATTTTCTAAACATGGGGTGCATTTCGGAGAGTTCCATTTGAAAGGGATTACGGTGAATGAGCTTCTTGTTTCGGTCGAAACGGGATTGGTCGGTTCTTATTTTTAAAATAGTGTCTCGTATGGTTTCGGGTTCATCAATAGGAGTGTTATAGAGAGGCTTAGGATCAAGTGCAAGGTTTTGAGCGTTAATTGCCCAATCTTGAGAGTACATACAAATTCCTTCACAAGGAATGCGAAGAGTTTGAGCAAAGGTGTTGAGAGGAAGAGTGAAGTTTTGTTTATTGATGATGAAAGTGATTGAAATGCTATCATCGACGTTTCGAATGATCCTAAAGCTTTTGTAAAATTCAAAATGAAAACCGGACAAATTTGTTCATCTATGTCAAGGAGACAATCAAAGTTGATTGTCGAGAAAACTTGACGAATGTCGGTATCTTCAAGGAAACATGCCTTGACTACACGACAACCGTGGATAAGTCGTTTTACAAGGCTTTTGAAAATTTTACGGTAGGTTTTGGTCAATCCCTTTTTACGATAGTAATGAGTAAGGTAGTGGACGGTGTCATGATGATCTTGTTGAGTAGCTTTGGGCATGGTTGGTCCTAAAAATACAAATTTTCCAATTAGGTAAAATTAGTTGGGATGGGTTTATGGTTTTGATTTGTATTAACAATGTTGTGAACACAATGTGATTTTGTTTAAAGCCCCTTTTCATGATTAATTTAAAGAGCCCTAATTAAATTAATTGATTAAAAATTAAGAAACCATAAACCCTAGGATGAGGATGATGAAAATTAGAACAAGTTAATGTAATTACTTACAATGATGTTCTAGGAAGGAATACTTGAGAGTATGGAAGCTAATGAGGATGGATTCAGTAGCTTAGTCGTTTTGGTGTTATGTGAATAGAGGAAAAAGATCAGTGGTGAATTTTTGAAAGCGTATAGCTGAGTTCTGTTCCACGGTTCCCCGGATCCTTTGTATTTGGGATCCGGCTAGTACAACTAGAGGGATCCGGCTACTGTGGACAGAAAGGGAGTTGTTTGGTATTATTTTGTAGTAGGCTTATAAATTAGCTTGCCCAAAAAAATGGAGGTATTTGATGAGGATTGGTTTTGAATGATGATTTTCGATGAATTACATATCGAGGGTTCATATGTGATGACGGTGTTAGTTTGACGAGAAAAAATAATATCATCCCCTATGTTGAAAAAGACTAAAGGTGACGAAAGAGACTTTTAATGATGTTAGTGATTAGTTAAGCAAAGATAACTTATGACAATAAATGGGACTCATGTAACCTATCTAATGAAGAGTAAAACATACCTCTATGCTTCTTGATTTGGTATAATACCAAAAATACTTCATGAGCTTTTAAAGTAATCCTTTGTACTTGGTGTACATAGGTTGTGATTACTTTTAGATCCTTCCTTGAATGTTGACTTCATTAATCTTTGAATGAAGACTTTGAAGAGATTCTAGCACGAAAATTTCTTAAGAGCAAAATGATTAGAATCATCTATCAATGTCCAACAAAATGATTTAAAAGAAAATATGACCAACAATAAAAATCCTTCTTTGTAGTTTTCAAACATACACGGATCGTATCAAGTCTTTAAAGTACAACATACTTTAAGAAACTTGGTAACGAAGCTCTGATGCCAATTGTGGAAAACTAGAAGGGGGTTGAATAGTTTTACCAATTTAAAACTTCCTTTTAAATATTTAGATCGACTTATGTCAATCCATTTGATTGTTTATGTTGGACGTTGATAGATGGATATATAAACGTGAAATGAAATATAAAGAGTAAGAAGCACATCATCACAACACAAGTTATTTATAGTGGTTCGCTACAAGGACACCTTCCTTGCCCTACTCCACTCCCCGAGTCACCTACTCGAGTTCGTAAGCACTACACCAACTCCTTGTGGCGGAGAAGCCTTCACAGCGCTTAACCTTTTTCGGTACAAAGCTAAATACAGAGTTCTTTCACACCAAGGCGAACCACACCTAACACAACGTCGCCTACCCTTTATACGGTGCTAGGCTAACCACCGAGTTCTTTCACACCTTAGGAGAACTAATCCTATCACAACGTCGCCTACCCTTTATTAGGTACTAGGCTAAGCACCTTAGTTATTTCACACCTTAGGTGAACTACACCTTCACGACACAACACCTAATCTCAAGGAGATCTACTCCTTGTTACAACACCATCAAGGATATCACCATCCTTGTAGATAAACAAACACACATATGTATAACGATGCACCTTATCGATTATACGACCTAAGCATTCTCCCAAATGCTACTTGATTTGATCCTTTGGCATCCTTCACTAATGCCTTTGACACAAAGCTTGGCACCCTTCACTAATGCCTTCGTCTTGACACCTTTAGCATCCTTCACTAATGATTTTGACACAACGTTTGGCAACCTTCACTAATGCCTTCGTCTTGACACCTTTAGCATCCTTCAATAATGCGACACGGATGATGAGCACCTTTCACTAATGCTTTCATCTTGACACTTTCGGCATTCTTCACTAATGCCTTCAACCCAACATCTATGGAGAAAGGAAGAACTATCAACAAGAGAACCTTAGTAGTCTTGATGATGACGATGCATGGCAACTCATGGACTTGAGCTTGCACGTCTTCAAGAGGTGGTGATCTCTCCTTTAAGAGGAACCTAGTAGATCACACAAAACAAAAGACAAACTACATAGATCACTTAGATCTGAGGTTAGAGGGTTAGAATACTTTGGGGAAGTGTGTGTGAAAAAACCATGTATAGAGAAAAGAAATGGCTCTCTATTTATAGAAAATTCTCTTCGTTCCCGGATCCCACGGATCCCTACCACAAGGGATCCGGCTAGCACAAAGCTAGGGATCCGTGGTCCGCTCCTCTTTGCCCATGGGTATTTTTGGTTATGGGTCATGGGTTATGGGTTGATCCATGGTTTTCTTTCTAGATACAATGAACTTGGTTAAGTGTTATATATAAAACCATGGGTTATGGGTCAAAACCATTTGCTAGTAGTTTACCCATTTAGTATATACTTGTATTTACCCATTTTAGCATACACTTAGTTTTTACCCATTTTAGTATACTTAGTTTAAGTATATGTTTAACCCAATATGTAAACACTAGTTGTTGTACATATGTATCTAAATCATAAAATCACTTATACTTGTTTTAGTGTTTTATGTGACAACTTAATTGTGTTAGAAAACTATTAACTTAAACTATTTACGTACTCTATTTGTTTCGTTAAAATGATTTTACTTTTGTTATCGACAAAATATTAGAAGATCGTAAAATATAAATAAACGTTTTTACGGCTTATTTGTATTAACAGAAATGATCAATTTGCTCTTGAACAGTAACTGGGTTTTTGTTCGTGAGTCTTTGAAAGGGAAAGTGATAGTGAAACTTCCACAGTGATCATTTCTAACTTATGATGTATTACATTTGCCACGGACCCCTGTATTGAGGATCAGGCTAGTTCTTCGAGGATCAGGCATGACTTGACAAAAGTTGACTTAAGCATTCCTTGATAACTTTGGTTTGGGAGTTCTAAACTGCCTAAAGTTGACATTTAAGCTCTATAACTTGTGTTTTGGGGTTTTGGCGGTTTTAACACTAATCTATTTGACGAGGTTCCCTTTTATAGAACAAGTCATAATTCTTTGGAGGTTTCATAAATTATGATAAAATCCCATTTTATCATAATATAAGAAATTTCACATGGATACTCATTGACATGAAATGTCAATAGTCCTTTTGTAAGGAATAATGATCAAGGCTCTCAAATAGCCGAGATATCATTATTACAGGTTTGTAGTGTAGTCTATATAAATCAACAAGAATACCATTCTTGGTGATGATTTCAATATTGATAACTACTTTAGTAATTACTAATAAAGAGTAAACATACTACTAAGATTTTAATAATAATAATAATAACAAAATATAAATTATTAAAGATCATACCTTTGCTAAATATTCTTTCTAAGGAAAGAAATATTTAGAGACATTCTTTGTGATCTTCTTAGGATCCCCAAATCCATGTATGGGAAATACATTGCTAAATATTCTTTTTACAAAAAGAAATATTTAGAGAATTATTCATGATCTTCTTGGTATGCCCAAATCCAAGTATGGAGAATTCTTAACAAGGAAAATATTAAACGTTATCATTGTCCAACATTAAACAATATGATGATTTTTTTAAACATGACTTAAAAATCCTTCTTTGTAGTTTTCAAACATACACGGATTGTATCAAGTTTTTAAAGTACAATATACTCTAAGAAACTTGGTAACGAAGCTCTGATGCCAATTGGGGAAAACTAGAAGGGGGTTGAATAGTTTTACCAATTAAAACTTCGTTTTAAAATAATTAGATTGACTTATGTCAATCCATTTAGATGTGTATGTTGGACATTGATAAATAGATATATAAATGTGTAATGAAAGATAAAGAGTAAGAAGCACATAACCACGACAAGAGTATTTATAGTGGTTCGACTACAAAGACACCTTCCTTGCCCTACTCACTCCCGAGTCACCTACTCGAGTTAAGTATCACTACGACACCAACTCCTTATGGCGGAGAAGCCTTTACAGCGTCGCCTACTCTTTTTCCGGTACTAGGCTAACCACCGGGTTCTTTCACAAGGGAGAACCATACCTACCACAACGTCGCCTACCCTTTATCCGGTACTAAGCTAAGTACCGAGTTCCATTACAATAGAGGAACTACTACCCAACACAACAAAACACCTAACCCCAAAGGAGACCAACTCCTTATTACAACACCATCAAGGATATCAATATCCTTGGATACAACCTATCTCTATTTGTATATTGATGCACCTCATCGGTATACAACCTGACATTCTTTACTAATGTCACTTGACGACTTCTAGGCATCTTTCACTAATGCCCTTGACCGACGCTATGGCACATTTCACTAATGCCTTCGGTCTTGACTCCTTTAGCATTCTTCACTAATAAGCGACACGGACGTTAAGCACCTTTAACTAATGCTTTCGTCTTGACTCTTTCGGCATCCTTCACTAACGCCTTGGACACAACACTTCTATTGAGGAAGTACGAAGTATCAATCAAGAAAACCTCAGTAGTCGCATGGCAACTCATGGAATTGAGCTTGCTCGACTTCAAGAGGTGGTGATCTCGCCTTTAAGAGGAACCTAGAGAATCACACAAAAAACAAAAGACAAACTACATCGAAAGATCCTTAGGATCTGTGGTTAGATGGTTACAATACTTGGGGAAAGTATGTGTGGGAGTGGCAACCCAAAAGGAAGAAATGGCTTACTATTTATAGAAGAAAAACAGCTACTGTTCCACGGATCCCTCACTTGAGGGATCCGTCCAATGTACTATTGGGGATCCGTGGGACGCTCCTCTTTGCCCATGGGTTTTGGTCATGGGTTATGGATCATGGGTATCCAAGTAAATATAATGTATCTACAAGATGCAATGCATCTAGTTCATGGGTCATGGGTTAAAACCATGGGTCATGGATAATATCCATATATGACTTAAGGATGATGTCATGCAATGGGTTATGGGTCATGCTCCATGGGTATGGGTCATGGAATTTGGGTTATACCCAACTATATTCAATGTATTTGGTCAATGGGTCAAATACTTAAGTTTCTACCCATTTATATTACCCATTATAATACATACTAGTTATGTATATATTTACCCAATATGTAAACACTAGTTGTTTTACATATGTATTACTAAATCATAAAATCACTTATACTTTTTTTAGTGTTTTATGTGAAAACGTAAGTGTGTTAGAAAACTATTGGCTCAAACCATTTACGTATTTTATTTGTTTCGTTAAAATGATTTTACGTTTGTTATCGACAAAACATTAGAAGATCGTAAAATATAAATAAACGTTTTTACGGCTTATTTTTATTAACAGTTTCTATTCAAATGTATTAGGAAAAAGGTATGGTTTCTGTTGGCGATGACTTAAACTTGTTTTATATTACAAATGTATTAGGGTTTGATACCAGCAATTGAAGAGACATATCCTAGTGCTGAGCATAGGTTTTGCCTTAAGCACATTTATGACAATATGAAGCTGACTTGGAGAGGTGAAATGTACAAACAAATGTTGTGGAAATGTGCAACTGCTACTACTGTGCAGTAGTTTGACAAGCAAATGGAAACACTGAAAGCTTTTAAGAAAGAAGCTTATGAATGGTTGAAAAAGATCCAACCCCAACACTGGGCTAGGTCATATTTTTCTTGGTATATTTACTTTTACACTTGTAGCAGTTTGACTAAATTTAACTTGTACTTTTATTACATCTGTTACTACTCTGCAGTAGTTTGACTGAATTTACACATGCTACGTGTATTAAACTTGCAGGAAGGGCCCACATTGACGTCTTGTTGAATAACATGTGTGAAATTCTTAATAGACAACTTGTAGATGGAAGGGATAAACCTATGATCACATGTTTGGAATTCATTAGAGAGTACCTAATGAAAAGAATTGTTAATGTCTTGAGAGGGTTATTACTAAATCGATGGTCCTCTTACACCAAATCTTGCTAGACTTTTCCAAACAATTGTGAAAGATGCAACACAGATAAAGGTGCATTGCTAAACTCTTACATTCTTTTTAACATTAAGTATAATTGTTTCAAGTTTTTAAAATGTATGATATATAGATTAAACGGAATGGAGCTAACTTATACCAAGCCAATGGTGTGTTGGGGGAACAGTGTGTAGTAAATATGAGGACTAGGGAGTGTAGTTGTAGAAAGTGGGAGTTAACAGGTATACCCTGCAAGCATGCAATGGCTGCCATTTGGAACATGGCAAGTAATGGGGAAGAAACATGAATACCACAGTCTTACTGTGATGAAACCTATTGGCTATCAACTTGGAAAGATATGTACATGTTTAAAATTAATCCACCAAATGGTCCTAATTTTTGGGAAAAATCAAATATCCCAAGCACAATTATCCCACTAGATTATAAACCACAAATTGGTAGGCCAGCAGAAAAAAGAATGAAGAGTGCAGCTGAATAGTCTGAAGGACTTGTAAGAGGAAAAAAGTTAAGCAGAGTAGGTAAGAGTATTACTTGCAGCAAGTGTAAGGGAGTTGGTCATAACAAAAAGAGTTTCCCAAATGTGCCTTCTGCAAGTGATGTACAGGATCCAACTACAGAAGCTTCACATACTCCACCAGCTGCACATGATCCAAATGCAAGTGAAACACATGCTGCACAAGAAGCTTCACATATTGACCTTTCCTCACAAGCTCCAAAAGCCACTCAAGATTCACAAACTCCACCAATTCATGTGCTACTTCATGCATCTCCAACTAAGATGACAAAGACATCAGCCAAAAGAAGGATGCGTACTGATTGATTTGGCACTTGTGAATTTCATTGTTTCTAGACTTAAAATGTTATTAGACAAAGTTGTGTATGTTTCGAAGACAAAGATATGTATGATCTGGTAATTTGGTTCTAAGTTATGTTATTAGACTTGGTAAAAGTCAAATCCAGTTATGCTTGTTTTTGTACTCAGTTATGCTTGTTTTGGTACATTATATTTAGACTTTTAAAAGTCAATTCGTAAAAGTGAATGTAGTTATGCTTGTTTTGGTACTCGATTATGCTTGTTTTGGTACATATGCATCTTATTTGGTCAATTTGTAAAATTCAAAGTCTTCTTTCTTGAAACCATATTTGTACAAAAAAACAGATACATAACTCACTTTACCAACCATGCATTTAATGGCATTTAGTTTTAGCTTGACTTATGGTTGAAAGGGGCTTTTAAATTCACACCAATACAAACAACATACATAAAAAACCTGTCAAACCATAATTACTTTCTCTAAAGATCTCAACAATGAGTTCCAATAACAATCCAGGTAACAATCCATAAATAATTAACATTTCATCTAATGACCTCATGTGTCCTCCACCCTGGCATTTACCATACCATGATGATTCAAGCTAAATCTTCAGCTCTATTTCTAGCTATGTGTCTAGCTATCATTCAAGCTCTGAAGATGATCAAGCTCTGTCAAAAAAAGGTACAAGCTCTGTTACTGCTTCTATACAATCAAAACAGGTTTAAACTCAATCTGTGTCAATCGCTGGTAAAAGGATTCAAGTGATAGGACTTGCAAATAAGGAGACTTGGGCAGCAATCAAATAGAAGAAGTTTGGGATAAAAAAAACACCAACTGGACTTGGACCAAATGCAAACACTAAAAGGAAAGGGAAAAGGAGCATGGGCTAGCTTTTGATGTTGTTTGAACTATTTCTAATGTCTTTAGTTTAATTTGTATGTGTTGGGAAATATATGGAGTTGATAATACAAAACAATAAAAGAAGAATGAAGCAAATACGAAACATGAAAGCCTTAAAAGACAAAGAAGGAATTCTACAAAAAGATGGAAGATTATAGAAGAATCCTTTAGAAGATAAAGATTAAAGTTGGTAAGATTTACATTCCTAATATAATTATGAATCCTTTGTAACCCTAATATCTCTATTATATAAAGAGACACAGGGTGTATGATTTATATGTGCACAGAAAATATGTAGTCGACTAAGTGTGTGTTCTAGGCGTATTATTCTTGTAAAACGCCTAGATGTCTAGTGTGTTTAGCCTCAAGGATTTTGATTCATTGTTATTGTTGAGTAACACGTTCTACAATTGATCATGCAGAATTGGGGCTTGTAGTGAATGATAATAAAGAAAAACCTTTTTAATAACAAATTTTCTTTGGTTAATTTCGCTGCATATTATTATCTTTGTTATTGTTAATGCTAGATATAAGGTCTAAACAACCTGAGCTTACAACGATCTTATTAGGTGGTATCAGAGCCAGTGGGCTCTTGATCTAAGATTCTCAAGGTTTTACAGGTAAAGGAAGAAAAATTTGAATTTGGTTTCAATTTTCGTAACTTTCTGCAGAGCTGTTTTAAAAAGGCGTTATCTCATTCGTTAACCGTTTGATCGTAACAAAATTTTATTGGAGGTTCTTTGCATATCAAGGTACATTCTCACTAGATGGATCTTCAATCTGAGCTTTTAATCACGAGATAATAATTTTTGAAAACTGCTGCAGAAAAGATAAAGTTTTTCGAATTTTAGGGTTTCTTTCTTAAGGGTTTTGTTTTTAAAGATTTCCTTATTCTATTATTCTGATTCATCTTGGAAGTCAGTTGGAGTATTCATTGTGCTTTATATTCATACCATTATCATGTCAATGCTATTGGTTTGATGAATACAAGGTGCATCAAGGTTAACATTGCTCTAACTGTTTCAACTGGATTAGGGTTTTGAGTGGCTATCGTTCTTAGGGTTTCAAGCTATTCTTATTAACATTTTTGCTACTATTCTTCTTGGTGTATGTATGAAGATAATATTAAAAGCATGAAGGAGTAGGAAAAATAATCCGATTACAAACCCTAATCGCTGAGGTGTATTATAAATCACTGTTGCAAGTTGTTTGGGAATGTTAATTTGAGATTTAGGGTTTTATTCTTATTTGCTATTGTTTATTGTCTAGTTGCAATCTGATAGTGATTGTGCATTTGATCTGCACGATTTTGTGATGATTTTATGGGTTGTCTTAATATGTTTACATTACTGATGGTACGCGTACTGGTGCAACTATTACTGAAGGTTTTGTTGTAAGTAACTCTACTCTCCATTATTCGTATCATCCTAAGGTTACTTCAATTTCAAGTAGAGCTATTGCTGTTGATTATTGAATTACGCATGGAATTTTTTAGGTTACAGGTATTACAAGTAATGTTACTGCTCGTTGTTTTTACAAGTTAGTACTCCTCCTTATTCGTTTATGATGCTTGAGAGATTTTATATTGCTCGTTGATGGAGGTGCTAGTTGTATACTTTATGCTGCTCGACAAGTCAGTTAGTGCTGCTTATTATTTTTAATACTGCTCGTGATTGATTTTTAATGCTGTTAGTTTGTACTCGTTAATGCTGCTGATTAGTGTCTACTAGTTAAAGCTGCTAGATGGTTACTGCTGCTAGTTGGTGCGTTAATGCTTCTAGTAGTAGTTTCTGCTGCTCAATGGAAATTACTACTGCTCGTTATTCAAGTTATATGAACGTACGAGGGTTTCAAGGTATATTATTAATGAGTGGTGTTGTATATTTTTTGAGGATTGAAGACCTGGTGTTTGATGATACTGATTATTATTATGGTTCAAGTTCTTGTAGAAGTTTGATTTTGGTTTTAAATGTTTTTTAGTGTTTAAAAAGGTTCGTATTTGGATTAATTAGAATAATTGGTTACGAAGAAAATTGATTATCGTTTATTTGAAGATTGAAGTGGAATTACTTGGGTACGTGTTCTTATTATATCTTTCTAGCATGAGATAACTTGTTCGTGCTTAAAATGTTGTGACGAAGACTTGTCAAATCTAGCAATTGATTGTTGCTATCACTTAAAGGAGTAACGTTGTAGTGCTCAGTGTCTCATTGAAGATGAGAATTTTGTCAAGAGATTGAGGTATACTCATATATCATCAGCATGAGTTTGCAGTCATGTGGATAGTACAAGACATAAGACACAAGTTTGGGTTGTTCTACTTCAGCATCAAGTTAGTTATACTTAGTTTTCTTCAACAGTGATCATTACAAGAAGCCTACAGATTTGGAGATTCAAGAAATGGTTAACACTTGGATTTTAAGAGAAACATATTATAGAGTGGTTAATCATTTACATGCACCAGTTGAGGGAAAGGTTTTTACTACTGCTAATTCATTATTACTACCGCTAGTTTAAGTTTCTATTATTTTAAATTCATTTTTAGTGCGGAAAATTTAATGGTGAGTAATTTGAGACATTCGAAGGCTAGATTAGAAGTGTGATATTGGTTTGTGGTTGTCAAAATCAAAGTTTCATCTACTTAACTTCTCCTAGTGGATAATGAAAAAAAGGGAAGAAGAGTTTACATAGAAGTTTTGCAACTTATAGATCCTTGGTGGTACAACATGTTATGTAAGTTCATATGAGTTGAGCTTGAGTGGAAGATTGTTTCATTTATAGAAGATCAAGAAGAATGTTTTGCGATTATCAACTAGGGGAAGATTGTTGAGAATTATATTGAGTTGATTATACAAAACAATAAAAGAAGAATGAAGCAAATACGAAACATGAAGGACTTCAAAAATAAAGAAGGAATTCTACAAAAACATGAAAGACTATAGAAGATTCCTTTAGAAGATAAAGATTAAAGTTAAGAAGATTTACATTCCTAATATAATTATGAGTCCTTTGTAACCCTAATATCTCTATTATATAAAGAGACATAGGGTGTATAATTTATATGTGCACAGAAAATATGTAGTCGACTAAAGTGTGTGTGTTCTAAGTGTATTGTTCTTGTAAAACGCCTAGATGTCTAGTTTGTTTAGCCTAAGGATCTTTGATTCCTTGTTATTGTTGAGTAACACGTTCTACAATTGATCATGTAGAATTAGGGCTTGTAGTGAATGATAATAAAGAAAAACCATGTTACTAACAATTGTTCTTTGATTAATTCTACTGCATATTGTTATCTTTGTTATTGTTAATCCTAGATATAAGGTCCAAACAACCTAAGCTTACAACGATCTTATCAGTATGCCTTTATCTTTAGATGGTACTTGAACAACTTCTGATGGTAACTATTAGTTTCTAATGCTGGTAGTAATGCAATATGCATCTATGTATGCTCCTTCTATGTAATGCAACATGCAGCTATGTATGCTAGTAGTTTTTAATGTAGTAAAATTCAAATGCTACTTGTTTGGTCAAGTTGAAACTATTTTTTTTTATTCATCTTAAAGGTAAATACAACTTGATATACTACTCCATTTCTAAACATAACATAATCACCTAACACTTACTTGAAACATCAACTTTAATACATTCACTACATGAAAGCAAAAACAGCAAGAAAAAAGATCCAACTGATAATCAGCATCTTCTTAGCTTCAACCGTTTTTTCTTGTGCTAATCCTTGTAACGCATTCATTGAACGCAACAAACCTAGAATTATTTGCACAACTTGTTCACACATAGGTGGATCATACCAATCGATTATCCCACAATTTATTGGCTATTAAAAAAGAATTAAAAAAAAAATAGGTCAAACATGAAATTAGGGGTTTTTTACACAATTAATATTACACTTACTCTTTTTGCGCAAAAATAAAATCGCATTCTTGGGTTGATTGCAGTCCATGAAGTTCGAATGGTTGATGGTGCTCCACATCTATTGCATCATACTCATGGGTTCATGTTTGTGAGTGATTTGAGTGTGTTGTGTTTTTTTGTGTAAAAGAAACAGAGAATGGAACTATAAGAAATAAGCCTAACCTGAAAATAAATACCCCTCACGTGATGGTCACATGACCAACTTAACGGTCAAACAAACAGAAAATTTAGTCAAGGGACCAAACCCGTTACGGGTCGCAACCACAGGGAGATAATCAGTTAAAAAAATTTAGGGTTTATATCCGTTAAACCCGACAGACCACAGGGACCATTTATGAAATTAACTCAGATTTTTAGTAACACATACCCACCAAATGGGATCTACTATACCCACCCCCAGGCCCATATGTTTTGTACCTTCCCACCCCCTTTCGCCAATTTTTACAGTACAACACAGTTTTTTATCAGTTAATGTTCCGTGTTTTCTGTCAGTTTTAAGCTTTTGACTTATTAAACTTTATATTTTTTGTTCCGTACTTTCAGGTTTACAATTCAAAAAAAGAGGGGGTGGCGATTGTAAAAAAAGGGGTGGGAATAACTTTTGTAACACCCCCAAAATTTCATTTTAACAGCGGAAGACTAATTGGGGTATTACGTAGAGCATCACAGTCATAATCATAGAAAACGACTCAAAAGAGACGTTTTATAAGTCATTTTTATTCAATTCAAATACGAGAGTGTTGCCATTGTTTAGCAAATTATAAATGACATAAGAGTTTGAAATGACTGGTATAATTTATGTTTACACCAAAGACTCATGGTCTTTTGCCCACTCCGTGCCTTGAATCCTACTTCAGTTACCTGAGCTAAACATGCTAAAGAGTCAACAAAATTGTTGAGTGAATCCATAGTGTTTATGTTAATAATCATTTAAGCACAAAGTGAGTAATAATAAATCAGGAGTAAATCAGGTTGTATATTTCCATAAGTCTCATGAACTCAAACATTAACTGGTGTGATATAATATAAGGGGGCTCGAGGTAGGAGCTTGCCATTCTCCTAGTATAAATCAAATAATGTGCATTTGGCTATCAATCTGGCTAACACAAGGTTATCTATCTAGCTAGCTCAAATGGGCTGTCAACCTCCAATAGATCTATTCACAATATTCGTGTTCACTCGCAAGTGACTAAGGTTCATGATATGAGGGGCTTTATAGGGGCAATAGTGTGTCTTATGCAATAACATTCAGGATAGCATATATAAAAATACTTGTATTCTGTTTGTAGCATGTATCTTCCCATGGGTTTGTAAAACATATAAAAGTGGGACTATGAACTCCCTCAGTTGGGGGTGTATAGGCAAGCAAGTAATATCAAGTGCAACTTGGGAATGGCTCTAACACACAACCTGGATAATAGGGAAAACTCGCATTTTTTGTGGTTTGAGTGGTTTTGAGATGCTTAAACTGCTTAAAGCTCAAAAACAATGTTATGAATAATATTGGCTTATCTCAAGGTGTTTTATATTTGGTGAATGAGGTCTCTTCAAAAGTTAGTTGCCGATAAGCTTAAAATAATGTTTGGCGTTCTCTTTAAGATAGGCCTCATGCATCATTAGTATGGTAATTTAAAATCATAATGTTATAGTTGAACCTTCAAGTTACGAGAAATTTATATTTTAGACCTTTACGGTGGATATTTACATTTTTAGTCCACGTACTTTGGTAAAGTTACATTTTTGGCTCAAAGTATCCAAATATGACCATTTATCATTATGGATTTTCAAATATTCACTTTTTACCTTCAAGTTCCAAAATGGCAGTTTTTTATACAAGTTTATAGAAAATACACTTTTAGTCCTTGAACTTTAGTATATTACCAAAAATGACCTTTTAGTACTTATAATATTCAATTAATCAATTTCTACCCTTGGTTTAGTGAAAGGGCTGTTTTAACACAATTTTAGGGAGTTGTCAGTTTTAGTCCTTATGGTTTAAAATGATTTGCAAAGTTAGTCCAAAGTTAAATATCTTTACATTTCAAGTCCTTATTCCTTCAAAATTACATGTTTAACCCAAAAGTACTTTTAAATTCAGTTTGTATCCTTAGATGACTATTTTGGCAGTTTTAAACCCTTACTTTTCAAAAGTGATAGTTTTAGTCCCTCAAGTTTGGCATAATTGCATTTTTAGTCCAAAATACATATTTAGTGAATGTTATCATTTCCTTTCAATAAAAATAGTTTCAAAAGCTAAATTAAGCTTATAAAACATCTTATTAGCTTATAATAGCTTAATTTATTGTTATTGGGCCTTAGGGGTTAAATTGAAGGCTCGTTATCATTTTTATTTGTCCATTGGACTTGGGGTTTTGGGGCTTGTTTATGAGCTTATTATAGACCAAATTCATTTTACAAAATAGCTTATAGACTGCTTTTTCTCAAACTGCTTATTTTTAACTCATTGGCCTTTAAGGCCCGTTAAGTATTTTTAAGAGTTTTGAAACTGCTTCAAGTAGCTTAAGCTTGTGGCTTATAAAAGTTATAAAATGAGCTTGTTAGAGTGATATATTGGTACCTCCTATTTGTTTAGTATACAAAGAGTTGAGTCAAACATTTAGTTTGGATTTGTGTATGTTAGGTCATAGTTTTACGAGTCTATTCTTAATGACAAAATCATTTCTGTGAAGTTTAATATACTTGGTAGATATTTGATATAGGTCAAGCTAACTTCAAAATGTGTGATATAAACAATTTATATGTTGCGATAAGTTAAATGCAAGAATACTAACTCATTCTTAGCCATGTTGGGAATTAAGTGAGTATATTTGTTAGGTTTAAGTTTAACGAGAGCATGGAAATTATATGGAAAGCTTGTAGGGTTCAAATCGGTTATAATGCAACTTAAGTATTAAAAATTTAACTAAGTGTTGGAAAGGAACTTACAACACCTTAAAAAGGTGGGGCGATACATGATTGTGGAACTTGGTGAGGGTGAGAGGGCTTTGTAGCTCGTTAGTCCATACATCAAGGATTGGGAGAGGCCTCTTGGATGACTTGTACTTGCTATGGATCACTAGAACTTAACCTTGTTCTTCCTCGACTTGGTAAATAAATGAAAGTGACTTGGGTGTGTTTTTGTTTGTGAGTTTAAGTGTGTACGTGAAAAGGTGAGTTGTATGGGACTATATTAACATGCGATAGGGACAAGTTGGGGAGGCAAAAGGAATATGGAAGGGGATAACGAATAGGAGGAGGGAGGACTAGGTTGTAGGGTACTTGAGAGCTTAACAACTTGAGTTACAAGTGTGTAACTTCGGTTTGAGTGAGTGACTAAGCAAAAGAGTCTAGAAACCGACTCATGAGTTTATTTCATGTACTATTAGTTCAAGAAAGGTTCCAATGTGTTATATAATGTCACAAAGGAGTGTTGGAGGTCTTGGTTGGGTTTAGACATCACAAGGGTCAAGAGTTTGAGCTAGGAAAATAATCGCAAGGGCTCATTTGGTTACAAGCCTCCAATGGGTTCAAAAAGACTTGTAACGTGACCAAAATCACATAATGTGATCGGATTGTGGGTTCTAGGGACATGGGGAGTTCAAGACGACTAGGGCTTAGTTCTTTTGTGTCATTAGGAGTAAACATGGACTTCTAAATGTTTCGCAACATCTCATGCATTCGTTTGAGCTTTGGTGATTTGTTTGTGCATGTATCACATGGCAACGAGGTCAAATTAATCCAAAAAGGCACGTTTAGGGTTTAGTGTGACATGAAGGATCTCTTAACATGTTTACAAACTCATTTGGAAACGCTTAGGGCATAATTCTCAAGGTTTGAAATAGTCTTGATCAAATTGGGTCAATTTGAGAAATGGGTGACATCGCTTAGCTTTGATGTTCGTTTACTGTCCAAACGATCGTATAAGTTAAATATATAAATTGATCTTGATTCTTTGGAATGTGATAAATCTAGTGGTGTAATTTATTACATATGTCGTGTGTATGGATTTTAAATAAACGATCCAAAGTAAACGCGATTTGTGTCGTGTATGTATCAATAGTTATGTGTTATTGGACTTGGGATGGGCTTATGATTTGGATTAGGCCCAATGATAGTATGTAAGGATCTTTTTGGTGCAATTAGGTTTATTAACATGGGCTTAGTGTTAACGAGGCCCAATGTGTATTTATGGGCTCAATTTAGTATGTTAGGCCCATTCAGAGAAAAGTGGGAATAGGGGGTTGTGAATGTATTGTGGTGTATTGGTGATCAGAACATTACTGGGTTTTGTTTTGTACATGTTTAAAATATCATGGTACGTGTGTGAGCTCGTTCCAAGGGGAGTGTGTGAATCACATAATATATATTGATTCGTTGTTGCACAGTGTAAGCAAAAGTTTAAATTTTTGCCTAAAAATGGGTGTGTGAATAGTACTACCTCCGTCCTAAAATTATAGTCCCTGTTTGACTTTTTCGGTCTAGCCTTTTCAACTTTGACCTTCAATATTATTATTTGTGTTATACAATAATTGATAAAAATTATACCAATAAAAGTAAATTTAAAAACCCAATAAATTCATATATATTGCATCAAGTATTATATAACACAAACAAATATACTCAAGGTCAAAGTTGTAATAGAAAGACCGAAAAAATCAAAAGGGGACTATAATTTTGGGGCGGAGGGAGTAATACATAATTAATCCTTGATTAACGTATATTAATAACCAGGAATTTTTACAGGATGTTACAACTTGTCCCCCACCAAATATTCCATAACATTCCAGATTATTTTATTTGGGTGAGTGTGGATCGCGGGTTTCAAGAAGGGAAAGTAGGAGGATTTTTCCTAGTTATCAAACAAGGGAACTTGGGTGAAGGATTAGTGTTTTAATTCAAGAAGTAATCTCAACCTATTATTCCCCTCATGTGAGTGTACCTAATTACTAGTTAAATTTCATATCGAAATTAAGGTTTATATAACCAAATTTAGGGGGTTTTGGGTAGAAAGGGTTTTAAGCTAATGTGGTGATGTTATAGTGTTTATAGGTTAAATCCCTTAAATGGGTAATGATTAATTAGTGATTTTAGGGTTTTTCTCATATGATCATGTTTATGATCATATGAATGTTAGAGATGAGTGTGTGTATGTTTAGAGGTTGTGTAAACCCTCTTTATTAGTTATGCATTGAAATAATACTAAGTATTAATGTTGTAATGATCTTGTTTAGGAACCATGTTATGTGGTGTTGGCTTTGATAAATTAGTTATAGAACGAGGTAAGTAATATAATTATAATGTGTTGTTATATCGATTTATCATCAATTTTTTAAATTCATATTCTCTAGGTTATGTCTAGAAGATATTTGTCTAAGTTTAATTCAAAGTCTACTTGAAGATAAGTAGAATTTAAGTGAGGAGATATTTGATGACATCACATTAAGAACATATTTTTACTATTATTTTCCCCAGATTATTGCTCTCTTATATAGCCTTTATTTATGATATGATACTAATTTTCTATATATTAGTATTTTAGTGTTTATCTGAAGCAACATAGAAATTCTCACCTATAAGACTGGAAAACAAGCAGAAAAAGCCTAAATACAAAGAAGTATACAATTCAGCAAGAACATATGTCGTATACCCTCAATATAGCATAAGGTGTATACAAGATTACCTAGAAGAAATATTATAAGTTTTGAAGACCATACATCGTATTCCCCATTACAAGCATACGCCATATGGAACTGAAACTCAATGATGTGGCCAAGAGTTATCAAGAGCATACAGCGTATGCAACCCAATAGGCATACACCGTATAGAGTTACGATCCTGGGCTAGTTCAGCTTAAATACTTTAACCTAATGCAATTTAGGTATCGCTTTTTAATCCTAACTTTTGGAGACGAACCCTAGAGGCTACAACACGTATTCTAAGGAAAGAAACATCAAGAGATCGAAGAATTACACATCATAAACATTTTTTATCATCGGTTTAATCGTTATGACTATTGTTAATCTTTCAAAACCGCTTTATCTTTTCTAATCATTTGTAATGGAAGGCTAACCCTTTAGTGTTTACCTTGTTATGACTCTATTTTATTTGATTGCATGATTGTTTCTTTTACCTTAGTTGTATTGCAGATGATTTATATGCTTGTATAAACTTATGTCCTTGCATAGACCATGGCTACGTGTTGATAGTAAGGTGACCATCTGAAACCTGATTATTTTGAGTCATATAAGGTATTTTCCAAGTATCCTTAGTGGCTGGACTGATGTGTCTCACGTGTGCAAGTTTTAAGTTTATAAACACGATTTACCTTTAATTCAAACGAAACACATACGAGCAAGTATACTCATCCGTATGTAGTAAATTTTGATTCGGTAAGCCGAGATCATTCGCAAGGATTTGTTTTGTTTTGTAAGTGTAAGCTTTAGAATCAGGAATTAAGCCAATAACATGAAAATAACAAGCAAGCAAACGAGATGTTGATAATTCAATATAGGAAAACTACACTTGCTTAGACTAGTTCGGACATTTAGTGTTGCTTGATTGTGACAATTAATTTTACTAAGATGATTAGATCACATATTATATAAAGATTGTGAGTCTTAAAATTGTTTGAATTTAGATCACATATTATATAAAGATAAGATGGAACAAATGCGTTGTGTAACGGTCGAGAAAACCAAAATCTATTTATGTTATATATAATTGTAGGCATTTGTGTTTTCCACAAAATCAACAAATTTGACCGTTGTGTAACGTCTACAAATGTATATGTTAGATATGAAATTCTAGCCGTTTGTAATTTTGGAAAAATCAACAAATGTGATCGTTATTAAACGGCTATAAAACCAAGATCTCTTTCTATATATAATGTTTTTATTTGATTGATAGACGTAGCTCTTATCATATTACTTTTTGTAAGTGTCTTTCATTTTCCTATGGTTGATGAATATTTTGTTTCAAGCTTTACCATTGTACTGTTTAAGTGGAAGCATACATCTTGCAACAAAAAATGTCATTCACTCTTGGCTCAGAAAGTTTTTAAAGAAATCAGTAATATTAATCTTGTGTTTATCAAGTGACTTTATTATTTTCCTATCTATTTATTTGTCTCTGTATTGGTCGTCGTTTGATGACACGTACCTCTTAATGTCAATTATTGTTTGTTTTACAAAGAAGCAGGGTACAACTTCATAGCCAATTACCAAATTACCAAAATATACCAAATATATAAATCCTAACCTACATCACTTACTAATAAATATTTACAACATCCACATCATCTCTATTTATTACAACCTTCATATTTCATATCAATCATGACTACAAATTTACAAGGACATTTATGTGGGTGAATAATACGAATGTCGAGAATTGTAGAAAGGTCGGTTTTGCCACATGTAATGTAGTGGTCATCAATTCAAGAATCTCAAGTATCTAAACCCTCTGAACACTCTCATCACCACACACACCAAAAACACATCTTTTCTCACTTTCTAATATTAGTTCTACCTAATGGAACATCAGCGCCGTCAGGCGATCACGACAACAACTACTACCAGATTGGGTTGTTCGTGAGCCACTTCATTCGCGTAGGACACGGAGAGAAGTAATTCATCTTGTATTTGCTTCCCATAGACCAGAAATTGTTTCTATAGATAGAAGGTTTGTAAATTTGTATTGATTACGTTCCACACTCTTAAGGTTTGGACCAATTTGATCAAGTTCATTGCAAAACTTTATTAAGGCTTCAAGCATGAGGTTGATCAAATTGGTCCAAACCTTGAGAGTATGGAACTTAATCAATACAAAGTTACAAACCTTTGATCTATAGCACCAATTTCTCGTCTATGGGAATCAAATACAAGATGAATCACGTCTCTTCAGGTCCTACATGAACGATGGGGCTACAAACAGCCCAATCTAGTAGTAGTTGTTGTCATGATCGGCCTTTGACGGTGCGTTGATGTTCCACTAGCTAAAACTAATTTTAGAAAGTGAGAAAGGGTGTGTTTTGGTGTGAAATGAGTGTCTTTAGATACTGTATTTTGTAAGATGACCACTTGTAATGGTTGATGACCCACATGTTTTACTGACCTTTCTATATATTTGACAACTGGTTATATTCACCCGCAGACTTGTCATTTTAAATTTGTAATTGTAATGATATGAAATGTGAAGGTTGTAATAAATAGAGATGATGTGGATGTTGTAAATATTTAAGAACCATTGGTAAAATGATGTAGGAATAATTTAAATATTTGGTAGTTTTGCTAATTGGCTACCAGTTGTACTACACTGCTTCGTGTAAAACAAACAATAGTGATATTTACATGCCATCAAACTCACGACCAATACAAAGACATATAATATATGCAGGAAAATAACAAAGTCACTTGTAAACACAAGATTAATATTGATCTGAAAACTTTTGAGCCAAGAAGTGAATATTTCTTGCAAAATTTCACATACACTTGAAGTACAATAGTAAGGCTTAAAACAAAATATTCATCAACCGTAGGAAAATGAAAGACACTTACGAAAAGTGTGATGATAAAAGATACGTCTCTCAATCACATAAAGATATTATATATAGAAAGAGATTTTGGTTTTAAAGCCGTTTTTAAACGATCACATTTGAATTTTCAAAATTACAAACGGCTAGAAATCCATATCTATATCTATAAACAAAAATAGTCAAAGTGAAATGTGAAATGTTAAAAACCACACATTTCAGATGCATCTATTAAAAAAAATACATCTCTCTTTAAAAATCTCCGCTTTATTTAAAATGTGTGGATAAAAATTCTTCTTATTCTTTTCATTTTAGTTTTTCCTATTACGAATTCCTTCTCTACACAACATTTTTATTTGTTGATTTTGTTATGAAAAAAAAACAAATGGCTAGGATTATATATAACATATGTAGATTTTGGTTGGACCGTTACACATTGCATTTTTTAAAGTTCCATTTTATCTTTATTAGTATAAATACTAATGGGAGGGACGTCCCCTAAACTATAGTATTTTATTCCTAAAGTTTGGGCCGAGCGTGTTGTTGGGCCTTTTTTTCCTCCGGGCTTTGACCCGTGTCCACTTCTAATACCTTTTCGTTATTGTTTTTTTGCTCCGTTATAGTTGTGTTGTGTGTTTTCTTCACAAAGAAGAAATGCCACCGTCTGGTGTTTGGTGACTCGTGTAGATTTTAGTCTGTTCTTTGTCACTGTAGCCTGCATGTTTTTTTGGTGCTGGTTTCTTTGATGTTATATGTTGATGTGGTTTGATGCCGTTGAGGTTATCACTTAGTAGGTTTGGGATCGTTCTTCCCATTAGTATTTATACTAATGGATTCATTTGAAGTATTTCGAGGTTGGTTTGTTGTCGAGTTTAACCTCTGTATTTTCATCGTTACCGACTTTAATTTCGGTTTTGGACCAATTAGGACTTCGGTAGATTGGCTTAGCTATGTTTATTTGATTACTTTAAAATTTGGCCTTTGATTAGGCTGTGGCTAACGGTGGTTTTGTGGTTATTTGTTGCTCAAAAAATTAGGGTTTCATATTTTCGAGAAGCTGGCTGTTTTAACATCTTATGTTCGTTTGGTTGCAGGTTAACGAATGGTCTATTGAGGCGTAGCTTCCTTTTAGAATTGGTGAGCCCGTTTGGTTCCGGGTTATGTGTTGCATGTTTTGTGACATCAGTTGCTGATGTATTATCATCATATTGTAACAAAAGCGATTTTATGCTCAGAAAAGTAAGAGCGGTGTTATCTTAGGCGTTCTGATAGCGTGACCATGGCGGTTGTTCCGCTTTTGTAAAATTGGTTATTGTTGTTGACTTTGTTATATTATAACTTCATTTTAGAGTTGGTGCCTGTATTTTGGGGCATCTGTTGGAATACCGATTACACATTGATAAGTGGCGTGGAAGACTTGCTTTGCTAAAGATTACACTAGCAAAGGAAACTCATTACCACGATATGAATATTACCACTGCTATTAGGATAATTGTTATGTATCCGTATATAGATAAGTATAGAAAATATCTTTTGTATATTCTATATTGTTAGCATTATACTTATCTTGTAAAGGACTCCTTGTGCTATAAAAGGAGATCCTAAGTCATTGTTTAGAGTGCATTATCATTCATATAAGCTTCAAGGTGTAACCCTAGTGATAAGCATCACTTTCATTATTATTTCTTAATAATATTGGAGCTTAGTGTTAAACCGATCACTTACAATACATCATACAATCAGTCTTCTAAGTATTACTAAGTATATTCCACGTGCTTATTAATATAATTCAAAATATCACTAACACAAGGTGTGTGTTAAGATCCATCAAGTGGTATCGAGCGCTTAAGGTTCGATATTTTGATTTAGAAGATCCAAGGAATAAGCTTAACCTACTCACTCAAATCAATGGAGATGGAAAACAACAGTCAACTCTTCTGCTCCAGGCTTCCTAAGCTCAAACTTAATGAGTTTGAGATGTGGAGAATAATGATTGAGCAATACTTTCTCGTACAAGACTATGCTCTATGGGAGATCATCTTAAGTGGTGATTCCTTCAAGTCTATTACGAAGCGAGAAAGTTGGTGACACAAAAGTTGTAACAATTTCGTACTGAGACTAATGATGAAAGAGCAAGAAGAAGAATGACACGAAGGCGGAAGTTTGTTACTAATGACTCTTCCTAAAGACCGTCATTGCTTTCAACAAGTACAAGAGAGCAAAAACTTTTAAGAGATGCGCTTTCGGTGTTTGGTGGCAATGATGCTACAAAGACACAAAAGACATTATTGAAGCAAAGTTATGAAAACTTCTCTGCTTCAAGCAATGACTCACTTGATAGAATCTTCACCAAACTCGAGAAGATTGTCACTAACCCGATTGTGTTTGGCATTGAGGTAGAAAAGAAGACCTCAATTTGAAGTTTCTAAAGTTTGCCTTGAGTTTCATACAAATGTTGATGGGAAAATAAACGATTGAAACTATGAAGCTCAATGATCTTTACAACAACTTCAAACTCATTAAACAAAGATTGAAGGCGGAAACTTGGTACAAGCTCTAGCGGCTTGTCATTGTTGTCAACCTCGGTTGGCATTGATGATCGAAGATGAAAATGATGATTTTGCCGCTCGCGGTTCTCTCATTTCCATCGGTAATGCTAGTGTTACCACTGTAAGTTCAAAGAAGAAGGTTGCTGGTATTGGAGATCCTACCTTTTATGCTTTTATCTCCACTCAAGTTAATGACTCTATATTAACTCATGAATACATAGAGCAAATTGATGAAGACGACTTGGAGGAGATGGACATAAAATGGCAAATAGCTCTCCTTAGCATGAGGGCTAGGAAATTCTACAAGAAGACTGGCAAGCCAATTCACATTAATGGTGGTGAAACTGCAGGGTTCGATAAAAATAAAGTAGAGTGCTTCAATTGTCACAAGTTGGGGCATTTTGCTAGAGAATGTAGAAGAGCAAGGAACCAGGATAAAAGGTATACTTGGTACAAGCAAAAGAAAGAACCAATTGTGGAGGAACCAAAGGCAATGCTGGAAATTAATGGTATGAGCTATGATTGGAATTTCATGGCTGATAGACGAAAGGAACAACCGGATGCTACTCTTGTGTCTAGAACATGCTCTCATGGCTTTCTCTGACTTTGAGGTACAAAACTTTGAAAGTTGTTCTAAAACATGTAGGGCTTCTAGAGAATGTGAAAGGCTTAATGAATCTTTTGAAAACCAAAGAACAAAGTTGTTTGCTACTAATTATGCTGTGACAAATCTTAGAAGAGGCATATCGTATTGAAACAACTAAAGCATTATAGAAAATGAGTCAAAATATACGATGATATGATTGTTCTTAGAAGAGTTGGATCATAAGACAATGATGAATGAGGCATTAAAGAAGAGTTTGAAAAACTTAAAAAGATAAATGAGAATGTCAATTTAGCTTGTTACATGTTATTATCGATCTAAGTCAATTGATAAAATGGAATGCTCAAATCACTAGTAAAGTTAAGTCCAGTATGGGATATATCTTGCTCCTCCACCACTAAGGGGTGTTCCATCACCTCACGGCATAGATTTAGCTCATCTGAGCCTAGAAGATTTTGAAACCTATTAAGTGAATATGGTCCTCTCAAATTTGTGACAAGTGAGGAAGAGGTTAAGCATGAACCTGATGTTTTTGAAAGTGCAAGTGACTCATCTGTTATTGATGAGAATGTTAAAAAGAATGTAGAGGCTTCTATCCTAAAAGTTGTTAATAATATTCTGAGGAACCTAGGAAACAAGTTAACAAGCCTAGATCAATTGTAAGGTATGTCGAGATGTATAGAAACAAGCCATCAACTCTAAGGGGTAACCAAAGGAGTTGGAATCATGTCAAATCTCAACAACTAGGTATTGATTTTGTGATGTACAATAAAGCATGTTATATCTGTGGTAGCTTTAATCATCTAAATGCTAATTGTGACTATCATGTTGGGAGAAGGGAAGTCCATGGGAATAAAAGGGTGGAGTCAAACAAGTTTAAAATAATGTACACCTTAATTCACACAGACAAAATGATCCCAAGAGCGATTCAACTAAAGTGGTCTTAAAAATTTGCCAACTTTGCTAAAACTATCAACATCTTGCTCACCTAAATCACATGTTACAAGTGCAAAACTCAAAACAACTTTTGCAAAATGCAGTACAAGCGGGAAAAGGTCTTTTTCTGATAAAAGGGTTAATTATAACCAACAGTGGGTACCAAAATCTAAACCAATGATTACCATTGCTCAATCAAAAGTTCCCCCGCAAGGGTTGTAAACAAGACCAGGGGGTAACATGGAAATCTTTGTGAAGGCCTCAAAGCGTTGGGAATGGAAACCTAAAGGAATTACCTCTACAACCAATCCCAATGGTGTATCAATGACCTTTGATAGATTTAACTATATTGATACACGAGGCGGATCCAAGTCAATCATGGCTTGGGTCCACAAACTAACTCCCTTTCTTTTGTAATGCGGGAACATCCAAGGACAAAGAAATCAGATCAAGGCTACAGATAGTGGATGTTGAGGCACAGTGAAACAAGTCCTATCTCTCAGATTTTGAACATTATGATGGACAGTATGTCAGCTTTGGAGGTGGAGTTAATGGAAAAATAGCAGATAAAAGAAGTAAATCACAACCAGTATGATGCAAGGAATTTAAAGTTAAAGACATGGATTCTTATTATTATCAAACAAATCTGCACACAGATTGCAAAGGATACATCCATCTGTTACAAACAACCAGCATCATTACATGAAAAGAAAATAGAAAACATCATTCAACTACCAAGCGATGACACAAGCTTCATCCTACAACCTAACCACCAACTACCACCTAAGGCTTCTTAGGAAAGGCCCACTCTGGCATCACTTTAGGCGCCATTAAACATCAATCACCCTATGCACCTTAGGGGATGCTAGTCCAATCACCTTTACTCTGACACATGGTATTTTCATCAATCAAGATAAATATGTGGCTGAAATACTAAGGAAGTTCAAGTTCTCTGATGCAAAGTCATCCAACACCCCTTCAGACAAGACTACACATCAACTTTTGAAGGAAAATAGTGGTGAAGCAGTTGATGTGCACATGTACAGGTCTATGATTGGTTCTTTGATGTATCTTATATCAACTAGACTAAACATTATGTTTGCAGTATGTGCTTGTGCAAGGTTTCAGGTCACTCCCAGGTTCTCACACTTATTTCTTGTGAAGAAGATTTTGAATATCTTAAAGCATTTCCCAATCGGGATTATGGTACCCTAGAGAATCACCTCAGAATTGGTTACTTACTCGGATAGTGATTATCTTTGGAGCTAGTTTGGATAGAAAATCTACAACAGGTGGATGCCAATTTCTTGGAAATAGATTGGTGTCATGGCGGTTAAGAAACAAACAATGGTGGCAAATTCATCAACTAAAGAAGCGAATATGTGGCTCGCAAGTTGCTATGCTCAAGTTCTATGGCTTTGGAATCAACTTTTGGACTATGGGTACAATTTCATGAATACCATCATTCATATTGACAATAGTAGTGCCATTTGCATAATTAAGAATCGATTCAACACACAAAGACTAAACATATTGAAATTAGACACCATTTTATACGAGATTGTTATGAGAAAAGGCTAAACCAAGTTGTCAAAATCCATACTGATGACAACTATGTTGATTTATTAACAAAAGGACTTGATATGAGTAGATTTCAGTACTTGGCAACAGGTATTGGAATGCTAAATCCATAAAAAATTTTGTGTCTAATGGTCTTTGGTGTTGAGGGGAGGCTTTTGGGTACTCAAATTGTTGTATATGTTTATATGGTGTTGAGGGGAGGCTTTTGGGTACTCAAATTGTTGTATATGTTTATATATGTTTTATGCTTGTATGTTTGCTTGTTCAATAACTTTTATGTAGCAAAGGCTGGGAGTTGATCATAAAAGGTGTGTATCTAAGACACACAACAAATGGTTATTGATTCAGCATGTCTAATCCACATAAGAATCAACTAGTCCAGAGCAAGCGACTCTTGGTAAAGACTTGACAAATCCGTTTATGGTTGATAGTTTACCAAAAACTATATGGTTATCAACTCACCATATTCTTTATGATTAAGAGTTGGCTAGTCCATAGCAAACGGCTCATGGTAAAGACATATCAAATCCGTTGATAGCTGGTAGTTTGCTAAAAACTATGATAAAGAGCAGTCCAATTTTCATATGTTTTCTTTACCAGCTTGCTCTTTGAAAAATTTTGTGAAAAATTACCACTAGTTAGTTCCACTGTGTTATTTTACCATGTTGATCTAGCGTTACAACTGTTGTGTGTAACTAATTTTTTACTAGCCGTTGCGTTCTTGAGAAATTTCTTTCCATATATATAGGGTAAAATTTTTAGAAGATTATCTACTTTCCTTATTGTTATTTATCTTCTAAATAATCTTTCTTGCATACTTGAAACTCTTAAACCCTACCACTATATATCTTTCTCTTTCAATTGGCGAGTTATTTATTCAATTCTTCTTGACATAACATATTTTTCATCAAAGATTTTATGGCACCAATCACCTTGCGATGAGCACAACCAAGTGGCCTACTTGGAAAAGTCAACGAGAAGAGTGGCCATGTTTTCATCGATTGTGGACTTTCTAAATACTACCCATATAAGGTATGCTTTTCTTCTTAATCCCACAATCTATATCTCTCAAATCAAACAGTTTTGGACTTCTGTTCAGTCCATAACAATTGAGAATAGAGATACACATGAAACAGTGGATGCTCTTAGAGCCACTGTGGATGGGGTAACTATTTATGTTACTGAGGCATCCTTGAGGAGAATTCTCCAATTGGATGATCTCAATGTTATCATCACATCTCCTATGCCAGAAATTCATACACATCTTTCATCCATGGGGTATGATACCACTGCCAAAAAGGCTACTTTCAAAAAGAGTGGTTTATGTCCTCATTGGAGATTTTTGATACATACTCTTTTGCATTGTCTTAGTCCTAAGAAAACATCTTATGAGCAATTCAGTTCAACAATGGCTTACCCTTTGGTTTGTCTAGCTAATGATAAGATTTTTAATTGGTCAAAATATATTTTTACAAGTATGAAAGGCAATGTAAAGAGTTCAACAAAGTTTTTGATGTATCCAAGGTTTGTGCAAGCAGTGTTAAATGAATTTCAACTGCAACCTCATACAAGACTTTATAAAATCCGTTGCCTTAAGCCTAAAGTTTTTCAAAACATGAACAAAGATGGCAATATGATTATTACACCTCTTTTTCCTCAAATGCTTGCAAAGATTTCACAGGTACAAAACTCACCCATAATCACTGATCCAAACATTGATTACACTCCACCAGTTTCTCACACCTATGAGACGAGGCATAAATAGCCAACTCCTCCCATTACAACACACATGTCCACGATCCTTTTGGTTTGGGAACAAGTAGTGGTGGTTCGAGCTTCACTCTAGTTCAACTAGGGAGGAATCGAGCCAATGCCCTATGATTCACCTCTCAACAAGTCACACGGTTGGAAGTGTTGAGGCCAGTGGGCAACAAATGGATTTGATGGAACTTTGTACCAAATTAGCAAAGGAGGTTGAATCTATGGAACAAGACTTGGCACAAGTAAAGAAACAGCATGCCAAGGATATTACACATTTGAAAGAGGAGAGTCGGACCTTGAAGGAAGAGTTGAATTTGAAGCGAAGAGAGGAAGCGCAAAGATTGTGATATCATCTCCATCCTCACATGATAATGGTGATTCAGAAGGTTTCAATAAAGATTTGGGAAATTCTCCCAAACAGGGGAGGAAAGCAGATCTTTGAAACCAAGGGGAGGAGAATTGACTTTGGAGATGAAGGTGTTTCAAGTAAAGGTCTGAGGAAGGCGATACTCAAGAAGTTCCTCAACGGCAACTAGAGCAGAGAAATTTTGATCTGCAACCAGCGATTTCATTCCTCTTGGAAGAAGTTACCCTGCTGATTAAGCTAATACCAACTGAGAGGAAGAAATCAAGAAGAAGAAAGGTAAAGCAGTTGTGCAGAGTGTAGAGCAACAAAGAAGAAAGATTACAAAGAAAGAAAAAGCTCAAATTGCTCATGATACAAAGGTTGCTAGAAAGATCAATGAAGATCAAGTTGCTAATAAGAAAAGACTAGAGGAGATAGAGATTGCAGACTTCATGGAGGCTAAAAGGCTGGGCAGAATGGACACCACTAATCCAATGGATGAAAATCGGTTTCAACATTCCACTTACAATATTAGGAGAAAAGACTCCAAAGTTTAGCTATATACCTCGAGAAGAAGAGATTGAGTTCTTGATTACTAATGATCCAGTGATCAAGAAGAAGGCAATTGACCTAGTTGAGATAAGTCTTTAAGCGAAGAACAAAGAACAACCGCGATTAAAGGACTTCATTGGATGAAGAATAATCAAGCACTTCAAGATGCAATTGTTTCAGTCAATAAGGGTCAAAAGAAACCAAGACAACCAACCAAGGCACAGGTGATTTCAATGATGAAAGATTATTGTTGCAATGTTGGTGGCTGGAAAAGACATCAATTCAAAGGAATGCTTGATGATAAAGTTGAAGGTATCTACTACAGAGTTAAAAGGCAAGACCAAGATTTTATTCCAATGGACTCCGAAGAAGAAGAAAGAAGGTATCCTAATCTGAAGAGAAAGGCCAAAGATAGTGAATCTCGGACATTTAAGAAGACAAAATTTCTTTGAAGAACAAAAAGTTCAAGAGAAATTCACTTGAAACGGTTGATGAAATGTAATCTTGATTGAAGAAGAAGACTTTATCTGAACCATAAGTCGAGACCTCCGATTATTGATTGGGAAGTGTTACGCTAGCAATTTTGCTCCAACATGGAAGATTACAAGGCTAGGTGGTGAAACTTCATCATTTATTCAATTTGAAGAACTCATCAAAGCATTTGGCAGACATGATCCGGATACTTTGTGGAGATTAGTTCAAGAAAGATTTGATCTTGAAGATCTTAAAGATATGAATGAAATGCGGTTATGGGTTAATCTAAGAAGGCTCTATGAACAGGATGCTAATGATGATTTAAAATTCTCATGTTCATGTCCTGGTACTAAATGGTTGTATTATGATTCATGTGAAGTTTATTATGTTTCTACATCAGATGGAGTGGATGCATTCATGTTTGCTGAGAAAGAATACATACTCAGAGCTGGAACTCTCACTGTGATGTTGTGTACAATAATAAGAATTCATGAAGATAATGAGAAGGTTAGAGTATTGTTACTTAGGCTTCAAGATCAATGTTCAAGAGCTATTCAGGAGTTAAGAAGAAAGTGGAGTGTTTGAAAAAATTCCCCAAATCCTTATAGAAGATGCAGATTGAAGAAACTTATTGATTTTCAGAGAAATCATAAGTTTAGGGGAGGATTGTTGGGAATAACAGTTACCACTGATAAGCTGTGGAAGGCACTGCTAAAGATTACACTAGCGATTGGAAACTCATTACCAGCCGATCACGAATATTACCACTACTATTAGGATAATTGTTATGTATCCGTATATAGATAAGTATAGAAAATATATTGTGTATATTCTATATTGTTAGCATTATACTTATCTTGTAAAGGACTCCTTGTGCTATAAAAGGAGATCCTAAGTCATTGTTTAGAGCACGTATCATTCATATAAGCTTCAAGGTGTAACCCTAGTGATAAGCAAGACCACTCATATTATTTCTTAATAATATTGGAGCTTAGTGTTAAACTGATCACTTACAATACATCATACAATCAGTCTTCTAAGTATTACTCCGTACTAAGTATATTCCGCGTGCTTATTAATATAATTCAAAATATCACTAACACAAGGTGTGTGTTTAGATCCATCACATCCTTTTGGGGTTGCAGCCATCATGGGCAAGTGCGCATTTTTTTATCCATGTAGTTTGGGTGACATTGTTTGTCATTTTCGCATTCGGTGTTCAAATGCACCTCTGCACAAGAGTTGTGCGCTAACAGTAAAGTGGCTATGATGAGTTTTAACGTGGCCGGTAAAGAGTGAGATGGTTCATGTCTTGGCATTGCAGCCTGTGGTGGCTGCAGCCATGGTGAGCGCATCTCCTTTTGGCATTATCTTGTCCTATCTGAGCCTTAAACACGTTAACGAAGTCAGGCACGTATATAAATGCTAATGCGAGGGACTATAAGTACTAATGGGATGGACGTCTCCTAAACTATACTATTTTATTCCTAATGTTGTGAGCTTGCCGTGTCTTTGTTTGGGCCGAACGTGCTCTTGGGCCTTTTTTTCCTCCGGTCTTTGGTCCGTGTCCACTTCTAATATATTTCCGCTATACTGTTGTTGGTTAGTTACAGTGGTGTTTTGTGCTTTTTCGGAAGAAGGGCGTTACCATTCCAATGTTTGATCAATATCTTGATCTTGGCGGTTTGTTTGTGTTGTGAACGTTGTTTGTACTTCGGGTTTATCAGTTTTATATGTTGATGAACTCTGATGTTGGATGCTGATGTAGTCAATGACTGTTGTGGCTGCGGCCATGTCGGCAACCAAGCATGTCTATGCTTTAACCCAGATCCACTTCTGATATCTTCCAGTCATAGTGGTGTTGGTGACGTTTTGTGTGCTTTCTCCCGCGGAAGAAACGTTACATTGTAGTCTTTGGGTGGTGATGGAAATTTTCAACTTGTTCCTATTCATTGTTGTTGTTTATGCGGTACATCTTTGTTTGCTACTGAGTTCTTTTGATGTTATATGTTGTGGAAAGAAGGAGGCCGTTCGGAACTTGGCATGGCAACCTATTCCGGTTGCAGCCATGCTGGGTGCACCCTACTTTCCCCGGTTACTCTCATATCTGAGCCTAAATTTTTATTCCTTTCCTCAGTAGGTGAGCTGTTATACATGGTGGCATGTTGAAACCATTATATTTTGTTGAACGTCATTAAAAAAGAGGTGTCATGGCTTCTGACCCTGTTCTTTATGGCCAATCAATATGTGCCTACGGTATATTTCTAAAGGCAATGATGATATTTTTCTAGGCAACATCTTGGCGAGGTAACCGTAGCGCAGTTACGGTTGCGGCCATGCCGATCTGAGCCTCTATCTATGCTGTTTATATATTTTGTATTATTCCAGGTTTTCGTAGGCCCATGAACAGGAAAAGATCGTGTTTCGAAACTGCTGAACTATTCATTCCGATGTCACTTTAAATAGGTATGCTCATTTATCTAAGATGTAGAATCTCTATGTTCGTTCTTAGCAAACATGGTAATGACATTTTATTGCAATTGTTAGTAGTATACATAATGGATTACGTTAATCGTGGGCTCAAGCGTTGAGGCTGTTGGTTTAAGGTCGTTGTATCACTCTTGATGGGTTGACAACGATTTTATGTGGCCATGGAAAAGCGTGAGTCTCGAATTTGGCATACGCAACCTACTTGCCTAATGTTATTGGACTGATTGGATCGAAGGTTGTTGGCACCAATGATGAGGCGATCAAGAGTTTATATGGGTTCTGGCCCGATGTTGTCCGAACTTGGCATGGCGACTGTTCGGTTTGCGCCATGCGAAAGCACCCGTTTTTCAGGTTACTACCACGGCGTTATATTTTTATATCGGTAGGTTCTAATTCTCAGACTCCAACAAAACTACTTGGAATGGCAATATTCGATATGTGTGTACACTTATATGACCTTCGGGATCATGGGTTCTTGTTTGCCGTAGCGGCAGTGATTGCAATTGGCAATATGTATGCCGTCGATTCGATTGGAATCTTATCTTCTGAGTTGCGGTGTCAGCGATTGGGATCTTTCCACCGGTAGAATACTTCGAAGCGTCTTTTGATATTGATATGGGATGTTTATGATATTCCCCTTTTCTAATTCACTCTTTGAAACCCTTTCATCCCCATAGCGGTCTAGCAAAGCGTCAGTGCAGAACCTTTGCATAGCGGCCGTTGGAATGACAAAAGAAATTAGCTTGGCGGCTAGATGGGTATCACTATCTTGAACATCGTGTCTCAACATTGGCGACCGACGTTTGAAATGCACTCGAGTGGGAGATCTCGATCGATGACACAACAATATTCAGTGCTTGAACAAGGAAACCTTTGGCCACCACGGCTGTCTTTGGTGTATGTGTGTCCATGTGTTTAGAGTCAGTAGGATGCGCTTCTGTCTACGATATCACTAAATTGTTGTGGAACTGATAAAGTTTTGTATGCTTTGTTGGCACAAAAAAAAAGTACAGTTCCCTGTATTAGGTGGATTATCCAGGTCTTCATAGTTTCCATTCATTTTCTTTCTTTCACATTTGTTGCATGTTTTTTGTCCTTCATGTTTGTTTCAATTCTTACCATGATAATCATATTGATCATAAGGAATTATGATGAATCTAAAAGTGGGTTACCAAACCTGTGGTCGTTCACTTCTTGGCACGTGAGCAGATTACCTCGCGACCATGGGAACGTATCCATGTTTTTGCATTGTTCATCAATCTGAACATGTTCTGCTCCATTATATGTTATATCAATAATAGGCAATGATTATTTTTTTTACTTATATTCCTTTGGGACGTGGTTCACCGAACCCCGTATCTTGGCGGGGCATCCACATTAAAAGAGTGGGTGCAGCCATGGCGGATGTTTCGTGACGATCCCATACTTGCATATCTGAGCCTCATTTTGGCGATGTGTATAGTATACTTGTCAGGGCAATAATGAATTATTTCTGGAAAACATCTTGGCAAGGTAACCGCAGCGCAGTTGTGGTTGCAGCCATGCCAGATCTGAGCCTGTCTCTACGGTATTTATATACTTTGTGTTATTACAGATTTGGTTAGGGTCACCAACAGGGGAGGACGGCGTTTCGGCATGGCCAAACTATTGATTGCGGTCTAATTTAAAAAGGTATCATCGTTTATGTAATATGGATAATCCATATGTTCATTCTAAGCGAAGATGATCGTGTTATTTTATTGCAATTGTTAATAGTATACATAATTGCAATAAAATACCACGACCATGCCAGATCTGAGCCTGTCTCTACGATATTGATACAGGATGTTCATGGTACACTTCTGGTCTCATCTTCCCCTCGAATTCCTTTCGTTGTTACAACGGTCTTGCAATACGTCTGGTGCATACCTTTGCGCAAGGATTCTTGAAGCGACAAAGGAATTGAGGAGGCGATTAGACATATCTGATTATCCTAAACATCACGTGTCAACATTATTGACTGATGGTTGCGATATACTTTTTCCTTTTGTACTCTAATGTTATTGGACTTGGTTTGATAAAAGTTTGTTGCCATCAGGAAAGGCAATGATAAGTTTAAATGGGTCCCGGAATACCTGAGGCTGTCCGGAACTTGGCACGGCAACATATTCGGTTTGCAGCCATGCTGGATGAGCCCTACTTTTCCGGCTTGCTTCCCTGTCTGAGCCTGCTATTTTCTTAGGCCTTAATAGGTAATTGGTACCCAATTCCGACATCAGGTTTGTGACTCGGTTCTTTTGATGTGGAATCTTATCCAACTAAATATTTGTGTCATCGATTGGAATCTTTCCACTCGGTAGAATATTGCAGTTTTCATATGCTGATATTGATATGTGATATTTATGGTAGAGAACTTTTCTCATCTTCACTTCCATTTCCTTTCGTTGTCACAAAAATCTAGCAATACGTCTGGTGCATACCTTTGCAGAAAGATTGTTGAAACAGCAAAAGGATTTTGAGATGGAGATAAGACAGGTTTCACTACCTTGAACATCACCTGTCAATATCATCGACTGATGATTGGGATATACTTCCAAGTGGTAGGATTCGATTCGATGACATGACAATATTTAGATATGGAACAAAAGGATGCTTTACATATAACAAATTGTCCAGAAAAAGACGGTTTTGTTAGCCTATTTTTCACAAGCCTTTTGTTTCTGCTAGCGGTTTATTTATAAAGGCGATGATGAATATCTTCTGGATACCATCTTGGCGAGGTAACAACAGCGTAGCTGTCGTTGCAGCCATGCCAGATCTGAGCCTTACTTTATATTACTTTTATACTTTTTGTCATCCCAGGTTTTCGTAAGGCTGTGCTGGGTATCAAGAGTTCTAAAAGGATCTCCATACGAATTCTTCCAACACACAACGGGATTGTTGTCAGTTTTGTAAATAAGTTAGAAAAGAATGTAGCCAAAATTTTCAGCTTTGTATCATCTACATGTCTAAAAATTGTCATTACAAATGTTAGAACATATCATTAGTTTTGTCATGTTTCAATTCACTAACGTTTCCACCCATTATGTTCCGATTCTAAACTGTTCACGGTATCGGAAAATCCCGCCACGGAGTGGCGGGTATCGAACACTTGTTATAATAAAGCTACTTACAATAAAGGTAAGAAACAAACAAAGTAAATGATATAATCCAATTTATAATTGAATCAAGAAACTAGGTGGTATCGAATAACAGAAATATAATATTTCATGATGATATTTTTTACATGATATGTCCACTTAGAGTTTCAACATCTTTTCAATCAAATGTCGAAAGTGTATATAGCACACTTTGTGCATAAAATCTTGTAAAGATTGCAACAATTCAGTCATCAAACCAGTGTACAATAATTTGTCTCACTTTTTGAAATTAAAATTTAGAAGATAGGAGTAATAAGCAATCAAGAATAAATTGCAAAAGTACATACGTAGATCACAGTACTGCTCTGCACTTGAAAAATCTTTTAGTGCACAGAAACTGCAGTTCAAATGTACCTTTTCTGCACTTAATTTCAACTTCTTACTTTCTAGTTTCTGCCCACAATATTCCACACGAATTAATATACGTAATAGTGACGGTATAAGATTGAAAAGTTACACAATTAAAATTGTACTAAAATATAAAAGTAAACAATATTGTCATCGGTGATATAAAATCATCAAGTACATAATTAATTAAACTAATGGTACTCCATTAATTGACAAGTTCACAACTAGAATTGTACTATTGAAAGTAAAACTCAAAAGCAATGATATCTTCAACACGGGCTACAGGCAGTATAAAATCATCAACATCTTCATAGCAAATAATCAGTGACAACATTAATCACGTTTAACAATATCGCATGAAATGAAATACGTAGTAATATTTTTTAGTTTGAAAATAACTGAATTACAAGATTTATTGAATATGGTACAATAAGAAATGCGAAAGACACAGATATTATGTAAATGTAAATTGTTTGCATTGTATCTTCTAAAATTACAAGTCACTTTTATTTATCATTCATTTATATATTCGATACCTCATTCTAAGTTTTCGAAAAAAAACATATGGATATGATCCTCGGGAGAATTTAAAATCTACTGAGATTATATTTTGGATGGCATCCGTGGTCAATGGGCAATGTACCTCTAACCCGCCACCTACGCTCGAGATGTTTTTCTTACCGGCCACTCGTCAATGGGTATAATTTCTACCCATGCCCATATACGTGTGGGGATCTGTTGCCCATGAGTTAGTGAAATACAATAAAAGCATAAAACCGTGATATTATATCTATATACTAAAAAAGAAAAATGCGTTGTAGCAACTACTTGGCCCAAGAAATTACGTGCAATTATCTACTCCGTAATAGTTTTAAAGTTAGGTGGTGTTTGTTTTTTAAGAGACTCTGAATCTGAATCTGAGGCGTAAATGTCTGAATCTGACCGCATCTGAACGGGAAAAAAAAACTCATGTTTGAACCGCACATTTGTTTGCTCGTACTATTTTTTTGTCGAGCCAAGAGGCAATAAGAGACATTTAGACACCCGTCTCAAATCTAGACCATTAAGATCTTACTACGTCTGAACGGGAAAAAAATAAAACAAACAAACAGTCTGAACGACCAAAATGTCTGACCGCGTCTAAACGGTTCAGATTAAGAGGCTGTTAAGAGCCTCTTTATGAAAAACAAACACCACCTTAGTCTATAATGACTAACTTTGCAAAGATCCGAGAATTTTAGAGACTTTTTCCGTAAAAAATATATTTTTTTCAAAAATTATTTTTGAAAATAGTCCTTAGGGTTATCAATCTTTTTCACATTTAGTCTTTAATGACTAACTTTGAAAAAAAAAATTAGCGCGATATTCTCGCAGCAACGCGCGGATTCTCCAGCTCATTGAAAGTAATTATGAACTTGTGTAATAAAACACCGTATCAATTAGGGCATCTCCAATATTAGCACTAAGTGTACCTTTTGCACTAAAATAGTGCAAAAACTAGCAAAATTAGTCTCTAATGTTAGCACTAAATACCACACTATTTTAGTGCAATGGATAATGAACACGCCAAATACACTAAATATAGTGCATTACTATTCATTGCACTAAACACTATTTATTCTATTAAAACTTCTTTATTTTTACTTATCCTTTTATATTTAATATAAAACATAAAAACTAATTTATACAAAAAATATTTTTGTAAGTTTCACATTAATATTATCAAAATGAGCTCAATATTGATATAAAATACATAATTTATTTTTCTTATTTATTGCACTATCATATATTTTATAGATTTTAAAGTACAATTAGTGCAAATATACAATGTGTACATTGGAACACATTTTATTTGGTGCAAGCATATTTCAATATGGTACCTTTTTTGCACCATTTTAGTGTAAAATTTTGGTCTCAACATTGGTGATACTCTTAGCCAAATATCAAGTTTACAATATATTTAAACATATGTCTCAATCTGGCAGATTAAACATCATTACACCAAATCAGAGTGATAGCCATATTAGTTCATATTAGTGATGTAATATATTCAGCAGGATTTTAACTCACCCGTTAACCCCGCTTTAGATAATTAGAACCAACACTAAGAAAAACACTAAACATATTACTCCAAATCCACTTTCTCATTATCATAAGTTGTTCTAGCTTTTTTGTTAAACCCACCACCAAGATTCAAATCAAGCTCCAAATCCACTTTCTCATTATCATCCTTATAATTTTTATCATTACCAGTTTCTTGATTCATCTTCATGTAACAAGAGCTACTAAATAGTTGATCAACTGACGTCACAGCATGACACTTACTAGAACCACATTTCCTTTTGCTTTGAGCCGCCAAAGTTGACGAAGGCGGCGGCTGTGACGGCGGAAACATAGATGGGATTTCAAAGTTGGTTTTTGCTTTAGCTCCATGAAGTCTTCTGGCGGCTGAGTCATAGGCACGTGCAGCTTCTTCTGCAGTGTCAAATGTTCCTAACCAATGTCGGCATTGTCCTATTCTGTCGCGTATCTCGGCGGAAAACCTTCCCCATGGTCTTTTTCTCACACCTCGGTAACTCTTTTCTGTTGTTAAAGGTTTGGGTGCTTGTGGTATTACTGCTTCCTTGTTTTTGGTGTGTGTTTTTGAAGGTGTGTTAGTAGGTGTGAGTGTAAGTGTGGTGCAGGTTGTAGGGTTAGGGTAGAGGACATGTTCTCCGACGACGGCGGCGATGCCGTCAAGGGTGGCTGGAGATGGGTTAGGGAGATCTTGGAAGTAGGGTTTATGGATGTAGATATTCATGATGCTGTGGATAACATGCAAATAGTGTGGAGGATATGTAGAGGATATATAGAGTGAAGTTGTAGTGGAACTGGAAGTGTTTTAAATGAGAAATAAGCTAGGCATCATTGTTATATACTACAGTATGTGGTTTGCATGGGGACTGACAAATGTCCTCACTAGCTATTATAACCTATCTACCATAAACTTAGATATAGAGAATTAAATTTTGTAGTTGCACATCAATTAACTTAGAGACCAAATGTTACATTCTTCTGATTTATACGAGTACTAGTTAACAATAACATGATTAAAAAAAGTAGAAGTGCTAGCTTAAATTATATATATCATGTTATTATTTTTTTCAACGTCAGACATATCAATAAGAACTAACAAAACTTGGAGTAGGATACCATTACAAAGCCGAAGCACTTCACTACAAGATCGAAGAGAATCAGCAGTACATAATGACCCCAATACATCATCACACCCGATCGAAAAACCTACAAAAATTATAAAACACCAAAACACCAACAAACAACACCTAAAAAGAAAATTAAACTTAAAACAACACCCAAATTAAACACCCGAAAACCAAACCATAATAATTACAATTTTGATGAATATATTTTTACTTTTATGATTAACATCAAACCGCAAGGATGATTTATGTAACTTACGTTGATCTAACGTAAACAAACAATGTAGCAAGAAATGCATAGTGTACATTGACGCAAAGACGATTTAGCTCATTTGTGTAACAGATGCATGTACCATTATTTTAAGCTGTATTGCAAAGCTTTGATGGTCAAAACACGTTTTAAGCAAAATCAAAAGTTGACGATTTGTTGAAGACATTCTTTTAATCTTCTTTTTGCTATACTTTTTATGTATAGCTAAAATAAGGGTTATTGTGCAAAAAAGTTACTAAAGTTTTATAAAAATTTGTCCTAAGTTACTAAAGTTTCATTTTGTTCACTTAGGTTACAGAACTTTTAGAAGCATACACTTTGATAATTTCAGTGTTAGTCCGAGTAACCCGAATGTATATTTTTTGATAAGTTTAGTAACCTGAGTGAACAAAGTTTCAAAGTTTAATAACCTGAATGTATACTTTTATAAGTTCAGTAACCTGAATGAACAAAGTTTCAAAGTTCAGTAACTTGAGTGAACAAAATGAAACTTTAGTAACTTAGGACAAATTTTTAGAAAACTTTAGTAACTTTTTTGTACCATAACCCGCTAAAATAATTTTAACTTTTCAAGACATTGCTTGAGATAATAATAACACAAATCAGTTCAATGATAATGCTAGCTGGGAGCTTAAGCCTATACACAACCATGACCAAGTTCAATCTGCCACATCAGCTTATTTTCTTCAGCGATCTTCAGACGATCAGGTTGCTACAGCTGAAACCGAGTTTTTGTTTTTTTGTTTTTTTGACTTTTTTTTTTTAAAGTTCAAATTTTTTTACTTATAAACACCCCTTCATCATTCACTCATATTTACAAAACAACTTATAATTTCTTTAAACAACAGATCTAAAAAATGTCTCAACCAAACACTCCCGACATTTATGAAAAAACAGTTAATTCCACAAAAAGGTGTAGATTGGCGGGAACAACCTGACATCGGGTGCCTTTTGGCACAAGCCATTGTCCACCCCACAAGAAATAGCTCCGGCAACTCTCCTGGCCTAGTGGGGCACCAACTGTAGTGAGCACGAGCCAAGACTCGGACTCCTGAGCTCTTATTCCACAAAGTCTCTCCAGTTTGCCCATAGGTTTTGCGGAGGTGGGTACCTATATGAAGCAAATGCCAAGGATGGGACTTGAACTTGGGTCAATTGACTCAAACACAAGTGCTCCAACCATTGGACTAATGCTCCATTGGTGAAGAAGAAACAGTTAATACTCCACTGTCAGAAATCATTTCGTCATTTCTTACTGAGGAACCGGTTGAGGAACTGGTTGAAGAACCGGTTGAGAGTCCGCTGAGGAAGAGCAACGACTATTTCTTAAGAATGAAGAAGCATTGAGAGAAATGAAAGAAGAAGAAGCACGGGAGGAAGCAGCTCGTAGGGAGTAGGAAGCAATGGAAGAACAAGAGCGTAAGGACAACTTGTTTGACATTTTGGAACGAGAGTGGGAAGAGAGCAAGTTTGCGAACTGGTCTCCTTACGACGATGGTTATCGCTCAGACAACTCTGAAACTTTGAATCACTTGGATTAACTTTACGTGTTTTAATTTCCGTAGCGTAATTTATATTTTCATTTCAATGTTGTATTCTACTTTATTTATGTAATGAATAAAAGTTCGTATTTGAAAATAAGTTTCCTACCTTATCCCTCCAAAACAAACTCATACATACTTCATCCTTAAAAAAAAGTTTTTTTTTTTGTTTTTTTTAAATACACCACACGGCCACACCCTTCACAATTTTTTTATACAAATCAAACCAAACAGACACAAAACAAGCCATGATCTAGGTCGCTTTTTGGACTTGGTTGCGAGTTTCTTCGTTTGCCGACCGACGACGGCCGACAAGCCACAACGGTGGCGACCGACGATCGACCGAGTCGGACGACCGACCGTTGTGCTTTAGCCTAATAATGATTTCGTTCCAAAAAACAAATCAACTCAATCATAATTCGTAAAAGGAAAATGATTGAGAAACCTAAGTATATTCCTAATTTCATGTCTAAACGTATGTAGCGTGATCCTGTTGGTTTATGAAAAACCGGAGTCCCTTTGCAGCTAACATGATGATGTCACACAGGTTTACGTATAAATTTAAGCACATCTTTTAAGCCTCTCAATCACCTCTCTTCCTAAAAACAAGTGGAATTTCTTTTTTTCTTGTTTTTTCTAGGGCAAATGATAAAAAAAAAAAGTATCATATTTGCCATCATTTGCTCTTGTGGGTAGCGAACAAATTTTTTTGCTTTTGTGGGTACTATACTTTCAAATTCATCCTCTTTAGGGTACTATGTGTCATTTTTGTCTTTCGAATTTTTTTTTTGCTATTAGCTAAGAGGGGCAAAAATGTCCAAAAATTTCGCAAAATACTTTAAAGATGATGAATTTCAAAGTATAGTGCCCACAAAAGCAAAATCTTTTGTTCACTACTCACAAACACAAATAGTGCTAAATATATATATATATTTTTTTTTATCATTTGCCCTTTTTTCTAAAAACAAACATAACACAAATCTAACAATGAGCAAATATTATTCAAGTATTCGAAGTGAGAGAGTAGGAGTGCGTACAAATTTAATGATATAAAACTAAACAAATTGGAAGAAAAGATTTTGTTTATAGATTATGATGAGACCCAAAATCCATCATCTCTAGTCTCACTCTATAGTCATTCACACACGGTTTAATTTATTTTCTTTCCTTGAAAATGACATATTTATCCTTAGAAAACTCTTTACACTTTGTCTCGTTTTAGGGTATTTATGGAAACAAAAATGATTGATTTGAAGGGTAATATGATCTCGAGGATTAAATTGCACCCTAACCGTTGGATTTTAATTACGCATCACGATTGCGTAAGTATAGAAGATTGTTTTTTATGACAGTTTGGAAGTGGAGATGATTAACCGGGGGAATTTTCAGGTGCGATGGAAGTGCAATAATGTGACCGGGGGATGTTACGAGTTTTGTTTTATTTACGAGGTTGTAAAATGGTGCTGCATTGTAGAAAGATTTGGAGTATTTATTATCCATCTTTACTTAATTTGTGTCATCGTATTTCAATAAATATTTTGAAGTTATCATTTTTCATTAAATTTATGAGATAACTTAAATTTTACAAATGCAGTTTTAAAGCACCGAGTACCCACAAGTTATCTGTTTCACGTTATAGCAAAAAATGTTGTCACGTTATCACTTTTAACTTATAACCCGAAACCTATTTTTGGAGGCTTTATATTGAAGCCCATCAAAAAGACACCCTTTAACCAAAAGGAAAATATCATCATGCCGAATGGCTGAAGCCTCATAATCCGACGTCGTAAATGCTGAGTGCCTTTGATCATTCTTTAAAAATCGGTCACAAGTAATGTTTAACAATTATTGTGAGCTCCAAACAAAAATTAGGATCGAACCCATGTTATTTTATCAAATAGTTCTTCTTTGATTTAATCGGTTGAGCGTTTGCGTTAAGGAATGGAACCGTACTTTGCCAAGCGGTGTTACAGAATTTGAATTTAACAAGTAATCTTTGTACAAGTTCGTACTTGAAAGTGTTTTAATTTCAATAGATATTTGACATGATGATAGATATACGTGACTCCTTTAGTATTAGTTGGTCTCATTTTTTGGCACACGTTTTGTTAAAATGGTACCAAACACAATTTAATTACTCAACCAACAATAGTATACATAGATGATAAGTACTCAATTGAGTGTTTATCTACAATACAAAAGAAAGATTGATAGTCCGTCTATTAGATGCTATCAAGAACAATACAAAACACACTCTACCTAAAAACCTAACAACACCAAACCAAACTTAGAAAACCTAACAAACTACACCACTTATGATCTTGATTATCACTGAGAGAGATACCAAACTTGTGAAAATTGAGAGAATGAAAAGTGAGAAACCCTAGCTGAAACTTTAGCTTATATAGGCTTATTTTACACTTTACACACTGCGCATATACAAAACTAACAAACAAAGTTCAAAGTTAATGATTAGTGAATCTAGTTATAAAATATTTCCATAATTAACCTTGGAGATTTATAAGTTTGACAAATGATGTTATATTTTAACACCACGACCCCTCAAACCGATGAAACAAACAAGTTAACCATGCCCTTTTTTTTCACCATAACACCATGTTGCACGGATCAAGAGCCTTTGTTAACCAACACTTACAGTTCTAATCAACCCAGATGAAACCTTTTCTCTAATTATATGAACATCAATATCAAATGTTTAGTTTTCTCATGCATGACAGAGTTGGCAGCAATCTGGATTGCAGACTTATTGTCACAATACAGATCCACTGGTAACATACTGTCATTTACACCCAAATCCTTTAAAAGTTTTAGTATCTACATAACCTCACAAGTAGCAGAGGCCATAGACCTATACTCAGCCTCGGCTGATGATTTAGACAAAGTATTTTGTTTCTTACTTTTCCATGAAACCAAGTTACCATTCACAAACACAAAGTAACCTGAAACAGATCTCCTAGTTATGGTACATTTAGCCTAGTCTGAGTCAGAGAAAACTATAACTTTAAAACCATTTTGACTCTTAACTAATGCCACTACCATGAGCTAACTTCAAGTACATCAACACTCTTAAGCTAATCTCAAAATGAGACTATAATGGAGAATGCATATGTTGACTAAGACAATGAACATCATATGCTATATCAGGTCTAGTCAAAGTGTAACACCCCCAAATTTGGTTTAGCGGAAGCATACGTATAATTTGGGAGCGTTACGAAATTGGTGAATCATAACTCAAGTAATACAGAACGGAATACATACTCCGTTTAATTTTATAAAATATTTTGAAACATTACTTTACAACCTTGTTTGGATAAATGGGCACATCCCCAAAATTTTTGTGGTCCCAATATAAAACATCGTTTTACTGTAAAACACTTCTTTAGAAATTTCTACGACCATTTACCACCTCTTGCCTTGCATCCATGATCACAAATTAAGCACCTGATAAAATATGCTAAAAAGGTCACTAAAAAGTTGGTGAGTTCATAGGTTTAAATTAAAAGCAGTAGGTATGGACGAGTTAAGACATATAATCATTACCAAGAATATAATGATATATGGATGAAAGTCTATTACGTTAGCTCTAAGTTCATGCAACCGATACTACGACAGTTTCTGTATGCTAAATGATATCATACAATATAGGGGCCCATAGCGAGTGTGTTGTCCCTCAACACTTTCGGTTGACATGGTATCGTTTAGCCTTGGCCTAAGCATGGCCAACCGAACGGAGGAGTCACCCTCAATAGATCTATTTATAACATTCTCGTTTCCCAATGGGGAATTGACGGTTCATGAAAAAGGGCATTCTCTAGGGACATAAAGGCTTAGGCTAAACCACGTAATAGTAATCATATAATAGTTTTGGTCCATAAAAAGGTTTTGCATATTTCTCACCCCAGAGTGTATAAAACAGTTTATCAAGAAAAAGAAGGGCTATGAAAACTCACCTTAGCAAATGTGCAATCCAAATGTGGATTAGTGTTTGTAGTAGAGCGGCACCGACACGCGACCTAGATAAGGAGGGCAATGTTTTAGTTCATTGTTTTAAGTATTACTTACTCAAAATAATTCAATAGCTTTTATAATTGTATTATTACTAAACGTAAGTTTGTAAACGTGATTAAATGGTTTTGCTAGTAAGTATATGAAAGTATATATACTATTCAGGTTGACCTTACGACAACATTAAAATCCAAGAGTTGGTTTGAGAATATTTACGTTATTCTTTTAGTAAGTATATAAAGTGTATATACTTATTTAAGTTGACACATGATAGTAGTGTCAAAATCAAATGTTAGTTGATTTGTTTTTTTTAATTGTATTTAGAGAATATGTAAGTTAAATTTGAAGATTATCAAATTTATTAAATGATAAAATGATTTAGTGATCTTTATTTATTTATCAAAACTGGGTCCTTAATATTTTATAATTTCGGCTAGTAAATTACTTGACATAGATATGTTTATTTGAACACATTTGTCCTCACATCATGACGTAAAAATTATTAAGTAAATCATGTTGGTATGCACATGTTTCTTGTATTAACACCTTTACACCGGTTTACTTGTAGATACATATATGCTTATATCTAAGTTATAAGATTTTTGAATATACGAAAATGAGCTTATTTATCCTTGGACAACGGGTTTACGTTTCGAGTTTCGACTTGATACGATGGGATCATGTAAACAGTCACTTTGATGCCTCAAGTGGGCTGTGGCTCGGTCTTCGTTTACGGACTTGGGCTCAGCCCGATGTGGGTTTTACATATGGAAAAGGCTTTAGCTCATGAAGGTGTTTATGAAGAAATCCTTGGGCTTTGGCCCAAGTAACTCATAGAAGTTGCTACAGATTTCACTGATGTTGTATTTCCATTGTTAAGATTTTTGTTGTACATTCTGACGAAGGAATCACTTGATCCTAGGGAAATAATATGGGGCACGACTAAACACAAGGAGGTGGTTGAGAGTTTCGGGTTCGACACTAATGCGTCTAATGCCAATCAGTCTCGAGCCATTGTTACCATCCAGGAGTATTTGAAGACAACATGTTAACTTAATATGCTAGATCAAAGAAACGATAGGACGTACAATAGTTGAGTACTACTCAACTCGGCCTTATCTCGACATTTTTCCTGTCCTCTAATGATTTATGACTTGTTTTTCATGACAATTTCACTTGCTCACATTTCATTTTCGTACATCTCCTAGTTCCGAAACTATTGTTAATAAGGATTTATAAGGTGAAGTTTCCTTTGATGTGGAGTTTGTCGACGGACAACCCATGGTCTAAACTTCATCTGGTGTGAACACCAAAAGCTCACCGTCGAGTCGATTTACGACTCGATGTTAACCAAGATAACCTTTTATAACCGAAGGTTATGGACTTAAGTTGATTTCGAGATACCAAATCTTATACTTCACTTTGAGTACTACTCAAAACGTCACTACTAGTATTCCTTACTCTCGACAGAATTTGGTGTACACACTAGTGACAAGGTAATCCTATCATGACCATTCAAAAACAGATTTCAAGTGACACTTTCATTTAACATAACACAAGATTTGACAATAGTTCAAGAGAATATCTAGTATACCATCTTTCATTTCGAGTTCGACAACAAAATGGTTACCAACAAGTCTTAGGTCCTATACCGAAGGTTATGGACTTAAGTTGATTTCGAGATACCAAATCTTATACTTCACTTTGAGTACTACTCAAAACGTCACTACTAGTATTCCTTACTCTCGACAGAATTTGGTGTACACACTAGTGACAAGGTAATCCTATCATGACCATTCAAAAACAGATTTCAAGTGACACTTTCATTTAACATAACACAAGATTTGACAATAGTTCAAGAGAATATCTAGTATACCATCTTTCATTTCGAGTTCGACAACAAACTGGTTACCAACAAGTCTTAGGTCCTATACCAATGAGACTCGGATTTTTATAGTCCCCTTAAAATCTAGTTTTCTTGTTTCCCCTACCCTCGACAGTAAACTTAACCCATCCAAATGTCAATACCCAACTCGAGATTCGAATGATCCTAACCATTTATCATGTTAAAAAAAAGACATTTGTGTAACATAAAACACCTCATTTACACATCCGAATATTAAAACAAGGTTTCACCATTTACATTTCATTGAAAACTTAATTTACAATATTTTAACAAACACCAAGTTGAATAAATTCTTACAAGGAAGAAGATGATGGAAATGTCGAAGGTCAACCCGAATATCGTACACCACAATCGAACCCGGTTGATCCAAATGACACCCAAGTAGAAATCCTCTCCTCTTAGCTTCCTTACCCTTTTTCTGGTGTTATTTGGTGTGTGATACCCTTGGTTGCCTCGACTGGAATAAAAAGAGAAGAACCCAAGTAATTTTTGACTCACTTTCTCTCTTGGGTATTTGGATTGAAGCCAAATTTAGTTAACTTCCAAATCCTAGAATATCTTGGACTTGGCTCAAAGTAGATTGAAGTGGAGATATGATTTTTCTTGGATGATTTTATCTTGATTCTTCTTGGCTTATTCGAATTACAACCGGCATCAAAGGGAGATTTGGAGACTCAAACTTACTTGGTTTTGGTAATAAGGAGGAAGATATGATGGGATAACATGTTGGGTTTTCCCTTTTTGGAAGATTAGACCTAGATGATGCATAGGGGTAGAGGGAGGTTGAAGAAGATTGATATCTTTTGGTGTTTCCTGGTCCTTGCACTTGTTTTGTCGTATGTGGGAAGAGAAAGACAAGAGATTTTATCTCAACATTTTAATAAAGGTTTTCTTCTAAATTAAAAATAATATGTAAACATTTGTTTGTGTATGTATAGTATGGTTATAACTTATTTGTGTACATGAATGTACTTATGTTTCACTTTCATATTTATTATGCTTGAGTCTTATAGAGGTTTTTGTTCAAGTGTAAGTGTGTTAATTATTTTGTGTCCTGCGATATTTTATTGTAGTAGTATCACCGCTTGACAATAATTTTTATAAAGTAGTATTTTATGGTTACGTGTCGGGAATATTTTTATCTTTGTAATAATTCCATACTACGGACATTTGTCATTTATTTTATCAAGCCCTTATCATAGTGTGTGCAGCGTCACGCGTAATGGGTCCTTGTGGTAAACGAGATAACCTCTCGTCTTACAATTTAGTCATAAGACAAAATGAAATGAAATATTTATAAAATGATATGAATGCAAAAGCGGTGAAATTTTCTACTGTATGCGAGTTATCTACTCAAATGATCAGGCAAAGCTTATGCATGCTTTATGACTTATGCTTAGTAATAATAAATTAATAATTTTCAGTTAAATTTTAGTGAAAATTTACCGTGTGTCACATCCTCCCCGCCTTAGAAGAGAAAACCGTCCTCGGTTTTCAGTTAGAATTATTTGCTGGAGTAGAGAAAAGGCGTGGGTATTTATGCTCGAATTGGTCTTCACGTTTTCACGTGTATTCCGGACCTCTTTGAGAGTTCTAGTAGATTTTTTTTTACGATAAGAATGCGGCTTCGTTTAAACCGTTTGATTTCTGACTCCGTATTTCGTTCGGGTTCCTTGACAAAATTTAAACCTTTTGTCGATTTTGGAATCCTTCATTGGAATGGCGAGAGTTTTGTTGGAAGGACAATTCTTCGAGTTTCATATGCGAAACGCGTTATGCAAGGAGTTAAGTTCTAGTGAAATTTTCGGGTTAGTAGGCTACTGACCCGATTCTCGTGTAAATTTTGACGGGTTTAAAGTAACGAGGATTTAGCTTTTTACATTTCCCAAAATGGATTACGCCTTTCTATGGCGTTACAAATCTAATACGAAGGGTGGTTCTCCGAGTTGTTCGTACCAGACTATTTGTGCACCACGTATAGTCCTGATGGTAATCCGAGTTGGAAATCTACTAGCTCGATCTTGAAGAGGATCTGATTAATCCTACGAAATAAGGTTGTGCCCTTGTGTTTTGTTAAAATGGGTCATGCTTTTCGGAGGCGAAGCCTCAACCTAACTTTCTCATCGACTTGAACTTCAAGCGGCATTTAGTCCTATATTTATTGACCTTGACGATCAGAGTTGTTTGCATTCTGCCTCTGGTCTGCACACTATTATCAATAGTTTTCGATAACGGCTTGGAGCCATTGGGCTGGTTCCTTGCCGGTCTCTGTTCTGAACACGATTGACTTGCGCTTTTGACCATATGGTGTCTTATGAGGTGGTCTTTTGTTGCAAGGGGATTCGGTTAAGGCAATTTTCCTACTCTATTCACCTCCCGAAATATGTTACTCATGCTTGAAGTATAACTTCTATAGCCTGAACGGTCCTTCCATTTAGTTCATCGGTCGGAGACGGTAGGTGGCACTCATTTCGGATGGATTCTCATGAGCTTTGGAGTAGTCTTCGAAAGTTTGATATGAATGGTTATCGCTATTTGGAATAATGAGAATTGAATGCTATGACTCATAGCGTTTTGCTTCAAGCAAATCGTGTAAGCTTGTCTAGGTTCTTAGTCCTCTTTGTTCGGTGGGGATAGGTAAATTTGGTGAGATGATCAATTATTACTCAGGTAGAGTTATAATCAATAGGGGTCTTTGGTGACTTGGTACTAGAGTCCATTGTTATGCGTTTCCATTTCTATCTGGAAATTTTGGTTTGTATAGGTAGGTTTGATGATTTCTGATTGCTTTGAGTTTTCCTTTCGAACATGCTAAGTATTGTTTGACATAGGTCAAATACCGGCCTTCATGTCGGTACTTTCGAATAGCTTTACGGATCAAGGTGCATTTTGTCGGTCACTAGATAAGTATTACTTCTGGCCTTAATGAGGTTCAAACATGATAGAATTACAAATCCCTTCATGGTGTGGGTTTTAACATTGGTTCTTGGGGTTAAGATTCCCTTCGGTCTTTTACGGACTCCATTTCACCTTTAGGTATGTCGTAAGAGTTTTATTTAGTCGATTCTTCCTTTGAGTGCTACTACTTGAGTTTTCAAGGCTGTAAATGGGAGGGCGAACTAAATCTTTCGTTTTCCCAATGATCTGGCTCTTAAAAGGTTTAGTTTGCTAGATGTTGGGTATAGTATATGCGGTTATGACCGTTTTGCCCTGTGTGAGTACGAATGTTGTAATTGAACTTACGTTGCGACTACAATTATTGGTGTCGTCATTTGGTCTACTTCCTTTTTGTTTCCGTACATTCCGTAGGACATTGTGGTCGGTGTACACTGTACTTCCTTGATGTAGTAAGGGTAACATTTCTAGGTTTTCCTAGTGTGATCTTGTTAGGTTCCGATTCTAATTTGTGCACTGCGTTGTGCTTCTCATGGATCATTGGCTATTGAGCATTCTATACCATTATTTTCCTTTTTGGATCCGCTCTAGTGTAAAGCGTCTTCCTTAAATGGTAGAGTCTCTGTCATACTCAAGTATGTCTAAAACAGGTGCACCACATGATTTTTTTTTCCTTGTGTCATGTGTGTGGGAGTTTGTTGGGTTGACCTATGGTATATGACGATCTTTGCTCAGTATGGATGGTAGGATAATACGTATGGATATGCATTTCTGGGGCGCCAGTTTCTGGTTCCTATGTCCCACTTGGTGCTAAGTCATTGTCGAAGGTTCAATTGTTCCACATTCGTTTCCTTAGTAGAAGATTTCTTCTTTCGGATGGGACGGTTTATTCTATTCCCGTGTAATATGATATGTATGGCATTTTAAGGTGGGGCGTCGACGTGAGGTAAGAACACGAACTTTTCTATTTCGTGATGGTGAGTTAAGCACTTCCTTTAACATGACCGGGTAAGAATTTCAAGAATTTAACCATGCCCGTGCATGTTACCCCTCCCGAATTATACATAGGTGATCAGGCTACGTATAATTGGGGACCGGTGACATGTTGTTCGGTATAGTCGAAATCTTGGTGTACTTATTCTTTGGTCAGCGGAAATGTTGCAATAGTTCATGTGCGAAGTTTTGATGCGATGGTTTATAAGATTTGCTAGGCCGACCAATTATGTTATCATGGCCTATAGCTCGTTTGACCAAGATGTGTGAAACAATGACAACTTGGTTAGGAATGAAATGTTGAATTCGTGATTTTTGGCGAGGTAATAGTTTGAGTTGGTCTTATCGGTATAGATAATAATAATACCTTCGCAATTTTTGGAATGTGGATTTTTCTAAAACAACTTGTTGGGTGATACTAATTTGTCAGGGAGACTAGTCGAACATCCAAAATGACGTTCTCTTATTTTCGGAGGAATCTTTTCATTGAGACAAGATAGTTGAAGTCCTTAATGATATGGTGAAAACGGTCATGGAGAGGACATATATATCAAGATAACACGATCACAATAACAGATACATTACTAGCGGGAAAGACTCAGTACATTAAGGTTTCGTAGAGAAGTACTTTAAAGTAGTCTATGACTTGGAAGTTAATCTAAGCTTTATTACAACCAGCATCTCTAGCTAACTTAGTTTCTTCCATGGTGTCTGTTGGGAGCCTGAACAATTCTTCACACCTTCTTCAGGAAATTGTTTTGACATTCTTTGCCTTCACTGACCCTCCGGGCATATGCTTTTGATGTGGTCTTTCTTTCCACATCCATGACGTGTCATTGTTTCCCTGTAGAGTTGCTTACAATCTTCTATTTCATGCCCAACTCTTTTACAAATCCCACAAGGTATAGGGCATTTTCCATAGTGGTAATATGGGCATATATTACACTTGGGTTTTGTCCCGGCATACCTTATTTCCCGCTTGTTTTTAGTAGTCCTAACCTCAGCCGTCCATTGACGTTTGTTTGATTGTTGCATTTGATCTTTCTCACCATCATATTCCCAGTTCCTCTTGCTACCACGATTCCCATTGCCTTGCCTTGAGGCATGACTTTGTCAATCCAGAGTCACACTAGTAGCTTCTTGGTGACAGTGGTTGAATGTAACAACGTTCTTCCGAAGTTTCGGAGGACATCCCCAAGAGTATGTTTCAGTCTCTTTTCCTCGTGTCTTATCATGTCAGGACATAGTTGGGCTAGTTCGCGAAAATGATTGGTGTACCCCTCGAGGTCATTTCCTATCATAGTTAGTCCACAGAGCTCTCTTTCCATCATTCGCAGTTCATTTCTTGAGCAGTATTCTGCAATCATCATTTTCTTCAGGGTGTCCCACTGAAGTGAGTAAGCGGTGTCTATTCCCACTAATCGGACATAAATGTCCCACCATGTGAGGGCTTGGTGTCGAAAGGTGCAAGTAGCATACTTGACCTTACAATTGTCCGCGCAACTCCGTTCGCGGAAAATTGTCTCTATCCTTTCTAGCCATTTTGCCAAACTTCTAGCTCCTTCGGTTCCCTCAAATGCTGGTGGTTTACAGTTCCTGAATTCTTGGTAAGATAAATTCCGTGATGTGAGCGTCTTACCAACCTCTTCTTTCCTATTCCTCTGGATGAGGTTGTTGATGTTGTGATTGATTTGGTAGTTAGCAATTCTTGCAGCAACTTGTTCGCTAACAGGTTTCTCAGTGGTGGTTGTGTTCTTGTTCTGCTTTACTGGAAACATTTTCCTTCAACCATAAGAAATGACAACAATGAGTTTTCTTATGAGTGTGAGGACCATGGTGGAGATTCGTAAGGTTACAACGTATATTACTTCTTAATCAAGTATTTTCCAGGTTGTATTGACTGAATATCACGTAGTCTTAGTCTATCAAGGTGACGTTAAGAAAGCGGAGACTGGTTGAAGCGAGTTTTAACAGAAGGTTATAACTCACAAGTCGTTGTTTATTATGCATAGTCGTTCGTCACAATAAACTTGATTACATTCTAAGGAGGTTCATGGCTCATAGGGCCGATACCTAACATGCGTTCATTGACTCGCTCTAGTTTGTCATACAACAAAACTACTACAAGCGTTTTTATTGAAACCACTCATCACAACGTCTAACACAATTGCAAAGTGAAATTCAAGCATTTCCCGATGTTGTCCCGAGTTGACTTTGTTGAGTTGCCTTCCATTCTTCTAACTCCACGAGTTGGGCCTCCATTCTAGCAAATTTGTTGTTGACCTCATTTGCCCTACTCTCCATAGTACGTCTTTGAAATTCTACGACACCCTCCGTATCTGTCTCGCTTAATGCTATTGTAGTAACGGTCTCCAACCGCGTTAGCCTACTCCCAATCTCTGTGAACCGTCCCTGGGTGTCTCCTGGAGTTTGCAGAGCACACCTTTCAATGTGGTCTTCGAGATGGGCAATTACTTCGTTTAACTTCTCACGGGTTCCCTCTATTGCTGTCCCAACATCGTTGTAGCATTCCTTGAGTGTTTCGCCAAGTGCTTGTAGTTCTCCTACCACTTCTTCGATCCCTCCAATTCTTTCTTCTGGTAGTATCCCCAGATGATCCGACATCTCTTCTATTTGTTCCTCATGGCGTGTTATGCGCGCCATAATTGTGTCGAGAGTTGGCGGTCTAGCAGTGGCTGCTCCTGAAGTTTCCCCAACTTCGAACAAACTAGGGGGTGGTGTACCAGAAGATGATGGTGATGATGCAGAGAGACATATTCTTTTGCTAGCAGGTATCTCCCAACTGAGGAGTGGGTCTCTTTGGTGTCTTGGTGAGAGTGTAGGAGTAGTGGAACTGGTAGGTATAGTACTGACAGTAGTGATGATTTGGAAGTGAGCAGGTGGAGTGTGGGTAGTACCCTCCTGGTGAACTTGATACACTACCTTGTACGGGTTTCCAGTGTCAGGAGTGAGTTGAGTAGAATTGGGATGCGTCAGCAGGTGACAAACCTTCTGTTATGTTATCGCATTCAGCTTCAGAGTGAGGGGAAGGCATGGTCTGTGACAAGACGGTGCATATGTGTAAGTATATGTAAAATATACTTATAATAGTTATGGGATGGTAAATAGACAATATATCATGCAGTCATGTCTAAATGAACTCTAAGTAGTATGGCAAGTAAGGCAAGCGGTAACTGGCGGTCGTAGAGTGATGTTTTTGTAAAAAGTAGTTATAGTTTAGGGTTTATATGTACCTAGTTCTCTATAACCTAGGCTGTGATGCCAATCTGTAACACCTCCAAATTTGGTTTAGCGGAAGCATACGTATAATTTGGGAGCGTTACGAAATTGGTGAATCATAACTCAAGTAATACAAAACGGAATACATACTCCGTTTAATTTTATAAAATATTTTGAAACATTACTTTACAACCTTGTTTGGATAAATGGGCACATCCCCAAAATTTTTGTGGTCCCAATATAAAAACATCGTTTTCTGTGTAAAACACTTCTTTAGAAATTTCTACGACCATTTACCACCTCTTGCCTTGCATCCATGATCACAAATTAAGCACCTGAGAAAATATGCTAAAAAGGTCAGCTAAAAGCTGGTGAGTTCATAGGTTTAAATTAAAACAGTAGGTATGGACCAGAGTTAATACATATAATCATTACCAAGAATATAATGATATATGGATGAAAGTCTATTACGTTAGCTCTAAGTTCATGCAACCGATACTACGACAGTTTCTGTATGCTAAATGATATCATACAATATAGGGGCCCATAGCGAGTGTTTTGTCCCTCAACACTCAGTTCCGACATGGTATACGTTTCGCCTTGGCCTAAGCATGGCCAACCGAACGGAGGAGTCACCCTCAATAGATCTATTTATAACATTCGCGTTTCCCAATGGGGAATTGACGGTTCATGAAAAAGGGCATTCTCTAGGGACATAAAGGCTTAGGCTAAACCACGTAATAGTAATCATATAATAGTTTTGGTCCATAAAAAGGTTTTGCATATTTCTCACCCCAAAGTGTATAAAACAGTTTATCAAGTAAAATAGGTGCTATGAAAACTCACCTTAGCAAATGTGCAATCCAAATGTGGGATTAGTGTTTGTAGTAGAGCGGCACCGACACGCGACCTAGATAAGGAGGGCAATGTTTTAGTTCATTGTTTTAAGTATTACTTACTCAAAATAATTCAATGGCTTTTATAATTGTATTATTACTAAACGTAAGTTTGTAAACGTGATTAAATGGTTTTGCTAGTAAGTATATGAAAGTATATATACTATTCAGGTTGACCTTACGACAACATTAAAATCCAAGAGTTGGTTTGAGAATATTTACGTTATTCTTTTAGTAAGTATATAAAGTGTATATACTTATTTAAGTTGACACATGATAGTAGTGTCAAAATCAAATGTTAGTTGATTTGTTTTTTTTAATTGTATTTAGAGAATATGTAAGTTAAATTTGAAGATTATCAAATTTATTAAATGATAAAATGATTTAGTGATCTTTATTTATTTATCAAAACTGGGTCCTTAATATTTTATAATTTCGGCTAGTAAATTACTTGACATAGATATGTTTATTTGAACACATTTGTCCTCACATCATGACGTAAAAATTATTAAGTAAATCATGTTGGTATGCACATGTTTCTTGTATTAACACCTTTACACCGGTTTACTTGTAGATACATATATGCTTATATCTAAGTTAGAAGATTTTTGAATATACGAAAATGAGCTTACTTATCCTTGGACAACGGGTTTACGTTTCGAGTTTCCTGACTTGGTACGATGGGATCATGTAAACAGTCACTTTGATGCCTCAGTGGGCTGTGTCCCGGTCTTGCGTTTACCAGACTTGGGCTCAGGCCCGATGTGGGTTTTACATATGGAAAAGGCTTTAGCTCATGAAGGTGTTTATGAAGAAATCCTTGGGCTTTGGCCCAAGTAACTCATAGAAGTTGCTACAGGTTTCACTGATGTTGTATTTCCATTGTTAAGATTTTTGTTGTACATTCTGACGAAGGAATCGCTTGAGCCTAGGGAAATAATATGGGGCACGACTAAACACAAGGAGGTGGTTGAGAGTTTCGGGTTCGACACTAATGCGTCTAATGCCAATCAGTCTCGAGCCATTGTTACCTTCCAGGAGTATTTGAAGACAACATGTTAACTTAATATGCTAGATCAAAGAAACAATAGGACGTACACTAGTTGAGTACTACTCAACTCGGCCTTATCTGGACATTTTTCCTGTCCTCTAATGATTTATGACTTGTTTTTCATGAAAATTTCACTTGCTCACATTTCATTTTCGTACATCTCCTAGTTCCGAAACTATTGTTAACAAGGATTTATAAGGTGAAGTTTCCTTTGATGTGGAGTTTGTCGACGGACAACCCATGGTCTAAACATCATCTGGTGTGAACACCAAAAGCTCACCGTCGAGTCGATTTACGACTCGATGTTAACCAAGATAACCTTTTATAACCGAAGGTTATGGACTTAAGTTGATTTCGAGATACCAAATCTTATACTTCACTTTGAGTACTACTCAAAACGTCACTACTAGTATTCCTTACTCTGACAGTAATTTGGTGTACACACTAGTGACAAGGTAATCCTATCATAACCATTCAAAACGATTTCAAGTGACACTTTCATTTAACATAACACAAGATTTGACAATAGTTCAAGAGAATATCTAGTATACCATCTTTCATTTCGAGTTCGACAACAAACTGGTTACCAACAAGTCTTAGGTCCTATACCAATGAGACTCGGATTTTTATAGTCCCCTTAAAATCTAGTTTTCTTGTTTCCCCTACCCTCGACAGTAAACTTAACCCATCCAAATGTCAATACCCAACTCGAGATTCGAATGATCCTAACCATTTATCATGTTAAAAAAAAAGACATTTGTGTAACATAAAACACCTCATTTACACATCCGAATATTAAAACAAGGTTTCACCATTTACATTTCATTGAAAACTTAATTTACAATATTTTAACAAACACCAAGTTGAATAAATTCTTACAAGGAAGAAGATGATGGAAATGTCGAAGGTCAACCCGAATATCGTACACCACAATCGAACCCGGTTGATCCAAATGACACCCAAGTAGAAATCCTCTCCTCTTAGCTTCCTTACCCTTTTTCTGGTGTTATTTGGTGTGTGATACCCTTGGTTGCCTCGACTGGAATAAAAAGAGAAGAACCCAAGTAATTTTTGACTCACTTTCTCCTCTTGGGTATTTGGATTGAAGCCAAATTTAGTTAACTTCCAAATCCTAGAATATCTTGGACTTGGCTCAAAGTAGATTGAAGTGGAGATATGATTTTTCTTGGATGATTTTATCTTGATTCTTCTTGGCTATTCGAATTACAACCGGCGCATCAAAGGGGAGATTTGGAGAGACTCAAAACTTACTTGGTTTTGATAATAAGGAGGAAGATATGATGGGATAACATGTTGGGTTTTCCCTTTTTGGAAGATTAGACCTAGATGATGCATAGGGGTAGAGGGAGGTTGAAGAAGATTGATATCTTTTGGTGTTTCCTGGTCCTTGCACTTGTTTTGTCGTGTGTGGGAAGAGAAAGACAAGAGATTTTATCTCAACATTTTAATAAAGGTTTTCTTCTAAATTAAAAATAATATGTAAACATTTGTTTGTGTATGTATAGTATGGTTATAACTTATTTGTGTACATGAATGTACTTATGTTTCACTTTCATATTTATTATGCTTGAGTCTTATAGAGGTTTTTGTTCAAGTGTAAGTGTGTTAATTATTTTGTGTCCCGCGATATTTTATTGTGACTGTAGTATCACTGCTTGACAATAATTTTTATAAAGTAGTATTTTATGGTTACGTGTCGGGAATATTTTTATCTTTGTAATAATTCCATACTACCGACATTTGTCATTTATTTTATCAAGCCCTTATCATAGTGTCGGTACGCGTACAGTGTCGGTCACTGGGGTAAACGAGATAACCTCTCGTCTTACAATTTAGTCATAAGACAAAATGAAATGAAATATTTATAAAATGATATGAATGCAAAAGCGGTGAAATTTTCTACTGTATGCGAGTTATCTACTCAAATGATCAGGCAAAGCTTATGCATGCTTTATGACTTATGCTTAGTAATAATAAATTACTAATTTTCAGTTAAATTTTAGTGAAAATTTACCGTGTGTCACACAAAGTAAGGTATATCAACTTCCCAACAAGCTTCTGATAAGCAGTTATGTTTTTCAAGTACTTATCATCCTCTTTTTCCTTATGATTTAACACAATGTTTTCTGGCAATGGAGTTAAAACAGGTCTACAAGCAAGCAAACCATACTCATGAAGTAACTCAAGAAGTACTTCATTTGATTTAAACACAACCTAGTTTTGGTTTTTAAAACTTTAATCCCAAAAAAATACTTTTACTCTCCCAAATCTTTTATCTTAGACTTATTTTTAAGAAAACTTCTATACTTTTCAATTTCTTCTTCACTATTATCAGTTATGGCTAAATCATCAACATACACAAGCAAATATAAAACTGAACTCCCTTTATTTTATAAACAAAGAGTGATCATTTTTAGACTGCTCAAAACCAGCCTCAAACAAGGCTTCTGACAATTTATGATTCCACTGTCTAGGAGCCTGCTTAAGGCCATAAACAGATTTTTTTAATTTACAAACTTTGTTACTGCATTCTTTAAAAAACCCTGGTGGTGGAAGCATATAAATATCCTCATTCAAATCACCATAAAGAAAAGCATTGTTAATGTCATTTGAAATTTTTTCTAGTCATACTGAACTGCAAGTGTAACAAGATACCTCACATTTCTCATTTTAACCACTGGACTAAAGGTTTCCTCATAATCAACACCCTCTTTTATTTGATTATACCTCTTATCAACAAGTCTAGCTTTATACCTATAAACTTCACCATTGGCTTTATATTTTATCTTAAAAACCTCTTTAGACTCAACAGGAGTTCTTCCTAAAGGTAACTCAACTTCTTCCCAAGTATCATTCTCATATAAAGCATGTATCTCATCATTCATAGCATTAATTCAATTAATGTCTTTTGAAGCTTCTTCATAAGAAGAAGGTTCAGAAGACTTGTTCAGATTAGAAACAAAACAACAGTTCAACACTTAACGCATAATGATTAGCATATTTATTAAGACCATAGTTAACTTTACCATCAAGCACATAATCATTCAATCTAGCAAGAAGTTTAGAAGATCTATTAAAATTATAAAAAGCTTGAATTATGTTCGCATACAAGTTCATATATGTATGGTTTTTGAGTGGTTTGATACTTCAAAGTAATCCTGATACATAATAGGATACACATTTAAACATCTCAAAACTATATATATTCATAATTCATCCTAAAACAAATGAACCAATCTATTTGGTTATTCAAATGAATAAGGGAAGACTTATCTGATATAGAACGATACGCCGTATTAGATGGCGATTGATGAGTATTCTGTAATACAATAATCTTGGACCCCACGTGAAGTTACCTCAATACGCCATATCTGACCACTCTGATATGTCATATCGACCATCTCGTCTCATATATTAAATCAACGTTTTGGATATTGTAGAACCGTAGAGGGGCTGAATACGGTCTTTTCGGCTTCTTCAAAGTTTAAAGACTTCAAGCCTCAAAGATTAAGTTATGGTGTATACAAAAAATCCAACAATCACAAGCACAACCAAAGTATATAAAGTAAGTAAAGGACACCACGATATACACTGGTTCGGGATGGGGGGTTTATACCATCCGTACGTCTAGTTGTGAATCCACGACACTATACTATTCACTAAGTATAATCCTTTCGGTGGATTACAAACCGTTACAACTTCACTCCACCGATATACACAAATATCGGCGCTCACAAAGAAGAGCTACTCCCAACGGTATTCCGCCCTCGGAAACCACCAAAAAAAATCTCGTGATTCGACTTCCCACCTGAAGTATCAAACCCCAACTAGATCTCTCACGATCTAGGCTTGGTCACCAAGACACAAGACTTCTCTTACAACCAAATCAAATAATAGAATGTATAATAGCACAACCAAGCCCTAACCTAACCTAAGGACTCGATTGTAATAGAAAGGGTGTAGAAGAATACCCTTGACACAATCACAATAGTGGATTAGATTCTTGTGATTTTTCTTTGCAAATAATGTCTTCTTCAAAAGATGATATGTGATAAATAAAGAATACAAGATAGAATTAGAGGATTGAAGAAAAGAGAAATAGAGAAAAAGAAGTAATGGCAAGGGGCGAGGAATACAAGAGACAAAGTAGGGTATATATAGGCCAAAAACCCCAAGTGGTAAAATATTTACCGAGGTTGGCGCGCTGCTGGCTTGTCGGAGCGCCAGAGACGCGCCAGGATCCCAAAAATATTTTTCTTCAGGTTTTGGCCTTTAACTACCCGACCTTGCTAAACCCCCAATTGAACTTTACACTTTGACCTTCCATTATTCATCCTCAAGGTCAACCAACTCAAATAGCCATTTAGTAAAAATCATTTGCGAAGTAATTGTACACAACAAATTATCAAAGATGGAAAGGATAGAAGAGATAATTGTTTAGGGGTAGCTTGGGTATTTCTCACATGGCAAAGATAAGAGAGAAAGAATATGTCATGGAATACTTCATAAACAGAAAGGGAAGAGTGTGTGAGAAGATTGGTTAGGATTGAACCATGGTCAGGTAGGTTAGAAAGAACATGTCAAAGGTATCAAAGAATATTCCATAAGGATAAGAGAGTGAGAGAGATGAGTTGGCTTGGATGTGATGTTTGATGGTGATGGGGAGCCAATGAGAGAGGAAGAGGAGAGTATGTGTGTAGTGTGTGAAATTTGAATTGTAGTGTGTGTGAGCGTGTATGACATGATAGAGATGGCGGTGTAAGAATGATGTGATTGGGAGCCTATGTAAGAGAAGATGAAAGTGTATGTGAGTAGTATGTGTAATTTAAAAATCTAGTGTGTGTATGGATGTGATGGGGAGCCTATGTAAGAGAGTGAAGTGTGTTGAGTAAGCTTGGTGTGTGTGTGTGTGTGTGTAAGTGAGCAAAGTGTGTTTAGAAAGCTTGATAAGTATGTGGGTGAGTAGAATGTGTTTGGCAAGCTTGATAAGTATGTAAATGTGGTTGTAGAAGAAGGTGAATAGTAATATGGTGATGTGTTTGATTGTGTGTAGTTTACGGAGAATGTGTTGAAGAAGAGGTTGATGTGGAGAAAGTTGGAATGTAGGGAGACAAATAGTACATGTAAGTACAAAGTGTGTAAGAGAATATTTAGAGAATGTTTATGATAAGATTTGATGAGATTTGGAAGGTTTATTTGTTAAAGTGTTGGTTTTTTAATAAGAGAATAATCAAAGAATTGATTATGAGATAATCACATTGTCATTAAGAAAGAAAATAATGGACAATGATGATTATGGGTTGTGTATGTCGGGTAAGAAAATCAAAGAATACCCATGTTCCCAAATAATACAATATCAAGTATTCATAATATAATAACTCGTGTTTTCCACAATTTGACGTAATCAATAATCATCTTGATGCAAACAAGCTAAGTGCTTTTCATCATAGTAAAGCATATCCCATAACGGGAAAGGATGCATTTACGCAAAGAGACCTTTAACATAGTTTGACCAATAAGGGAGTAAAACGCGTTGCGTGATTAGAAAAACGTAGACATGGATTATGGTCATATGAATACTTTCCCTTGATGTCATATGAAAGATATGAGTCTCCTAGGTCTAGAAAAGCCTTGGCTAGAGGCGTTTGATAAAATATTTGAGATGGCGTTTTGTCAAAAACGAGAGGTTGTGATTTTGAATCCTTTTAATTCTAAAAACCATTTCGCGTGTTCCCAATGAAGCACATATCATATTGATATGTGCTTAAACACATACCTTTTCATTATCAAAACTGACCCAAAATAACCAAGAAAGAGCCGTTTATTGCTAATATTTGTGGTTTTCTTGAGTTTGTGCTTGTGCAGGTACGGATATGTAAAAACACACAAAAAGAGGCCAAATCAGACGTAAATCCGAGCACGAGAGATTAAGAGAGCTTAAGCTGAGCCGGAAGGTCGAGATTGTGCATTTTTGAAGATTTTATCCTCTCGGAGGATGATTTTTGAAGTTATAATCAAGTTTGAAGAAATGTCAGATCACCCTCATATTTGAGCTTTTTGCAAGAATGACCCCTCAAGTTTCTGGAATTACAAAATCAGCCCTTGGATCTTTTGAGACTGGCAAGATTGGCCCTTGATGAACATTTTCAGATTTACACCTTTGGTCCCTTGGAAATATGAATATACAAGTTTGGTCCCTTATAAGCTACTTGGATCACTATGTTAGTCCAAAATCCAAATTACAACCCACGGCCCAAACCAATAAACTTTACCCGGTCCATTATCCCATCTACCCGGTATCCTTTAATACTTAACCCGTATACCAACTTGGACCCCGGTCAAACCCAAACCCGGTCAACAATTCTCAAACAATAATATAAACAAATACCCCGCGCCAAAATTCTTCCCCAAATATCCCCAGCGAAGAACCCTAATATACCCTTACTCTAATTAAGCCAAATTCATTACAATTAAGGGTAATTATGTCCTTTCCCTGACACTCTGACACCCCTGACATGTGCGCACTGCCAAGTCAGCTATCCGTGTGATAACATCTCAAATACTGCCCTCTCATTGGTGGATGAAACGTGGAAATGTTGATCCAAGGGTTGCTACTGATGGGATGAGGTGTATGCTTGATCTAAAGGCTGAAAACGACTCAAAGAAGCACAAATTTCATTCTCTAGATCCTTCCAAGACCTTGAGCTCAAGTATTTAAAGACCCCTCATTCGTTCACAATGCATATCTCTTTCTTTCATTTTTCAGTAGCATAGTTTTAATTGTAATATCATTTTAATTTTTAAGTATGGTTAAGCTTTTGTAATTCATTTTTTGTACTCAAATTTCCTAGATTAATAAAATTTAGCTTTCAATTCTCAAGTAATTGTTTCATTGTTAATGTTTTAAATCTGCTTATTATACTTGTCTAATGCTTATTTCTTTAATTCAAAGAGTTTTTAGCTTGTTAATTCATTAGCTCAAAATAAAAAAAATCGTAATAAATAATTGAAAATAAAAATATATCAAATCTGCTTGTGGATTGATCCACACTCAGCTACTGTTCTATTTAGCTCATTTAAGCTTTTGATAGCTTATAGTGAGCTTATTTTCATTTCAATCTCAACTTACTTAAAATCCAAATAGCAACCAACAAAGTCAACTGGGGTTAATTTGAGAAGAAATGGATGTTTGCTCTGGTGTTAGCTGTGGAATTGGGCTAAGTTTGGGTTGATAACTGGTTTAGGATTAGTGGTACTTTTGCTGTTTTGCAAGCCATAGTGGCTGGACATCCTGTAAGTTTAGATTTAATCTCATTATTTGCTTAATAGAGTAACAGTAGTTGTTTCAATTAGATCTATTATAATTATTGTTCATTATTGTCATTTAGCTTTATTTAGGTGCATTGAATCTGTTTTGAAGGTAGAGTTAGCTTGTCATTGTGATTTAGCTAGAGTAGATTGCATAACAGATTTGAAAAGTAGTGTTTGGATCAGTTGGATCTAGTGAGTTTGTAGCTTAGTTTGTGTTTAAAATCTGTCACATAAGTATCAATTAGAATAAGTAGGCTTATATCAGTGAGTTATTTGCACTCTAGAATCCTAAAAGTCAAAATCACATGTTAACTGATCTTAATCTCAAATCTGTTTGAATCAGTTGCTGAAATCTTGCATATAGGTGTAGAATTTGATAAGTTAGCTTGCATTGATTTCATTTCATCATATAATATCATAATCATTTAACCACCTTGATTCAAATCTAACAAAAGTCAAAACTCAAATCTGTATTCAAAAGTCAAAAAGTGAGAATCTCAGTTTTTATAAAACTTTGTAGAATTTTCATGGATTCATTTCTGATTCATATTGAGTGAAATTTTGGGATTTATAAACTTCAATTGGTCGTTTTTCAAAAGACTTTTTGCAGAATTTTGAGAATTTCTATATAACGCTAATAAGCTCTCTAATAGGCCTGATTTGCCCTTATCACACTCATCATACCTGAGTGTGATCAGCATTCTGTAGCCCTTGCACAGACTCAATATAGCTTGTTAAGGTCTGATTTTTAGTTTAGTGGTTCTCTGGTTGGTGGTTTCTAGTTTCCAATTCATGGTTTCTATTCCAAATTTCTGGATAAGCTTGTGCAACACTATTATAGGTACTAAGAGCTGTTTTGGTTTAAGTGGTTATTAGCTCTTAATCTTGGTAGACTGCTGATTAGAGGTTAGAAGTAGCTGAAATAAGTTGCCTTAGAGTAGTTTTAGGATAATATAGCTTCTGTAGTTAATTGGTACTATTCTACAGCTTATAGCTTATTTCCAAGTGCTTATTTAGGAGCAGTTACACTACAGCTCTCATTTTCAGTGCACTAGACTAGATTTTGATATTTTTCATAGAATTAGGATGATATTTTAGAATTTCCCTGAATTTTTCATAATTTTTAGACATTGTTTGCTATTTTTCTTGATTTAAACTAGTTTTTAACACTTTTTAAATAGCATTTAATTCGAATAAATCAGAAAAGGTTCCAAAAAATAATTTTTCAATTTTCCTAGATTAAGAAAAATATAAAAAGCCAAAAAAATATTTTTCCAAATTTTTCCTAGTTTAATTTGTAATTTTTAGAATTTAAATTAGTTTAAACTAGCGAGGTAGCCCGCGCGTTGCTGCGGGTGTGTTTCGGTAAAATTTTATTTGTGCAATCGGGTTGTTTTGACGGTTTTATGTTAACGGTTTTTAAGTGATCATTTTTTTTCTATAAATTTTTTTTGTAAAGGATTGTTGGTATAAATGAAAATACATGTATGATACTATGTGCAATAATGGGAGTTTTACATGAATAGCTAACTAATTACAAACCATCACACACGTAAGATATTGAAATGGAATTAGTATTAAAATTTTGGATCTCATATATATATTAAACTAATGGAATTACAAACCAACTGGCAAGTTTAGAGCTAAAATTCCTATCTGAACTTAAGAAGCGATTATTTCCTAAGCATCTTTTCCATGGTTGTATTTGCATTTTTAGAAACATAATGATGGCCTGCTCCTTCTGCTAGCACAATGCAATCCTTTATAAACAACTTTTACTAACATATCTTTGCATAGAAGTATTTTTGGAAGGTTATAATTACAAACCATTTATTGAGGAGTATGTGTATATACTACTCAAAAGACTTGCCACTACATAGACCCATAAGTTTTACGATTCAAACTCCATTTTCGACACTCTCCACCTCAACATGTGCACCATTCTCAATGATCTATGTCATGAATTGAGCATCTTACGATCCCGTTACTTTCATTAGGTATGTGTGCAAAAAAAAAAATCAAACATTAAACAAAGTAAACTATGTAAAGAAACCCATTTTTTAAACAGAATCATTGAAAAAAAAATCTCAATTCAAACATATGAAGCATTTATAGTAGAAAAAGATAATATCAAAAAAAAAACTTGTACCATCAAACCCAACCTCTTCAACCAAAGATCTATTTAATTTAATAAATACTCTATAAAATATAATACCTTAAGTTTAACATAAAATACATATGCTGAAATGATAATATTTCCGCATTAACTGTCAAAGACAATAATAAACCTCATATCTATCCATACTATGCATCTGGATCAGTATTGGCGGTTTAAAAAAAAGTAAGAATAAATGTACCTTAAAGTTACCAGCTGTTAATATCTACTGTAATGACACAGAAGAAGTCAAGCAAACTGTTACCTTCATGAAATCTTCACGGATTATGCAGCCAAGGTGAGTGCATACATGTCGGATTCAGTGCACACATTGCGAATATCACTCAATTGAATCCTAACATATGCCATTGGTCAAGATAATGCTAAGAAATTTAACTAAAAGTAACCGTAAATGTTTGCTTAAGCCATAGCATACCTTAGCTAGCTTGACAACACCCTCGTAATCATTTAAGGCTCCTTATTTAAGTCCCTTTTCAGTTACACAACATTCCGTTGTGCAACGCTAATGAACAGCGCTAAACGGTTTTCTGAGGTACTTACATAGCAGTCCACCTTGAAGAAGATACAGAGTCAGAAAAATATTTATGGGGCTCAGATAGGGTGGGAATCGAAGAAAGTGTGAACATCGGCAATGGCTGCATATCTATTGATTTGCCCTGCCAAAATGCAGACGGTCCCAACATTAGTCAAATCGCAAAGATTCATCATTTCTCATAGTCCATACTGCCACCATTCTCATTATACATACCACCAATAGCGTAAGCAAACGATGAGGTAGAAAGAATACATCCGACATGGCTGCAACTTTAATAAGTTGTCGTGCCAATATGCGATGACCTCCATCTTTAGTCGTTCCCACACCAGACTCATCATTGCCTCAGGTAACCCAAGATCAAATTGACAAAAAATGTCTTCGTTTGTACATATAACGTTCATTCTGCTTTTTCCTGAGATATAATAGATATAGATAAAAGAAAACTTACATAACTTCCTCTCAAACACGATGATGTAAAAACACCTGACGAAATACACCTTCATGTAACTTCCTCTCAACCTTATATAGTGCCAATACATAGTCAACTTACCATAGTCAGTCTATGTATGTCAATTGTTCAATTTCTATTCAAGTATCAGTTTTGACCCATTTTCGTGACCCCACCCAAATCTGCTTTTGACCCATTTGCATGACCCGAACCAATTTCGCCATTATCGAAGTTAACTTTTGTTGTCATTTAGAATGTCACAGTGGGTAGAACACTTAAGGAAGATTGAAAATTACTTTAAGGATCCAGCAAGTTTAGTCTGCATACGTAATGGTTTCTTTAACAGTGGGATCAATCCTACTGTCTACCCTTCTTTTTCTCGCTCCTATTCATCTCTTAACTCATCCAAAATCAGGTACAAATCTAAACATTAAGAGCTCCTAACAACAAACTAACACTTAAATCAGTTAACGTCTTCTTATTTGTATAGTATCCTAATGCAAACACACCTTATTATATTTGTAGTAACCTGATATATATGTCAAGTCTCGCATTTGTCTTTGCTAACCTGGAGAACCGCTAACCACTTGACCAAAGACCATCTTTAGGAGTTAGCGCCCAATCATATCGATACGACGATACATTCACGCTGCAAGATGCTTTTAGATTCTTTCACAATATGTTGTAAGCTCCGTGTGTCAAGCTTGATGCTTATTAACCTACCAACCATTTGTTCACACACATAATGAAAATCAGAAATTTCGCCACAATGAATCAAAAATAAGGCAACGATCTAAAATAACATGTATGAACAGTGAAAATATTCATAGTTTCAACACATTTATGAGGCATAAATACATCTTTACCTGATTCATATGCGACGCACACCACCATGCTATCTAAAAGAATACAGGAGCCATAATTCAAGAAATCTGGATAAAAAGCAACATAATATCCTTCGCGACCGATAGGAGTAGCCCCTTTCCTCTCTTCTTCGGGCACCATTTTTCAATAAACCATTGGCCTTCAAGATATTTCAATGTGTAGAATGCTCGTGGGAGGTTGCTCTGAAAAGGGGTTGCACGGTAAGTTTAACAATTACCGTCAATAAAATACACCTGTTTCTGATTACTAATTTCTTTTTCCTTCTGAATTGCTTATATAAAATAAGCAAATGCTATAGACTGTTACTTAGAAAAAAAGTGTCAATTTAATCTCTTTTAGTACTTCCTGAAACTCACAACATTTTTAAAATCTTCTTATGTGGCTGCCATGCCAAGATACGGGCCTCAGCAGGCCACACTTAACAAAACAGCAAATGCTGACAAACCTCATTACTACCTTTGGTAAAATCTGTTCGGCTTAGATCAGAATTCAAGGTTTGGAAAAAGTAAATGTCTGCCATGGCTACAGACCTAATAGGTTCCCTAGTCAAGTCGAGGACATTAGTTACTTATGTCAAAACTGCTCATATTCATCATCGTTTGTTATGCCCAACATATGTAGTGCTAAAAATGTTAGCAACAACCATCAGAAAATTGTTTAAAGACTCAATAAAATCGAAGTACGCGATAAGAGTTTTCTTTTAATGGCACGTGTGCATGCTTAGAAATCAACTGTTCTAGCAAGATGACCATCGAATTCAGTAAGTAGGCATTATCTATCACATGTTTCAGCCTGATATCGACATGTCAGGCTTTTTTATACCGGCTATCGCATTCTAGAAAGATAGACACACCTGCTACAAATTCAGCAAGATGGCCATCGACTACATGTGGTACACATCAAGCTAGAGGCTGAGAGCAAAGACTAAGAGTTAAAAAAAAGAGAGGACATCCGTGATGGCTGTAAACCTAACAGTTTACCTAGGGAAATAGGAATTGAAAGACCGCAACGGCAGCAATGGAACACGGCTGCCTCTACTACCGTACAACCAATGCCCTTTAAATTCCATCGGTGTCCGTCAATTATAGATGACATCGCCAACATCCAAGACATCAATATCGTATTAGCATGGACCCTTTTAACAAATATCTGCAAAAGGATAAAACAAATTATTCATACCGTCACTTATCTTTAGTTGCAAAGTAGCTTTCTTCTATTTTCTTTACTAAATATTTCAATCTGAAAAATGTCATTGAAAATATATATACAACTGACACACAGGTCCCTAATAACTTACACATATATAAGAGCATAACATTGTCACATAAAATGAGGCATACACGCACCTGTAGGTATTTCGGGAGTAACCTGAGCAGGTACAGTTGAGCCCGGCCAAACATAATATTCAGGTCTATGGTAACACGGCCTCAGACACCTTTCATCAACTATTTGAAGTTGCACCCTTCTATAGAAAAACGTAAAAAAAAAAAAAAAAAAAAAAAAAAAAAAAGGAAAAAATCAATAATCAGGAAAAAATAATAATAAATAAATAAATAAAGCACTTAAATAAGTTTTGTTAGGAATCAATAATCATGAAAATATTAAATGAGATTATAAAGCGTGTCAGTTTTCCAAGAAGCTAATAAGCCTACCAAATTAGGTAAAAAAAAAAAGAAACATGAGTTACTCACACTTGGTCGGATTATCAGGTTCCTTTGAGCACCTCACCTACAAATATTATAATATAATTAGTCTTTTTTAATAAAAAAGTGAGCGAATGATTGAACTTGTCATAATCTTGGTTTATTATTGTTCTTTGTATCTGTCTTATGACACAACCTTAAAAACATGGCATATCGAAAGCACTAACAATATTCCAATTTTTTACCTGTTCATATAAATAATAAACATCAATTTCATTTATTAACCAACATGACTTAAGAGACTTATTTTGAAATAAGAGTGAAACATCAGCTTGCAAAGTCACCAATGCAATCCGTTACTCTTGTATTTTGAAATATTTTTGTACATGAAAGGTTATCTTTAAAGGTTGTTTGGCTGCTGAATCTTGCATGCAGAAAAGTGGTTTTAAAATGAAGTCTGGTTGCCTAAATTTTTGTAGCAAATTGGCTTTAAAAAGGTATTTAGTTGCTGAAGTTTCTGTGGGAAAAAAATTGTTTTTAAAAGAGCTTTTTGGTGGCTGAAATTTGGCCCAAGATGGTTGTTCTGATGCAGAATTTTTTGTGAAAAGTGTGTTAATACAAATATCGTCATTAAACGTTATTTATATTTTTGATCTTTGCCTAAGTTTTGTTAACGACAAAAGTAAATTTAATTTATAAAAGCTTAAAGCTTGTCAAGTTTATTAGATATTAAAACAAGCTTTCTTAAACAATATATTCATCATTCAAGCATTTACATTTATGATTAGTAACATCTTGATATGACTCTAATCATTATGTATGATAATAGTTTGTAGAATGTGTTAGGTTCTTAAAACCAAACACTACTTAAGCATTTGCATATTTCTATTAATAGTAATACAACATTTGACATCATGTATTACATCATGGAGATCATTGGAAGATTCCATTAGATATTTTGTGAAGATTTGTACTCTTCATATCTTGCACAATCTTACTTAGATAGAGTTGACTTTAGACAAGATTTGATATCTTGACTGTCAGACTGGCGGTACCATTTTGGTACATGGGCGGAACCCTTTTAGGGTCCGCGTCCGTGGACGCTCCTGTCCAATTTGGCTATAAATAGCAATGCCAAGCCAAGTAGTTTCTCATCCCTTTCTAACATACTCTCATACATATCTTCTCTCTAACCTTTCTAACTCGGTTTCATATCATATTAGTGATCTCTTTTGTAGCAAAGAAGATCAAGTCATATTCAAGCTTCAACGAGAAGTTGGAAGTCTTGTTTGTTTAGTGTTGTATGATCTAGTGTTGATTCATACTTCATTGTTGTATCAAACCATCATAATCTTGTGAGTGTGAGTGGTTAGTATTTTAGTCCTCAAAATACATTGTGTGTGGGAGTAGTTGTACCCTTGGAAAGAACTCGACATCTAGCTTAGTGTCGGAAATAGTGTAAGCGAAGTGTAAAGGTTTTCTCCGCCGGTGAAAGGAGCTTGTTGACTAGTGAAGTTAAACTCTCGAGTGTGAGACTCGGGAGTGGAGTAGGGCAAGGAAAAGAGTCCTTGTAGGCCGAACCACTATAAACAACTTGTTGTGGTTTGATCATTTCTTTCCTTATTTACTCATTACATATTGCTTGCATATTTCATTAACATACTCAAGATCAATATCAATTGATCTTTCAATAAGTTTCAAAACAAAGTTTTAATCGGTAAACTATTCAACCCCCCTTCTAGTTTTCTACAATTGGTACCAGAGCCTCGTTGCTCAATAATTTCTAAAATAACTTGTATTTTATAAACTTGAAACGATCCATGGATTCTGAAAACTTTAAAGAAGGGCAATCTATGCAAAGACCACCACTCTTTGAAACCAATGGATTTATCTATTGGAAAAACCGCTTTGAAACATATGTAAAATCAAAAGATATAGATCTTTGGTTTATTATTGTTAAAGGAGATTTTAGTTCTACAACAAAGGATATTTCCGTTGATGAACAAAAGAAATTAGTTGCTAAAAATAATGAAGCTAAAATGATGCTTTATAATGCTTTACCTAGAAAAGAATATGAAAGAATTTTTATGTGTGAAACCGCTAAAGATATTTGGGAATCTTTAATTGTTACACATCAAGGTAATTCACAAGTCAAGGATAACAAAATTGATCTTCTTGTTCAACAATATGAACAATTTGTTATCCCTGAAGATGAAACCATTGATTGTGGCTTTGCTCGTTTTAACACTATCATTACATCACTTAAAGCACTTGATGAATCTTTTCGTAGTAAGAACTTTGTCAGGAAATTTCTTAGAGCACTCCATCCCAAATGGAGAGCTAAAGTGACCGCTATTGAAGAATCAAAAGATCTCTCAATAATGTCACTAGACGAGCTAATTGGCAACCTCAAAGTTCACGAAATGGTAATGGAGAAAGATTCTGAGATCATCAAAGGAAGAAAGGAGAAGATCAAATCCGTTGCTCTTAAGGCAAAGGCGGAATCAAGCGATGATGGTGAATCTTGTTCCGATAGTGAAGATGAGGAGTATGCTATGGCCGTTAGAGATTTCAAGAAGTTCTTTAGAAGAAGAGGAAAGTTTGTAAGACAACCTCGAGAAGAAAAGAAGCCATTCCGAAAAGATCGGGATGATAAGAAGATTAAAGGTGAAAGAAAGTGTTTTAGATGTGGTGATGCAAGTCATCTCATAGGATAATGTCCCAAGCCACCTAAAAACAAAACTCAACGAGCTTTTGTAAGTGGTGCTTGGAGTGATAGTGAAGACGATGAGGAAACAAGCAAGGAAGAGATCGCTCTAATGGCACATGAGTCAAATGAGGTACTTTCCGACTCTTCTTATTCCTCTATAGATGATGACACCTTGCAAAAACAATATAATCAATTGTGTGAGCTAAGTCTAAAAATCATAACTAAAAATAAATTTCTAAAAACCCAAAAGGAGTTTTTGGAAAATGAGGTATATGAGTTAAAAGAAAAAGCAAAACGTCTTGAAAAAGGAAAAGCAAATGACGATGATTGTAAATCATGTCAAGAGCTTAATCTTGAAATAAGAAAACTAAAGCTCACACAAGAAGTTTTAATAGAAAATAATTCTAAGTTTAAAAGGTTTAACAAAAACATCGCTCTTGCCGATGAAATAGTTAAAATTCATAAAACACCGGGAGACATGAATGGGCTAGGTTTTAATGAAGTATTAATTCCAAAGAGTCAAAACAAAATGGCCAAAAAAGACGAACATTTGTCAAAACTGCTGCAGTACAGCACGGACCAGACGGAACCAAAATAAGGGTTCCGTCCGTTATGCAAAATGGTACCGCGGGTACTTCAGCAGAACAGAATGTTCGCAATACGGACCGTACTGAATTTGTTAAAATAACAAAGAAAACCAATGATAATGTTAAACTAAAACCAGCCATTATATCAGGAGTAGGACTTGTTAAAAATGAATTTAGATCAAAAACTACTCAACAACGATATAAAACTTCTTTTGCCAAACGCCCCTTTCCTAAGAGCAACCACAACGTTCAACCTAACTACCAACACAACGGTTGGAATCAAAACTTTCCTAGACCATATCAAACTCCAGATTACATGCCATGGAACCCTTACCCATCATTTCCATACATGAATCAAATAAATGGTATGTTTAACCCAAACGGACCCATGAGATATTGGGGACCAAATGTTTGAGTTATTTGCTTCTTAGGTATGCTTGAAAGTTGGATTGGAACCCGATGAATGGATAAAAGATAGTGGATGCTCACGACACATGACGGGCAACAAAAGTCTCTTCTCATCATACCAAGAGTATGACGGAGGTAATGTCACCTTTGGTAGCAATCTCAAAAGCAAAATCATTGGCAAAGGTACGATTGCTCATAACTCTCTAACTATTGAAAATGTTGCTCATGTGGATAGGTTAGGATTTAATCTACTTAGTATTAGCCAACTATGTGATAAAAAGTATAAAGTACTATTCGATGAAAATGGTAGTAAAATACTAAAAGATGGTATCACTATAGCTAAAGGAGTTAGGAAAAATAACATATACGTCATGAAATAGATAAAACATATAATGACAAACTTTGCCTAACAACATTAGACGATAGCTCATCTCTTTGGCATAGACGCTTGGTCACGCTAATATGAGACTTATACAAAACCTATCTTCAAAAGAGTTGGTTAGGAATTTACCAAAACTAAAATATGACCAACACTTTTGCGACGCTTGCAAAATTGGTAAACAAACACATAGTAGTCACAAATCTAAAAATATGGTATCCACATCTAAGTGTCTAGAATTATTACATATGGACTTGTTTGGACCATCCGCTATAAGAAGCTATGGAGGCAACTTATACACTTTGGTCATAGTAGATGATTACTCAAGGTTTACTTGGACATTATTTTTGAAAACCAAAAATGAAGCTTTTGATAAATTTGAAATACTTAGCAAGAAAATTCAAAATCTTCTAGGTGTCGAAATTGTGTCGATCCAACGGATCATGGTCGTGAATTTGACAACGAAACTCAATTTGGAAACTTTTGTGATACAAATGGTATAACACATAACTTTTCGGCTCCACTAACACCTCAATCAAATGGAGTAGTAGAACGTAAAAATAGAACAATTCAAGAAATGAGTAGAACAATGCTTAATGAACAAAACATTCCTCAAAAGTTTTGGTGTAACGCCGTTGACACTTCTACATATATTTTAAATAGAGTCCTAATACGTCCTTTCCTAAACAAAACACCATATGAACTTTATAAAGGTAAAAGCCAACATTAGGATATTTTAAAGTCTTTGGTTGTAAATGCTTTATTCTTAATACTAAGGATTATCTCACCAAGTTTGACCCAAAGTCTTATGAAGGTGTATTTCTTGGTTACTCTCAAACTAGTAAAGCTTACATTGTCCTAAATAAAGAAACAATGATAGTCGAGGAATCGTTGAACATAACATTTGACGAAAGTCCACCTCCCTCTAAAACATCACCTTTGGTAGATGATGACTTAGTTGAAAGTCAAATAATTGAAAGTCAAATTAATAATAACAAGGAGGATGAACCATTAAATAAGGAAATTATCAATATAAAAGAATCTAAAAGTCATCCATTAGAAAAGGTCATAGGAAAACTTAATCAAAGAACCTTAAGATCACAAGCTCAAAATCAAAGTAATCATTTTTGTTTTGTATCCACCATTGAACCCAAAACCATAAATGAAGCAATAAAAGATGAATCATGGGTAATTGCCATGCAAGAAGAATTAAACCAATTCGTTAGAAATGATGTTTGGAAACTAGTTCCAAAACCCAAAGATCAAACTATAATTGGAACAAAATGGGTCTTTCGAAACAAAATGGACGAAAATGGTGTAGTATCTAGAAACAAAGCTAGGCTTGTTGCACAAGGTTATAATCAACAAGAAGGAATTGACTATGATGAAACTTATGCACCGGTAGCTAGACTTGAATCTATTAGAATATTACTTGCTTATGCATGTGCTTATGATTTTAAATTATTTCAAATGGATGTTAAAAGTGCTTTCCTTAATGGGTTTATTAACGAAGAAGTGTATGTTGCTCAACCTCCCGGTTTTACCGACTTTGAGAAACCACATCATGTCTTCAAACTCAAGAAAGCATTATACGGCCTTAAACAAGCACCTAAAGCTTGGTACGACCGTCTTAAGACTTTTCTTATTGATAACAAATATACTATGGGATTAGTAGATAATACTCTTTTTACTAAGAAAAAGGAATCACAAATTATTATTGTTCAAATATACGTTGATGACATTATATTCAGATCAACTTGTCAAGAACTATGTAATGATTTCTCTAAAATCATGCATGACGAGTTTGAAATGAGTATGATGGGTGAGTTAAACTTCTTTCTAGGACTTCAAATTAAACAACTAGAAGATGGTATTTTCTTTAATCAATCTAAATATATAAAAGACATGCTTAAGAAATTTGGTCTTGAAGATTCCAAACCAACTAAAACACCCATGTCCTCGGACACTAAACTCATCAAGGACGAAGAAGGTGAATCCGTAGATAACACTAAATATAGAGGAATGATTGGTAGCCTACTCTATCTTACGGCTAGTAGACCCGACATTATGTTTAGTGTTTGTCTATGTGCTCGCTTTCAAGAAAACCCAAAGGCATCACACTTAGAAGCATTAAAAAGGATTTTTAGATATATTAAAGGAACAACGTGTTTAGGATTATGGTATCCCAAAGGAACGGGTATAGAAACCATAGTGTATGCCGACTCGGATCATGCCGGTGATTATGTCGATAGAAAAAGTACAAGTGGTATTTGCACTTTTGTTGGACATTGTCTCACCTCATGGTTTGCAAAGAAGCAAACGGCTTTAGCCATCTCTACTACTGAAGCCGAATACGTCTCAGCCGGAAAAGCATGTCAACAAGCTCTTTGGATGAAGCAAGCTCTCGTAGACTACGGAATTCATCTCAACGACATTGTGATACTTTGCGACAACAAAGGAGCCATCGATCTCAGCAAGAATCCCGTTCAACATGCTCGTACAAAGCACATTGAAATCCGTCATCACTTTCTTCGCGACAATGTTCAAAAAGGAAACATTTCAATCGAGAAAGTATCCTCCGAAGACAACATTGCCGACATCTTAACTAAACCTCTTAACGAGAACCTTTTAATCTTCTTAGACTTGGTTTAGGGTTAATGGAACCAAGCATGTAGGATAAACATAGCCTAAAACATTAGAATAGTCAAACCAAAAGAATTTTGTCTTGTTTCTGCTACTGTAGCCACGGCACCAACGACAACACGGACGGAACCAAAAATTTGGTGCCGTCTTGTCCGTGGTGTCTACAGAAGCAAAACAGCTTTATACATAACATCTTCTTCCTCACAACTCACTTTACCAAAACGTGCAAAACTTAAACCAAGCTCATTATTGTCATCTTCCCACTCACTAATCACTGAAGATAACATCATTGTAAGTATCCTAACTACATTTCATCTCTTAATTCTGAGTCTAGGATTCTTATTTATGCACAAAACTATCACAAATCATTACATGGGGTTTTATGTATGCTTCTATACCAAATATGAATTCAATTGGCAAATTGCATAACTAGTCATTCAAATTAGGTACTACATTATCATATTGCATAAACAAAATCATGTTTCCCACTAATTGATAGATAATAAATATAAGGCCTTATTCAAACAACCAAACACCCCATGTCAAAAGTTTTGAAAAGCTTCTCACTTATAGGAAAACATTCTTTCATTGCTAATACAAATAGAAACGTTAGAATTTTCATCACTTGCATGCTCTTGAATACTAAAGGTATTGCATAACTAATATGCACTCCCGGTATATTCAAATATAGCCACATTGAATTAGGAGCATTTGGGTTATCTCATGGTATTTGCCAAACACTCCACTAAAACCATTTTGTGCATAAAATGAGTCGAGATAACCGCAACTCCAAATTGTTTTCATATAGGCACACACTAGAATCAAAAACGTTAAAATTTATCTTAATTTTTTTAACATGTTAACTCTTGTCCTTAGGAATAACCATGGTAGCCGCAAGATTCTATGATCACAAAGACACTCTTAACTACATTCCCAAACACCACAAAACCAAAGGACTCACCAAGGAACAAATAGAAATATTTAGGGGTCTAGAATCAAGGTATTTCCACGAGGGTAGAACCATTCACCCATCCTTCCTTGAGCATACCAATCTTCGTGAAGAACTAGCCGCCATTCAATTCGATTGTCTTCTTGACATTGATGAACCAATTTGTCCTAGGTTCGTGTTAGAATTCTATGCTAGTGTGACCGGTTTTAGTGATGAAGATGATGATGAGTTTTGTCTTAGCTTTAGAATCAACCAAAATGACTACACCATCACTTTAAGTGAATTTGCTAGAGTACTAGGAATTCCCAACCAAGGAACTTGTGTCTACACGGATAAGTGGTCACTCACCGCCCTTGATGCAATCAATGACCGCTCTCTTCCCTACATAACCCGTTTAGCCGATAAGGATGTCATCCGTGAACACCTTTTTAACCCAAAAACGGATACAACCCGAGTAACCCGAAAGGGAAAAGAGGTAGACCGAGATCCATATGGAATGGAGCTCAATGAACTTAAGCACGAATTTAAGAAATGGGAGGAGTTACTTAGAGCAAACGTCATTAGCACCATAGGGAATAGGGATCACATAAACGCTTGTCTTTGTCACATGCTTTACAACTTGTCCACCCGACAACCATTCAACTTAGCCTACTACATAGCTAGGAGAATGATTGATATTCCAACTCAAGGATCCGTTGCTCTTCCATACGGGATGCTTCTCACCCGTCTCTATAGAAACTTCGCTCCAATTCCACCAACCCCAAAAGGGATGCACCTTCACTATGAACTCATCCCTCACATCTTTGTACCTTTGAGTGATGCTCGAGTTGCTAAGACTAAAGGCAAGAGAGCTAAACCTCCAACTCCTTCATCATCATCATCAAATAGCTCCCAGGATGGTCTTCCAAGCTCTCATCTTCCACCTCATGAGTATTACGCATCTCTTCCCGAGATTGAGAATGAATCAGCAGAATTCAAGCAAACTAAGGGAATGTTCAAGTGCCTTGGTAGGATGATGAACAAGATTTACAAGAAATTGGACAAATAAGGGTACTTTAAGGAGTGTTTGGAACAATGCTTTATCATTAATGTTTGATACTATTTAGTTGTTTTTATTATGTAGAATGATAATATAACTTAAAACAATGGTGTATGCTAACAAACTCATGCAGGGTGATAGCACAAGTATGCTATCAAATTTTACCCATTTTCACTATATTGTGAAAATCAATAAGCCTTGCTCTTAATCTATGCTCCACTGTGTTTACATATGTGTTATTTACTTTTCCTAACTAGAAATGTTTAGTATAACAGGTTTTGAGTAAAAATTTCAGGTTTCGAAAATTTCAGGTTTTAAGAAACATTCTGTCCAAATTTCAGCACTCCACGGATCAGACGGCACCATTATCTTGGTACCGTCCTTTATGTAATTTGGTACCGCCACATCTGTACAGGCGGACCAACGGCACCCTTTGGGTTCCGTCCGTATGATTTTGGTGCCGTGGATCCTCCAGGTAATTTTCTGAATTTCGACTCTTTCGTGATTCCAAATTATCTTCCATCACTTAAAATCAACCTTAACTAGTTTATACTGTTATTAGAACTAGTATTATTCACTAAGGGATGTAAGAAATCCATTTCCCACCAAAATTCAAAAATTTGAAAAATCCACCCAAAGAGCCCTTTGGCATAAAGGAAGGAACCAAATTTTTGGTACCTTCAAATCCGTGGGTAATCTGAATATTAGGAAATTCCACTCACTAGAACACATTAATTGCATATCTTTTCTTCTTCACTCCATCTTCTTTGTATGGATTGACTTGGGTGATATGACTAGCATTCAACCCACTTCCAAATCATTAGGAACCTCATCTCTTCAATGGTTCAACATCAAATCAAACCTTTCTCAACAATTTCTTACCTCTATAAATTGAAAGGCTTTACCATGATCATCCTCACACCTTCTTCATTCTCATTACTATCTAGCAAATCAAAACCCAAGTTAAAATGACTAAATCATCACCAAAACCTTGCAAGAAAACCGCTAGAATGAGCGTAAGGCCTTGTTGTTTTGTCAATCTTAGCTCATCATCCGAATCTTCACCACTCACAATCTCATCTCCCATTAGAGATGATACACACCTTACCTTAGCTACACCTACTTCATCACACATTGTGATCACCACTCCACCACCAATAAAAACACCTACTTCACCTCCACCGGCACCCATCCAAACATCCAAAACACCCTCCCCACCTTCACCAAGGTCTCCCACTCTCACTCCCATGGAGTTATTTTCAACTCCACCAACATCACCAAATCCTTTCCTAGAGGACTTGGAAGACTTGCCTCCTAGGCCAAGTCATCCACCACCATTGCCATCCTTTGGCACCATTGAGCGAATCGCTCATGAATCACCTCGGTCATCCATTGACCCAAACGCCCCATTAGGGCCAAGACCTCTCCTTTTCCACCCCATTCACAAGGACATTCATGGTCCTTTATACGGGGATCATCCACTTCCATCATCAATGTTCCCTCATATTGAGGACATTCCGGAGAGCATGTGGGATGACAATCCCACTAGAGAGGAGATTCAAGCCGAACTCCACAACCTCCACCAATTCAAAGGCATGGTGGATTCTCACTTAAGTGAGACAATGCAAATGCAAAGTGCTTTGCTTGCATCCATCATGACCACTCCAAACATCCCCAACACCACCAACACATCCACCATTCCACCACCACAACCTCCGCAAACTTTCTACCCTCCAAGGCATGGTTGCTCTACTTGTGAGCCAACGGGTCAAACCGTGGATCGGACCCGGATTATGGTCCATGACTTCCACGAAGAAATGAGGTTCATCCTCAACCACATTCTTGAGCGTCTCAACGCTCTTTCCCATCCACCATCACTTTAGGATGGTTTTAAAATAGTCTTTCTTTTATTTGCTCTTTTAGGATAATTTTCATTTTTCTTGTACTAGAAACACATCATTGTGTTCTCTTTTCATGATCTTTACTCATGAAAAATTTTAACTAATGAATGTTGTTTCTTATATTGTTGGTGTCATTACATAGTGTTTGGAAATGCTTGTGAATGATCATTATTACTAACAATTTTTTTTTGCTTTATTTTCACAATCCATGTATCTTCCCACAAACGCACCCAATTTAGGGGGAGCTTTGAACAAGGGGGAGATAATAGCTCGGGCTCATTACATTCCGCATAGCCTCTTCTTTTTGTTGAGACAAAAAGGGGGAGAAAATATAGAACTTGGAAATTATTTATATTTGACTTTTCTGAAAAAGTCAAACATCATGCATCAACTAGTGAATTCTTTGACTTTCATTAAAAGTCAAATTTCATACACTTGCATTATCATTTTCTTTTCAAGCTCTAAAACTAATATTTTTATAACTCTTGTACAAACTTTGTTTCTTTTATAAAATTAAATTTATATTTTGTCCTCAACAAAAGGGGAGATTGTTAATACAAATATCGTCATTAAACGTTATTTATATTTTTGATCTTTGCCTAAGTTTTGTTAACGACAAAAGTAAATTTAATTTATAAAAGCTTAAAGCTTGTCAAGTTTATTAGATATTAAAACAAGCTTTCTTAAACAATATATTCATCATTCAAGCATTTACATTTATGATTAGTAACATCTTGATATGACTCTAATCATTATGTATGATAATAGTTTGTAGAATGTGACACTACTTAAGCATTTGCATATTTCTATTAATAGTAATACAACATTTGACATCATGTATTACATCATGGAGATCATTGGAAGATTCCATTAGATATTTTGTGAAGATTTGTACTCTTCATATCTTGCACAATCTTACTTAGATAGAGTTGACTTTAGACAATATTTGATATCTTGACTGCCGACTGGGGTACCATTTTGGTACACGGGCGGAACCCTTTTAAGGGGTCCGCGGTCCGTGGACGCCTCCGTCCAATTTGCTATAAATAGCAATGCCAAGCCAAGTAGTTTCTCATCCCTTTCTAACATACTCTCATACATATCTTCTCTCTAACCTTTCTAACTCAGTTTCATATCTTATTAGTGATCTCTTTTGTAGCAAAGAAGATCAAGTCATATTCAAGCTTCAACGAGAAGTTGGAAGTCTTGTTTGTTTAGTGTTGTATGATCTAGTGTTGATTCATACTTCATTGTTGTATCAAACCATCATAATCTTGTGAGTGTGAGTGGTTAGTATTTTAGTCCTCAAAATACATTGTGTGTGGGAGTAGTTGTACCCTTGGAAAGAACTCGACATCTAGCTTAGTGTCGGAAATAGTGTAAGCGAAGTGTAAAGGTTTTCTCCGCCGGTGAAAGGAGCTTGTTGACTAGTGAAGTTAAACTCTCGAGTGTGAGACTCGGGGAGTGGAGTAGGGCAAGGAAAAAGAGTCCTTGTAGGCCGAACCACTATAAACAAATTGTTGTGGTTTGATCATTTCTTTCCTTATTTACTCATTACATATTGCTTGCATATTTCATTAACATACTCAAGATCAATATCAATTGATCTTTCAATAAGTTTCAAAACAAAGTTTTTAATCGGTAAACTATTCAACCCCCCTTCTAGTTTTCTACAAAGTGGTTTTAAAACGATGTTCGGTCGATGCAATATTTGTGCAGCAAAGACATTTTAGAATTAGTAACTCCGGTCCCCTTATTAGAAAAACATTTTATCTCATTAAAAGTGCCTATTGCTTCTGAATTTGCCTGACCCGATCCATTCTGTTAATACAGCGACTCAAGTGCTCCATAAATCTGTTTTTCAACCGTTAACGTCGCATTACATAATTACTATACTTACAAATCCACAAAATACATTTGCACAACGAAATTTAAAAATCACATAAATGAGGTCATAAGCTTTTCCAAGACAAATCAGCTTGTAAGCCGGTAAAATAAGCTCATCCAAACACCCTCTTAATCAGATCATAAACAAAAATCAAATGATGTATACTATTATCGGTTACAAAAAATACAACTAAGAAAAATAGGTAGATCACATACCTCTTTATCCGACTTTTGCTACTCAATACAAAGAACCGGCCACTATATAGGGGTGAATACCTCCGTCACTCAAGCAGCTTCCATCTTATGTTTAGACCTTACACAAAAAAACAAAATAAATCAATATAGAAACAAATGATAATGAACAAATCATCAACGAAATTTTTGATAAAAGGTAAAAAAATTATAAACCAGGATTTACCTAATTGTTCTCCATTGTCAACCATGAAAACTCAAATATCTCCTGTAAAAAACCAAACATCATAATACATATATTTTTTAATGAAAAAGACTTAAAAACAAACAATAGTTACAAAACTAACTAACCATTTTTTATCATCTTGAGCCACCCGCATAACCTCACATCCTTCAAAACACCAAACAAACCAAAATTAATCAATCCCCATAAACCCAAAATTAAAATACAAAACTGAATACCAAAATTAATAGTTAAGACAATTGTTAAAAAGCTTTTGAGGGCCATTGCTACTATCAGTTACCGCAATTAGTTACCGATCAAAGGTAATTAATAGTAGCAACTATAAAGAAAATCAATTATAATATAATCAACAATGAAAACCCTAAATTACCTTTGATAGACACACCTGCTATATCCTAATAAAAAGCGAATCACTTACATATATGTTTATGGAATCAGGTCGCGTAATCAAATGATAACCCTAAAATCAATAGCGACAAAAAAAAACCCCAAATTAACGGAACCCTAATTTGTAAAAAATAAATAAAAAAAGCGAATCACTTACATATATGTTTATGGAATCTGATCTCGGTTTGTTTGGAAATCAAAGCGTATGCGTGTGTGTGTTCGGATGGATGGATCAAGAAGATTCCCCCAAATTAATTCAAACCCTAAATGATGATATGGAGAAGATAAATGAAACTCGTGGATTTTTCTAGAGAGATGAGATGAGAAACGTGTGATTTTTAGAGTGGTGTAGTACAATGTATCAGTTATGTATAGATGTGTATTGGTTGCAAGTACGTATATATGCATGAACAGTAAAGAGGCAAACACATTTCACCCAATGGGGTGCTGCCACAACAAATTTTTTTGTATTATACCATGTATACAGCCAATCAAAGTGTGACACCACAACATTTGTAACATGTATTCTTATACTCCCTCCAACTCCAATTAGTATATATTATAATTAGTTTTTAATTCAAATAAATTTCAGAAAAATCAAAAAAAAATAATTTTAATTCTTGGTAAATTTTCTAATATCATTTTTAGTTAGAAAGTAATTTTAGATTATTTTTAGGACTTAGATTAGACGTAGTTGCTTTTAATTTACGTTTCTTTTAATACGTTTTAGAATAAATCGCGTATTTAGGATTTCCCGTAGTGTAATTTCCCTTAATTGTTTTCCCATTCCCCGTAGTTTTAATATAATCAAAAATCCAAAACATCGAGCATTTTAATAACGAACCAATAACGACGTTGCCATTCACACCTCGTTGGGAAACGACTCGGATTTCCTAATCCGTATCACTATCACTCCCGGGTTTTGATTCATTATCCTTTTCCTAAAGGGATTTTAAATCATTACTTGTGGTTATTTTTGATATCGATATTGTGGTTTTATCCATACACACACACCCCTAAGCCTACAACGAATCAAATTTTGGCACCGCTGCCGGGGAATTTGTGTCGCTACAATATCGTTAAAGGTTTGACGATTAGTGACTCGAGATCCTTCCTTTGTGAAGTTACTATTTTTATAAAAATTCAAAAAAAGTAAAAAATATTTTCCTTTTTCTTTTGTATATATATATATCATATTAAAAATACAAAAAGATTTTCTCTTTTGTTTTTGAGCTAAAATAGAATACATCAATTATATAACATTCTCAACGGAGGTGTTATCATTAGTAAGTTCCCGAACTAAAGATCAAAAACTTGCCTTTGTGTCGCTTGTGAGTCGATTTATTTCTATTTGATAAACAAACTGTGTGGTGGGTATAAGGACGGCCTGACATTAAATTGCGGCTGAAAAGAAGCGGGTTTTTAATAAGCTTCGCGCTGACCTAAAAAAGCTTCTCCATCGCTTGTGCGTTTGTCTTATAGAAGTGATTTATTCACTTGGGATTATTGGTTAAGTTCACTGTGTTTTCGAATACCGTTCATTTTAATTGCCTTGGTTTTTGAAAGTGCATGCACTTTCGTTCCAACAACTACAGACCGTACGTGGAAGCCGCTACAATTCCGAGAAGGCTAAATAGACGTGCTCCATTAGTCGAACCCGAGATTCGAACTAATCCGACTCGCCCTTGTCCGAAATGGCGGAGGACAACCGATCTATGTTAGAACAACTCCAAGCACCCACCGAGGGTTATGGAGAAGCCATCATCGTCCCGGCAATCGTTGCCGATAACTTTGAGCTTAAACACGGATTGATAAATTTGGTTTCAGTCAGCCAATTTTACGATTTTAGGGGGACGATCCTCTCTCATATCCGACGGTTTAACAAGCTCACGTCTACGATCAAGTACCGTAACGGTCCGGAAGAGGCTATCAAGCTACTACTCTTCCCGTTTTCACTTGAGGGGGCCGCCCGGATTTGGCTCGAGAAACTACACCCTCGATCGATAACCACATGGGAGAATTTAGTGTCAAAATTCGTGAACGAATTCTTCCCACCGTCTAAAACAACAAGCTTAAAAAATGAAATAACTAAATTCACACAAAGATTTGATGAATCATTTAGTGAGGCATGGGACCGATTCAAAGATTTGCTTAGGCAATGTCCCCATCATGGTTTTACGGAATTACACCAACTTGATACATTCTATAACGGTTTGAATGAGACCGATCAAGACTCTCTCAATGCCGCCGCGGGTGGTAATTTGTTGACCCGATCAACGAGAGATGCCTTATTGATTATTGAGAACAAATCTAAAGTTCGTACCTCACGTAGCAAATCGGTTGCTGCCCGAAGTGGTGTTACACCATCGTCCTCGTCTTAACGAAAAATACGTCTAGCACCGATGCTAAGATTGATAAGCTTACGGACATGATTCAGGCTTTGGTTAAGATTAAAACCGCTAAGGTTAATTCTTCTCCACCCGTCAAGTCAAAGCTGGAAACGACTTGTACTACTTGTGGTTGCCCGCATGCCTACTACAATTGTACCGCCACCGATGGAAATCCTTTCGAAGCTAATGCCGTCCCAGGAGGTACCCATACCGTTCTCAAGTTGAACCAAACCCCGTGTTAGTAATCAAATGGTACCTCCGTGATTTTCTCATCGAACAATCGCACTCGTTTTAATGAATCAAGTTCGTGGACCAAATGTTCAAAACCAATTCAAAGCCCCACCAAATCAATACCCAAATCAAGGAGTCAATTACAATCAAGGATATCCAAATTCAAGCTATCAAGCTCCACCTTTGCCTTCAAATGAATTTACGAATTACGTTCAACACAATAATGCTACCATCCTAACCATGCAAACTCAGATTTCAAGTTTGAGAAATGAGTTTCAATCTTCGTTGACTAGACAAAGCAATGAGTTTAGGAATGAGATTCGACTTTAGAACAACAAATTGGATGCTTCGCAGAATAAACTTGAAAACATGTTGAATGCTGTTTTGTGTAAGATAAGTCACCCTCGAGTTCGGATCTCTTCCAAGTGATACCATTCCCAACCCGAGGGTGAGTTAAAAGCTATAACCGCAAGGAGTTTAAGGCTTATGATGAACCATCGTTTCCTACTCCGTTGGTGAGGGAGGAGGAACGAGAACCCGTGGTTATTGAAGAAAATGTGCAACCTGCACCTGTCCCACCTCCGGTCGTTCAGACTCCAATTCCGGAACCCGATGTTCCGAAGACTACTTTTAAACCTTCACTTCCTTATCCTTCTAGACTTCAAGATCAAAGGATTCGTGATAAAACCGAAAACCAAATGGAGAAATTTGTTGACATCGCATCAATCCTTGAATTTTAACATCAGTTTCACCGACGCTTTACTCCTCATGCCGAAATTCGCTGCCATGATCAAAAATTTAGTGAGTAATAAGGAAAAGTTGGCCGAAATTGCAAAAACACCATTGAATGAGAATTGCTCGGCAGTGCTCCTCAAGAAACTTCCCGAAAAGTTAGGAGACCCCGGCAAATTTCTTATCCCTTGTGAGTTTCCGGGAATTGTGAAATGCTCCGCCTTGGCCGATCTTGGTGTGAGTATTAACTTAATGCCTCTTTCGATTTATAACAAGCTTTCTCTCCCGGATCTCACTCCTACTAAGATGACTCTTGAACTCGCGGACCGATCAACCTCTATTCCAAAAGGAATCGCCGAGGATGTCTATGTGAAAGTAGGACCATTACATTTTCCCGCCGACTTCGTTGTCGTTGACTTTGATGCTGATTCCCGAGTGCCTCTTATTCTCGAGAGACCTTTCTTACGAACGGGCCGTGCGATGATTGACGTTTATGAAGGAGAAATTACTTTACGATCTCATAAAGAAACCGTCTCATTTAACATTAACCATCCTTCGAGATACTCCTCCAATTATGATGATGCTTCTATTAACCGAATCGATGTTCTTGATATTGCTACGGAGGAGTATGCTCAAAAGCTTCTTGATTTTATGGGTGGCAATCCCACCATTCCTTCTGAAAATGTTGAACCATCTTCTGAGCCTATAATTGCCAACTCTTCCCCCTCTCTTACTCCATTCGAGGGAGGTGATTTCATTTTGGAAGAGGTCGATGAGTTTCTTGCTACTGACGAATCGATTCCACCGGGAATTGATGATGGTGTTTATGATTCGGAGGGAGATATCCTTTATCTTGAACAATTGCTAAATGAAGATCCATCACCGTCACTCCCTCCGAAAGAGATTACGATTGAAGAAATCAAATCCGTACAAATGTCTAATGAAAAACCTCCGGAACCCGAGCTCAAGGATTTACCTCCTCATCTTGAATACGCTTTCCTTGAAGAACCAAACAAATTTCCCGTCATCATTGCTAAAAACTTGAAAGATGAGGAGAAAACCGCACTTTTGGAGATTCTTCGTAAACATAAGAGTGCCATCGCTTGGCAAATTTCTGATATCAAAGGCATAAACCCTCGTTTTTGTACTCACAAGATCTTAATGGAAGACGATTGTAAACCCGTTATTCAACAACAACGTAGGGTTAATTCGAAAATTCATGAGGTTATCAAAAAGGAAGTTCTTAAACTCCTTGACGCCGGAATCATTTATCCAATCTCCGATAGCTCATGGGTTAGCCCTATCCATTGTGTTCCGAAGAAAGGTGGCATGACCGTCATTGCCAATGAAGATAATGAATTGATTTCCACGCGCCTCGTCACCGGATGGAGGGTGTGTATTGACTACCGAAAGTTGAATGATGCTACACGAAAGGATCATTGCCCGCTACCTTTTATGGATCAGATGCTCGAACGTTTAGCGGGGAATGAGTTCTATTGCTTTCTCGATGGTTTTTCCGGTTACTTTCAAATTCCGATCGATCCGCAGGATCAAGAGAAAACGACTTTCCACGCGCCCTTATGGAACGTTTGCTTACCACGAATGCCATTTGGCTTATGCAATGCTCCCGGTGCGTTCCAAAGGTGCATGATGGCTATTTTTCATGACATGATCGAGAAGTCTATGGAAGTTTTTATGGACGATTTCTCGGTTTATGGAGATTCTATCACTTTTTGCCTCTCTCATCTAGACCACATGCTCAAACGGTGTGAAGACACCAACTTGGTCTTGAATTGGGAGAAGTGACATTTCATGGTTCGAGAGGGCATTGTCCTCGGCCATAAGATTTCAAAATCTTGGATTGAGGTCGACCGAGCTAAAGTCGACGTTATAGCTAAACTCCCTCATCCCACTACCGTCAAAGGTATTCGGAGTTTTTTTGGTCATGCCGGTTTCTATCGCCGTTTCATCCAAGATTTCTCTAAGATAGCCAACCCTCTGACCCATCTCCTCGAGAAGGATGCTCCGTTTATCTTCATCACTGAATACGTTGAAGCATTTAAATTTCTCAAAAAGAAATTAACTGAGGCACCGATCTTAGTTGCCCCCGCTGGATTTGCCCTTTGAGCTCATGTGTGATGCTAGTGATTACGCAATTGGGGCACTCTTGGGGCAACGTAAATCGAAACATTTTCAACCCATACACTATGCGAGTAAGACATTGTCCGAGGCCCAACACAATTATACGACTACTGAAAAGGAATTATTGGCCGTTGTTTATGCTTTCGTGAAATTTAGACCCTACCTTGTCTTATCGAAGACCAGAGTGTATACCGACCATTCTGCCCTAAAGTATCTTTTGGCAAAGCAAGATGCTAAGCCACGATTACTTCGGTGGGTTCTCCTTCTTCAAGAGTTTGATGTTACTATTCTTGACAAAAAAAGAGCGGAGAACCTGCGCCGATCACCTTTCTAGACTTGAGAATCCCCATCAAAGTTTGCTCGAGAAAAAGGAGATCACGGAAACATTTCCTCTTGAGACACTTGGGATGGTTTCAAGAAAGACCCAACACCCCATGGTTTGCCGACTTTGCAAATTACCATGCGGGCAATTTTCTCGTGAAAGGGATGTCGTCCCAACAGAAGAAAAAGTTTTTCAAAGATGTTAAGCATTATTTACGGGACGATCCCTACTTGTTTAAGATTTGTGCGGATCAAGTAATCCGGCGGTGTGTTCATGGCCAAGAGGCCCTTGATATCCTCAATGCTTGCCATAACGGACCCACTGGTGGCCATCATGGTGCAAGTTACACCGCTAAGAAGATTTTTGATTCCGGGTTTTATTGGCCAACCATATATCGAGATGCTCATGATTTAGTTAAGTCTTGTGATTCTTGCCAACGTCAAGGGAAAATTTCGCAAAAGGATGAAATGCCACAAAATGCTATTCAAGTTTACGAGATTTTTGACGTGTGGGGCATCGATTTTATGGGACCATTTCCATCTTCTAAGGGTAATAAGTATATCCTCGTGGCCGTTGACTACTTGTCTAAATGGGTTGAAGCGAAAGCGCTCCCCACCAATGACACCCGAGTGGTTGTTAAGTTTTTGAAGAACTTGTTTTCCCGATTCGGAGCACCTCGTGCTATCATCAGTGATCGCGGTACCCATTTTTGTAATGAACAATTTGCTAAAGTTATGGCTAAATATGGAGTTACCCATCGTCTTTCTACTGCGTATCACCCGCAAACGAGCGGACAAGTTGAGGTCTCCAATCGTGGTTTTGAAAAGAATTTTAGAAAGGACCGTAGGAGAAAATCGAGCTTCATGGGCTGATAAGTTAGATGATGCATTATGGGCTTTCCGCACCGCATACAAGACACCTATCGGTGCACCCCATTTAAGTTGGTGTATGGAAAAGCTTGTCACTTGCCCATCGAGCTCGAACATAAGGCATTCTGGGCCTTGAAACATGCAAACTTTGATCTTAAGACCGAGGGTGATCACCGGAAGTCCAATTGAATGAATTAAATGAGCTTAGGGATCATGCTTACGAGAATTCTTTGATTTTCAAAGAGAAGACTAAGAGGATTCATGATTCTAAAATCAAAACCGCGTTTTCAACGTTGGTGATCAAGTTCTCCTTTTTAACTCTCGATTGAAGATATTCTCTGGCAAACTCAAAACCCTTGGTCGGACCATTCACCGTTGCTCAAGTTTTCCCTTATGGAACGGTGGAGCTTTCTCATCCCGATGGCCCAAATTTCAAGGTGAATGGCCATCGGGTGAAACATTATTTTGGAGGGGACATCCCATCTATGGTTGTCCCGGATCTCCAAATTTCCCTAAGGACAACTGAATTCGGGGATCGAGTCAAGCTAGCGACTCGGTGACCAAAACATAGCGCTTCGTGGAGGCACCCCATGCTTATCTCTATCTTCTTTCTATTTTCTAATAAGTGACATGAAGGGGTTAGCCTCTTCGATTTCTCTTGTTTGGTTGTTTGTGATGTTGTGTTCAGGATTTTCCCGATATGAAGACTCTCGTGCTCGAAGTTTGTCATTTTCTCTACTCGAGTTTCATGATCGATGCTGATGGAAATCCGATATCCGAAATCTTATCGACTAACTTTTATCTTTTAGCATACTTAATAAACGGCTTTTAGATTTTCGTTGATACCCTTGCTTTTAAACATTGAGGACAATGTTTCGTTCTAGTCTGGGGTAGGGTAATCTTCGATTTGATTTGACCGCACTTGCTTATTTTTGTCGTGTACTATCGCAACCCCGTTTTTCCTTAGAAAATAAAAAATTGTGCTATAAATGTGAAAAATTTAAAAAAATTTAAGCTTTTGTTAAGTCTTTTTGATTGAAAAGTTTGCTAGTCTCTTAGACAAGAAGCTATAAAATGCGAATTCTAGCTCACAAGGCCAAGATTTTGCAAGTTTCCCTGAGTGATTTTAAATATGCATGACTTGAGATTATTTAGACAAAGCATTTGCTAAGTTAATATATGTTTTGACACCTTGTTGACTTTCCGCTGGTGAGAGTAGGAATAGAATTCTGACTTGACCGGGCGTGTTGAGCTCTAGCTTGTTCCCTTAACCATAGATAATCTAAAAATTATCGGCTAAGCATCCGCGGATCTCATTATTTGAGATTTTAAATTTGCGGAGATCGAGAAATGATAGAGTTACTTATGAGTTTAGATGCTAAACATGGAGTAGTTGGTTCTCTTTAGAGCCCATCGAAGGTACTTATGGCTTTTTGTTCCCACAAAATTGTTTCACCCCATATTTGCTAATAATAATTAGAGATGTTGAGTTTTTGGCGATAGTTAGTTCTTTGTCTTCTTTAGAGAATTTTTGCCCATGATAGTTGGGTACACATCGAGGTACTGTCAGTGTTACGGTGTAATAGACAACTGATTCCTGATAGTTTGCTGCTATTGTTTCTATTGTTTTAAAAGCCGTAGGGTTTGGAGTTTGGCACAAAAATTAACATGAAATAAAGCCCAAATGTTTTTAAAATTAAAAATCCAAAGCTATAAAAGTTGTCGTAGACTTCTATAAAAGCAGAGGAAAATCCAAAGTCATAATAAGACTTCGATAAAGCGTAATCCCGTTGAGTTAGTAGTTTAAAAGACCAAGGGCCTGAATTGCAAAAATGCAAATGTGTTGAAATAGTGTTAAGCCAAATTCGGATCCGAGATGTCTAAATAAAGCTTGTCTCGACTCGTAGATAGTTGTCTCGTCGCCATAAAAAGGATATTCTCCCTAAATCGTGTGAAATTAGGACCTTGATGTGGACCTCATTCTTGTGTGCAATGGTTTTCGGAGGAAGGTGGATAACTAATTAGCGACTTAGCTTTATATCTTTATCAGAATAAAAGTTATCGAAACGAGACATATGAAGAAATTCATTTCTCACAAAAATAAAAAAAATCTAGAGAAAATAGGAAAATGGGAGCAAAAGGTAATTACACAAGTAACTTCCATGGGTAGTGTTAGCATCTAGAGTCATTTGTAACAATGATTTCGATTTTACGCTTAGTTTGGGGACTTGTGAAAAATCAGGGACGATGTATTCTATCCGTATGGTCACTTCACGCTGTGTTGTGTTTTCTACTCCGTGATCCTAACGTGTCGTTTGAAAAATGTTGGAGTTATTGATCGACATGAAAGTTCAACTAACCGTCACTCATAATCAGAATGTGCTTAATCGAATATCTACTTGTGAATTAAAAGGTAAACGGGGCGTTTTTAGAATTAAGGCTTTCTTAAATCTCTTTTGAGGAATCTTTGCTACTTCTTCATAGGTTTAGTAGAAAGAGATTGGAATCCTTGGTTTTAGAAGCGTGAGTTGATTGCATTGCGTGGGGACACGACAATGGTCTCGTCTGGGGTATTTTGATATGTGCTTAAACACATACCTTTTCATTATCAAAACTGACCCAAAATAACCAAGAAAGAGCCGCTTATTGCTAATATTTGTGGTTTTTTTGAGTTTGTGCTTGTGCAGGTACGGATATGTAAAAACACACAAAAAGAGGCCAAATCAGACGTAAATCCGAGCACGAGAGATTAAGAGAGCTTAAGCTGAGCCGGAAGGTCGAGATTGTGCATTTTTGAAGATTTTATTCTCTGAGGATGATTTTTGGAAGTTATAATCAAGTTTGAAGAAATGTCAAGATCAGTCCCTCATATTTGAGCTTTTTGCAAGAATGACCCCTCAAGTTTCTGGAATTACAAAATCAGCCCTTTGATTATTTAAGAATGACAAGAATGGTCCTTGATGAACATTTTCAGATTTACACCTTTGGTCCCTTGGAAATATGAATATACAAGTTTGGTCCCTTATAAGCTACTTGGATCACTATGTTAGTCCAAAATCCAAATTACAACCCACGGCCCAAACCAATAAACTTTACCCGGTCCATTATCCCATCTACCCGGTATCCTTTAATACTTAACCCGTATACCAACTTGGACCCCGGTCAAACCCAAACCCGGTCAACAATTCTCAAACAATAATATAAACAAATACCCCGCGCCAAAATTCTTCCCCAAATATCCCCAGCGAAGAACCCTAATATACCCTTACTCTAATTAAGCCAAATTCATTACAATTAAGGGTAATTATGTCCTTTCCCTGACACTCTGACACCCCTGACATGTGCGCACTGCAAGCAGCCAAGTCCGTGTGATAACATCTCAAATACTGCCCTCTCATTGGTGGATGAAACGTGGAAATGTTGATCCAAGGGTTGCTACTGATGGGATGAGGTGTATGCTTGATCTAAAGGCTGAAAACGACTCAAAGAAGCACAGATTTCATTCTCTAGATCCTTCCAAGACCTTGAGCTCAAGTATTTAAAGACCCCTCATTCGTTCACAATGCATATCTCTTTCTTTCATTTTTCAGTAGCATAGTTTTAATTGTAATATCATTTTAATTTTTAAGTATGGTTAAGCTTTTGTAATTCATTTTTTGTACTCAAATTTCCTAGATTAATAAAATTTAGCTTTCAATTCTCAAGTAATTGTTTCATTGTTAATGTTTTAAATCTGCTTATTATACTTGTCTAATGCTTATTTCTTTAATTCAAAGAGTTTTTAGCTTGTTAATTCATTAGCTCAAAAATACAAAAAATCAGAAATAAATAATTGAAAAATAAAAAAATATATCAAATCTGTTTTGTGGATTGATCCACACTCACTACTGTTCTATTTAGCTCATTTAAGCTTTTGATAGCTTATAGTGAGCTTATTTTCATTTCAATCTCAACTTACTTAAAATCCAAATAGCAGTCAACAAAAGTCAACTGTGGTTAATTTGAGAAGAAATGGATGGTTTGCTGGTGTTAGCTGTGGAATTGGGCTAAGTTTGGGTTGATAACTGGTTTAGGATTAGTGGTACTTTTGCTGTTTTGCAAGCCATAGTGGCTGGACATCCTGTAAGTTTAGATTTAATCTCATTATTGGCTTAATAGAGTAACAGTAGTTGTTTCAATTAGATCTATTATAATTATTGTTCATTATTGTCATTTAGCTTTATTTAGGTGCATTGAATCTGTTTTGAAGGTAGAGTTAGCTTGTCATTGTGATTTAGCTAGAGTAGATTGCATAACAGATTTGAAAAGTAGTGTTTGGATCAGTTGGATCTAGTGAGTTTGTAGCTTAGTTTGTGTTTAAAATCTGTCACATAAGTATCAATTAGAATAAGTAGGCTTATATCCGTGAGTTATTTGCACTCTAGAATCCTAAAAGTCAAAATCACATGTTAACTGATCTTAATCTCAAATCTGTTTGAATCAGTTGCTGAAATCTTGCATATAGGTGTAGAATTTGATAAGTTAGCTTGCATTGATTTCATTTCATCATATAATATCATAATCATTTAACCACCTTGATTCAAATCTAACAAAAGTCAAAACTCAAATCTGTATTCAAAAGTCAAAAAGTGAGAATCTTAGTTTTTATAAAACTTTGTAGAATTTTCATGGATTTATTTCTGATTCATATTGAGTGAAATTTTGGGATTTACAAACTTCAATTGGTCAGTTTTTCAAAAGACATTTTTGTAGAATTTTTAGAATTTTCTATAAGCAGTTAATAAGCTCTTTAATAGGCCTGATTTGCCCTGATCACACTCATCATACACTGAGTGTGATCAGGCATTCTTGTAGCCCTTGCACAGGACTCAATATATCTAGTTAAGGTCTGATTTTTAGTTTAGTGGTTCTCTGGTTGGTGGTTTCTAGTTTCTAATTCATGGTTTCTATTCCAGCTTTCTGGAAAAGCTTGTGCAACAGCTGATTATAGGTACTTAAGAGCTGTTTGGTTTAAGTGTTTATTAGCTCTTAATCTTGGTAGACTGCTGATTAGAGGTTAGAAGTAGCTGAAATAAGTTGCCTTAGAGTAGTTTTAGGATAATATAGCTTCTGTAGTTAATTGGTACTATTCTACAGCTTATAGCTTATTTCCAAGTGCTTATTTAGGAGCAGTTACACTACAGCTCTCATTTTCAGTGCACTAGACTAGATTTTGATATTTTTCATAGAATTAGGATGATATTTTAGAATTTCCTTGAATTTTTCATAATTTTTAGACATTGTTTGCTATTTTTCTTGATTTAAACTAGTTTTTAACACTTTTTAAATAGCATTTAATTCGAATAAATCAGAAAAGGTTCCAAAAAATAATTTTTCAATTTTCCTAGATTAAGAAAAATATAAAAAGCCAAAAAAATATTTTTCCAAATTTTTCCTAGTTTAATTTGTAATTTTTAGAATTTAAATTAGTTTAAATTAGTTTTTAATTCAAATAAATTTCAGAAAAATCAAAAAAAAAATAATTTTAATTCTTAGTAAATTTTCTAATATCATTTTTAGTTAGAAAGTAATTTTAGATTATTTTTAGGACTTAGATTAGACGTAGTTGATTTTTATTTACGTTTCTTTTAATACGTTTTAGAATAAATCGCATATTTAGGATTTCCCGTAGTGTAATTTCCCTTAATTGTTTTCCCATTCCCCGTAGTTTTAATATAATCAAAAATCCAAAACATTGAGCATTTTAATAACGAAACCAATAACGAGTTGCCCATTCACACCTCGTTGGGAACGACTCGATTTCCTAATCCTATTACTATCACTCACGGGTTTTGATTCATTATCCTTTTTCCTAAAGGGATTTTAAATCATTACTTGTGGTTATTTTTTTTATCGATATTGTGGTTTTATCCATACACACACACCCCTAAACCTCAACGAATCACATATTCATACATGTATGGAAAGAACCACATTTTTCGGAAGCCGAATTTTAAAAACCGACCCGAACCGAACAGACCCTGCCGCCTTGTCCGCGCGTCGGAGCATCAGTAGCGCGTCAGGAGCAGGTGTGTGGTTCTTTGGTTTTGGCTAACGTTTGTCATTTTATGTGTTTCAAAAGTTTATTTGTCATTATTAAAACAAAAGGAAACCCAAACAATGTTGTCCCAAAAATCTCTCCTTTTTGATGATGACAAATAAATTTTGAAAGCAAATAAAATTACATAACATAGCGAAGATTAAGAACGTCGTTGATGTAGCCTTGCGTCTTGACCTTTGCTATGTAATTTAGTGAACTTGATATAGCTTTCCTAGATCTTCACTCGAGCTTCTTTCTTTCTCCTGAAGCTTTTCTTTATGCTTTCTTTCTCCCCCTTTTGTCGAATAAAAAAGGCAGGATTATCTTAAAAATGTTTGTATAAACTTGATAAAACGCTCCCCCTTGAACGTAGCTCCCCCTAGATCGTTGCTCCCCCTTGTTTAAAGGCGGGGGATCCATGGGTCAAAAGCATCACCTTTGTGGTGTTTTTTGCTACACATAAACAACCAACGCGCAACATACAAACAATCTTCACATGTGGAAGTCCAAAATTTGTTATGTGACCATCTGGATACTTACGACATGGGTTAGTCCTTAATAATATATACATGTATAAGTTTTTCCATTTTGACTCCATATACCATTTTGTTGAGCATGGGGATAATATGTTTATTTGTTTATAAATATTATCACAAAGACATATATTTGAGCACGCATTACCA
>OU343224.1:198102390-198219565 GCA_910596185.1 Chrysanthemum makinoi | reverse complement strand
AAAACCCATTAAGACTAACAGACGACAGTTTAAAAGCAGTGGCTCAAAACTGCACCCAGCTCGAATCAGTCTCGTTATCTTTCTCAGATGGTGAGTTCCCTTCATTATCTTCATTTTCACTTGCTGGGATTCTTGGACTGATCAGAACATGCCCCATAAAGAACTTATATTTAAACCGTGTTTATTCTTTTAACAATATTGGGATGGAAGCTCTTTGTTATGCTGATCATCTTGAAACTTTAGAACTTGTGAGGTGTCAAGAAATAAGTGATGAAGGGCTTGAATTTGTGGCTCATTACCCGCGACTGAGAGAGTTGAGGTTAACCAAGTGTTTAGGAGTTACTGATGACGGGTTCAGGTTGCTAATCGGTTCTTGCAAATTGGAAGTTCTGGTTGTGAATGATTGTCCTCAGGTATCTTATAGGGGTGTGCAAGGTGCTGCAAAATCTGTGTCTTTTAAGCAAGATTTGTCGTGGATGTATTGAATTTCAAGTGTTTCAGGTTGGTATAAGTGTTAAACTTTGTTGTAAAGTATACATTTGTGCAACTGTCTACATGTCATGGTCTTATTTTATAATTGTTGTATGTCAAAATATTAAGGTTAATGATGTAAGTGCAAATCATCGTCAAATCTGACAGTTTATATCCACGTTGGGCGGGTTTGTGAGGGTTTCGTGATACTGATGTTGTTTTGTTCTATGTTAAAAGAAAAGTTTAGGCGCAAAAATGGGGTGGATGGACGGGTTGGGAAACATGTTAAAATGGTTTCAGGAATTATCATGAACTTGAACCAAATACATCCAAGTGTGGTAGTGTTTTTGGTCGTGGTTAATAGAAACTATTTCTGGTTCATACCTTGTTCTATCCATCCAACCGTGTTACATTAAGGAACTTGCTGTAGTAGATTCCCCACTTGGAGCAGCAAGTGTGGTTTCAACTTGCCTATCACTTTTCCTCCTACGCGAGTCCACCACTGACTTGCCAAGTCACTCCTTTGTCATTCTTCCATCGTGACCCTCGTCACTTTGTACCATTTCAAAGAGAAAAAAAGGGTATGTACTGACCTTGCTTTATAGCCGCATCATTGATTAAAAAAATCTGTGAATGCAACGGTCAATACCAACGGCCCAAAATTAATATTTTGCCCGAAATATAATATTTTGATAGTCGAACGAGCTCTTGGTGTCCTCCAAGATCGTTGGGGGATTATAGCACAACCGATATGAGCTCACTCGGTGAACAAGATACGTGTAATCATGTATTGTTGCATCATATTGCACAACATGATATTAAAAGAATGATGCCACATATGGTTAGTCATATCTTTAGGCATATGATTTAGGTCTCCCAATCACTACTCTTTGCAATAAGTGAACTTAACGAGTTGTATGTTAGTCCACAAGCTAATGTGCAACGTACATGGATTGTGAGAGATGCGATACATTACAAAGGAAATATGAGGAATTGCGTAATAAAACTGTGCACAACGCCTTTCAGCGTGATGTTGTCAAGCATCTTTGAAATCAACAACAAAATCAGTTTTAGTTTTAATAACTAATTCTCACGAAACTTTAACATGTTATGGCCAATGTGAGTGTTTTTTTGATTTTGTGTTATAGCCATGTTATAGCCTAAAAGTTGACGTACCGGGTATCATGACATTCCCCATACCTTGCACTCTAAGATTCATGTTACAAATAAGCCTATAAACAAGATGAGCCAAGCTTGAAGCTTGTAAAACATTGGTCGACATTGCTCAATACTTGTATAGATTTAAGTAGGTATGCTCGAGGAGGATTTAAGACTGGCGGGAGCTTGGCTCCAAAGTCTCGAATGTAAACATAATATCTTATTCAGACTTAGAGAAGGTGCATAACGGGGGCAACACGATATGTGGTAGCACGAAATAGTTTCTAGTGCTATTTTTTGCTCTATTCTATGGTGCTCTATAAAATGATACACATACTATTCAAAGTACTTGTTCTAATGTGGGTTGAGTAATGCGAACCGAAAATCAAACCGAACCGGAGAACAGAGCAAAGTCGTACCGACCGAAACCGAACCGACCATATTCGGTTCGGTTTTTTGGTTCAATATGATTTTCGATTTCGGTTCAATTAAGTCAGCAGAAAACACACCTAAACCGTAAACGGTTCGGTTTTTCGGTTCAATATGATTTTCGATTTCGGTTCAATTCGAGTCAAAACCGAGAAAAACACACCTAAACCGTAAACCGAACCATAAAAGAACTAGAGATAACAAATAGATGGAAAGTGCAATCCAAACACTACTAAAAGACACAACTAAAACAACAAATGAGTTACAACTGTACACGACTCTTATGTAACCGAACCGCATTCATGTCTTTTAAGTTTCAACTCTTCTTCCCTACAAACCGTTTCAAACCTCATAAACCCTAGCCAACCACACATACTTTTTATAAAATCCATCACAATGAACTCACTTCACATATCAAACAACATCATTCACCACAACCTCAAAACAACAAACACCCATTTTTCCAAACACAACAAAATCCACCCAACCAAACTCAACCTCAAAGCACAACTAACAGACACAACAACAATAGTGTCAGTGTCAGAACCAAAGACAAAAAAAACCCATGAAGAAGTGATTGAAACTGAGAAGAAAGTGATAGTAGGAACATATGGCAGGACCCCAGTTGTGCTCACTAGTGGCAAGGGTTGTATATTGTATGATATTAATGGGCGAGAATATATCGATTTGACTTCGGGTATTGCTGTTAATGCTTTAGGTCATGGGGATGCTGATTGGGTCAAAGCTGTTACTGATCAGGCTAATGTGCTTGCTCATGTTAGCAATTTGTATCACACTCTCCCTCAGGTATATATACTTTTAATAGTTTTGTATATGCGTGTTGGATTATAGGTGTTTAAGAGTTATTATTGCCCCCCTTTGTCCTAAAGTTATTGTCCGTGTTAGTAGTGTAGGATGGCCCTGTATAATTTGTCTGTTTCTGAAAAAGAATAAGTGCAATTGGCTAAATTTCCGGCATTAATACCTTGCTCTGGCAGGATTGGGTATGTTGTTGTGGCTAAATTTCCGGCATTACCTCCAGGGCCGACTTGAGAAAAAGTAAAAGTGACGCCCAATTATCAACGTTACTAGATACAATTGTCATTCTTATGATATCTTTGATGCAATATCTATAATCTAATCTTAGTAGTCAATTTGCTCCAAAATAAACAGTAGACCTTTTGGAAAAAATAACGAAACTTATTCAGTTAATGAACGGATAAAATTACATTTGATGAGAAAGAAAGTTGTATCACACGTCCTAAACTTGTAATGTTTTTGTTTCATAATTTTCAAATTGGCTTAGCTCACAAAATCACATGAAGAGACAAAAAAAAGATCATTGGATGAAAAAGTTGATAAAATAGATAAGATAATAGAATAGAGTATCAGATAGTGGGTGTTTGTATGTCCATTTTCGAGTTGTTTTGTGGCTTTGAGAATTAGAATTGGGGGAACTGTATAAGTTAGGATAATCATGTGTTCTCATGAGTCTTCCGTTGCACTTAAGTATTTGGAACGGTGATAATCAGCAAAACAAACATGGTAAGAACCAAGTGATGATGCCATTCTATAATGGTATCTTAAGTATTTCCAGATGTGATGTAGGAGTAATCTGCATTTGGAATGCTAATTTTACCACTTTAACCTTGGTAAGAACCTAGTTGTCCGCACCCCTTTTTCAGATTGTAATATTCCAACCCACAGTGCCTAAGGTTACAGTAAATCTATTGTTTGATAAAGTAGTACTCAAGCTTCTAGCCACGAGAACAAGAGCAAAAACATAGAGCTTGTTAATTGTTGTGTTTTTCCTAAGACCAAAAAATGTGTTATATCAAGCTGGTTGTGGGAAACCTGGTTCCAACCATTGTGATTGGTTGGTTTTGGCAGGTAAGGCGGTTAAATTGGTAGGCGGGAAAATTTAGGTTTTGGTGCTCTGCTTCTAGACCTTGCAAGGGGGTGCGGCTCCCTTGATATTCGCCATTTCTTGTGACCAGAATCAGTTTAGAGTATATGAGTGTACAGTCCACATTTCGTAACCGTCATTAGATCTTAACCTGAAACCCCTTTCTAATTACATATAATGACTGATGTAGAATCACCAACATGGAAAAGGAATTAAGCCGGATAAAATATAGTCTATTATTTGCTAGAATATATCTTTTTGCTTCGATATTTCGTCACTTATAAACTATAATAATATATCAAGCACCCGTCAGGCGAAACTAAAAAGAACTTGTTTCTTATTTAACAGAAATCTATGAGAAAATGAATAAAGCATAAGAAATATTGTCCAACTTGTCAAAATAACCATTTTCTAAATGTCTTCCATGAGTTGTACTATGTTGTAGAGTTCGAATCAGGCTCCATGTGCAACACATAAATTGTTCGCAAACATTGAAGTTTTTCAATCTTATGCAGATAAATTATATGTTGGACCGTTGCAGGTGAACCTTGCTGAGCGTCTTGTAGCTAGTTCATTTGCAGATCGTGTGTTTTTCTGCAACTCCGGAACAGAAGCAAATGAAGCTGCTATCAAGTTTGCAAGAAAGTTTCAACGACATTCACATCCCAATAACCCCAGTCCACCTACTGAATTTATCTCTTTTACTAACAGCTTCCATGGAAGGACGATTGGTGCTCTGGCCTTGACCAGCAAAGAGCATTACAGAACACCTTTTGAGCCCGTGATGCCTGGAGTTACTTTCTTACCGTATGGGGATATTGATGCTGCTCAAGAACTAATATCTAGTGGAAAAATTGCTGCGGTATTTGTGGAACCTATTCAGGGGGAAGGTGGGATATACAGTGCTACAAAAGAATTCTTGAAATCTTTACGTATTGCTTGCGATAAAGCTGGATCTTTGCTAGTTTTTGACGAGGTAAGATGGTAACTTACAATTTTTTATAATAGTACTCAATTCTACAAATTATAGGCATAGGTTTGTTCACATATTTGTATCGCAAAATTCGACTGAAAACTACAGGTGGGATATTGGGCAGGTTGGGTAAATTTGTGTTTTTGTAAAAGGAGAAATTATGGTACGGTCAAAATGGGTAGAGTTGGATCAATTCACTTGCACCTCTTTTCCACTATTCTAATTATAAACATTGATTAATGTATTAAATATGATTACAAAACTTAGTTACTAAGATGATAATCTAGTTTTTTCAGTTAAGTGCATGGAATGCAGTTTGGCAAATCTTGAGACGTGTTCCGTTTGATTACATGTGGCCTTTTTAAACCCTGTTTATTGGTAAACAGTTTGATTTGGGTTGTATTTTTCCAATGGGCAAAACTATTAACTTTTAGGTAAAATGGAAACAGGTTGGCTTGGTCCAGAGTCACCCGCAATGTGTTTTAAATGCATACAACTCATAAACGTTTTAATAAGAAAATAGATTGTTACTTTGGTTTTGTGATCATACTTCACATATTAATTGTTTCTAAAATTCAACAACAAATACAAGTGTTTGTGGGTAGGTTTAACCTTCTTGTTTGACCCATACTAATCATCACTCATTTTGACCTTCTTGTATGACCCATTGACTCGTTTATGCAATATGTTCATTTATCAATTGGGGCATTGGACACAATTTACGATCCAAATTGACCCATTTAACTTGAAATGGGTCAAATTGTTCTTGGTACAAATAGGAGGTATCCTTGTACCAACATTCTTCTTTTGAAGGGCTCTTCGATCAAAGTTAATACTTAATAGGCCTGTTGAGACGACAATTGGTTAATTTGAAACTGTAACATTGTAGTTTGTTAAAACTGAAGAAATGTTACAATTTCCATATCATAAGCCGTAAACTAAAATTTGCTCCTATTGTTAATCACGTGTTACTCAATCTGTTTATCTGTTTAGACTTTGCAAATGCGTCTTGCTTTACAATACAAATGTTTCAGTTGAGTATATTAATCTCATTTTTGTCTAGGCATTTATAAATTGAAATAAAATTGTTTAACTCCCAACAAAATTTATTTAATGCAAAACAATGAAACTTTTCGAAGGAAGACCATTATGCAACACTAGCATCGTTTGCTCTCCCTCGCCATTTCTACATTTTCTTGAACCTCGCTGACACTTCCTGAATCTACCGGTTATTTTCCCTTCGTTTTTGTAGATAGTGCCATCTTATATGCCCACAGAATGCTTTTTCATGGTACATGTTCCGCTGGCAAAGCAGGATATCGCTTCTTTTGTTAAGAAACTTGTGTAAGGCAAGGCATTTATAAGTCTCCTAACAAGAGAAAAGTGACATGCCTGATTTTCCATCAGAACATGTGTCATGAAAAAGCACTCTGCGGGCTTATAAGATGACACTCTCTACAAAGACAGAGGTAAAATAGCCGGGAGATTCATTAAAGTGTTGGTTTCCAGCCACGAGGTTCAAAAGGCGGCTGTAGAAATGGCAAGGAAGATCAGACTTTCTGATTTACACGAGAAGTCGAATGATGCTGACGACGCATTATGATCCTCAATCGAAGAGCGTCATTGTTTTGTTTTTTAATATATTTTGTTGGGAGTCTGAACAATTTTATTTCATAAATGCCTAGACCAAAAAAGTATTCAACGGAAACAATTCTATTATAAGGCAAAGACGCATTTACAAGTCTAAACAGGCATATTAGATGACTGTCAAAACGGGTTGGGTTGACCCACATAATTCATTATAAGTTATCAATATATTAAATATGAACACTTTTTACCCCGTTTGACGTGTTCTTTTCTAAACGGATAAGGTTTTCCACGTTTAGGTTACGTTGGGAGGGTGAGTCTTTGACTTAGATGTACGCGGCGTAACTAGGGTATCCCGGTGACCATTTCTCGTGACCCTAGATGTTTACCTTGGGAGGTTTGAATTTGAGACCTCTTGTGAGGACAAACACTGAGATGTCTAACCACTAGGTCACCTTGGTGTTGGTTTGACGTGTTCTTTTCTAGCTATGACCAGTTGGCAATAAAATGCAATCAAAATTGACCCATTCACAGAGGTTGAAATTGTTCCTGATTTGTTAACATCTTATTCATCTATTAATTCCAAATTAGTTAATGATTGCGCTGTTGAGATTTCTTTCAAAATACAAAAAATCCTGTGTTTCTGGCTGTAGGTACAATGTGGGCTGGGTCGAACTGGTTATCTATGGGCATACGAAGCTTTTGGTGTAACCCCTGATATCATGACTCTTGCCAAGCCTCTAGCTGGTGGTTTACCAATAGGAGCAGCACTAGTGACTGAAAGAGTGAATGCCGCCATCAACTATGGGGATCACGGAAGCACTTTTGCAGGCGGGCCTCTTGTTTGTGCTGCTGCAATAGCTGTCTTTGATAAAATATCAAACCCAACCTTTTTGGCTAGTGTGACCAAGAAAGGCGCCTACTTGAAAGATACCTTGAAGAAAAAACTAGGAGGAAATTCACATGTTAAAGAAATACGAGGGTTTGGTCTTATTGTTGGAATCGAGTTAGATGTTTCTGCCTCACCACTTGTGGATGCTTGTCGAGAGTCAGGTCTTTTGACATTGACTGCTGGAAAAGGAGATATTGTTAGATTGGTGCCACCGTTGATCATCTCGGGCAGGAAGGAACTGGACGCCCGTTGACATCATGTATGAATGTTTGCATGTTCTTGATGAAAAGAACACCAACTAGGATCAAAATGGGTCTGTTTTTTTTTTTTTTTAATTTATTTTTCCTTTTGTACTTTTTATTGTTTTAAATTTCTGGTATGCAGAATATGATGTAATTTGATGCTCTGTATGCTATTTTTAAGATGGCTGTATGAACTTAAAACTTGGTGAATAATGTACTTTGATGTAAATCATTGTACGTTTAGTGGTACTCTGTTTCAAACTTCAAAGTAGTTATTTTGAAGTGAATACTGAATTACTGATAAATCAGGATTGTATAATTGTATAATGTTTTTAAAAAGTCAAACCAGCTTTCTACTTATCTATAACAAAAAGAAAATTGGCCAATTTTTGAACCTTGATCTATTTTCTGGAGAAAGAAAAAAAAAATTATTTTTCAAAATAGACCGACGCGACCTACTGTCAGGGACGGAACTTAGAGGACACCGAAAGGGTTGTGGCCATCTCAAAATTTTTAGCTACAAATACATTTTTAACATTACACTTTGTAGTGATAAGCATTATTAATACAAATGTTAAATGATAATGTAAATTGGCCTCCTAAAATAAATACATTAGTTTGCGTCCCTCTAAGTAAAAGCAGCAAATTTATTATCTGCGTATCTGGTAAATTAATATTTGACCGTGTTTTATTTTCATTAATAAAGTATCATTAGTTAGTGAGGTGTGTATCTACTCTTATATTGATTGGACTTTATAATTTTATTACGGCTTGCATATTTTTATAACCCAATTTTTTTTCCCAAAAAAAAAACCCAAAAGAAAATCATAAAAAAATTAATAGACGGCAAAAATCCCACCAACCACTAAAAATTTTCAAATTAATATTGAGGATACATGTCAAATTTTAGTGCCGCCGAAGGAAGGCTCCACGTCCTCACCGTTTTCACTGCGTCGAACTTCTCTCCGTGACCTTGAGTGATTAGGTCTTGCGATAAGGCGACCAAGTTCATTTTTTTTTTTAAATACTTTTAACACAAACTAAAAAAATAAATTACCATGCATGAGTCATTTCTCATTTGTATACTTACACGTTGCATACATCCATGGTTTCCAGTTGTGGTGATCATTTTTTTTTTTTAATGAATACAGTTGCATGAGTCATATGTATACTTACACGCGTTCATGGTTTCCACTACATTTCTGCACCTTTTAAAGAATCATGGAAGCCAATCTGACAGGCCAGAACACTTGCACTTTAAATTGCTATATAAGAGGGAGTATATTTTTGCTTTGTTAACGATCTTCCACACGATCGATAGGAAGCCAAGTTTTTTTTTTTTGCTGGCGATCGATCGCCTCCACAGCAAGGGGATCGAGATGAAATCGATCGCCCTATGCACTCGATCGATAGGCGATTACTCCTACTGCATTCAGCCTAATGAAGTTGCACAATCGGTTAGTCGCACCATTTTATTTTGAAATAATGACTTTTTTTTTTATCAAGGTTAAAAAATTAGTCTAAGAAATTTTCTCTAAAAAAAATTCTATATATCTGTTAGATTATAATAGTTATATCTTTGTTTGAATCAGAAAAAAAATCTAGCATCATAGGTAATCAATAAAGCTTAAAGCACTTGCAATGAAGTCGTTTTTCTCGTGGTAGAGTAAGGTTTGTAGTTGACCAGCGTAAATATCATGACTTGTGGTGGATCGTGGTCCGGAAGCTCGTACTTCGAAAGCCAAGCAAACACAAAGCCTTCCTCTCAATTTTTGTTTGAAAACTGATTAGTGTGTTTGCTCTTGAAGCCGAGCAAACACAAAGCCTTTTTTTTCAAAATTTTATTCTATTTTTATTAGAAATTGATTAGCGGTTTGTAGTGATCATTAAAAATGTTTTACTTTCAGATTTTCTCGCGCTAGTTTTGTCTCTCAACTTGTTTATTTGGGTATGCTTGGCGGGCAACATTTTGGAGCATTTAGATGTGGTTAACATTTACCAATTAAAGTGTTTGATTAAAATATATATATATTGGTTAGCAACAAGCAATTAAACACGCATTAAAATTGTAATGATACTTTTCCTAATGATGCTAAAATAAGCTTTGAAATTTTAATATTATTTTCATTCCATTTTACATGTTAAAATTTAACTATAACTACTATCTATATCTATACTACTTTATAATGCATTTAGTCCATCTAAATTAGAAGGCTTAAAAATTCAGACTTTTTTACTTGCTTATTATGAAAAGAGTTTTTCTAACCAAAAATTAAGATAATGAGCTCCAATCATGAGATGACATTTGTCACTTCTTATAAACTCCAAACCTAACTTCTAACAAACTCCAAGCCTAACATAATAAACTTACTAAAAATTAAGATAAAAAGCTCCGATTATAAAATGGCGTGTGTCATTTCTAAACTAAAAATTCATCTTTATTTTTAAATTAAAATATCTTTTTATCTACTTATTTTTTTTATAATTTAATTTCACCATATTTTCTAAAATTTTATGCTCTTTAATTTAACATCCATTTTGATATATTTTTATGAGTTTTTAGTTTTTATATTTTTAATGGGTTTATTTTATTTTAATTCAAATTTTTACAACTTTAACCTTTATTTCATTTATTTCAATCAATATAATCTTGATTCGTCAAAATCATATACTTTTGGGGTAGTGTTTGACGTAAAGATTGCGAGGGTATTTCTATATCGAGAATAATGATGTCGCGGGAAAAGCTACGGAAAGTTCGGGTAACCCAAACAAACACTACAACTATACACATATACATTGAAGTGTTGTGAAGCGAATTCACTAAGCGGGTAAGCAAACACATATAACTATCTTATCATTTGTCCATTGGTGCTGAGTCTGCGCTATTTTTCTTAAAACATTCCTCTTGTCTTGTATATATTTTCGTGACTCATACAGTCATACTAACCGATTTGATAAGCTTGACTTTTCTTCAACAATTTATTTGTTTGCTATTATTATGTATCATTGATTTATACAAATTCTTTGGTTGCCTGACTCTAGTAGTTGTAGTCTAGTATAAGGCTGCTCGTCGGTCGAAAAGGACGGACCAGAAAAACGGACCGGACGAGGCAGAATCCGGCAATAACCCTAGACCGAGACGAGACCGAATGTGGTCGGTTGCAGTCGGTCCCGTCTCGGTCGGTCCGGTCCAACAAGGCTAAATTCGGGTTTGTGGTCGGGACCGAGGCAGAATCGAAAAACCTAGGCTGAGACCGGACCGAGTCGGTCCATCGGTCCGTCGTTGTCACCCCTAGTCTAGTATTTCATAATGAAATGGATATCAAAAGGTAATTACTACAACTTAGCACACTGTATAATACTATTTTGATACTCACACTATTTTGTTTTATACTTACACCACATTGTATAACACTGTAATGCATATTATACAAGACAGTATTACACAATTAGAGGTGTCAATCGGGTCAACCCGACCCGATAAGCCTCTATCGGGTCGGGTTGAATCGGGTTTCGACCTTTAGAAATATAACCCGCAACCCGACCCTATAAGAAATCGGGTTATCGGGTTCGGGTCTAATCGGGTCGGGTCTAACCTTAACCCCTACACTAAACCGATAAAACCCTAACCCGACCCGACCTATAAAAGGCTATCGGGTTTATCGGGTTGACCCGATAAACCCGATAAGCTAAGTTGGACCCGAATCAACCCGACCCTATAAGGCCTTATCGGGTTCGGGTCGGGTTCGGGTCGACCCATTTGACACCCCTATACACAATTGTAATGTAAGTATAAATAAAATGATGAGAGTATCAACACCCAAAATAAAATGTCTGGTTTAAAAACTAATTTCTATTTACATACTACGTATATGATTTTGGGTAAACTTTGGAATCCAAAACATACTATTCTTCTTCCACGTGTAACAGTTGCCAATCAACTCCATGTTGACCACTTTGACTTCAAATATCTTTCTAGTTACTGTATTTTTCTCGAGTAATCTTGACAAATTTGAGGGTTCTCTTTTTATCTTAAAAGAAGTACTCGTGAACTAAAAGGTTTGTCTAAAAGTCTGGTCAAAGTTCTCAAATGAATCAACATTGCAAAAGTACGTCGAATAGATGTGTAAACTTGTTAAAAATATAACATCACTTGTCAAACTTATGAAACTCCAGGGTTATGCAAATATTTTGTAATTGTTTTCATTAATCATTAACTTTGAGCTTTGTTTGTTAGTTTTATGTATGTACAGGGTGTAAAATGTAAAATGAGCCTATATAAGCTAAAGTTTTAGCTAGAGTTTTCTCACTTTTCATCTTCTCAATTTTCACAAGTTTGGTATCTCTCTCAGTGATAATCAAGATCAGAAGTGGTCTAGTTTGTTAGGTTTTCTCAGTTTGGTTTATTGATTGTATTGTTAAGATCGTCTTGATCTTGACATATTGGTTTGGTATTGTTAAGTTTCTGGGTAAAGTGTGTTTTGTATTATTCTTGGTAGCACATAATAGAGGGACTATCAATCTTTCTTTTGTATTGTAGATAAGCACTCAGTTGAGGACTTATCATCTATGCATATCATTGTTGGTTGAGTAATTAAATCATGTTTGGTACCATTTTAACAAAAATTGTACCAAAAAATGAGACCAACTAACACCAAAGGAGTCACATACATATATCTATCATCATGTCAAATATCTATTGAAATTAAAACACTTTCAAGTACGAAATCGACATACTATAAAACAAATAAGGATTATCAAACTCGACATACTACACAACAACCTATAAATCTGAGATATCATGCATTGTATATTGACTTTCTATACAATGTGTGATGTGTTGAGGACCTTTAGGATTTGCACAAACTAGATTGAATAAAATGTTATTTTATGTTATGATGTATGTCATGTTTATGCTCTCTTCAATAATAAAATGCTTTGTGCTTTTTATGGTAATGCGTGCTCAAATATATGTCTTTGTGATAATATTTATAAACAAATAAACATATTATCCCCATGCTCAACAAATGGTATATGGAGTCAAAATGGACAAAATTATACATATATATATATATATATATATTATTAAGGACTAACCCATGTCGTAAGTATCCAGATGGTCACATAACAAATTTTGGACTTCCACATGTGAAGATTGTTTGTATGTTGCGCGTTGGTTGTTTATGTGTAGCAAAAAACACCACAAAGGTGATGCTTTTGACCCATGGATCCCCCGCCTTTAAACAAGGGGGAGAAATGATCTAGGGGGAGCTATGTTCATGGGGGAGCGTTTTATCAAGTTTATACAAACATTTTTAAGATAATCCTGCCTTTTTTATTTGACAAAAGGGGGAGAAAGAAAGCATAAAGAAAAGCTTCAGGAGAAAGAAAGAAGCTCGAGTGAAGATCTAGGAAAGCTATATATCTAGGAAAGCTATATCAAGTTCACTAAATTACATAGCAAAGGTCAAGACGCAAGGCTACATCAACGACGTTCTTAATCTTCGCTATGTTATGTAATTTTATTTGCTTTCAAAATTTATTTGTCATCATCAAAAAGGAGAGATTTTTGGGACAACATTGTTTGGGTTTCCTTTTGTTTTAATAATGAAAAATAAACTTTTGAAACACATAAAATGACAAACATTAGCCAAAACCAAAGAACCACACACACTTCTGGCTCTTGTGGCCTCCGGCCTTGTGGCAGGCGGCGAGTCTGTTGGTTGGTCGGTTTTAAAATTCGGCTTCCGAAAAATGTGGTTCTTTCCATACATGTATGAATATGATATGTGCTTCATTGAGAACACGCGAAATGGTTTTTAGAATTAAAAGGATTCAAAATCACAACCTCTCGTTTTTGACAAAACGCCATCTCAAATATTTTATCAAACGCCTCTAGCCAAGGCTTTTCTAGACCTAGGAGACTCATATCTTTCATATGACATCAAGGGAAAGTATTCATATGACCATAATCCATGTCTACGTTTTTCTAATCACGCAACTCGTTTTACTCCCTTATTGGTCAAAGTATGTTAAAGGTCTCTTTGCGTAAATGCATCCTTTCCCGTTATGGGATATGCTTTACTATGATGAAAAGCACTTAGCTTGTTTGCATCAAGATGATTATTGATTACGTCAAATTGTGGAAAACACGAGTTATTATATTATGAATACTTGATATTGTATTATTTGGGAACATGGGTATTCTTTGATTTTCTTACCCGACACACACAACCCATAATCATCATTGTCCATTATTTTCTTTCTTAATGACAATGTGATTATCTCATAATCAATTCTTTGATTATTCTCTTATTTTAAAACCAACTCTTTAACAAATAAACTTTCCAAATCTCACCAACTCTTATCTTAAACATTCTCTGAATATTCTCTTACACACTTTGTACTTGCATGTATTATGTGTCTCCCTAAATTCCAACATTGTCCACATCAACCTCTTTTTCAACACATTCTCCGTAAACTACACACAATCAAACACATCACCATATTACTATTCACCTTCTTCTACAACCACATTTACATACTTATCAAGCTTGCCAAACACATTCTACTCACCCACATACTTATCAAGCTTTCTAAACACACTTTACTCACTTACACACACACACACACACACACACCAAGCTTACTCAACACACTTCACTCTCTTACATAGGCTCCCCATCACATCATTCTTACACCGCCATCTCTATCATGTCATACACGCTCACACACACTACAATTCAAATTTCACACACTACACACATACTCTCCTCTTCCTCTCTCATTGGCTCCCCATCACCATCAAACATCACATCCAAGCCAACTCATCTCTCTCAACCTCTTATCATTATGGAATATTCTTTGATACCTTTGACATGTTCTTTCTAACCTACCTGACCATGGTTCAATCCTAACCAATCTTCTCACACACTCTTCCCTTTCTGTTTATGAAGTATTCCATGACATATTCTTTCTCTCTTATCTTTGCCATGTGAGAAATACCCAAGCTACCCCTAAACAATTATCTCTTCTATCCTTTCCATCTTTGATAATTTGTTGTGTACAATTACCATAAAATGATTTTTACTAAATGGCTATTTGAGTTGGTTGACCTTGAGGATGAATAATGGAAGGTCAAAGTGTCAAGTACAATTGGGGGTTTAGCAAGGTCGGGTAGCTAACGGCCAAAACCCGAAGAAAAATATTTTTGGGATCTGGCGCGTCTCGGCTCAGACAACCAGCTGTAGCGTAACCTCGGTAAATATTTTACCACTTGGGGTTTTTGGCCTATATATACCCTACTTTGTCTCTTGTATTCCTCGCCCCTTGCCATTACTTCTTTTTCTCTATTTCTCTTTTCTTCAATCCTCTAATTCTATCTTGTATTCTTTATTTATCACATATCATCTTTTGAAGAAGACATTATTTGCAAAGAAAAATCACAAGAATCTAATCCACTATTGTGATTGTGTCAAGGGTATTCTTCTACACCCTTTCTATTACAATCGAGTCCTTAGGTTAGGTTAGGGCTTGGTTGTGCTATTATACATTCTATTATTTGATTTGGTTGTAAGAGAAGTCTTGTGTCTTGGTGACCAAGCCTAGATCGTGAGAGATCTAGTTGGGGTTTGATACTTCAGGTGGGAAGTCGAATCACGAGATTTTTTTGTGGTTTCAGAGGCGGAATACGTTGGGAGTAGCTCTTCTTTGTGGCCCGATATTTGTGTATATCGGTGGAGTGAAGTTGTAACGGTTTGTAATCCACCGAAAGGATTATACTTAGTGAATAGTATAGTGTCGTGGATTCACAACTAGACGTACGGATGGTATAAACCCCCCATCCCGAACCAGTGTATATCGTGGTGTCCTTTACTTACTTTATATACTTTGGTTGTGCTTGTGATTGTTGGATTTTTTGTATACACCATAACTTAATCTTTGAGGCTTGAAGTCTTTAAACTTTGAAGAAGCCGAAAAGACCGTATTCAGCCCCTCTACGGTTCTACAATATCCAAAACGTTGATTTAATATATGAGGCGAGATGAATCGATATGACATATCGAGTGGTCGATATGGCGTATTGAGGTAACTTCACGTGGGTCCAAGATTATTGTATTCTGAGAATACTCATCAATCGCCATCTAATACGGCGTATCGTTCTATATCAGATAAGTCTTCCCTTATTCATTTGAATAACCAAATAGATTGGTTCATTTGTTTTAGGATGAATTATGAATATATATAGTTTTGAGATGTTTAAATGTGTATCCTATTATGTATCAGGATTACTTTGAAGTATCAAACCACTCAAAAACCATACATATATGAACTTGTATGCGAACATAATTCAAGCTTTTTATAATTTTAATAGATCTTCTAAACTTCTTGCTAGATTGAATGATTATGTGCTTGATGGTAAAGTTAACTATGGTCTTAATAAATATGCTAATCATTATGCGTTAAGTGTTGAACTGTTGTTTTGTTTCTAATCTGAACAAGTCTTCTGAACCTTCTTCTTATGAAGAAGCTTCAAAAGACATTAATTGAATTAATGCTATGAATGATGAGATACATGCTTTATATGAGAATGATACTTGGGAAGAAGTTGAGTTACCTTTAGGAAGAACTCCTGTTGAGTCTAAAGAGGTTTTTAAGATAAAATATAAAGCCAATGGTGAAGTTTATAGGTATAAAGCTAGACTTGTTGATAAGAGGTATAATCAAATAAAAGAGGGTGTTGATTATGAGGAAACCTTTAGTCCAGTGGTTAAAATGAGAAATGTGAGGTATCTTGTTACACTTGCAGTTCAGTATGACTAGAAAAAATTTCAAATGACATTAACAATGCTTTTCTTTATGGTGATTTGAATGAGGATATTTATATGCTTCCACCACCGGTTTTTAAAGAATCATGATAACAAAGTTTGTAAATTAAAAAATCATTTATGGCCTTGCGGGCTCCTAGACAGGTGGAATCATAAATTGTCAGAAGCCTTGTTTGAGGCTGGTTTTGAGCAGTCTAAAAATGATCACTCTTTGTTTATAAAATAAAGGGAGTTCAGTTTTATATTTGCTTGTGTATGTTGATGATTTAGCCATAACTGATAATAGTGAAGAAGAAATTGAAAAGTATAGAAGTTTTCTTAAAAATAAGTCTAAGATAAAAGATTTGGGAGAGTAAAAGTATTTTTTTGGGATTAAAGTTTTAAAAACCAAAACTAGGTTGTGTTTAAATCAAATGAAGTACTTCTTGAGTTACTTCATGAGTATGGTTTGCTTGCTTGTAGACCTGTTTTAACTCCATTGCCAGAAAACATTGTGTTAAATCATAAGGAAAAAGAGGATGATAAGTACTTGAAAAACATAACTGCTTATCAGAAGCTTGTTGGGAAGTTGATATACCTTACTTTGACTAGACCTGATATAGCATATGATGTTCATTGTCTTAGTCAACATATGCATTCTCCATTATAGTCTCATTTTGAGATTAGCTTAAGAGTGTTGAAGTACTTGAAGTTAGCTCCTGGTAGTGGCATTAGTTAAGAGTCAAAATGGTTTTAAAGTTATAGTTTTCTCTTACTCAGACTAGGCTAAATGTACCATAACTAGGAGATCTGTTTCAGGTTACTTTGTGTTTGTGAATGGTAACTTGGTTTCATGAAAAAGTAAGAAACAAAATACTTTGTCTAAATCATCATAGAAATTTGAGTATAGGTCTATGGCCTCTGCTACTTGTGAGGTTATGTAGATACTAAAACTTTTAAAGGATTTGGGTGTAAATGACAGTATGTTACCAGTGGATCTGTATTGTGACAATAAGTCTGCAATCCAGATTGCTGCCAACTCTGTCATACATGAGAAAACTAAACATTTGATATTGATGTTCATATAATTAGAGAAAAGGTTTCATCTGGGTTGATTAGAACTGTAAGTGTTGGTTAGCAAAGGCTCTTGATCCGTGCAACATGGTGTTATGGTGAAAAAAAAGGGCATGGTTAACTTGTTTGTTTCATCAGTTTGAGGGGGTCAGGGTGTTAAAAATATAACATCATTTGTCAAACTTATAAATCTCCAAGGTTAATTATGGAAATATTTTATAACTAGATTCACGAATCATTAACTTTGAACTTTGTTTGTTAGTTTTGTATATGCGCAGTGTGTAAAGTGTAAAATAAGCCTATATAAGCTAAAGTTTCAGCTAGGGTTTCTCACTTTTCATTCTCTCAATTTTCACAAGTTTGGTATCTCTCTCAGTGATAATCAAGATCATAAGTGGTGTAGTTTGTTAGGTTTTCTAAGTTTGGTTTATTGATTGTATTGTCAAGATCATCTTGATCTTGACATATTGGTTTGGTGTTGTTAGGTTTTTAGGTAGAGTGTGTTTTGTATTGTTCTTGATAGCATCTAATAGACGGACTATCAATCTTTCTTTTATATTGTAGATAAACACTCAATTGAGTACTTATCATCTATGTATACTATTGTTTGTTGAGTAATTAAATTGTGTTTGGTACCATTTTAACAAAACGTGTGCCAAAAAATGAGACCAACTAATACTAAAGGAGTCACGTATATATATCATCATGTCAAATATCCATTGAAATTAAAACACTTTCAAGTATGAACTTGTACAAAGATTACTTGTTAAATTCAAATTCTGTAACACCGCTTGGCAAAGTACGGTTCCATTCCTTAACGCAAACGCTCAACCGATTAAATCAAAGAAGAACTATTTGATAAAATAACATGGGTTCGATCCTAATTTTTGTTTGGAGCTCACAATAATTGTTAAACATTACTTGTGACGGTTTTAAAGAATGATCAAAGGCACTCAGCATTTACGACGTCGGATTATGAGGCTTCAGCCATTCGGCATGATGATATTTTCCTTTTGGTTAAAGGGTGTCTTTTTGATGGGCTTCAATATAAAGCCTCCAAAAATAGGTTTCGAGTTATAAGTTAAAAGTGATAACGTGACAACATTTTCTTCTATACGCTGAAACGATAACTTGTGGGTTTTCGGTGCTTTAAAACTGCATTTGTAAAATTTAAGTTATCTCATAAATTTAATGAAAAATGATAACTTCAAAATATTTATTGAAATACGATGACACAAATTAAGTAAAGATGGATAATAAATACTCCAAATCTTTCTACAATGCAGCACCATTTTACAACCTCGTAAATAAAACAAAACTTGTAACATCCCCCGGTCACATTATTGCACTTACATCGCACCTGAAAATTCCCCCGGTTAATCATCTCCACTTCCAAACTGTCATAAAAAACAATCTTCTATACTTACGCAATCGTGATGCGTAATTAAAATCCAACGGTTAGGGTGCAATTTAATCCTCGAGATCATATTACCCTTCAAATCAATCATTTTTGTTTCCATAAATACCCTAAAACGAGACAAAGTGTAAAGAGTTTTCTAAGGATAAATATGTCATTTTCAAGGAAAGAAAATAACTTAAACCGTGTGTGAATGACTATAGAGTGAGACTAGAGATGATGGATTTTGGGTCTCATCATAATCTATAAACAAAATCTTTTCTTCCAATTTGTTTAGTTTTATATCATTAAATTTGTACACACTCCTACTCTCTCACTTCGAATACTTGAATAATATTTGCTCATTGTTAGATTTGTGTTATGTTTGTTTTTAGAAAAAAAGGCAAATGATAAAAAAAAAAAAAAAAAAAATTATATTTAGCACCATTTGCGCTTGTGAGTAGCGAACAAAATTTTTTGCTTTTGTGGTATTTATCTTTCAAATTCATCATCTTTAAAGTATTTTGCGAAATTCTTAGACATTTTGCTCTTAAAGGTAAAAAAATCGAAGGCAATTGAAAAAAATGGCATAGTACCTGCAAAGAGGATGAATTTGAAAATATAGTACCCACAAAAGCAAAAAAATTTGTTCGCTACCCACAAGAGCAAATGATGGCAAGTATGATATATATATATATATATTTTTTATCATTTGCGATAGAAAAAACAAGAAAAAAAGAAATTCCACTTGTTATTAGGAAGAGAGGTGATTGAGAGGCTTAAAAGATGTGCTTAAATTTATACGTAAACCTGTGTGACATCATCATGTAAGCTGCAGTCAAGGGACTCAGTTTTTCATAAACCAACAGGATCACGCTACATACGTTTAGACATGAAATTAGGAATATACTTAGGTTTCTCAATCATTTTCCTTTTACGAATTATGATTGAGTTGATTTGTTTTTTGGAACGAAATCATTATTAGGCTAAAGCACAACGGTCGGTCGTCCGACTTCGGTCGTCGTCGGTCGCCACCGTTGTGGCTTGCATGACGTCGTTGGTCGACAAAACGAAGAAACTTCGCAACCAAGTCCAAAAGCGACCTAGATCATGGCTTGTTTTGTTACATTTGGTTTGATTTGTATAAAAAATTGTGAAGGGTGTGGCCGTGTGGTGTATTTAAAAAACAAAAAAACTTTTTTAACGATGAAGTATGTAAGAGTTTGTTTTGGAGGGATAAGGTAGGAAACTTATTTTCGAATACGAACTTTTATTCATACATAAATATAACATTGTAATGAAAATACAAATTATGATACGGAAATGAAAACACGTAAAGTTAATCCAAGTGATTCCAAGTTTCAGAGTTGTCTGAGCGATAACCATCGTCGTAAGGAGACCAGTTCGCAAACTTGCTCTCTTCCCACTCTCGTTCCAAAATGTCAAATAAGTTGTCCTTACGCTCTTGTTCTTCCCTTGCTTCCTGCTCCCTACGAGCTGCTTCCTCCCGTGCTTCTTCTTCTTTCATTTCTCTCAATGCTTCTTCATTCTTAAGAAATAGTCGTTGCTCTTCCTCGTGGACTCAACCGGTTCTTCAACCAGTTCCTCAACCGGTTCCTCGGTAAGAAATGACGAAATGATTTACGTGATAGAGTATTGTTTCTTCTTCACCAATGGAGCATTAGTCCAATGGTTGGAGCACTTGTGTTTGAGTCAATTGACCCAAGTTCAAGTCCCATCCTTGGCATTTGCTTCATATAGGTACTCACCTCCAAAAACCTATGGGCAATGGAGAGACTTTGTGGAATAAGAGCTCGAGTCCGAGTCTTGGCTCGTCTCACTACGATTGGTGCCCTGGCCAGGGAGGATTCTGGAGCTATTTCTTGTGGGGTGGACAATGGCTTGTGCCAAAAGGCACCCGGGGTAAGGGTGTTCCGGCCAATCTACACATTTTGTGGAATTAACTGTTTCTTCATAAATGTCGAGAGTGTTTGGTTGAGACATTTTTTAGATCTGTTGTTTAAAGAAATTATAAGTTGTTTTGTAAATATGAGTGAATGATGAAGGGGTGTTTATAAGTAAAAAAATTTGAACTTTAAAAAAAAAAGTCAAAAAAAAAACTTCGGTTCTTCTTTGTAAGCTTAGCCGATCGTCCCGAAGATGTTTGAAGAAAATAAGCTGATATGGCAGATTGAACTTGGTCATGGTTGTGCATAGGCTTAAGCTCCCAGCTAGCATTATCATTGAGCTGATTTGTGTTATTATTATCTCAAGCAATGTCTTGAAAAGTTAAAATTATTTTAGCGGGTTATGGTACAAAAAAGTTACTAAAGTTTTCTAAAAATTTGTCCTAAGTTACTAAAGTTTCATTTTGTTCACTCGAGTTCTTGAACTTTGAAACTTTGTTCATTCAGTTCTTGAACTTATAAAAGTATACATTAGGGTTATTAAACTTTGAAACTTTGTTCACTCGGGTTACTAAACTTATTAAAAATATACATTAGGGTTACTCGGACTAACACCAAATTATCAAAGTGTATGCTTCTAAAAGTTCTGTAACCTAAGTGAACAAAATGAAACTTTAGTAACTTAGGACAAATTTTTATAAAACTTTAGTAACTTTTTTGCACAATATACCTTATTTTAGCTATACATAAAAAGTATAGTAAAAAGAAGATTAAAAGAATGTCTTCAACAAATCGTCAACTTTTGATTTTGCTTAAAACGTGTTTTGACCATCAAAGCTTTGCAATACAGCTTAAAATAATGGTACATGCATCTGTTACACAAATGAGCTAAATCGTCTTTGCGTCAATGTACACTATGCATTTCTTGCTACATTGTTTGTTTACGTTAGATCAACGTAAGTTACATAAATCATCCTTGCGGTTTGATGTTAATCATAAAAGTAAAAATATATTCATCAAAATTGTAATTATTATGGTTTGGTTTTCGGGTGTTTAATTTGGGTGTTGTTTTAAGTTTAATTTTCTTTTTAGGTGTTGTTTGTTGGTGTTTTGGTGTTCTTTTATAATTTTTGTAGGTTTTTCGATCGGGTGTAATGATGTATTGGGGTCATTATGTACTGCTGATTCTCTTCGATCTTGTAGTGAAGTGTTTCGGCTTTGTAATGGTATCCTACTCCAAGTTTTGTTAGTTCTTATTGATATGTCTGACGTTGAAAAAAATAATAACATGATATATATAATTTAAGCTAGCACTTCTACTTTTTTGTTAATCATGTTATTGTTAACTAGTACTCGTATAAATCAGAAGAATGTAACATTTGGTCTCTAAGTTAATTGATGTGCAACTACAAAATTTAATTCTCTATATCTAAGTTTATGGTAGATAGGTTATAATAGCTAGTAAGGACATTTGTCAGTCCCCATGCAAAACCACATACTGTAGTACTCAGTCCGTCTCAATTTAATTGTCCATATTTTTATTTTTTAATGTCTCAAAAAGATTGTCCACTTTTCTTTTTTAGTAAAAACTAGAGAATCTAAAGAGTGAATATTCTATTCATGTGGTTGAAAATTAAAGTGACCCCACTTTTATTAAACTTTGTGATTTCTCTCTCCTGACAATTAAATTGAGACGGAGGGAGTATATAACAATGATGCCTAGCTTATTTCTCATTTAAAACACTTCCAGTTCCACTACAACTTCACTCTATATATCCTCTACACTATTTGCATGTTATCCACAGCATCATGAATATCTACATCCATAAACCCTACTTCCAAGATCTCCCTAACCCATCTCCAGCCACCCTTGACGGCATCGCCGCCGTCGTCGGAGAACATGTCCTCTACCCTAACCCTACAACCTGCACCACACTTACACTCACACCTACTAACACACCTTCAAAAACACACACCAAAAACAAGGAAGCAGTAATACCACAAGCACCCAAACCTTTAACAACAGAAAAGAGTTACCGAGGTGTGAGAAAAAGACCATGGGGAAGGTTTTCCGCCGAGATACGCGACAGAATAGGACAATGCCGACATTGGTTAGGAACATTTGACACTGCAGAAGAAGCTGCACGTGCCTATGACTCAGCCGCCAGAAGACTTCATGGAGCTAAAGCAAAAACCAACTTTGAAATCCCATCTATGTTTCCGCCGTCACAGCCGCCGCCTTCGTCAACTTTGGCGGCTCAAAACAAAAGGAAATGTGGTCCTAGTAAGTGTCATGCTGTGACGTCAGTTGATCAGCTGTTTAGTAGCTCATGTTACATGAAGATGAATCAAGAAACTGGTGATGATAAAAATAAGGATGATAATGATAATGAGAAAGTGGATTTGGAGCTTGATTTGAATCTTGGTGGTGGGTTTAACAAAAAAGCTAGAACAACTTATGTTTGATTAATTATATCTTATATGTAATATGTTTAGTGCATGTTTTTCTTAGTGTTGGTTCTAACTATGTAAAGCGGGGTTAACGGGTGAGTTAAAATCCTGCTGAATATATTACATTACTATTTTGGTATTAAAGTACACTAGTACAATCGCCACTTCTTCCAGCGATATTTTTTTAACCATGCCAATATCATGTCGTCGGCACGATATGACAGTGGCGGAGCCAGAAAGTTTCATCACAGGGGCAACGGTAAAGTTAAGAAAGAAGATTATATATGCCTTTTTAAGTGAAATCGGAATATGTCGGGTCGGGTTGGGTTAAAAATAAACTACCCTAATTCAAGATCTAGTAAGAGACCAATGTCTATAAAGAAAAATGGTGTTCGGTTAAAAGCAACCCATTCTAATTTATAAAAGCCGAGAACACAAAGAATATATATGAGCTTGCAACAAGGACTAAAATAACATGTACTAAGAACCTTTTGCCAAATTTAGTGTTTAGCTGTTTACAAACTGCACAACAAAAAATATAAACCATTAAAGTCAGAGAAAGAACTTCTAGGTCACAAATATGATTTTTAGCTTAAAAGTGGCATGACTGTTCATGTTGTTGTTCTCCTTACACAGCAATGAATTGCCATTTTTATGTTTATATTATTGAAGTAAATTAATCTTTTATGGTGAATGAAAAATTGGTTGAGGGCAATTGAGGGCAACTTTATCAAAAGGTAAAAAAACAAGAAAAAATTACTCTATATTTGGAAGATGTTAAAGAATGTGTAGAGGGCACTGCCCCCCACTTGCCACTACATGCCTCCGCCCCTGCGATATGATCCCGACGATAAAGCGTAAGTCACAGTTAGTTGTAATTGCCCCGCGGGAGTTACTGTCCCGACAACAAAATAATAACCGTGCCGACGACGATGTGGGTCTCACATCGTGGTCTGGTCAAAGATTTTTTTGTTGGGAATGTATGGTGTCGATGACATGTCGTCGGCATCATAATACTAATCTACTTCTTAATTAGCAAAAGTCAACCAAAGACAAACATAATTAGTTATGTTAATATGAGTTAGGATCAAATAAGAAGAAAAATTAAAATGAAAAAAATAAGAAGATATCACAACCACACATTTCAGATGCACATACAAATATAAATGCATATTTTTTAAAAAATCTCACTTTAATTTGAAATATGTGGTTAAAAATTCGTCTTATTTTTCTCATTTTAATTTTTTTCTTACCGGATCCCTTCCCATATTAATATAAGAACTAATATTACTTATTAATATAAAGTCAACGAAAGTCAATTTTAAATGTCAATGGTCTCTTCATATGTCGTGGTATACCTATAACGTATAACTTTAGTTTTAAACTATTTTACTTATCTCTTCATATGAACTAATATGACTAGGATTATAATTTGGTGTAATGATGTTTAATCTGCTAGATTGAGACACATGTTTAAATATTTTGTAAACTTGATATTTGGCAAATTGATATGGTGTCTTATTACACAAGTTCATAATTAATTTCAATATCACAGTTTTATGCTTGAGTTTCATTTCACTAACCTATGGGTTTACCCATGGGCAACAGATCCTCACGGGTATGGTAGGTAGAAAATTATATCCATTGGCGGGTGACAGGTGAGAAAAAAACCGCGAGAACGGGTGACGGGTTAGAGGTGCATGTGTCTATTGCCCACGGGTGCCATCCCTAGATATAATCTCAGTAGATTTTAAATTCTCCCGAGGATCATATCCATAGTGTGTAGATCTAGTGAGTAGAGAAAATATAATAAGAAGAATGAGAAATAGTCTTAACCACACATTTCAAATGAATAAAGAGAAATTCATGGGAGATGCATATTTTATTATAGGTGTATCTAAAATGTGCGGTTATGGTTACTTATCATTATTCTCATTTTACTATTATTTCTCATTTGATCATTACTCCATATCCATACGCTTTTTTTTCGAAAACTTAGAATGAGGTATCGAATACATAAATGAATGATAAATAAAAGTGACTTGCAATTTTAGAAGATACAATGCAAACAATTTACATATATAATATCTGTGTCTTTCGCATCTCTGGTTGTAATATATTCAATAAATCTTGTTATTCAGTTCTTTTCAAAACTCAAAAATATTATTTATTGTTACTATAATTGTTGTGTACTATTTCATTTCATGCGATATTGTTAAACGTGATTAATGTTGTCACTGATTATTTGCTATGAAGATGTTGATTTTAGACTGCCTGCAGCCCGTGTTGAAGATATCTTTGCTTTTGGGTTTACTTCCAAATTCCAATAGTACAATTCTAGTTGTGAACTTGTCAATTTTATAACGGAGTACCATTAGTTTAATTAATTATGTACTTGATGATTTTATATCACCGAGCCTTATGACAATATTGTTTACTTTTATATTTTAGTACAATTAATTGTGAACTTTTCAATCTTATACCGTCACTATTACGTATATATAATTCGTGTGGAATATTGTGGGGCAGAAACTAGAAAGTAAGATGTTGAAATTAAGTGCAGAAAAGGTACATTTGAACTGCAGTTTCTGTGCACTAAAAGATCTTTCAAGTGCAGAGCAGTACTGTGATCTACGTATGTACTTTTGCAATTTATTCTTGATTGCTTATTACTCCTATCTTCTAAATTTTAATTTCAAAAAGTGAGACAAATTATTGTACACTGGTTTGATGACTGAATTGTTGCAATCTTTACAAGATTTTATGCACAAAGTGTGCGATATACACTTTCGACATTTGATTGAAAAGATGTTGAAACTCTAAGTGGACATATCATGTACTGTAAAAAATATCATCATGAAATATTATATTTCTGTTATTCGATACTACCTAGTTTCTTGATTCAATTATAAATTGGATTATATCATTTACTTTGTTTGTTTCTTACCTTTATTGTAAGTAGCTTTATTATAATAAAGATAAAATGGAACTTTAAAAAATGCAATGTGTAACGGTCCAACCAAAATCTATATATGTTATATATAATCCTAGCCATTTGTTTTTTTATAACAAAATCAACAAATATAAATGTTGTGTAGAGAAGGAATTCAGTAATATGAAAAACTAAAATGAAAAGAATAAGAAGAATTTTTGTCAACACATTTTAAATAAAGCGAAGATTTTTAAGGAGAGATGTATCTATTTTAATAGATGCATCTAAAATGTGTGTTTTTTAACATTTCACATTTTACTTTGACTATTTTTGTTTATAGATATAGATATGGAATTCTAGCCGTTTGTAATTTTGAAAATTCAAATGTGATCGTTTAAAAACGGCTTTAAAACCAAAATCTCTTTCTATATGTAATATCTTTATGTGATTGATAGACGTATCGTTTATCATTACACTTTTCGTAAGTGTCTTTCATTTTCCTACGGTTGATGAATATTTTGTTTCAAGCCTTACTATTGTACTTCAAGTGTATGTGAAATTTTGCAACAGAAAATGTCATTCACTCTTGGCTCAAAAAGTTTTTACAGAAATCAGTAATATTAATCTTGTGTTTACCAAGTGACTTTGTTATTTTCCTGTATATTTATCTGTCTTTGTATTGGTCGTAGTTTGATGGCATGTAAATATTAGCTATTGTTTGTTTTACACAGAAGCAAGGTACAACTTGGTAGCCAATTAGCAAAAACTACCAAATATTTAAATCTTTACCTACATCACTTACCAATAAATATTTACAACATCCGCATCATCTCTATTTGTTACAACCTTCACATTTCATATCATTACAATTACAAAATTCAAAATGACAAGTCTGCGGGTGAATATTGAAAGGTTTTATGGATATTTAAATAATAGTATGTCCGGATTCGAACTCGAGACTTCGGGATTGCACACATTACGTATGAGAATTGATGTTAATAATTAATATGTTATTATTAATTATTAGTCACGAAATAAAACATAACGATAGTTAAATAATTAACGAGGTTTGGTTAACGGTCGTTAAATATTAACTAGAAGGACTAGAGATGAAATTACAAAGTCGGGAAAGTTCTAGAATCCCTTTTGGGGGCTTTGGCCGATCGGTGGGGGTATTCCAAACCCAATCCCACACAAACTTGGTCACCAAGATAAGTTAACTATAAATACAATCCCTTGTATACATTCTTAAACTAATCTTGGATCACCAATAACCTAATTTCTCTTCTCCTCTCCTCTCTCTTTTGCTTGGCCGATCGTTAACCCCCTCCTCATAGGGATCGATTTTTCCAAGTGAAAGAAACAAGTGTTTGGTTTTATTTGTGATTCAAGGAACTAGCTTTTCCACATCAAATGCATCTATTAATGCGTGTGTACAAGAGCGAAGGACAAGCGCTTGAGCTTGTGAATCTTGGTGGTCGACTTTTATTTGGGTCGAATATATAAACCCTAATTATTAGGGTTTTGGGTTTTGTTCTTGCTAAATCAACGTTTGATTCTTGAATTGCTAAAAGGTATGCACTTTCTTGTTTGGTTAATTATTTACATATATTATTCCTATTGTCTTCCATTTGCATGCTTTGATGATGTTATTTGTTTTATATATAATGGTTATGAGTATAAAATCCCAACAGTGGCATCACGAGCCGTTAATATGATGTAATTAATTACCGAAACACATAAAAATTGAATCTTTATGATTATTTGCATGCTTTTAATGGTTTCTAGGGTTTTGAATTCGAAACCCTAATTTTATTTAATAAGGGTCGATTACCCTAATTTTATTTTATTAGGTTTTAATTTTGTAAAACTTGTAGAAACCCTAGGATTGCATGCTAATTTTATGTGGTTAATTAATGAATAATTGTTATGTGACATGTAATATGTGTATCTTGGGTGATAATTGTTATACGGAATCCATGGTGGAACATGCATGTTTTGCCATGGAGTATTGTTTATTGATTAATTGTTAAGTGATACACACATGTCTTATTTATTTAATAATTATCAAATTGGGGAAGACCTCAATTATAACTAATAAAAATTAGTTATGTGCTAATTGGTATATTATTAACTTTGGCCACGAATCGACTTGTCGATGTATGTGGCTCATCTACCTTGTAGTTGAATGCCCTAGTTAATATATGCATAATTACGCTAGAATTGTTTATTAAGAGTTTATTGAAATAATTATGCATGTGGCTAATTGTTTTTACATATGTTAAATTGTTTAGTTATATGTTTATATTATTTGAGTGTGTTTAATTTTTATTAAAGTGCTTTTTGTTTATAAATTGTTTGACATGTTAGTAAGCAAAAGGGTTTTGGAATAGAAAAATTAAATGGACTAAATAATGGCGAAATTGATTTGTTATCTAAGAATTATTCTTGAACTTTTAATCGATTGATGCGACTGTACTAAATGGTTAGAAAGGCTCACCCACTAGAACAAACTATAAAGGGGTTATTTAAGAAGTGAGCACAGTCTCGAGAAAGGATGTCTAAGGTTATGCTTTGCTTACAGTCCTCGCCCTCTGTGAGTTCGATTAGAGCTACCTAGTATAACCATTCAATGTACGAAGCATCTTAGTGCAAAGTTGTAAGTTTCTCAGCGCATCGATTAAAACTTTGTAGAATTCAATCTTAGCAATTAAAATTTTATGTAAGTTTTTTCGAAAATATTATGTTATAAAGTTGTATGCATGCTTCTTTATACATAAGTTTTGATTACATGTCAAAAATTGTACCCTTTAAATTTCAGTTTATGCCATCTAATGATATGAAACACTTGAAGTTGTAATTTAGTTATGTGAGACCTTGATCTAGATTACAATAACGAGGTGAATTATTTTGTTGTGTGAGACCTCAGCTTTATGATTTGCAGTTTCTAAATTAGACAACTTAATTAAGTTGTTAGTGAGACCTAAGACTTAAGGCATAAGATTGGATGAAACATGCTTACGTTTTGCATTAATTGTTTTGGTAAAATTGTAAATCCCATAACTTTTGGAATTGAAAACTTGTTTGTCAATTATCGTTTTCAACGATTACCTATTCTATACTTTCACCACTAGCAGATCAACTGATGTGGTGAAACTATGATAATGAGGATCCAAAATTCAAGGAAAATTCTATGGTTAATATGAATATTGACCAAAGGGTATTTTATTTTCTTGAATGATTACTTATCGAAAGTACTAACTTTTGAACTTTTATTTCGTAGAAATGGCTCGTTTGAATCTCTGCACTAGCCTCGTCGTTCAAATCTATGTTTGATCGAGAGAAATTATTGGTAGTGCAATTTCAATGATTGGTATTGGCAACTAAGAATTGTCTTGAGGGTTGCCAAAAGACTCAATTATTTGACTACGCTTGTCCTCCTCGAACTGCGGTGATGCTACTCTGACCAGTGCATGGCAATCTGAGTATGACAAGTATAATGAGGTCGCCGCATTATGCTCGGAGTATGAATCCAAACTGGCAAAAGCAGTTTGAAAATTACTTCCCTAATCTCATGCTTGAAGAATTGCAAAGGTTGTTTGAAAAGCTTTGTAGTAGAGTATGATTGATAGATGCTCTTCATAGTTGCAAGCAAGGAGGCGGGAAACTGTAGCCGTTACTGGAAATGATGAGTTACATGGACCGGTTAGGCGTTTGAACTATGTCTACCCTAATGACATAAAATTGGCCTTATCAACGAGATCCCTTAACAAGGAATTTGATGGTTTAAATGCGCAATTATAATATGCATTGCGGGGAAGGCGTCGGTGAGAATGCGTGCAATGCTCATTGATTACGAAAAAGGTTTGCCCAAGAAGGCTTCTACACTTGCGGTTTTGACCATCCAGAAGGGTAGAATTTCTAAGCCTAATAAGCCGCTAGCGAACAAGAAAGGGAAAGGTAAGGGTAAAGATGATAAGGGAAAACAAGTTATGACTTATCGAAGAACCCAAAAGTACCCTCCCAGAAGCAGAAGAAGGATAGGATATGGCTTGTCATCCTTGCAGAGGTTGGACCTTTGGAAGAGGAATTGTCCCTGTACCTTGATGAGTTCGCAATAAGAGGTATAAAAATCTTTTGTGGCTGATGCCAATTCTCTTTTGATGATAGAATTATTTGCTTTTCCTCATAAAATAAATTCTGGGTATATGATCTCTGGATGTGGTATTCACATTTGTAATACACTCTGAGGGACTTAGAGGAGCAAGGAAGCTTGCCTATGGATGACAATACTGCGTGGGTAATGGAGCACATCACGGTCGTTGAAGCTATAGGCGCGTTTGATTTAGTTTTACCTTCGGGTTTAAATACTGTCATTAAACGATTGTCATTACACCTTCCATTGTTAGGGTGTCGTTTACGTTTCCTTGTTAAAAGATATTGGTTTCGTTCATACATTCTTGATTATGGAATTTGATTTCTTTAAATGATGATTTTTACTTTAATGTTATTCCAGTAAATGGTGTGTTTGAAATTGATTTGCATGATAATATGATTGATAAAATAATTCTGTCTTTAGCATCAATAATAAAAGAATCAAAGGTGATTTGGATTCTTCATTTCTTTGGCATTGTAGACTTGCTCATATAGGCAAGCGCATGCACATTTTGCAACACGATGGGCTTTTGCAAGACATCAATGATGAATCATTTGATAAATCGAATCTTGCATATCAAGATGACCAGAAACCTTTTACAAATAGTTTAGAAAGGGCTTCGATCTTCTTGGTGTGATACATCTTGGCGATATGTGGACCACTAAGACATGTGTCAAGAAAGGGTGCTAGCTACTTCTTAACTTCTTGATGATTTCGGTCGTTATAGTTATGTTTATTTACTTAAACATAAACATGAAGTCTTTGAAACATTTAAGGTTTTAAGAGTGAAGTAGAGCGCAACTTGGAAAGAAGATTAAAGCTCTTCGATACGATAGAGGTGGTGAATATTTAAGCCAAGAGTTTAAAGATTATCTAGCTGAGTGTGGTATCGTCCGAACTCACATCTCCATATACTCCACAACAAAATGGTGTATCAGAGAGAAGGAATCGTACATTGCTAGACATGGTGCGATCGATGTTTAATCTTACAACTCTTCCCTTATCCTTTTGGGATTATGCTTTGGAAGCTATTTGTTACATATTGAATATGGTTCCAACTAAGAAGGTTGATAAGACTCCTTATGAAGTGTGGTTTGGGAAAGCTCCCAACTTGTCTTACTTAAAGGTTTGGGGTTGTGAGGTGTTTGTTAAACGTGACTCTGCGATAAGTGCAACCTAGATCTGTTAAGTGTATCTTTGTAGGATACCCAAAGGAAACTATGGGTTACTACTTTTACTTTCCACCTGAAAACAAAGTAATTGTTGCTAGGTATGGAGAATTCCTTGAAAGGGATCTCATATCTCATGAATTCAGTGGGAGAGTTTATGATCCGGAAGATGATATAGAAGATATAACACCTTCGAAACACTAGCCAACCTCAAGTAGAACACGAAAGTCCAGGCGTTCCACAGATTGAAGTGGTTCCCATTCGTAGATCCAAAGACTGCGTGCACTGGCGTCTATGTCTCAACGTAGAAGGAGAGAAAATATGTTAGGGATCTTGGTGAACACGCTAACTATAAAGCGCCATGATGAGTCACGAAAAGGAAAAATGGCGGTTGCAATGAATGGGGAAATGCAATCCATGAAGATAACGAAGTGCGGATAGAGGTTGACTTCCCTCCAAATGCTAAGGTAGTTGGAAGTAAGTGGCTCTTTAAGATAAAGAGCCGACATGGATGGCAATGCACACACCTATAAAGCTTCGTCTTGTAGCCCAGGGTATACTCAAACCTATGGGGTAGACTACTGAGGAGACATTTTCTCCTGTAGCATACATTAGAGCTATTAGGATTCTTATAGCCATAGCTGCGTACTATGACTATGAGATATGGCAAATGGATGTCAAACGCCTTCTTAAGCGATTAGCTAGATGAGGACTCTATATGGTGACTGAAGGGTTTGTGAATACAAAGTATCCGAAGCGTGTATGCAAACTTCAAAGATCCATTTATGGATTGAAGCAAGCATCAAGGCAATGGAACAAGAAGTTTGATGAAGAAATCAAGAAATTTGGTTTCACTCAAAATCTTGATGAGCCATGTGTGTATCACAAAGCTAGTGGGAGTAATGTTATTTTCCTTGTCTTATATGTCGATGACATATTGATCATGGAAAAAGACATTCCAAGTATGAAAGATGTAAAGTCTTATCTTGGAGAGTGCTTTTCTATGAAGGACTTAGGGAAGAAGCATTTATTAAGGAATCAAGATCTACTGAGATAGATCAAGGCGGTTAATTGGACTAAGCCAAAGTGCTTACATTGATAAAATATTGAAGAGATTGATGGAAAATTCCAAGAAGGGATATTTGCCGATGCAAGTTGAACATGGATTAAGTAATAAACTATCTGGCGTCAACACTGTGAGGTGGAATACATGAAGAAAGTTCCTTATGCTTGTTTGTAGGATCTATCATGTATCTTTGTAAGATGTACAAGGCACGATGTGGCGTTTGCACAAAATATCACCGGTCGATATCAACGAACCAGTGTGAAACAAGCGGCAAGCTATTAGAACATTCTTAAGTATCTAAGGGCTACTAAAGAAATGTTTCTAGTGTATGGAGGAAATCGGATCACGAGAACTTGATGTTCTGAGTTTTTGCGTCGCGTATTTTAACAAAGATAAAGATGATACAAAGTCTCAAGCGGGTTACGTCTTTGTCATTAATGGAGGAGCGATTATTTGGAAGAGCAAACAAACAACGATTCGCGATGTCTATTAAAGAGCGAGCTTGAGTACATAGCTTGAGGAAGGCTGCGATGGAAGTTTTGGATTAGAAATTCATTTCGGGACTCGGAGTAATGACCTCAATCGAATTACCTTTAAATGTGTATTGTGACAACTCTGCTGCAATAACATTTGCCAATGAGCACCGAGTCATGAAGGAAGCGGACATTTTCCTCGTCGATATCACTATGTTCGAGAACAAGTTCGACATAGGTGAAATCAATCACGCTCAAAGTTCATACGAGATGATAATCTAGGCGATCCCTTTACGAAGCCTTTGCCAAAGAAAAACTTTGACCATCGCGATGGGATAGGACTTCGTTTAGCTAGTAGTTTCATGCGATCGTGATTAGTATTTGGATAAAGGATGTTATGAACAAATATTAATTTAATGAAATAAATAGTTGTTTATGTTTATTTTTCATTTTCTTAATATTATATCCTATATTTGCATGTTTAATCCTTGAATAACTTATGTTATTCTAAATAGTCCGTTGTCGATCAATGATGTGGGAATGTCATTGAATTAAGACAAATCGGAGTTTTGGTAGAATATACTTTTAAAGTATATTGATGCGTGGGACATACCAAATTCACATGATATTCAATGAATTGAATATAGGACTCATCCCAACTTTACATGATGATACTTTATGGATTTTGTCATTAAGTATATCATGAAGTGTTTATCCTCGGACTTGAGATACGGATAAGCGATATGAATGTAGTGCATTTGTGTAAGATAGTCTAAGCTATCCGTGTGGTAGTTATAAGGGCTATTTTCGGAAGTGTTGCAAAGTTCATGAGTTATGTTTGTAGTTAAGAGAATTTGTTCCTTTGAATTTGTTTCAAAGCATAACACTATTTTGGGCCCCTCGTAGGGTTGACAAGATGTTTGTATGGCCATACCCAAGATCTATACGGAATACGTTGAGATGATTTGGTAATCTTGTTCAATCGGATACAACGAGAAACAAAATATTAACTTATGAAATGACTTGATCCATATTCATAGTTAATGTAGTATTAGTAACAAAGGATAAGTAAAATGATGAATCATTAAATGGTTTTCCAGGAGACCATACTCGATTTGATCACGGGGCATTGGCGTGTTAACGCTAGACTAACCAATGTCATTACTATATTAAGTAATATCCAAGTGGGAGCGAAAGGTTTTATGGATATTTAAATAATAGTATGTCGGATTCGATTGAACTGAGACTTCGGGATTGCACACATTACGTATGAGAATTGATGTTAATAATTAATATGTTATTATTAATTATTAGTCACGAAATAAAACATAACGATAGTTAAATAATTAACGAGGTTTGGTTAACGGTCGTTAAATATTAACTAGAAGGACTAGAGATGAAATTACAAAGTCGGGAAAGTTCTAGAATCCCTTTTGGGGGCTTTGGCCGATCGGTGGGGGTATTCCAAACCCAATCCCACACAAACTTGGTCACCAAGATAAGTTAACTATAAATACAATCCCTTGTATACATTCTTAAACTAATCTTGGATCACCAATAACCTAATTTCTCTTCTCCTCTCCTCTCTCTTTTGCTTGGCCGATCGTTAACCCCCTCCTCATAGGGATCGATTTTTCCAAGTGAAAGAAACAAGTGTTTGGTTTTATTTGTGATTCAAGGAACTAGCTTTTCCACATCAAATCGCTATTAGTACGTGTGTACAAGAACGAAGGACAAGCACGCTTGAGCTTGTGAATCTTGGTGGCCGACTTTTATTTGGGTCGAATATATAAACCCTAATTATTAGGGTTTTGGGTTTTGTTCTTGCTAAATCAACGTTTGATTCTTGAATTGCTAAAAGGTACGCACTTTCTTGTTTGGTTAATTATTTACATATATTATTCCTATTGTCTTCCGCTGCATGCTTTGATGATGTTATTTGTTTTATATATAATGGTTATGAGTATAAAATCCCAACAAATATAACCAGTTGTCAAATATATAGAAAGGTCAGTTTGTGCCACATGTAACGTAGTGGTCATCCAATTCACAAAATCACAAGTATCTAAACCCTCTAGACACTCTCATCACTCCCACACACCAAAAACACCCTTTCTCACTTTCTAAAATTAGTTTTAGCTAATGGAACATCAACGCACCGTCAAAGGCCGATCACGACGACAACTACTACTAGATTGGGCTGTTTGTAGCCCCGTCATTCATGTAGGACCTGAAGAGACGTGATTCATCTTGTATTTGCTTCCCATAGACGAGAAATTGGTGTTATAGATCAAAGGTTTGTAACTTTGTATTGATTACGTTCTATACTCTTAAGGTTTGGACCAATTTGATCAACCTCATGCTTGAAGCCTTAATAAAGTTTTGCAATGAACTTGATCAAATTGGTCCAAACATTAAGAGTGTGGAACGAAATCAATACAAATTTACAAACCTTCTATCTATAGAAACAATTTCTGGTCTATGGGAAGCAAATACAAGATGAATTACTTCTCTCCGGGTCCTACGCGAATGACGTGGCTCGCGAACAACCCAATCTTGTAGTAGTTGTTGTCGTGATCGGCCTTTGACGATGCGTTGATGTTCCATTAGGTAGAACTAATATTAGAAAGTGAGAAAACGATGTGTTTTGGTGTGTGGTGGTGATGGGAGTGTCTAGAGGGTTTAGATACTTGTGATTCTTTGAATTGGATGACCACTACATTACATGTGGCAAAAGCTGACCTTTCTACAATTTCGACATCTGTTTTATTCACCCACATAAATGTCCTTTTAAATTTGTGCAGCTGCATTGATATGAAATATGAAGGTTGTAATAAATAGGGATGATGTGGATGTTGTAAATATTTATTAGTAAGTGATGTAGGTTAGGATTTATATATTTGGTATATTTTGGTAATTTGGTAATTGGCTATGAAGTTGTACCCTGCTTCTTTGTAAAACAAACAATAACTGACATTAAGAGGTACGTGTCATCAAACGGCGACCAATACAGAGACAAATAAATAGATAGGAAAATAATAAAGTCACTTAATAAACACAAGATTAATATTACCGATTTCTTTAAAAACTTTCTGAGCCAAGAGTGAATGACATTTTTTGTTGCAAGATGTATGCTTCCACTTAAACAGTACAATGGTAAAGCTTGAAACAAAATATTCATCAACCATAGGAAAATGAAAGACACTTACAAAAAGTAAGATGATAAGAGCTACGTCTATCAATCACATAAAAACATTATATATATATATACTAATAGAAGTTGGGGTGGGTATAAAAATACATGGTAAAAATGGGTGTGTGTCAAAATATGATTGGCTCCATACATGTAACAGTGTACAAAAAACTGTGCTGGCAACACCCTATTGGTGGAAGTGTGTTTGCAAATCCCCTGTTCATTCTTCTATATATTTCGCGACCATACATATGTTTGCATACAATACACACGTTTATATGTATACATAACTACCACACATTCAGCCAATTTAAACAACTCTCTAGAAAAATCTAACTCTCATTTATCTTCTCTAGATCATACTATCATCATCTATCTCTTCCTCTTGCACCATGACACAAATCACAAATTCACAATGAAAACCCAAATCATCAAAACAGAAAAAAAAAAAAAAAAAAAAAAAAAAAAAAAAAAAAAAAAAAAACCGACTTTAGTTTCCTGGGTGTCCCGCTAATTTTTATACTCAAAATAGCATCAGATTCAGAGCAAAACTCGGATTGAAACTTAAAAACGCGGATTCAAACCAAATCGAAATAATCGACTGGGTAAGTTTATGAACCCTAATTGCAGATGTTTAATTTAGTTAAATTTTGGTTTTTTTATATGGGTTATAATTATTTTGTATAATTAATGGTTATTGGTTAAGTTAATTGAATTATTGGTTTTTTAGACATTGATTTGTCGAAGATGGGGGATATGATTTTGTGTTGCAATTTTATCACTTTTCAATGCTATGTATGTAGTGCGTTTAAGATGTTTGATGTTTTGTCTTTGAAACTGTTTTTCTTCTAGATTGTTGGTATGCATTATATTTGTTTTGGAGAGTGTCGCATCGATGTGAGCCTACAAAGTGTTTGTGGTAATGCCAAGAGCGTAATAAAATGGATAATGAATGTTAAAATGTTAAACATCTGTTGGTCTTATAAAATGTTGTTAAAAGGATTAGCAGTAAAAGCAAGGAATAGGGCTATTTTACATTTTTGATGATTTGGGAATAGGGCATTCACCATCATAAGTAATCATCTTATGCAAGGTTAACCTTGCATATGATTTGGCATTGTGTTAGTTTCGTTTTTAATATGCAAGGTTAAATGAGTCTTGAATTTGAAACTGACTACTTTCACACAATAGGTTGTTGGATCATGATTGGTGAAATTGACACGTATCTTGGCGGGCAAAGACTACATCGTGTTTGCGACCATGGCGTGTGACTAATGTTGGCTTGCATTTTCTTGCTTGCTCTGGCAGGTGAAAGCTACCGTATCTTGGCAAGGCATCACGACATCGTGTTTGCGACCATGGCGGGTCGGATGCTTTTTATCTGCGAATCCGAGACCTATTTGTCGTTGTTGTTAGGATCAAATGACATGTGACATTTTATAACTGGCACTTTGCTAGATGATATCCGTATGTAACGCGCCTTTTTTTTCCGCTAACTCATGTGGAATTTTTAAATATGACCATTAAGGCAATGATGATCACTACGGTTTTCTTAACTCCACTTTGGCGTGGCAATACACTAGAGATGTGGTTGCAGCCATGGCGGAGTTTTATAATGGTGGTGAATTTCTATATCCGAGCCTACGCATTCTGCAAAAGCGTTGAAAGACTTTTTGAATGGTATGTACAAGAAAGATTTTTTAAACATGACATGAATGCCACATTATGATAACACAATCTTAAGCTGATTTCAACAAAGGTAAATTCGTAATTATATCTCTTATTATCCTTTTTAACATAAGAGGAAAGCCTTTTTGGTCAACGATTCTTTTAGAAGCGTGCTTCCAAATCATGCTCGGTATTCAAGAACGTTGAAATAACGGGAATGAAACCGATGATGGCATTTCGTGTAACGGAAGCCCTAACCTTCAGAGATTAACTCGAATATAAAACTACTCTGTTAAAATATTTATATTATCACAGTTTACTTTAGACTAATGTTTTCATTTATGGAATATACAGATGGTTATGGCACATAATAAGATGCTTGAGAGTATGTATGGTAGCGGATCGTTTTTCATAGATGGAGTCTGTGGTATGTTTAAATTAGTGGCTAATAGATGATCTGTTTTCGAGTTTGTTAAACCTGATTCAATGCGGTTTATAATCGGCGTAATTGTTTAAGTACGAGCCGTCTATTTTGGTGATAGTGGAGCATTCCGAAGATTCGATTAATGCATTTGCACTGGTCATCACTACTCTGAGATGCCCGAAACTTTTACTAAAACACAAGGCTGATGTAAGACTTTATTGATGCCTATTTTGTATATCACAAATATATGTATGTATATCATTTTATAAGTTGTAAATGTAGTGGTCATTGTTTCTGACCTAATATTAAAAGCGACGATGATGTTACTCCATTGTCTCTTCATCAGCTGAGGCTCACTCCAAGCTAACCGGAACCATGATGGAACTCAAACATGATCTTACTAGCTAATCGTTTTCTTCCTGATAGGATTTTCATGTTCTCTTTCAATAGATAACCTTCAAGAATGAGATGACTTCTGGCATAAAAGGTACAAAGCTGCAACCATATTTCAGGTTGATATATTGAATTTCTTACATAAACATGGATCCGACGTTAGTGGAAAAAAAAATCTGGGTGATAGGTGAGGATGCAATTGGTTCGTGGTTTGGAGGCTTAGAGGTCGTGCCACATATTCTTGCTGCTAATGGAGGTATAAATGTAGAGAATTTGTATTTCAAAACTAATGGCTAAGAGTTCCTCAAAGCAGGGTTAGATTTTCTTGGGATTTTGTTTGGTATTATTGTATTCAGAGAACATCCGTTGGACTTATTGATTTATTTGTTTGGTTTTCGTGAGAGTATGGTCCAGAGGGACAAAATAAATCTTCAAACGGCACACCAAGAAAACCAAACAGTCCATCGCCTCTTTTGGAAGAACAAATATACCTTAATCGCTATTCGCGAAGAAACTACATCGTGTATAAATTTTAACCGAGAAAATAGTATATTTGCTTAGGGATGTTTTAAAATGATATCAAAGATATTTCACAATTAAAGTTAGGACAACATTAGGAATTAAATTTGAGGTAAAGATGTAGTCAAATTTAAAGGCGTGATTGCTCATAGGTTGTAATAGGTATTAAAAATTGTATAGCCAATTTTATCAAAGGATTTTATTCGTTCAGAGAGTTGCCAAGTGAGTCATATTGAGTCATATATTATATGTAAGTGAAATTTTTATACATACTCGGTTGAGGCTGAAGCATACCATTTGCTTATTGCGGGTCAAAACAGACGAGTACAACTTACCAACATGGGTGGGGTTGAGTAATGCCTCCGGGTTGAAACATGTTATGTTTTTGTATGTGTTGAAAAATTAAGTTATTTCTATGTCGTTAGCCTGATCCCAAACGCCCTCTAAGTTATATTTATTAGTCATATTTTTGTTGTTGCATTTGATTATATGAATGTTTGGAAAAGTAGTTGCAATTATAGTTCTTTGCCTTTATACGTAAATCGTTGAAAGCCAAAACTCAGGAAAAATGACCGAGTGTGCAGAGTGAATAAATTCATTTCTTACCCGTATTTGCAGATTATACATATTCATTATATGTCCACATTTATTTGAAATCATGGTATCGACGCGTTAATCAGCCAAAGATTTAAAGGAACCTTACATACCTTCTCGCATTGTTGTTGCTTTGCAACCACAACCACCCGTTCATTCTCGTGTACATATCTCAATCATAGACTCATAGTTATCAACTAGGTTGGTAATGGTTCAATTATGGTATCATGAACATGTAAGTTTCTGCATTTTTGTCTTGCATTATTCCAGATTCTTTTATGTCAATATCAGCTTGAATCATAACTCAATTCCTGGGTGTATGCTTTGCAGATTCAATCAGCCTTAAGGAGCTCTGAAAGATGGTGTGAAGTGAGAAGAAAACTCACAACCCACTCTGGAAGTGGAGATTGTGACACACGGATAGAAGGGGAATCGGAGAAGAGAGAAATAGAAGAAAAAAAATATATATTTGACAAGGTAATGGTTTATCTGTGATACCTAGGGCATTTGGATTAGCTTATATGCAAATACTAAGTTACATAGGTGGTTTGCATTAGCTTATTACGCTCCTAACGAGTTTGGTATCTTCCTTTCGTGTATGTTTCAGCTAGAAACGTGCCTTTTCTAAAGGCTAAAACAACTGTCTAACTACGAATCACATTAGCAACAAGAAAAAAATACCCAAGATGCATTTAATTTTACTTGACAGTCAAAATGCTAAAGGGCCAGGCTTACATGTCAAAAATATAAAAATATATGAGTGTATGCATCTCTAAAACCCCAAATTGAGTTGTTATATAGTTTTGGTTTCATTTGTAGAGAATCTGAGGTGCCAAAGAAAGCCGAAAACCAAAAATAGTTGGAAGGCAAAAATTTCAAGGTTAACTTTCAAACTCGAATATCAATTTCCCGGCTCTTTGGCTTGAAATCTGATATTTTTGTTACTTCTAATGCTATTTTGAATTGTGAATTTGTAGGACGATGGCGAATTCGAGACTGATCATCATGAAAAGCATCCGCAACAAACTTTAACAAATACGATTATACAAGTTAAGTTATTTACTTTATTCCTCAACTGCAGTGCTTGATTAGTTCCCCTTAAATGTACTTTGGTTATTTTTTTTACGTTTATATATTGTGACCATACTCTTTTCTGAAAATGATGATGGATGGTTGTGATGAATTAACAGACTAACTCTACTTATGCTTCGACACAACATTGACGCTGAAATTGGAGAAGTAGAGTTAATTGATGTTCACGTTCAAAGTGAGTTGGAATCATGTTTTATGTTATAATGTTGTCTTGAAAAGACGAGTTGCCCGCATATTGATTTTAAATTATTATGGGCTATTTCTTTTTTCTAAATTGTATATTTTATGCTTATTGTTTTCGCTAATCGTGTTTTGTCGTCCTCAAGGTAATGTTGTGGAATGTCACTTTTACGATTGGTGGATGTTTATGCCCGCAGTGGTTAACGGCTTTTTTATGGTTTTGCACCGCATTTGTTGGAATAAACCCTCATGGATCGCTAAACAACAAGGGCAAAGGCAAGATAGAAGGTTCCTTTGATTTATCCGTGGCGCTCACGATGGTGTTCTATCTTTGGGTTCGAGCCTGTGCGAGATATCAACATCTTTTGAAACTGTCTCATGTGGTCCTGCAATTCATAGTGGTATGCACATCAGTTCTCTGTTATAAGCTATGTGTAGCCTTTATCTGCTTTGCTACGATCACGGTCAAAGCTTCAATTTTCTATGCTTTTCGTTGCATTTTACCGAATCCGTGGACAATGCCACTTTTAATAACATGTGCAACCATGAATGGTGTTTGGTTTCAGGCTGTATTTGCAGACTTCACCTTATCGTTATAGTGTCGCTCGTAGTTTTGCGGTTCTAGATGATCTTTGAACCTAAGTAATTATTTTCACATGTCGAGTTTTGTTCTGTAAAAAAGCTTTGGTTTTTCTTATAAATTTACGTGAAGTTATAGGGACCGATTGGGTGATTTACAACAATTCTTGAATCGCAACCATAAATCCCCACTGCCCACTCTCGGTACATATCTCGACTCATAGTTGTCTACTACTAGGGTAATTGCTATTGATAAAGTTACATTCTCTAAAAAATCTTAACCCGCATGATTACGTAAAAAGTTATATTTCCTTAAACTAGAGTAGTATATTATTATTTTCAATGACAAATATTTATAGTGATTGGTGATGTGGTGAAATTAATAATTTTGCTGTCAAGTTAGATTTAAAACATGTTTGATAGCATATAGAACCAGAGACCAAAATCCATATGTTTTAAATTACCCCATTGAGAAGAAACCTTTGCCCATCGATTACTTGAAGTCCTAGAGCAACAACCATGTGTGTACATATCCCATGGTTTGCAACGCCAAACTGCTTAGTAGTCTTGGTCCCCAAAGTTTAGCCTTATTCAGATACCATAAACAAAATGTTTGGGTTAAGTTTATCTTAGAAACTTATAAGGTTATTCTTGAGGAAAAACATCAATAAGCTAAAACTCTCAATTCGGACTCAATTTGCTGAATTCATGGGTGTTTGAGATTTTTTTTGTTAAATTGTTAACTTATTAATGTCTACATTTAGTCTAGACGTACTTTGTAACTCTGATCTAATTTTGCAGATTTATGATGAATTCGGCATGGCGTTATATAGTAAACTTGAGAGCCAACGATCTAAACTACAACAAGCAAAAGAGAGTAACGCAATCCAAAAGGTTTTCTAACTCGCAATGATCAACTCTTAGTCTATCCGTCTGGATTCCGTTATCACCCTCCTCTCTTGCGTTGACATCATGTAAAGTGTAAAGTGTAAATAACATTGACATCATGTATACACTTCAATTACTATCTCTATCATAATGGTTTCCAATATGGGTATATGATGAATGCACTTCACACGAATGTGCAGGCAACTTGATGCATCAAACATTCATCGTTTTGAGGAGTTCAATTCGGATGTTGACGATTCGGTGTCTTCTAAGATGTATATTATTTGCGGTCGTCCGATTGATAACCTCACTTTCTTAATTGTATGTACATGTTTATACTAAAATTTTATGTATGCGCATTCCGCATTAACATGACATTAGCGATTGGTCTCAAGTTGTATGATACTGTGATCAATAAATATATTCAAGGTTTTACATACTTCTTTACCAAAACGATCTTCAGCAAGTGAATACTTTATATTGTAACAACAACGCCAACAAAAAAGAAGTGACAAAATAAACCCGCAGCAACGCGCGGGCTAACCCAGCTAGTTATATATAGAAAGAGATTTTGGTTTTATAGCCGTTTAATAACGATCACATTCGTTGATTTTTTCAAAATTACAAACGGCTAGAATTTCATATCTAACATATACATTTGTAGACGTTACACAACGGTCACATTTGTTGATTTTTTGGAAAACACAAATGCCTACAATTACATATAACATAAATAGATTTTGGTTTTCTCGACCGTTACACAACGCATTTGTTCCATCTTATCTTTATATAATATGTGATCTAAATTCAAACAATTTTAAGACTCACAATCTTTATATAATATGTGATCTAATCAACTTAGTAAAATTAATTGTCACAATCAAGCAACACTAAATGTCCGAACTAGTCTAAGCAAGTGTAGTTTTCCTATATTGAATTATCAGCATCTCGTTTGCTTGCATGTTATTTTCATGTTATTAGCTTAATCCCTGATTCTAAATCTTACACTTACAAAACTAGACAAATCCTTACGAATGATCTCGGCGTACCGAATCAAAATTTACTACATACGAACGAGTATACTTGCTCGTATGTGTTTCGTTTGAATTAAAGGTAAATCGTGTTTATAAAATTAAAACTTGCACACGTGAGACACATCAGTCCAGCCACTAAGGATACTTGGAAAATACCTTATATGACTCAAAATAATCAGGTTTCAGATGGTCACCTTACTATCAACACGTAGCCATGGTCTATGCAAGGACATAAGTTTATAAAAGCATATAAATCATCTGCAATACAACTAAGGTAAAAGAAACAATCATGCAATCAAATAAAATAGAGTCATAACAAGGTAAACACTAAAGGGTTAGCCTTCCATTACAAATGATTAGAAAAGATAAAGCGGTTTTGAAAGATTAACAATAGTCATAATGATTAAACCGATGATAAACAATGTTTATGATGTGTAATTCTTCGATCTCTTGATGTTTCTTGCATTAGGTTAAAGTATTTAAGCTGAACTAGCCCAGGATCGTAACTCTATACGGTGTATGCCTATTGGGCTGCATACGCTGTATGCTCTTGATAACTCTTGGCCACGTCACTGATTTTCAGTTCCATATGGCGTATTCTTGTAATGGGGAATACGATGTATGGTCTTCAACACTTATAATATTTCTTCTAAGTAATCTTGTATACACCTTATGCTATATTGAGGGTATACGACATATGTTCTTGCTGAATTGTACACTTCTTTGTATTTAGACTTCTTATGCTCGTTTTCCAGTCTTATAGGCGAGAATTTCTATGTTGCTTCAGATAAACACTAAAATACTAATATATAGAAAAATAGTATCATATCATAAATAAAGACTATATAAGAGAGCAATAATCAGGGGAAAATGATAGTAAAAATATGTTCTTAATGTGATGTCATCAAATATCTTCCCACTTAAATTCTACTTATCCTCAAGTAGACTTTGAATTAAACTTAGAAAAATATCTTCTAGACATAACATAGAGAATATGAATTTAAAAAATTGATGATAAATCGATATAACAACACATTATAATTATATTACTTACCTCATTCTATAGCTAATTTATCAAAGCCAACACCACATCACATGGTTCCTAAACAAGATCATTACAACATTAATACTTAGTATCATTTCAATGCATAACTAATAAAGAGGGTTTACACAACCTGTAAACATACACACTCATCTCTAACATTCATATGATCATATGTGAAAACCCCTAAAATCACTAATTAATCATTACCCATTAAACGGATTTAACCTATAAACACTATAACATCACCACATTAGCTTAAAACCCTTTCTACCCAAAACCCCCTAAATTTGGTTACATAAGATATGAAATTTAACTAGGAATTAGGTACACTTACATGAGGGGAATAATAGGTAGAGATTACTTCTTGAATTAAAACACTAATCCTTCACCCAAGTTCCCTTGTTTGATAACTAGGAAAAATCCTCCTATTTTCCCTTCTTGAAACCCGCGACCCACACTCACCCAAATAAAATAATCTGGAATTTTATGGAATATTTGGTGGGGGACAAGTTGTAACATCCTGTAAAAATCCCCAGTTATTAATATACGTTAATCAAGGATTAATTATGTATTACTATTTACACACCCATTTTTAGGCAAAAATTTAAACTTTTGCTTACACTCTGCAACAACAAATCAATATATGTTATGTGATTCACACACTCCCCTTGGAACAAGCTCACACACGTACCATGATATTTTAAACATGTACAAAACAAAACCCAGTAATGTTTTGATCACCAATACACCACAACACACTCACAACCCCGCTATTCCCACTTTTCTCTTAATGGGCCTAACATACTAAATTGAGCCCATAAATACACATTGGGCCTCGTTAACACTTAGCTCACGTTAATAAACCCAATTGCACCAAACGGATCCTTAATTACTATCATTGGGCCTAATCCAAATCATAAGCCCAACCCAAGTCCAATAACACATAACTATTGATACATACACGACACAAAAAGCATTTACTTTGGATCATTTATTTAAAATCCGTACACACGACATATGTAATAAATTACACCAATCGGTTTATCACATTCCAAAGTGTTAGGTCACTAAGTTTACAACACAAGCATCAATAGAAAGAGTAGAGAGGAGAAAGAGATCGGAAGAACAATATTCAAACACACACACACACACGTAAATACTTAGCCGGTTATGCGTAGAGTGTAAAGGAGAGAATAAATTGAACAACCAACCATCAAGTGAGGGTTATCGTCACACCCCCAAATTACCTGTTTTGCAGCGGAATGGAATTCCTGGGGATTGACTGTCATAGCATCACAGTTACAGATATATTGAACGACCTAAAGTGTCGTTTGAAAAGAACATCGCTTGATATATTAAAAACATTCAGAGTTACAAAGATAGGTCCCAAATGAAAATAAACATGTGCGGAAAAATAAGTTTGGTACAAGTCAAACGATGTTTTTAAAGTGTATAAATCCCATGTGAGACGCGTCGTCACCGCGACTCTATGATATGTCCACATGCATGCCATGAAGTGAATGCCTTAGTTACCTGAAAATACATTGCTAAAAGTGTCAACACAAAGGTTGAGTGAGTTCATAGAGTTCATGTAAAACGTTTTATACGACTACCACACGTATAAATTATGTATGACAAATATGTCACAAAAATGGTACAATTGCTTAAGCACATGACACCGAAGCTGGACTGTTCCTGATGTTCCCCCAGAGTGTTTTGCCAAACAACTCAAATAATGATAATGAAGTGAAATGCATCCGTTGACCAGTTGGGACCACCAACACGGATGGAGGAGTCACCCTCAATAGATCTATCCACTCACCCTCGCTTCTTTCGGAATTAACGATTCATGATTATGAAATGGGGACATTTAATTGGCAATGAAGTAACTTAAGCAATGTAATGAATTTGATATACTTGGTATCGTAATAAAATGATGTGCAATGTATTCTCCCCGTAGGTTTGAAATAAGTAAAACTTGAATAAATCGGGCTATGAAAACTCACCGGTGCAATGTTTATGATGATATAATGGCATATGAAATGAGGCACAACCTCTAACCGTGACCTATTATGAATGATATGTTCTAATGTAAATCATGAAACAATGTCGTGCATGCAAACTCATATGAAATCCATACCACTTGTACATTTGAAAATAATGTTTATCGTCAAAATATATTGTTTATGACATCTCGTCATATTATAAAATACTTTACAAGTATTTACGTTAAAACAACCTCCTACGATAGTCGTTTAGTGATTTATCAAGAATTTATAGCTTTTCGTCGCAAAATGATATACTTTGATAATTTGTGAAAGTGACTAAATGACCTCGAAAAGCTAGTCGTAAAATAGTGAATATCCAGTGTTAGGAAACAAACTCAATGGTTTTGGAAAGCTTGTAGCATTATCTCAAAGTTTTAGCTTTTAAGTTTTTATCATAGAGGTCTCGATCATGGAGAAAAACATAGGTGAAGTATGGTACTTGTATCCAAAATATTGTTTAAGGGTGATTTTCGGCAAAGTTTAAGTGACCGTATTTTATTCGTTACAACTCCGCTTGACGAACGGTTGGACATTTTGAAAAATATGCTAGGCTAACTTACTTTTACTAGAAGACATCACGTTATAAAAAGTATTACATCAATGTTAAAAACGACCCTCAACATGGTCATTCGCGGCCGTAATGTTTGTCCGATAGAAATATATTAGTTGTGCTTATATAATATAGTTACGGCAACTTTATTTAAACGCGTGTAATTTAATCGTTACAAGTCCGTTTTCTACGTTTTATATGTCCTTAGCTTCGTATTAAAGTATACTAATATATTTTTGATAAGTCGACACATTTTATAGCACTTAAGACTCATTTTTGACTCAGAAAAGTTAAAATAATATGCTGAATTTTCTGAATTTTATAGTTTTCGTCGTTAAACTTGAAAATATCATAACTTCTTCGTTATAACTCCGTTTTAACCCATTCAAGCGGCCACGTTTTCGTTTTAAAGTATATTTTCTGAATATCTAGCCCAAATATTTTTATCAACTGTCGAAATTTCCAGAATTAACAAAAATGATCAGACCCTTTTATATAGTTGTTGAAATGGATTTTTCTCGCGTAAAACTTATTCTAACCACTTCAAACCAACGCCAAAGCTATTCTAAACCTACCATACACCTTCTTAGGGTGTCATGGGTTCCTAGACATCATTAAAAATGATATGTTTCAAGGGATTATTTATAGGATGATTATATTTCATAATAAGTAATAAAAACATTAAAAGTGGTATAAATTCATATGTAACATGCATGTTTTCTTGCAAAAATGATGAAATAACATAAAGATAAATATGAAAGAGCTATGAAGATCATGAAATGCTTACTTGAATGATTATGAATTTTTGAGCAAAGTATGCTTAATAATCTTGAGGTTTTTATTTCAAAACCCTAACTAGATTATTCCTAGGACTTGATTAATACTTGAATCATGAAAAATTATGGATTTCTCTTGTGTTCTTCACTATGGCCGGCCACTCTTGATGAAAATAGAGAGAGTGATTTATTTTACACCTTTTAAAAGTGTGTTGTATGTGTTTATTTGGAAATATCTTGCAATGTAATAAGCCTAGTCATGAATAGAATAAGTATATAATGAATCAAGATATTTTACAAAATATAGTGAGTCATGAGGAGGGTTGGCCGGCCTTGGTGTTAAATGGGGGGGGGGGGTTTATGTATTTTTGATGAGTTAAAGTATTATTTGATAAGTATATTGTGTAATTTGTAAATATAATTAGGTATTAATTGTAGCGTTAACTAAAAATAGATTTTAACGGAACAAAATAAAATGTATTGAAGTCATAAAAATTATAAAAATAAATTTCTTACAAGAATTGAGTGAATAAATATTTATCGTGTTGAATTTACGAAAACCGTCGTAAATATTTATACATAACAATTTATATACAAAATAAATTGAAAACATCGGGTAAACTAATATTATAATTTTTATAGTCTTAAAGTGAGTATAAAAATATATTAAGATTATTTTTGGAAGTGTCGGATCAATATTTCAAAATAATGTTTACACGATAGTGTTTATTTAATAGGAAAATAAACGTTTAATGAAAAATGCAAACCCATGCATGAACTAATATGATGATCATGTTGTTAATGATATGTAGACTAAATCTAGTCTATATGAAATGTCCTCGATGAAATGTTCATGAATTCGCAGCTAAACCATTAAGGTTACGCGAATTTGATACTCGTAAACCTAGTTTACGAAAAATGATGAATAGTGACTTATGAATAGTGATTTTCTCCGAGAATGAATAGTATTTCGTGAATAGTAAAATTTTGAAATACGTTCTCAGAATATCAAATCGACATAAAAAATGATGAATAGTAAATTCCCGAGATGAATAGTGAAATTTTCCAAAGTTTGCAAAATGACCTGAAATTACGAGTTATTACAAGGTATTTATAGGAAGGGGAGCTAGGGCAACACTCCTACTCCCTTCCTTTCCTTAATGGACATGGGCCTAAGCTTATGGGCCTTCTACATAAGCTTAAGTTAATAACAAACATAAAGGCCATAAATAAGCTAACTATTACATATGAATCACTAACACTTGATTTAGGTTTAGGAGTGATTCCAACAATCTCCCCCTAAGTGTTGGTGATGAAAACTATAAACGGTGAAGGTGCTAATGTAATAGTAGCTTTGACGTCTTCTGACATTCTTCTTTCTTGTGAGAAGAATTACCTTGATTTGAACAATCTTTCCAGTGTAGAGAAATTATTTTCTTCAAACAGTTCTGCTTTGACGTCATCTTTAACTTTGTTCTTTGATCATTGTTCTTTGTGATGGTAGTGATAGTATGTTGTTGTTGTCTGCATCAAGTCTGCCTCAGTTCTGCTTCACTGCTCCAGTGTCTCCACGTCATTCTTCAACATGCTCACACGCTCTTTGACGCTTGGATTTCAACTGATGAAGTTCTTTTAGTCTTTAAACTTTGTAGATTCTTTGATTTGACGTAGAATCATTCTGACTTTTGTGTTGCCTTTTGAGAGAACTTCCATTAGTGATGATGTTGGTATGAGCATGTGAAGAGTCTGCACGATCATTCCGCTCCAGAGCTTCCATAAGAAGAAAACATGAAAACGGTTAGTAATAAGCGGATTCCGGCACTTACAAGTTTGAACTTCGAGAGTGTTAATAGCATAGTGTGAAAACACAACTCTAATTCTCACAAAGGCCGTTCCTGAACTGGAGTCCCACAAGTGAGATAACACGATGTACCGAAGTACACCTACAGTTCAGATGAGTCGCTGAGGTACACCGAAGCATCACATCACGCATCAGACCCGCTTTGAGACACACTAAGCGTAATCCACGGGAGTTCTGAAGTGACCTGCTGTCGGGCTTTGATGTTGACCCCGGCAGGAGTTTCCATTCAATCACTGATGATCACAATTGTGAACCTCTCATAAATGTTCTCGACATATTGCTAAGATCTGTGAAGGACTCGATAACTTACCATTGATGTTCTTATTGTTGAACACCAAGTGATGAAATGTCAAGTGTACCTAAGAGATCTTTTGATGAATCTCGTGGCTCTAGACTCAATAGTGCGTTTTGGTTTTCTGGAGCGGAGACTAGGGAGAGGGTCTCCTTTTTCAATATCAGCAATCTCTAAGAGAAAGCCGATAGATTATGTAGGGTTCCCTGTGAGAATGAAACAAGCTTCTGTTGATAGAAACTTGAGTGGCTAAGAAGGTTTAGTGCATGCGTCACTGGGTCCATGACGACTTTTAATCTTCAATACCGGTGTCATCAAGTGACAACCAGTAGCATATGAATTGAACCCGGTGTCTGCCCCAAGTTGAATAATCTGGAGGGCTATTTCTTTTCACCCTTTTCTATGCATTTCTTTTTAATTCTTCAGCTCCTTCTTTCTCCGATTCTCATTTTATCCTTTTTATAATCATACCTAAGGACTTCTAATTCTAACTATTGGTAGTGTCCTTGGGTAGATCCCTCCGGCTCTGGCGGATCATAGGACGGTTATTCCTAACCTTAATCACCTTATAACTCCATTGCCATAAAACCATTTTTCATGAAAATCTCTCAAAGTGTTTGTGAATGAAAAACATGTTTGAACACTTCAAGAGTTTTAGATTTTTAGCAATACTCCCCCTCCACATGTGCTTAAGAGTTTTTACGGAAATCTGCACAGTGAGGAAAGAGTCCGCACTTTTTGAATTGATCGACTCAAGATAGACAATTCCTTGCGAGACACGATTACGTTGCATAGTTAAAGAGATACATAGTCAGCTTTTAGGTGACAACTAGCTCTAATAACTACCTTGAAGATGTGGACAACCTCGAAAGGTTTTCAAACCCGTCAAAGTTCATGTCTATCAAGAGCTTCTCGAATGGGTACAATTTACTTGGATAAGTCTTGGAAGACAAATCCTTTCAATGTATGACTGTTAGATCCCGTCAATTCATGGGTTGAAGTCTTTTCACACGAGAATTCAATAGCAAAACACAACATATTTCTTATCACATATTTTCTCCCCCTAAAAAATGGCATATAAATGTTGTTTTTAAAGAAATGTTGAGAATAAATATGACCATTTTGAGTTTTGTGGGAAGATTGCACAAAGAACATTTTGTGAATGAAGTTTTAAGTCAAATACTCCCCCTCAACAAGTGATATTAACGGTCGAGGTTTTGAAAATCATAAGGGGAAGTACTTGTTCTTTTGAGCAAAACCTTTGAAAAGTGAAAGGTTTGATAGGTTTTACTCAAAAGTAAGAAGCTTTCGCTCCTTTTATAAGGATTGTGGCACAGAAGCGTACCACAGGGTCCTTTCTTGACACTCCTACTCCCTTAAGTTCCTATAAAAGGATTGTGGCACTGAAGGATTTAAGGGTCCTTTCTTCTAAGGATTGTAAAAGGATTTAAGTTCCTATAAATACCTTAAGTTCCTTAAATACCTTAAGGGTCCTTTCTTCTAAGGATTGTGGCACTGAAGCGTAAAAGGATTGTTCCTATAAATACCTTAAGGGAGTAGGAGTAGGAGTGTTGCCCTAGCTTAGGCCCATGTCCATTAAGGAAAGGAAGGGAGTAACAGTGGTATCAATCGCCAAATAGTTGGGTGAACGTATTGTTTTTGAAGTAGGTTTTGGTCCTACGCGTAAAGCATACGGTGATACTTTGGTTCGCTTAAAAACACATTTTTTACACTTTTTGATCCAAGATTCTTGTACTTTCAACGTTTTAAGGTGTTAAAATAACTGTTTTTGGAAAAAAGTTTCAACCTTTACGTGTAGATCTTTGTTTTTGAGCTTGGTTTTATACGTGGTACGAGTTCTACGCATAACTGTTTTAGACGCTTTGGATCATCAAGTTTCACACTTTTGTGTTATTTTGGTGATATTGAAGCTATTTCATCACAGAAATCGGGTTTAGAAACATCTTTGGGCAAAAGTCATTTTTACGAGTAGTACTACGCGTAGCAAAACCCTAAAACTACGCGTAACTTGGTTCTTAGTTTGATCTTCGGGCCAGTTTCGTTTCATGGTTTACTCCGTGTTTTCTTGCTTGGATAAGCCTGAAAATACGTCAACTTGGGATATCTTTTGCACTGTGATAGTGTAAAAGATCACTTGGGCAAAAACCCTAAAATTACGCATAAGCATAAGCTTACGCGTAGACTTTTTACGCATAAGATTTATCTTACGCCTAAGCTTTATCTTACGCATAAGTTAATCCTACGCCTAAGTTTCTACGCCTAACTTACTGTTTACGCATAACTTTAGTGCTTTTCTCATTACTTACGCGTAAGCTAAACCTACGCGTAACTTTTAATGTTCCGCGTAACTTTGGTGTTTTTACGCATAAGTGTTACTTGACTTTATTGTGCTTTCTACGCCTAAGGATACTTCATCAACAAAGGTTCATTCGACTACAAAGATCCATTTTATAACACAAGTTTTTCAACATGTCACAACCACCATACTCTAACTATTTCCCTTACACTTATAATCAACAACAACAACAACAACTAAGTCCACAACATCAACAATGGAATCAACAACAAGCAATTTATCAACAACAATTTAATCAACAACATACTCCACAACTTGCAGCAATTCCACAACCTCAAATGGTTCAACCACCACCAAGTCTTCAAGTACAACCTTACACAAACTTCTATAATCAACGTCCATCCAGGAACACTATGAAGGAACCGTCATGGTTTGGCAAGATGTGTGAAGCCTTAAGTAGCCAACAATCAATTCATGAAGCTGGCTCACTTGATAGACCTCCAATGCTTACTCCCGGGAATTATGATCAATGGGTGATAAGGTTCTTTAGGTTTTGTGATCTAAAGAAGCCACATGGAAAGTTCTTAAAGAAGGTCATTATGGAAGGTCCGTTTCAGATGCCTACTCATATCACACCCGCAGACCCAAATGCCAATCCACCAAGAGATGTTGTCACCAACATTGCAACTGTCTCCCAACTCACTGGTGATGAACTTCTACACTATGAAGCCGATGAAATAGCAATGCAATACATCCTATTGGGATTACCAAATCCGATCCTTCGAAGTGTTGATGCTCAAAAGACAGCTAAAGCAATGTGGGAACATATCCATCTTCTAATGGAAGGCACACCACTCAATCAGGAAGACATGGAATCCAAAATTTACTTGGCTTATGAACACTTCATGATTGAACCAGGGGAGACATTAGAGTCATATCATCATCGCTTTTCAGACATCATTAATGATTTGGACAAACATAACATCATCATGCCCCGAATCGCTGTCAACACAAAGTTCCTAAGTAGTCTTGGTCCGGAATGGGAGAAGTATGTCATTTTTCTCCGTCAAGCTAAGAATCTTCATCATGCTACATACGGATTGTTGTATGACTACTTGAAGCCTCATAAAAAAGAAGTTGATAAGGAAAGGATTATCCGTTGCCAAACTGTCTCACCTTCACTTTCGGATAATTAACAACTTGCTTTGTGGGCTCAAACCAATTTTCCTCCTCAACCAGCAACTCAACCAACTGCCACAATCACACCATATGATCCATCACAGCAACAATCGCAACAAACTCAATTGGTTCCATACAACAACAACAATGATCAAGCATTTGTCATTGAAGCTAATGAGGACTCCGATCCGTTCGATGCATTGCAACAAGGATTCGTTATGATTGCTAAAGCATTTGGCCGTTATACAAACAAATCCAACAATCGCATTCGTTCCTCATCAAACACAAGGAATCAGGATGTTGTGAACAATGGATGAGTTGAAGTTCAGAATCGTGGTTATGGTCGTCAGATGGGCGGTGGTCAAGGGTTTAATGCTATGGGTAGGAATAACAACAGAGCTCAAGTGGTGGAACAAGGAAATGCTCAAAATGGGTTGAATGGTCTTCGATGCTACAACTGCAATGAGAAGGGACGCCTGGCTAATGCATGCCCTAAGCCGAGGACTAGGGGCAGTGCTTATCACAAGGAGGCTTTACTTTTGGCTCTTAAGGATGAAGTCGGTGGAACTCTCACGCACAAAGAACGAGCTTTATGGCATGCACTAGATGATGATATGGAGGACTTGCGTGCCAATGCAGCAGTATGTTGATGGCTAATATGCATGAGCTACATATGAGTGACACAAAGCCCAGTGTATGACATTGATGGCTTGTCTCAGGTACCCGAACAAACCATATTTATCTCTGATATAATATCTCCGCCAACATCTGAATCCGGCAAGGCTTAGATTGTTCAAAATGAGTCATCCACATCTCATTCCGACGATTTTCAACTAGACCCCGTAGTTAAATTTGACGATCAAGATGACCTTATGGTTACCTTTGATAATCAAATTGACTCCGTGGTTATACTTGAGGATCTAAATAATGATCATGTTGAGAATCACGATGAACACGCTGAATCGTTGTCTCATCCAGATTTTGCTCTTTTATTTAAAGACCATCAAACCCGAATGGAAGAATGTCAAGCATTAAATCAGGACTTAAAAAGTAAAAAATGCACTGTTAACCAAGGATCTTGAATGTTTAAAATTGCAACTTAATTTTTTCAAAACTCAAGAAAACCGTGAAAAAGGTTTTGAAGTCGCTTTTGTTAAATCTCATCAAAACGAACAATCTTTAGAACGACAGATGCGTGATCTAGCCGCTTCGAAGAATGCTTTATTGTCCGACATAGAACAACCGAAATATGAACATAAACAACAAATTAACGCCTTACTTTGAAACTCAAAAGCCAAGGTGAGCCAAGCACTTGTCAAAAACAGTTCTCGAAAGTACAAAAGCATTCCACCTAAAAACGAATAGATACATATCTCAAGAAATTGCCGACTTACAAAACAAAATTAAAGAGTTTCAAATGTTGTTTATAAACATGGTGAGTCAATCACAACTATTCAAAAGTTTACTTTTAAACCTAATCCAAATGGATATGGTCCGATTCTTGCTGATTACAAACCTAAGTTTTCAAACAGAGCATTCAAACCAAATCCGAAGTTTACAAAGGCAGAACATAGAACTGATGATTCAATTATGACTGTTGTTGAATATAATCGCATGTAGGAATTAGATGCAGATGACGAGAGTCGGTCAAAAATGGAAAATGTCGTTTATAACAAACCATTTAACTATTCTCAAGCCGTAACTTTTGTCACACAACAAGATACTTCTAAAAAACCTTTGGTTATCACACCAGTTTCTGAAGTTAGTCCCCAACACAATGGTGCACAAATTAATGGTCCTTTACCTTCACTTAGTGAAGTTAAAACAAAAGCCGAAAGTTGTCAAGTTACACATTACTTTGACACTTTCATTTCTGACCTCAAAATTTTGGAACATGAGATTGAATTTCATTCTGAAATAAAAGTTAATCATTTTCAATCGCCTCTAGCGCGAGAACATAGAGATATTCTTCAGAAAAGACTTACCCCATGTCAAAATTTGAAAACCATGCACAATATTGGGAAAGGGATTTTCATAAGGAACTTGGTCTCATGAAAGCAGTTTCAAGAAAACAGAAACATCGATTTCAAATACTAAACGTAAAAAGAAATTGTTAAGAAAAGATGTTGATCGTCTCTTGGAAGATGTTATCTGTGCTGATATCCATAATGTTGTGTTATTGCATTCTTTGCCGCATGCATCTGATCATATCTGTGCTGATTCTGTTGCTTATGTTAATGTTAATAATACTGATAATGTGCATCTGAGCGAGTCTTTAAATGTGGAAAATGAACGATTGTTAAACGAGCTTTCAAATGCAAAACGTCGTCTTCAATTGTGTCAAAAGGATTGTCAAAATCGTGAACTTGCTTTGCAAAACAAAATCAACGAGTTGCAATCTAAAACGTTTAATCCAAAATTTGAGCAACTGGATGATCAAAACGTGTCTTTGAAATGTCAAATCTCAAAATATGAACAAGAACTTGTAAGTTAAACAGGAATATGGTGTCATATTTGTTTTACTTAAAAAGACTCGTGATGAAGCATCAAACGAGCTTGATCATTTTCTTGCACACACTAAGGAAGTCATGAATTTTTCGGGAAATCTTCGTTATGAAAATCAAGAATTGGTGCACACTATCTTTAAGTTAAGAGAAATGTTAGGAAAGTATGAACAACTTCCGCCTACCACTTAGTAATCGTGACCCTAGAATCCCTACTGCCAAATCACAAGATACTAATGTGCTTCCCTCTACTGCAACAGGAATAATTGCCTCTTTTCCTAATGTCCGCACTTCAAAGCCTAGGAGCAATACAAGGAATAATAGGAAGTTGCGACCTAAGAAAAGATCAATAAGGAATGCTGAAGTAGAAGAACACCCTAGGATTCTGAATAAGACTCACGTTGCACCTACTTTAGATATTAAGGCGTCGACAAATGTATTAGAAAAGTGATGTAACTAATGCTAAACCTTTAAGTACTTTTGATATTCACCGATGCATCTTGTGCTATTTGTCGTAAAAGTATGAATTCTGATTGTCATGACAAATGTGTTGCTAAAACTATTATCTCGCTTAAGGAATCCTAAGAATCGGAATACCTCTAGGCCCACTAATCATTCTAAGTCTCTGCTTGGTAGACCGCCTTCTTTAGATTCTAAGAACCGCATTGATGTCCCCAGAGCTCCAGTTTAACCTCCTAGGAATGTAGTACCACCTAGTGCATTCACTAAGACTAAAGCAAATACTAGTTGGAGATGGCAAAATGGATATATAACACACTAGGATTTAAATGGATGTCTAAAGTTATTGATGTGTGTATGTCTACTATAATCGCCCTAACCCTCTAACATTTTGAGTTCCACATCTACTTCTATTCCATCTGTGTCGTCTGTATGTAATGCAGGTGCTACAGATCATTCTCTGGATTGTTGATAGCGGATGTTCCCGACTCATGACAGGCAATCTTAAATTGTTATCAAACTTTATTGCAAAGTTCATTGGCACTGTCAGATTCGGGAATGATCACTTCGCAGATATCATGGGCTACGGAGACTATATCAATGGCAACATCGAAATTAGCAGGGTTTATTATGTGGAAGGCCTCGGTCACAATTTGTTTTGATGAGGTCATTACGTGATGGAGATTTAGAGGTTGCTTTCAGGGAGAAATCTTGTTTCATTCGTGATCTACAAGGAAACGACCTTATGTCCGACTCGCGTAATTCAAGTCTTTACACTATCTCTATGCAAGACATGGTTGCTTCATCTCCCATCTGCTTACTTTCAAAGGCAACATCAACAAAATCCTGGCTATGGCACCGTCGTCTATCACATTTAAACTTTCAAACTATAACTAATCTTGCTCGACACAAACTAGTTAAAGGTCTCCCACGATTCCGGTATTCTAAAGATCACCTTTGCTCAGCTTGTGAACAAGGGAAAAACACTCGTGCTCATTTTCCTTCAAAAGTGGAACACAGCTCTCAGCATGTGCTTCATCTTCTTCACTTGGATTTGTGTGGCCCGATGCGCGTGCAAACGATCAATGGCAAACGCTACATCTTAGTAATTGTTGATGACTACTCACGCTGGACTTGGGTCTACTTTCTTCGAAGCAAAGACCAAGCTCCACAGATGATCATCACCTTTCTCACGAAAATACAGTTCACCGAAACACCGCCGACAAATCGAATAGACAAAGGAACTGAATTTGTTAACCAAACTCTTCGTGAATTTTATGAAAAGTGGGAATTCACATCGGACATCTATTGCACGTACACCATTGTTGAAAGACGAAACCGAACGTTAGTGGAAGCCGCAAGAACAATGTTAATCAATGCTAAACTCCCGGATTACTTGTGGGCGGTATCTCCGATGCTATACTCAAAACCGGTATATGATTACAAAACGCCACAACAAAACACCTTTCGAGCTTGTCCACAACAGAAAACCAAATCTCAAACACTTTCAGGTATTTGGATCTCTTTGCTATCCGAATAATGATCGTGATGACTTTGGAAAGCTCAAAGCCAAAGCTGACATTGGAGTCTTTATTGGATATTGTGATAATTCTAAAGGTTTCCGAATCTGGAATCGTCAAACAAAGGAGGTTATGGAAACGATTCATGCTCATTTTGATGAACTTACGGAGATGGCTTCTGAGTATAACAGCTTGGAACCCGATCACAACCGCTTAAACTTCCCTCAAACCCCATCATCACCGAACAAAGCCCCATCTTACTCGTCAACAACTGGAAGACTCTTTGCTCCACTGTTCGCTGACGGTATTGATGAACGTGCTCCGGTGTATCCACTTTGCTGCTCAACTCCGATACTACTCTTATACTTGATACACCTGCTACAACAACTACTGTTGAAGAAGCACCACCAGTTGACTCCAACATAACAGTTGAACAAACCGCTTCCAACAATGATGAAGATGTTCTTAATGAAGTACCCCCACCCGCAGATTTTGATCCAAATGCGTTCTTTAACCCGTTTGCTAATGAGACTGCTGCACCTGATGTCGCGGAATCATCTACAAGCCATTTGAATCCTCAAAATCTGCACAATGTATACCAACATCAACCCTCTACACATCGATGGACAAAAGACCATCCTCTGGAAAATATTATTGGCAACCCGAGTCAACCAGTTGTTACGAGACAACGTCTTTACACAGATGGTGAACATTGCATTTATGCACTCACCGTCGCCAATCGAGCCTAAAAACATTAAAGACGCAATGACAAAGACAACTGGATTGAATCCATGCAAGAAGAACTCAACCAATTCAAACGTCTTGAAGTATGGAACTGGTTGAAAGACCAACAGGGGTCTACGTCATTGGTCTCAAATGGATTTGGAAGAACAAATTGGATGCCGGCGGAAGGGAACGTAATCGAAACAAGTCACGTCCTCGGTGGCTAAGGGTTATCGACATGAGGAGGGTATTGACTTTGAAGAATCATTTGCTCCGGTTGCTCGTCTTGAGGTCGTTTCGGATATTGCTCGCGTTCGCTCATATGAATATGACGGTCTTTCGATGGATGTCAAAACAAGCTGCGTTTCTAAATGGAAACGAAAGAAACGGTTTATGTCGACCAACCGAAGGATTCGTTGATCCCGAGTTCCCGAACCATGTCTACAAACTGAACAAAGCTCTGGATGGTCTCAAACAAGCTCCTCGGGCATGATACGATAAGCTATCATCTTTCCTCATTGCCGATAATTTCACCAAAGGTTCGGTCGACCCTACTCTTTTCATACAATATCACAGGGCACATATCTTAATTGTTCAAATTTACGTGGATGACATCATTTTTGGGTCTACACATAAAAAGTACTCAATCGCTTTTGCAAAACTAATGAAGAAAATTTTTGAAATGTCCATGATGGGTGAACTTACGTTCTTTCTAGGACTGCAAGTTCATCAATCACCCCGTGGTATTTTCTTGAGTCAGTCCAAATATGCCCTTGAACTGTTAAACAAATTTGGAATGAAAACCTGTGACACTTTTGCCACACCAATGACTCATACCAAGAAGCTAGACGCTGATTTACATGGGAAATTAGTCGACCCGACAAAATACCGAAGTATTATTGGGTGTCTCATGTATCTAACATAGCAGGACCGATATTGTCTTTGCCGTATATCTTTGCTCCGCTATCGGTCGCGACCAACTTAATCAAACCCACCTCTCTGAAGCTAAAAGAATCCTCTGATACATCAAGGGAACCATTAACTTGGGGATCTGGTATCCGAAGGATTCGGGTTTTGAACTAATCGCTTTTGCATACCGATCACGCAGGATGTTTAGATTCACGAAAAAGTACTTCGTGAGCACTACAATTTCTTGGTGATAAAGTGGTGTCCTGGCAATCGAAGAAGCAGGACTGTACATCGCTGTCATCAACCGAAGCAGAATATGTAGCTATGTCGGCGTGTTGTGCTCAAGTTCATCATTCGAAATCAAAGCACATCGATCTTCGTTATCATTTCATCAAGGACCACGTGGAACAGGGTAAAGTTGAATTATACTTCTGTAAGCACAGAATACCAATTGGCAAATCTACTCACCAAAGCCTTGCCTCCTGCTAGGTTTAATGAGTTGGTCCACCGGATTGGTATCGCGGTGTTTGAATCAAGAGGAATTGGATGAACTCTTAAAACAGTCTTAAAAACCTGTCAAACACCAAAATCTCTTTTGTAAATAATTTTTCAAAAACAAAATACAAAAATATAAAATTATATAAAACAACAAAAATATTCTTCTATCTATATTTCTTCAAACATGGCAAGTACATTTCTTCCGTCAACACTCAAATCTTTCAAAATTCAGTATTTTTCCGATCAAGTGTTGAGGGGGAGAAAATAAATTCTTAACTGTTTCAAAATAAACATGTACTTGCATGTTACCTTATCCCGGTTGATTCTTTAATAATGGTGGTCACATTTCTGGTTCATTGACACTCCTCGGACTAAAATTTATAACCTTTCATTATTTTCTTAAGTCGAGGGGAAGTGTCGTCAAAGTTATTTCCATGTATTCTTCGTATGGTAACTAAAATGGAAGTTAAAGGCTTTAGATGTAAATGGTAAAGGCGGAGGGACTAAAAGTGTCAAAAGGTCAAAGTATTTTTTAACAAAAACACTTCACCTAACAACATTTATTCATCACATTTATTATTTCACCTACTCATCCTACGCTTAAAAATCGTTCAACAAATCCGTGTTTTGGATCATCAATTTGTAAGTTGTTTCATAATCTTAACGTGTTTACAAACAACGGTTTTGAATCTTTTACAAATCCAACGGCTAAAACATGAGATATGAGTGATTATGTGTTCTACGCATAAGCGTATGAACACACAATCATTGGTATGTGTTTGTGGTTAAAATAAGTGTGTCAAAACGTTTCAATAACATCAATGATACTATGTTTATCCTCAAAACTTACCCAGAAACACGAATTGATTGATTCTGGAAAACTAGGGTTCATGCGTTAATTTGGGTATTTTCAAATGAGAACGTTTTTGGTTAAAAAGATTGTTGTGTGATGTTTTTTACATGATGAATTGAACATATCCATGTTTAGAATCAACCCAGAAACACTAATTGATTGATAATTAGAAATTAGGGTTTATGTTCTTCATAATTGGGTATTTTTTGATTCGTTGAGAATTTGGTGTTAAAACTTAGATATATCAACTCACTTGACTTCTTAGAACTACCAGAATCATTTTTGTGCATTTCCTATGGCTAATTCTCTTACGCGTAATTCTTGAAACTAGGGTTTAAGTTCTACGCATAAGGTTTTTACGCATAAACTGTTTGATAAGTATTCATGCCATGATATGTTATAGAATGAATGTATGTGTTAATATTGATGCTATGATGATTTTATTTCAGGTTTGCAACACGTAAAAATCAGAATCAAGGTTGTTAGACATCTACGCATAAGGATCACCTTACGCGTAGCATGTTATGCGTAAGAGAAATCTTACGCGTAGCGTTTATGCGTAAGGTTCTACATAAGGGACTACGCGTATCCTGTGAAGGATATGCGTAAACAGAGACCTCTACGCATAAGGTTGACTCTTACGAGTAAGCCTTACGCGTAAGGTTTATATCGCTACGCAGTAAGCTCTATGCATAAGGTTCCCTTTTCCTACGCGTAATATTTCTACGCTGGGTGAAGTCGATCTACGCATAAGATTGCGTTTACGCCAGATACCTCTCCTGTTTACGCATAAGCTACCATTTCTACGCCTAAGCCTTGATTAAACCTTCATTATGAATTGTTACGCGTGCAAACTTGTAAATAAATAAATCATAACGTCACGAAACCAATAACGTCATTAATAAGCTTAAACGTTTAATATGTTGTGAAAAATGAGTGAGAACATAAACTTTAAAACTTAAAGTTAACTAACTCACGAAACTTATCACGACTTCATTAGACTATTGGACAAACAAGTGAAATTGGACTCGTAACAATCATTAACATATCACGTTCAATAATTAGACAATAAGACCATCTGTTGACTAACATAATGTCTTTCGATATGTTGGTTCTTTTGGCTAAATGTGTTTCAGATCTTGACATGGACGCTCAAATGAATGTGGATGCACCAAATGTTCTCACGGTCGCTGATATCTTCCTAAATGGTTATCCTATGAAGATTGGAAAGAACAACCTTCGTGTTGACTTTGAAACTCTCACCTGCTCAGAGTCTTCTTGTTTGATTGCTGTGGATATTCTGAAGAACCATCCTTATCAGAACATGCTCTCTCATTCTGCTACTGTTCCGGAGATCTACATTCATTAGTTCTGGAACACAATGCAAAAGATCAAAGAACAGAATGTTGTGATAGTGACTCTCAACCACAAACAAGTCACCATCACACCTGCAGACTTAAGGACTGTTCTCCTCATTCCCGACATCGTGCCTACCGATTACATTGCTGCACCAACTGAAGAGACTATTCTCCAATTCATGATCGACATAGGTTATTACGAAGCTTCAGGAATTGTCACTAAGCATTCACACGTGGACCTTAAGAACATTCCTCAACCATGGAGAACTCTCTACATCATCATCACCAAATCTGTTTCCGGTCGTGACAGTGGCTATGAGCATCCGAAGCTCATGGAACTGCAGATTTTTTGGGCATTGATCAACATGAAGCACATCGAAATTGAAGCTCTGATTTGGGACGACATGATGACATTCCTCAAAAAGCTTGGCTCAAAGATTCCTTATATCAGATATACTAAACTATTGATCCAAAGAGCTCTTGGACTTAATCCTGATATCCCCAAGAGACTCAATGACCCCAACAATCACGACATGTTGACTGAACCTATCCTAACTGTCAGATTCAAGGAATCAACAACAACGAAACAGGGTGCTGTGTTGCCGGATCATCTTCTGTCTGACGAAATCAAAAAGCTCTACACATTCAAAAGATATTTGGTTGTTGTTGAAGAGAACAAAGTTGGTTTTCTCGATGAAAAATCTTCTGGTACACCTATAAGGAAAACCAGAAGAGGGAGTGCAGGAAGTGCTGCAAGCACTGAGAGTCTGAGGAAGTTCCCCAAGAGGAATCCTCCATGTAAAAGGATTGTCCCTTCTAAGGAAGCTGTTGGAAGTTCCCATAAATACCTTAAGGATTGTGGCACTGAAGTGTTTGTGAATGAAAAAACATGTTTGAACACTTCAAGAGTTTTAGATTTTCAGAAATACTCCCCCTCCACATGTGCTTAAGAATTTTTACTGAAATTTGCATAGTGAGGAAAGAGTTCGCACTTTTTGAATTGATCGACTCAAGATAGAAAATTCCTTGCGAGACACGATTACGTTGCATAGTTAAAGAGATACATTGTCAGCTTTTAGGTGACAACTAGCTCTAATAACTACCTTGAACATGTGGACAACCTCGAAAGGTTGTCAAACCCGTCAAAGTTCATGTCTATCAAGAGCTTCTCGAATGGGTACAATTTACTTGGATAAGTCTTGGGAGACAAATCCTTTCAATGTATGACTGTTAGATCCCGTCAATTCATGGGTTGAAGTCTTTTCACACGAGAATTCAATAGCAAAACACAACATATTTCTTATCACATATTTTCTCCCCCTCAAAAATGGCATATTGATCCAAGTCAAGCTAAATCACTCAAGCCTGCCACTTGTGAATGGCAGACCGTAATCAGCTTAAAACTGCCTAAGCACGAATGCAATGAAGATCAGGAGAGTATAGTGTTTCCCCAGGTCGTTAAGTCCCAACGAGCTGTGCGAGAATAGTCAAACGTAAAGTGATCGAGAGATTTGAACGGGAAAGAGATTTGTGATTTATTATAACTAAGGAAAAAGGACATAAACTACAAGGGCTAAAATGTAAATTAAAGAAAGTTAAAAAGATAAAAACTATTAAATAAACGCTATCACTATATTTAAAGTGATGAACGTTTAAAACTTAAAACTAAAAACTTACGTTTAAATAAAAATTACGTAAACGCACAAAATAAAAAGTGAAACTTATACAATATAAATCCTAAAAATATGAAAAATACATTTTTACAATCCTAATGATAAAAGAAAATTTATAGAAAAAGAAAATTATTTTTATAACTATTTAATTAATTATTATTAATTAAAAACTATTTTAACTATTAAATAATTACCTAAAATACAAGAAATTAGGAAATAAAGTTAGAAAAATAAAATTAAGACTTAGAAAAGTCTAAAATATCAAAATAGACTTTTCAAAACTATTTTTGTATTTTATGATTATTTTTCTATTTTCTAGGAATTAAATACTATTTAAAACTATTTAAATTATCTAAAAATACAAATTTAACTAAGAAAAATATGGAAAAATACTTTTTGTCTTTTATATTTATCTAAACTTGAGAAAATTGAAAAATTATTTTTTTGAAGCTTTTCTTAATTTTTTGTATTAAATGCTATTTAAAAATGCTTAAAAACTACTTTAAATTAAGAAAAATAGCAAACAAGCTTGGAAAAATCTGAAAATTTCAGGAAAAGTCTAAAACATTATTTGGAAGCTAGGAAAATTGGAAAAACAAGTGCTTGTTTGGGAGAAATAGAAACTGCTATCTCAAGTGCTTAGAAATAAGCACTTGAAATAAGCAAATTGGACACTACAAGCACCAAACTGAAACAGAAGATCTAATATGCTAAATGAACCAAAATGCAATGAGAAACAACAAGCTAAACCTCTCTATAGCAATCTACAACATGATTTGAAGAGATAAGATTTAAGCTAAAAGCGGTTTAGGTAGGCAACTTTGGGCTCAACCACAAGCTACTAGATAAGCTGATATGGAAAAACAGAAATTGGAACTTAAAGTATACCTGGGTGAGAGCATTCAAACCAAAAATTAGACCTAGAGGTGCTCTGATGGGCCTTGTGCAAGACTTGCAAGAACTGCAAAACCCCTGTGCAGGTGGTGCTTGATGCCCTGCATGCACGGCAACCGACCTCATTTTAAAATGACTTATTTGGGTCTTAAATAAATTCAACAAAATTATACAAAAATGGCAAAAAGAAACTAGGGCAATAGAACTTTTAAAAGCCACAAATATCACTGAAATTGACTCAGAAATGAGTCCATGAAAATTCCTTCTTGTTGAGCTCAAACCGGTTTTGTGCATATTTGACTATTTTGACAAAATTGAAAGGTTGACTATTATGAAGTTTGATCATGATGAATGAGCTGAGATTGATGTATTAGGCTGGAGTAAGACTCAAATAAGCTAGTATATCAAATTCTAAACCTAGAAGCTAAAATTCACTCAATCGATTTGGACATATATGAATGCTAGATCAGATTGAATCCAAGCTTTGACTTAAGTGGTGTGCAGATGCAAAACAAGGATCAAACTAGCTTCAACTGGTATAATATCGACTAAAACAACTACTTTCAAGAATTGAAATAACCTCAAGCTCAAGTGACAACCTAGATCCAAACACTATGTTTTAAACTGTTAGGTAAATTTCAACCTACAAGAAAATACTGAATCAAAGCAAACCAATACCTATACTTACTAATATTAACCAAATTACAACTAAAAGCAGTGATTAAATCAAACTATCATGACAAATTCTATAAGAAAGCTACTAATGCAGATTATGAAGTAAGACATATTAATGAGCATATTAATGAACAAATGATAGCAGTAGAATCACAACTAAACAAACTAACTACTATAACATAATCACTTGAACATGTAATTGACACAAACAACAAATTAAACCATTACACTATTGAATCAAATGAACAACAAATTCATGAACTTACATATATCCTGTCATTATAACTTGAAACTGAGATCAATGAACCAGGACCCAATCTTACTAACAACCCATCTTACATTCAAAATCAATACTAAATTCCCCCAAATACCAAGATTACACCAGCAATCCTACCACATTGGAACTCCCTTTGCCATAGGTTTGACTTTCGTTGACTGAAATCCAAACTTGCATGAAATTTAAATGCAGGCTTACAAAAAGCAATTATAAGCTTATATAAGCTTATAAGAGCTTATAAATGAGCTGGTGGAGATTTGAACATAAACAATTGAAACTTAAAATTGCAACAGTGATCTTGAAATTTTGAAATATAATTGAAACCTTGAATCAAGCTTGAAAAACAGAATATATTGATAAAATACCTTAATTTGAGTACAAAGGAACAGGGAATTGAAACTTTTACACTAAACTAAAACATTAAAGTTTTAAACCACATACAAATGAAAAACTAAAACTAACTACTACATTTTGCTTCTTCTCTCCTCCTTTTTATAGCTTCACAAGCTTCCACGTGTCCTTATGAGTGTTTCCCACCACCCTTTTGAGCCAATGGGTGAGCAGAGGCTATATTGGCCGTTTATGCTTTTATGGAAATGGGATATTTGACTTTAGGGGTCTTAGATGCAACTAGGGGGTGGGGTGGTGTAGGTATGATGAGTATGAGATTTGGAAGAGATAAGGGTAAGGTTTTGAGGTGATGGGTGAGAGTTGCAGACTAGCGAGAGCAAGTGGAAGGGGAAAACCATGGTGGGAGGGAAACCTCTGTTGTTTGATCGGGTGGTTTGACCAGGGGGGGTCAAAAATAGAGAAAGGGTCACAAGGCAGGGGGTCACAACTCAATTTGACAAGGCATAGGTTTAGTGATAAGGACTTATTTGTAATTCTGAATCTTGAGGGACCATAACTGCCAATATTCCAAAGTTGTCACAAGGACCAAAACTGACAAACTTCAATAGTACAAGGACCAGTTTTGACAATTTCAAATTTCCAGGGACCAAACTTGACAATTTCAAAAGTTAAGGGACCTTTTCTGCCATTTAACAAAAGATTTATTCAAGGACCATTTTTGACAAGTTAGAATAGTTCAGGGACCTTGAATAACATTTTTCTTTATTTAGATTTACCAGGGACTGCTTTTTTGACAACTTTTGAAACTTGGGGACTAAAACGCCAATTATGCAAACTTTATAACTTTTCACCAGATTTTGATAATTTTGCATTTAAAACACATAAAACACTTATTTGTGATATTTTTATCATTTTGATGCATTTCTGAGTGTTTTCAGATGTTTTTGCAGTTTAAATGGTACAAAAATGATGAGTATTTAGACACTCATCAATCTCGCACACTAAGATATTGCTAGTCCCTAGCAATGTTTTGAGAAAAATTAATGGATTTCATCTCTTTACCAAAAGCCATTACTTCGGGAGTAGCCAAATGTTTTAGTTCAAGTAAGAACCATGGTACACTGATAACCATCTGATTTATTGGCAAATCATAAACCATATAACGGATTTGATGTGTCTTTACCGTAGTTTGCTTCTGGACTAGCCAACTCTTAGATAAATTATCAATATTATCTTTGGTGAGTGATTACCAATTATGGATTTTCCACCGCCTTTACCACAAGCCATAAACTTGCGGGCTAGCCAACTCTTCACTTTTAAGGATATGGTGAAATAATACCATACAATTTTGGGCAAATTCAACGGATTTGAGATATCTTTACCAAGAGCCGTTTGCTCCTGGATTAGCCAATCCTTATGTGGGTTAGACATGGTGGACTGATTACCATTTGTTGTGTTTAGTACATAGTACTTCCACTAAAAAAAATTTTAAAATTTGGCCATTTTGGGGAAAAAGGGACTAAAAGGGTACATTTATGATCAAAATTCGCCAGAATTTCCCCCCCACACTTAGAAATGAATATTGTCCTCAATATTCAAAGTACCGCAGTCGTTATGCCAAACTTAGAACGTAAAAAGATAATAAACCTAGCTAAGTGTAGAAACACAACAATTATTCTCTTTTTAATATATACAATTTTCATTCATTTTTTAGATCTATATACAACATGTGGGGCATCTCCCCACACTAGGGTGGTACACACGGGTGAAAACCCATGTTAAGCTACTATTTTTGATTACCGAGTCGCTAGCTTGACTCGACCCCGAATTAATTTGTTCATGGGGAAGTAAGTGGGAGAGACAATCTCCATCGGACTTTCATTCAAGATGTTTGGATAAACATTGAAGTACGTGAAAGTTCCACACCGATGAGATATAGACAGACATGCACCCGGCTCACAAATGGTACATGGGAATGCCCGGTCAAAGATAATGTATTCATTCCCGAAGGAGTGAAGAACAGGAGAAGCCACGGGATATATGAAGAAAAGAAAGAAAATCATGATACAAATCATGACTAACTCTTCATCCTCAATAGGAGAATTCATAGTTTCATGAATCTCCTCAGTTAAGTTTACTTGATCAAGACATATTATGGGTGTGTCTAGATCAAAGTAGAAATTATCATACTCCGGCGGAGATATGATATGAGTAAGTTCACAGGAGAACTCCTCGAAGGAAAATGAATCATATTCAGAATTGGTATCAGTGGGTTCACTGGTGAACTCATCCAATGTAAATGATTCATAATCGGGGAGAGAATTATGAGAATGAAAAGTGGTACTGCCACTAATCTTCTCTCCCATATTATCAAAACAGAAGGCTTCCATTTCCTGAATAGAATCATCGGAAAGAATGTCACTATCCTTAATGGGGATAGGAGATGAAATAGGTTTTTCATTGAAAGCCTCGATTTTAGAAATGAGAGACCTGACATTCAATAATGTTGCACGGAAGTGCTTCATCTTTGATTTCAGTTGTCGTAACTTCATCATTCTCTTCTTCTAAGCTAACAAGCTCAGGAGGTAATTCTTCCATATAACTGATGTCTCCACAAGATAACGAATTGTCATCAATAGAATCGGAGCACATCTCAACATGATTACTTTGGAAGATAAGAGGAGGAGGGATATCACACACATGATCAAGAATTCCCTGTGACTCTTTTGGGATTGGGACAAGGTTCTCAACACTAGACTTTATGAATTGCCTGATTCTTTTCAGGAACAGTGTCAAGAAGCTCATCCCCCATGTTCAGAGAGTGAGTGGGAGCTTCTGGTGTGATAGCAGTTGTTTGAGAATGAATCTCAACTGCTGGGATATCATCTGATGAACTTGATGAATCTTCAAGTGTATCTTCATCATCACTGTCATCAGGAATAAAACGAAATTGAGAGCTAGATCTGGCCGCTTTTTTCTTTTTCTTTGCAATTGATTCCCTAACATTTTTCAAAGGCAATTTGGGATTTTAATTTAGCAACCGCTCTTCTCACTAGCAATTCTTCCATATATTTCTCATGTGAATTTTGAATGACGGGACATTGTGGGAGTGGAGATTTGTCAAAACCGGAAGGTTGACATTGATAATCATCATGAGGACCCCACAATATACACAAGAAAAACTGGGAACATTATGAAATGTAGTCTTATTGAACTCCTCACCTCTTTTCAGTAACTCCAAAAGCTCTAGATGAGTGTCTTGTTGGGTTTGTTGAGGAGTTTGAGTCATTTGGCACTGTGGAGGTTGGTCGTGATATGGATAGTCGTAATTGTTACAAGGAAATGGATTCCCTGTTTGACAATCGAGTGAAATGGGGACCTCAACAGTTCTCACAACAAAATGATTGTTGTGGCTGGTCATGTGAATAATATGGAGTTTGGTCATTTCCAAAGTCCGAGTGTTACCGAAAACTGTTCGTAGATAAACGTGTTTCCGGATTGACACTCAAATCCTTGGTGAGGACCTCCACAAAATTCACAACAGTTATGTTGATTATATGAAGATGAGTCGGGCTGTGGTGGGTAATTGGAAAAGTTTGAGGGTTTAAATGAGTTCGATGAGGATCATAATCAAATGAATTCCTCGAACCACAAAACAAACAACCCCTTCGAATATCATTACCACACCGCATACACGCATACACCAACGCGCAACGGTGAACCAGAAGAGGCTCACCACAACCGGCACAAGGAATAAACGATTGCATTTGAGAGTTATGAGAAGGAATCTGATTATTCAAAGAATCAACAAAACCAACATGGTGATCTGAATGACTATCAAGTCTCGAAGAACATTTTGAAAAATCCGGAGGTGGGACAAGTGGTGTGCTCTGAGAGCTAGCAATTTCCACCACTTCCGTTATGGTCTCCGGTTCTGGTTCTTGAGAAACGTGAAGATTAGGCAAGTCATTCTTGCTAGTCACCGGTCTACATTCTGCATGTTTGCTTTTAACCGTAAACCGTGAAAGTTTAGAATCAATTCTAGACGGCTTAGGAGCAATTGAAGGATTAGATCTTTGGATAACCGTAGGTTGGACGTATTTAGCACTTCCTTTATTAGAGGGAAGCACCTGGTCCTTTGTCACCCCGGTTTCTCTTTCTATTTCCTATGCACGAGAATTAATGGATCATCACGAACAACACGAATTCTTGACATTTGCGATAAAGTCTGAAGCTTTTCAGCTTCGTCCCAGAATTCGTCGCAGTCGAGAGATTCCATGAGAATAGAAGTTTAGAATCAAATGGATAGAGGGTAAAGGGATAAAGAATCAAAAAGGGTAAGAGGGTAAAGATGAATATTTTTGGGTTTTTGGATAAACATTTTGAAAAAACACAAAGAATGAAAATCTCTTTGGGTTTTTGATTTTATAAGAAAATATAAATACATACAGATGGTATGAACAAGGAGTGAATATCCAAATCACTAATCTGCTAAGCGTAAGACTATTAGCACTGCTCCCCGGCAGCGGCGCCAAAATTTGATCCGCAAAACAGTCAAGCTAAATCACTCAAGCCTGCCACTTGTGAATGGCAGACCGTAATCAGCTTAAAACTGCCTAAGCACGAATGCAATGAAGATCAGGAGAGTATAGTGTTTCCCCAGGTCGTTAAGTCCCAACGAGCTGTGCGAGAATAGTCAAACGTGTAGTGATCGAGAGATTTGAACGGGAAAGAGATTTGTGATTTATTATAACTAAGGAAAAAGGACATAAACTACAAGGGCTAAAATGTAAATTAAAGAAAGTTAAAAAGATAAAAACTATTAAATAAACGCTATCACTATATTTAAAGTGATGAACGTTTAAAACTTAAAACTAAAAACTTACGTTTAAATAAAAATTACGTAAACGCACAAAATAAAAAGTGAAACTTATACAATATAAATCCTAAAAATATGAAAAATACATTTTTACAATCCTAATGATAAAAGAAAATTTATAGAAAAATAAAATTATTTTTATAACTATTTAATTAATTATTATTAATTAAAAACTATTTTTAACTATTAAATAATTACCTAAAATACAAGAAATTAGGAAATAAAGCTAGAAAAATAAAATTAAGACTTAGAAAAGTCTAAAATATCAAAATAGACTTTTCAAAACTATTTTTGTATTTTTATGATTATTTTTCTATTTTCTAGGAATTAAATACTATTTAAAACTATTTAAATTATCTAAAAATACAAATTTAACTAAGAAAAATATGGAAAAATACTTTTTTGTCTTTTTATATTTATCTTAACTTAATAAAATTGAAAAATTATTTTTTTGAAGCTTTTCTTAATTTTTTGTATTAAATGCTATTTAAAAATGCTTAAAAACTACTTTAAATTAAGAAAAATAGCAAACAAGCTTGGAAAAATCTGAAAATTTCAGGAAAAGTCTAAAACATTATTAGGAAGCTAGGAAAATTGGAAAAACAAGTGCTTGTTTGGGAGAAATAGAAACTGCTATCTCAAGTGCTTAGAAATAAGCACTTGAAATAAGCAAATTGGACACTACAAGCACCAATGCTGAAACAGAAGATCTAATATGCTAAATGAACCAAAATGCAATGAGAAACAACAAGCTAAACCCTCTGTATAGCAATCTAAAACAGATTTGAAGAGATAAGATTTAAGCTAAAAAGCAGTTTAGGTAGGCAACTTTGGGCTCAACCACAAGCTACTAGATAAGCTGAGATGGAAAAACAGAAATTGGAACTTAAAGTATACCTGGGTGAGAGCATGAAAACCAAAAATTAGACCTAGAGGTGCTCTGATGGGCCTTGTGCAAGACTTGCAAGAACTGAAAACCCACAATGTGGGCTTGATGCTTACTGCATTGTAGGCAACCGACCTCATTTTAAATAGCTTATTTGGGTCTTAAATAAATTCAACAAAATTATACAAAAATGGCAAAAAGAAACTAGGGCAATAGAACTTTTTAAAGCCACAAATATCACTGAAATTGACTCAGAAATGAGTCCATGAAAATTCCTTCTTGTTGAGCTCAAAACTGGTTTTGTGCATATTTGACTATTTTGACAAAATTGAAAGGTTGACTATTATGAAGTTTGATCATGATGAATGAGCTGAGATTGATGTATTAGGCTGGAGTAAGACTCAAATAAGCTAGTATATCAAATTCTAAACCTAGAAGCTAAAATTCACTCACTGATTTGGACATATATGAATGCTAGATCAGATTGAATCCAAGCTTTGACTTAAGTGGTGTGCAGATGCAAAACAAGGATCAAACTAGCTTCAACTGGTAAATATCGACTAAAACAACTACTTTCAAAGAATTGAAATAACCTCAAGCTCAAGTGACAACCTAGATCCAAACACTATGTTTTAAACTGTTAGGTAAATTTCAACCTACAGTGTACCTGAATCAAAGCAAACCAATACCTATACTTACTAATATTAACCAAATTACAACTAAAAGCAGTGATTAAATCAAACTATCATGACAAATTCTATAAGAAAGCTACTAATGCAGATTATGAGCAGCGGAAACAGCGGATACACCTGGAGCACGTTCATCAATATCGTCACTAAACAGCGGAGCAAAGAGTCTTTCCAGTTGTTGACGAGTAAGATGGGGGCTTTGTTCAGCTGATGATGGGGTTTGAGGGAAGTTTAAGCGGTTGTGACCGGGTTCCAAGCTGTTATACTCAGAAGCCATCTCCGTAAGTTCATCAAAATGAGCATGAATCGTTTCCATAACCTCCTTTGTTCGACGATTCCAGATTCGGAAACCTTTAGAATTATCACAATATCCAATAAAGACTCCAATGTCAACTTTGGCTTTGAGCTTTCCAAAGTCATCACGATCATTATTCGAATAGCAAAGAGATCCAAATACATGAAAGTGTTTGAGATTCAGGTTTTCGTTGTGGACAAGCTCTAAAGGTGTTTTGTTGTGGCATTTTGTAATCATAGAACGGTTTTGAGTATAGCATGCAAGAGATACAATTTTCGCCCACAAGTAACTGGGAATTTAGCATTAATTAACATTGTTCTTGCGGCTTCCACTAACGTTCGGTTTCGTCTTTCAACAACTCCGTTTTGTTCTGGTGTACGTGCAATAGATGTCGATCTTTGAATTCCCACTTTCTCATAAAATTCACGAAGAGTGTGGTTAATAAATTCAGTTCCTTTGTCGTTCGATTTGTCTGACGGTTGTTTGAGTTTGAACCAGTATTTTCGTGAGAAAGGTGATGATCATCTCTGTGGAGCTTGGTCTTTGCTTCAAGAAAGTAGACCCAAGTCCCAGTGTAGTAGTCATCAACAATTACTAAGATGTAGCGTTTGCCATTGATCGTTTGTACGCGCATCGAGCCACACAAATCCAAGTGAAGAAGATGAAGCACATGCTGAGAGCTGTGTTCCACTTTTGAAGGAACATGAGCACGAGTGTTTTTCCCTTGTTCACAAGCTGAGCAAAGGTGATCTTTAGAATACCGGAATCGTGGGAGACCTTCAACTAGTTTGTGTCGAGCAAGATTAGTTATAGTTTGAAAGTTTAAATGTGATAGACGACGGTGCCATAGCCAGGATTTTGTTGATGTTGCCTTTGAAAGTAAGCGGATGGGAGATGAAGCAACCATGTCTTGCATAGAGATAGTGTAAAGACTTGAATTACGCGAGCCAGACATAAGGTCGTTTCCTTGTAGATCACGAATGAAACAAGATTTCTCCCCTGAAAGCAACCTCCAAATCTCCATCACAGAATGACCTCGAAAACAGATTGTGATTGAGGCCTTCCACATAATAAACCCTGCTAATTTCGATGTTGCCATTGATATAGTCTCCGTAGCCCATGATAGTCTGAAGTGATCATTCCGAATCGAGTGCCAATGAACTTTGCAATAAAGTTTGATAACAATTTAAGATTGCCTGTCATGAGTCGGGAACATCCGCTATCAACAATCCAGAGAATGATCTGTAGCACCCTGCATTACACACTGAACGACCACGGATGGAATAGAAGTAGATGTGGAACCCGAAATGTTAGAGGGTTCCTAGGCGGTTATAGTAGACATACATACATCAATAACTTTAGGCATCCATTTAAATCCTAGTGTGTTATATATCCATTTCTGCCATCTCCAACTAGTATTTGCTTTAGTCTTAGTGAATGCACTAGGTGGTACTACATTCCTAGGAGGTTAAACTGGAGCTACAGGGACATCAATGCGGTTCGTAGAATCTAAAGAGGGCGGTCTACCAAGCACAGACTTAGAATGATTAGTGGGCCTAGAGGTATTCGGATTCTTAGGATTCCGTAAACGAGAGATAATAGTTTTAGCAACACATTTGTCATGACAATCAGAATTCATACTTTTACGACAAATAACACAAGATGCATCAGACTGAATATCAAAAGTACTTAAAGGTTTAGCATTCGTTACATCACTTTTTCTATTACATTTGTCAGACGCAATATCTAAAGTAGGTGCAACGTGAGTCTTATTCAGAATCCTAGGGTGTTCTTCTACTTCAACATTCCTTATTGATCTTTTCTTAGGTCGCAACTTCCTATTCTTCCTTGTATTGCTCCTAGGCTTTGAAGTGCGGACATTAGGAAAAGAGGCAATTATTCCTATTGCAGTAGAGGGAAGCACATTAGTATCTTGTGATTTGGCAGTAGGGATTCTAGGGTCACGATTACTAAGTGTTACTGGTGCTATTCTCTTAATCACGGTAGGCGGAAGTTGTTCATACTTTCCTAACATTTCTCTTAACTTAAAGATAGTATGCACCAATTCTTGATTTTCGAGCGAAGAAGATTTCTGAAAAATTCATGACTTCCTTAGTGTGTGCAAGAAAATGATCAAGCTCGTTTGATGCTTCATCATGAGTCTTTTTAAGTAAATCAAATATGACACCATATTCCTGTTTAACTTTTACAAGTTCTTGTTCATATTTTGAGATTTGACATTTCAAAGACACGTTTTGATCATCTAGTTGCTCAAATTTTGGATTAAACGTTTTAGATTGCAACTGGTTGATTTTGTTTTGCAAAGCAAGTTCACGATTTTGACAATCCTTTTGACACCATTGAAGACGACGTTTTGCATTTGAAGACTCGATCAGATGCACATTATCAGTATTATCAACAACATTAACATAAGCAACAGAGTCAGCACAGATATGATCAGATGTATGCAGCAAAGAATGCAATAACACAACATTATGGATATCAGCACAGATGACATCTTCCAAGAGTCGATCAACATCTTTTCTTAACAATTTCTTTTTACGTTTAGTATTTGAAATCGATGTTTCTGTTTTCTCGAAAACTGTTTTCATGAGACCAAGTTCCTTATGAAAATCCCTTTCCCAATATTGTGCACAGGTTTTCAAATTTTTGACATGGGGTAAAAGTCTTTTTCAGAAGAATATCTCTATGTTCTCGCGCTAGAGGCGATTAAAAATGATTAACTTTTATTTCAGAATGAAATTCAATCTCATGTTCCAAAATTTTGAGGTCAGAAATGAAAGTGTCAAAGTAATGTATAACTTGACAACTTTCGGCTTTTGTTTTAACTTCACTAAGTGAAGGTAAAAGACCATTAATTTGTGCACTATTGTGTTGGGGACTAACTTCAGAAACTGATGTGATAACCAAAGGTTTGTTAGAAGTATCTTGTTGTGTGACAAAAGTTACGGCTTGAGAATAGTTAAATGGTTTGTTATAAACGACATTTTTCATTTTTGACCGACTCTCGTCATCTGCATCTAATTCCTCCATGCGATTATATTCAACAACAGTCATAATTGAATCATCAATTCTATGTTCGCATCTGTAAACTTCAGATTTGGTTTGAATGCTCTGTTTGAAAACTTAGGTTTGTAATCAGCAAGAATCGAACCATATCCATTTGGATTAGGTTTAAAAGTAAACTTTTGAATAGTTGTGATTGACTCACCATGTTTATAAACAACATTTCGAAACTCTTTGATTTTGTTTTGTAAGTCGACAATTTCTTCGAGATATGTATCTATTCGTTTCGTGGAATGCTTTTGTACTCGAGAACTGCTTTTTGACAAGTTAACATTTCGGCCTTGGCTTTTTGAGTTTCCAAAGTAAGAGCGTTAATTTGTTGTTTATGTTCATATTTCAGTTGTTCTATGTCAGACAATAAAGCATCCTTCGAAGCGGCTAGATCATGCATCTGTCGTTCTAAAGATTGTTCGTTTTGATGAGATTTTACAAAAGCGACTTCAAAACCTTTTTCACGGTTTTCTTGAGTTTTGAAAAAATTGAGTTGCAATTTTAAACATTCAAGATCCTTGGTTAACAGTGCATTTTTACTTTTTAAGTCCTGATTTAATGCATGACATTCTTCCATTCGGGTTTGATGGTCTTTAAATAAAAGAGCAAAATCTGGATGAGGCAACGGTTCAGCGTGTTCAACGTGATTCACAACATGATCATTATTTAGATCCTCAAGTATAACCATGGAGTCAATTTGATTATCAAAGGTAACCATAAGGTCATCTTGATCGTCAAATGTAAATACGGGGTCTAGTTGAAAATCGTCGGAATGAGATGTGGATGACTCATTTTGAACAATCTGAGCCTTGCCGGATTCAGATGTTGGCGGAGATGTTATATCAAAGATAAATATGGTTTGTTCGGGTACCTGAGACAAGCCATCAGTGTCATACACTGGGCCTGTGTCACTCATATGTAGCTCATGCATATTAGCCATCAACATAACTGCTGCATTGGCCTCCATCTGAGTCTGCATCTGCCATAAAGCTCTATTCTTTGTCTGTGAGAGTTCCACCAGCTTCATCCTTAAGAGCCAAAAGTAAAGCCTTCTTGTGATAAGCACTGCCCCTAGTCCTCGGCTTAGGGCATGCATTAGCCAGGCGTCCCTTTTCATTGCAGTTGTAGCATCGAAGACCATTCAACCCATTCTGAGCATTTCCTTGTTCCACCACTTGAGCTCTGTTGTTATTCCTACCCATAGCATTAAACCCTTGACCACCGCCCATCTGACGACCATAACCACGATTCTGAACTTCAACTCATCCATTGTTCACAACATCCTGATTCCTTGTGTTTGATGAGGAACGAATGCGATTGTTGGATTTGTTTGTATAACGGCCAAATGCTTTAGCAATCATAACGAATCCTTGTTGCAATGCATCGAACGGATCAGAGTCCTCATTAGCTTCAATGACAAATGCTTGATCATTGTTGTTGTTGTATGGAACCAATTGAGTTTGTTGCGATTGTTGCTATGATGGATCATATGGTGTGATTGTGGCAGTTGGTTGAGTTGCTGGTTGAGGAGGAAAATTGGTTTGAGCACACAAAGCAAGTTGTTAATTATCCGGAAGTGAAGGTGAGACAGTTTGGCCACAGATAATCCTTTCCTTATCAACTTCTTTTTGATGAGGCTTCAAGTAGTCATACAACAATCCGTATGTAGCATGATGAAGATTCTTAGCTTGACGGAGAAAAATGACATACTTCTCCCATTCTGGACCAAGACTACTTAGGAACTTTGTGTTGACAAATGATTCGGGCATGATGATGTTATGTTTGTCCAAATCATTAATGATGTCTCAAAGCGATGACGATATGACTCTAATGTCTCTCCTGGTTCAATCATGAAGTGTTCATAAGCCAAGTAAATTTTGGATTCCATGTCTTCCTGATTGAGTGCTGTGCCTTCCATTAGAAGATGGATATGTTCCCACATTGCTTTAGCTGTATTTTGAGCATCAACACTTCGAAGGATCGGATTTGGTAATCCCAAAAGGATGTAATGCATTGCTAGTTCATCGGCTTCATAGTGTAGAAGTTCATCACCAGTGAGTTGGGAGACAGTTGCAATGTTGGTGACAACATCTCTTGGTGGATTGGCATTTGGATATGCGGGTGTGATATGAGTAGGCATCTGAAACGGACCTTCCATAATGACCTTCTTTAAGAACTTTCCATGTGGCTTCTTTAGATCACAAAACCTAAAGAACCTTATCACCCATTGATCATAATTCTCGGGAGTGAGCATTTGAGGTCTATCAAGTGAGTCAGCTTCATGAATTGATTGTTGGCTACTTAAGGCTTCACACATCTTGCCAAACTATGACGGTTCCTTCATAGTGTTCCTGGATGGATGTTGATTGTAGAAGTTTGTGTAAGGTTGTACTTGAAGACTTGGTGGTGGTTAAACCATTTGAGGTTGTGGAATTGTTGCAAGTTGTGGAGTATGTTGTTGATAAATTGCTTGTTTTTGATTCCATTGTTGATGTTGTGGACTTAGTTGTTGTTGTTGTTGTTGATTATAAGTGTAAGGGAAATAGTTAGAGTATGGTGGTTGTGACATGTTGAAAAACTTGTGTTATAAAATGGATCTTTGTAGTCGAATGAACCTTTGTTGATGAAGTATCCTTAGGCGTAGAAAGCACAATAAAGTCAAGTAACACTTATGCGTAAAAACACCAAAGTTACGCGTAACAGCAAAAGTTACGCGTAGGTTTAGCTTACGCGTAAGTAATGAGAAAAGCACTAAAGTTATGCGTAAATAGTAAGTTAGGCGTAGAAACTTAGGCGTAGGATTAACTTATGCGTAAGACAAAGCTTAGGCGTAAGATAAATCTTATGCGTAAAAAGTCTACGCGTAAGCTTATGCTTATGCGTAATTTTAGGGTTTTTGCCCAAGTGATCTTTTACACTATCATAGTGCAAAAGATATCCCAAGTCGACGTATTTTCAGGCTTATCCAAGCAAGAAAACAAGGAGTAAACCACGAAACTGAAGATCAAACCAAGAACCAAGTTACGCGTAGTTTTAGGGTTTTGCTACGCGTAGTACTACTCGTAAAAATGACTTTTGCCCAAAGATGTTTCTAAACCCGATTTTTGTGATGAAATAGCTTCAATATCACCAAAATAACACAAAAGTGTGAAACTTGATGATCCAAAGCGTCTAAAACAGTTATGCGTAGAACTCGTACCACGTATAAAACCAAGCTCAAAAACAAAGATCTACACGTAAAGGTTGAAACTTTTTGCCAAAAACAGTTATTTTAACACCTTAAAACGTTGAAAGTACAAGAATCTTGGATCAAAAAGTGTAAAAAATGTGTTTTTAAGCGAACCAAAGTATCACCGTATGCTTTACGCGTAGGACCAAAACCTACTTCAAAAACAATACGTTCACCCAAGTATTTGGAGATTGATACCACTGTTAGGTCACTAAGTTTACAACACAAGCATCAATAGAAAGAGTAGAGAGGAGAAAGAGATCGGATGAACAATATTCAAACACACACACACGTAAATACTTAGCCGGTTATGCGTAGAGTGTAAAGGAGAGAATAAATTGAACAACCAACCCTCAAGTGAGGGTTATTACTAGGTATTTATAGGAAGGGGAGCTAGGGCAACACTCCTACTCCCTTACTTTCCTTAATGGACATGTGCCTAAGCTTATGGGCCTTCTACATAAGCTTAAGCTAATAACAAACATAAAGGCCATAAATAAGCTAACTATTACATATGAATCACTAACACTTGATTTAGGTTTAGGAGTGATTCCAACACAAAGAATCGAGATCAATTTATATATTTAACTTATACGATCGTTTGGACAGTAAACGAACATCAAAGCTAAGCGATGTCACCCATTTCTCAAACTTACCCAATTTGATCAAGACTATTTCAAACCTTGAGCATTATGTCCTAAGCATTTCCAAATGAGTTTGTAAACATGTTAAGAGATCCGTCATGTCACACTAAACCCTAAACGTGCCTTTTTGGATTAATTTGACCTCGTTGCCATGTGATACATGCATAAACAAATCACCAAAGCTCAAACGAATGCATGAGACATTGTGAAACGTTTAGAAGTCCATGGTTACTCCTAATGACTAGGGGTGGAAACGAGCCGAGCCGCTCGTAAAAGGCTCTGGATCGGATTGGTAAAAAGCTCGAACGAGCCGAGCTTAAACGAGCTCGAGCCCGAGCTCGAGCCTAATTTTGAGCTCATTTAATAATCAAGCTCGAGCCCGAGCTCTGTACAAAAAGCTCGAGTAGGCTCGCGAGCCTAAACGAGCCGAGCTTAAAAGTAGTAAACGAGCTCGAGCCTTATGTAATTAACAAGCCGAGCTCCATTTCAACTTTATTTTCTTTAAGACATCATAAAATTAGTCGAGCCCGAGCTGAGCTCGAGCTTGTAAAAATTTTCACGAGCCGAGCTCGAGCTCAAAGTATAAGGCTCGAAACGAGCTCGAGCTCGAGCCTTATATATATAAACGAGCCGAGCTCGAGCTCTGGCGAGCTCGAGCTCGGCTCGGCTCGTTTCCACCCCTACTAATGACCCAAAAGAACTAAGCCCTAGTCGTCTTGAACTCCCCATGTTCCTAGAACCCACAATCCGATCACATTATGTGATTTTGGTCATCTTACAAGTATTTTTGGACCCATTGGAGTCTTGCAACCAAACGATCCCTTGCAATTATTTTCCTAGCTCAAACTCTTGACCCTTGTGATGTCTAAACCCAACCAAGACCTCCAACTCTCCTCAGCGATTAGGGTTTGTAATCGGACTATTTTTCCTACTCCTTCATGCTTTTTATATTATATTCATACATACACCAAGAAGAATAGTAGCAAAAACGTAATAAGAATAGCTTGAAACCCTAAGAATGATAGCCACTCAAAGCCCTAATCCAGTTGAAACAGTTAGAGCAATGTTAACCTTGATGCACCTTGTATTCATCAAACCAATAGCCTTGACATGATCATGGTATGAATATAAAGCACAATGAATACTCAAACTGACTTCCATGATGAATCAGAAGAATAGAATAAGGAAATCTTTAAAAACAAAACCCTTAAGAAAGAAACCCTAAAATTCGAAAAACTTTATCTTTTCTACAGCAGTTTTCAAAAATCAATATCTCATGATTAAAATCTCAGATTGAAGATTCATTTAGTGACAATGTACCTTGATATGCAAAGAACCTCCAATAAAAATTTCGTTACGATCCAACGGCTAACGAATGAGATAACGCCTTTTTAAAACAGCTCTGCAGAAAGTTACGAAAATTGAAACCAAATTCAAATTTTTCTTCCTTTACCTGTAAAACCTTGAGAATCCTAGATCAAGAGCCCCTAGGCTCTGATACCACCTAATAAGATCGTTGTAAGCTCAGGTTGTTTAGACCTTATATCTAGGATTAACAATAACAAAGATAACAATATGCAGCGAAATTAATCAAAGAAAATTTGTTATTAGAAAGGTTTTTATTTATTACCATTCACTACAAGCCCCAATTCTACATGATCAATTGTAGAACGTGTTACTAAACAATAACAAGGAATCAAAGATCCTTGAGGCTAAACCAACTAGACATCTAGGCGTTTTACAATAACAATAAGCCCAGAACACATACTTAGTCGACTACATATTTTATGTGCACATATAAATCATATACCCTATGTCTCTTTATATAATAGAGATATTAGGGTTACAAAGGACTCATAATTATATTAGGAATGTAAATCTTACTAACTTTAATCTTTATCTTCTAAAGGATTCTTCTATAATCTTCCATCTTTTTGTGGAATTCCTTCTTTGTATTGTCCTTCATGTTTCGTATTTGCTTCATTCTTCTTTTATTGTTTTGTATTATCAACTCCATATAATTACCAACACATACAAATTAAACTAAAGACATTAGAAATAGTTCAAACAACATCAAAAGCTAGCACATGCTCCTTTTCCCTTTCCTTTTAGTGTTTGCATTTGGTCCAAGTCCAGTTGGTGTTTTTTTATCGCAAACTTCTTCTCTTTGATTGCTTCCCAAGTCTCCTTATTTGCAAGTCCTATCACTTGAATACTTTTACCAGCGATTGACAGAGATTGAGTTTGAACCTGTTTTGGTTGTATAGAAGCAGTAACAGAGCTTGTGCCTTTTTTTGACAGAGCTTGATCATCTTCAGAGCTTGAATGATAGCTAGACACATAGCTAGAAATAGAGCTGAAGTTTTAGCTTGAATCATCATGGTATGGTAAATTCCAAAGTGGAGGACACATGAGGTCATTAGATGAAATGTTAATTATTTCTGGATTGTTACCTGGATTGTTATTGGAACTCATTGTTGAGATCTTTAGAGAAATTTATTATGGTTTGACAGGTTTTTTATGTATGTTGTCTGTATTGGTGTGAATTTAAAAGCCCCTTTCAACCATAAGTCAAGCTAAAACTAAATGCCATTAAATGCATGGTTGGTAAAGTGAGTTATGTATCTGTTTTTTTGTACAAATATGGTTTCAAGAAAGAAGACTTTGAATTTTACAAATTGACCAAATAAGATGCATATGTACCAAAACAAGCATAATCGAGTACCAAAACAAGCATAACTACATTCACTTTTACGAATTGACTTTTAAAAGTCTAAATACAATGTACCAAAACAAGCATAACTGAGTACAAAAACAAGCATAACTGGATTTGACTTTTACCAAGTCTAATAAAATAACTTAGAACCAAATTACCAGATCATACATAACTTTGTCTTAGAAACATACATAACTTTGTCTAATAACATTTTAAGTCTAGAAACATTGAAATTCACAAGTGCCAAATCAATCAGTACGCATCCTTCTTTTGGCTGATGTCTTTGTCATCTTAGTTGGTGATGCATGAAGTAGCACATGAATTGGTGGAGTTTGTGAATCTTGAGTGGCTTTTGGAGCTTGTGAGGAAAGGTCAATCTGTGAAGCTTCTTGTGCAGTATGTGTTTCACTTACATTTGGATCATGTGCAAGCTTTTGTAGTTGGATCATGTACATCACTTGCAGAAGGCACATTTGGGAAACTATTTTTGTTATGACCAACTCCCTTACACTTGCTGCAAGTAATACTCTTACCTACTCTGCTCAACTTTTTTCCTCTTACAAGTCCTTCAGACAATTCAGCTGCACTCTTCATTCTTTTTGCTGCTGGCCTACCAATTTGTGGTTTATAATCTAGTGGGATAATTGTGTTTGGGATATTTGATTTTTCCCAAAAATTAGGAACATTTGGTGGATTAATTTTAAACCTGTACATATCTTTCCAAGTTGATAGCCAATAGGTTTCATCACAGTAAGACTTTGGTATTCATGTTTCTTCCCCATTACTTGCCATGTTCCAAATGGTAGCCATTGCATGCTTGCAGGGTATACCTGTTAACTCCCACTTTCTACAACTACACTCCCTAGTCCTCATATTTACTACACACTGTTCCCCCAACACACCATTGGCTTGGTATAAGTCAGCTCCATTCCATTCAATCTATATATCATACATTTCAAAAACTTGAAACAGTTATACTTAATGTTAAAAAGAATGTCAGAGTTTAGCAATGCACCTTTATCTGTGTTGCATCTTTCACAATTGTTTGGAAAAGTCTAGAAGCATTTGGTGTAAGAGGACCATTAGATTTAGTAATAACCCTCTGAACATTAACAATTCTTTTCATTAGGTAATCTCTAATGAATTCCAAACATGTGATCATAGGTTTATCCCTTCCATCTACAAGTTGTCTATTAAGAACTTCACACATGTTATTTAACAAGACGTCACTGTGTGCCCTTCCTGCAAGTTTAATACAAGTAGCAAGTGTAAATTCAGTCAAACTACTGCAGAGTAGTAACAAATGTAATAAAAGTACAAGTTAAATTTAGTCAAACAGCTGCAAGTGTAAAAGTAAATATACCAAGAAAAATATGACCTAGCCCAGTGTTGGGGTTGGATCTTTTTCAACCATTCATAAGCTTCTTTCTTAAAAGCTTTCAGTTTTTCCATTTGCTTGTCAAACTACTGCACAGTAGTAGCAGTTGCACATTTCCACAACATTTATTTGTACATTTCACCTCTCCAAGTCAGCTTCATATTGTCATAAATGTGCTTAAGGCAAAACCTATGCTCAGCACTAGTATATGTCTATGCAATTGCTGGTATCAAACCCTAAGACATTTGTAATATAAAACAAGTTTAAGTCATCGCCAACAGAAACCATACCTTTTTCCTAATACAGTTGAATAGAAACCATACCTTTTGCAAGCCTGATATAAAGGTAAAATTTGAGTTTATGAAAATATCAAAGTCATCACCAACACAGTCAAGAAACCAGTTCCATGAATCCTTATTTTCATACTCTACTATAGCATATGCAAAGGGGTATATTCCATTTTTTTTGGATATATCCCTACTGTTGTCAAATTCCAACCACGATACACACCAAACAAGAAACAACCATCCAATCCCAATAAGTCTCTTTTACCTTCCTTAAATCTATCTTTCAAAGGACCAAAACATACATAAACCCTCTTAAACTTCCTATTTGTGCTGTTAATATCCTCTAGCCTTTCTACCTCAATATGAATAGTGGTGTTTGGATTGGTATTTTTTAATTCCAAACAATAGTCTCTCATTTGTGCATACTGCCTTTTATGATTACCATCAACCCTTTCCTTTTCCATTTTCTTAGCCCTAGACACCTTATGCTTTAAAATTCCTACTTCATATTGTTTCTGCAATTGGTCTTTAAGGGCAAGGAGAGGTATTTTTGGGTTAAGCTTAATACTATCCTCTACAGTTTTAGATAAGAAGGAAGTTGTGCATCTTTTCACTTTTCTTGATTGTAAACATTTTTGAGTATAGTCAAACGTTTTGACTGCCCATGTTTCATCATTAGGTAATTTTAGAGCATTGCAAAGACCAAGGGAAAGATTCTTCCTTATCTTTAATGCTACACCCACCATATGTTGTCTCTTTAATTGACTTGCCTTTGGACCTACTGACTTGACCATTTCCTTTCTAATTGGACTTGCCTTTTGACCCACTCATCTGACCCTTTTCTTTGGACTTGGACTTATCTTTTGGCCTTTCTGAACCCGACCCTTTTGACTCACTAATCTCACCTCCATCATAACAACTAGATTGAGGAACCTTCCCTCTGCAAATAGCTCTCAATCTCAGTTTGTCATTCTTTTTCAAATGCAATTCTCTTCTTTGTTCAACTGAAATTCTAGTAAGCATTTCTTTTATCATTTTACTACATGGAAATTTCTGGTCAATAAAAAAATTCTTCTTCCATACAGTACCACCAAATTGTGCATCATCCATGTTCTTTTTAATATGCATCTTTAAAGGTTTTTTCCTTTCACCTTCATACTCAAATTCACTCTCAGTTTCAATATCCTCATAATCAACTTCTTCATCCTAAAAAACTTCTTCTACTTGTTCCACATTTTGTTTAGACCCAACCCATTCAATATTATCATCGATGTTTCTTTTAAATTCAGCCATATCCATATCCACTTCCACATTATCTATCATGTTATCTGGATCATCAAAGTATTCACTGTCTTGGCTATATGAATCATCCCTACTACCAAAATCATGTTCACTATCAGAACCATGATCCCTTTCTGACTCAACATTAATGCTTTCATTCCTATTTGACTGACTTAACTCATTGGACATATCAAATTCATTCATACTAGATTGTCTTACATTCTCATTTTCAACTACAACCTTTTTATTTCTACCCACCAACTTTAAGCAGTTCTGCAACCATTCATCCTCACTAACATCTTCAACTACATCATCACCATTGTCATCTAACACATCATTATCTACTACATTATTAATCAAAAAGTCATCTACATTCAGTGGATCTACATTAGTGGCTCCTTAGTAACACCATGATCAACATATAAATTAATTACCTTATACTTAGCAACAAACTTCAAAATTTTCAAGACATCCTGATCAGTAACTAACTTCTTTAGGCCATTATCAAAATCTGTTAGGTTCCTTTTAATAAAACTCAAATGATGAGTTTTCATAACCTAACTCTTTCATCATGTTGTTAACCTCAATAACTGAAAACACATCACAATCTATTGTCTCTATCCAATTTACCTTCCCACCTTTATATCGTATCTTCGGAGGAGTGGTAAATGCACCACCATGGTTGATCTTCAGACAAAAAACAGTTGGAAATTTACCTAGTTACATAAAAATGTTAGTTAGCTACACAAGATTATTGATCAACAAAAATCAATTAAGAATGGACAATTGAATATACTTACGATAATCATGAAAGGGATCTGCTTTTGAACCCTTCTTTATATCGTATCTTCGGGGGAGTGGTAAATGCACCACCATGGTTGATCTTCAGACAAAAAACAGTTGGAAATTTACCTAGTTACATTAAAAAATATGAGTTAGCTACACAAGATTATTGATCAACAAAAATCAATTAAGAATGGACAATTGAATATACTTATGATAATCATGATAGGGATTTGCTTTTTAACCCTTCTTATGAACACTCCATTCATACAACATTTTACTTTACTTGGAACAACAATCTAGGGTTTATTTCAGATTTTGGGGTTTAGAGAAAAGTTTGGATGTTGTGATAATTGAAGTTTGGGGACTGATAGGGTTATGACTCGTCAAACAAGATATAAAACACTAGAAAAAAGCCCGCCTAACCTGAAAAGACATAAATACCCCTCACGTGATGGTCATATGACCAGCTTAATGGTCAAACAAACGGAAAATTTGATCAAGGGACCAAACCCGATACGGGTCGCAACCAAATGGAGAGGATCTGTTAAAAAAAATTAGGGACTAAATCCGTTAAACCCGACAGACCACATGGACCATTTATGAAATAACTCAAAAAATCTGGACAAAGTTTGATCTTATTGAACGTTTAGTCCCTCATAAGTCGAGCCTAAAACTGAACTCCAAGCTTGACTATTTGGTTGACTTTCCTCTTCAAATATTTAACTAACCAAACAAATGAAGTCTTATAATATTAAAAGTCATGATCAAACTAGTTGGAATTAAATAACATGACAATAATAAATTTAAACACAATAAACATCAAAGTACATGCGGAAGCGTAGGAACATATAATTGCAATTAATTAACGGAAAAATAAAACGTATGCGTACCTTTTGCAATTCCAAGCTAGCACAAATCGGATCAAGATTAAAACACTAATTAGGTTTTATGTGGATTAACGAATTGACCCTTACCTTTTTTTTCAATTCAATCCAAGATACAAACAATAGTGTGTTTGTACCACGTTTCGCATTACACACGTACTAATACCGAATTAAAGTAAATGCTAGTTTAAGAAAACACAAAACGTTTTTTGTTAATGCAATAAAAAATCCGAACACCCCTGTAGGTTTAGGGTTTCGACCGAGCACCTCAAAGAAGAAATGAAAACAATTTTAGGGTTTAGTGTGTGTACAAAAAGTTATTAAAACAATAAACCCTTGGCCTTGTAAATATAGCATTGATGCGCGTATAACGCGTTCGAGATCAAAGGAAACTTCCTTTTCGTCGAGCAAGTTTTTCAACACCCTAGGCAGTGAACCTAATTGTTGTAGTGTAGTATTGGTTAGCCTCGGGTATTGATATCGTTCTCTAGGGGAATAGGAATGCTAGTGAGAGATGAACTATGCTAAGGTTTGAGGTTGAGGAAGATTATTTTTTTATCTTTTTTTTTATTTTTTATAAAGCTAAGGGTAAAATCTCGAGGTTTGGATTTGGGGGTTTGGTACTTCTACCGATTACTCTACTATATAATTATCTAAATTAATGGGTAGTCTATGTCTATTGATGTGTGCTCGTATGATGATTAAAAATGTGTCTACCTAGATACTATTACTCCCTAGTTATCTTTTATTGGTGGTTGAATTGTCACGTCCTCATTCTTAACGCGTTGTGTTTTCTAAGGTCGTAGGGTATGCTTTTATCCCTAACTCTTTGAGACTACCTTAAGGTTATTGCCTACGAAATCTCTAGGATTCATAAACTAACTCTAAGGTTATCTCTGGATGTTTAGTCTACAACTCCGCTAAGTGAATATAAACTAAGGTTCACAAAGATTACTCAAGCATTAAAAACACAACGATAGCCTAGTGCAATCCTAAGCCAATTACAGTTAAGATAGGAGACAACCAATCAATGATTAATAACTAGGTTTCATAGATCTAAGCAAACACGCAAGAAATTTAGCCGGACATGTTAAACATGCAAGCATACACACATATAATCGAAGACATAATGAAATCAATGAAGTAAATTACTTATCTCGATGTAAAATAGGTATCGAACCCTAAGATATCATGTCCAAACCGGACCAAAATCGTTTTAGGTTTTTACTCCACAAGTCTACTTATTAAAATTCTGAAAATTCGATTTCTATATATAGTTTTACACGTGCGACGACGTCACCTTATAGTTGGGACGCCGTCAGATCGCCGTCATTAGGTTTCGTCTTGGCCAAGTCATCATTGGGACGGCGTCATGTTGTGGTTGTGACACCGCCGCCTCGCAGGATCGTCGTATGAATCGATCTAGGCCGCCTTCGAGAAGAAAAAGACTTCGTGATGCCTTTACTCTTCAAAGCCTGACGTCGTCCGTGGAAAATAGCAAAATCGCTATCGAAGTCGTCACAAATTTAATTACATAGAGTAGGGACGGCTGCCGCCTCTCTATTTGGGACACCGTCAGGTGTAATTACAACAGCTTGAGTGTCTTGATCTTGACTTGGCCATTTTCTTCACATATTCACTCCTTTTCGTCCAAAAATGCATCATTCGAGCATTTTTCTTCCAAGAGACCTAAAAAGTGAAAAGGAACGAAATTAAGTAGTAAATGATATAAAAGTGGGCGATTAAGGGCTTAAATGAACCCTTAAAAGTGTACATTTAAAATCCTTATCAAATATCCCTACACTTGGTATTTGCTTGTCCTCAAGCAAATGTGTTTTTGGCCAATCAATTTATAAGTTAGGGGGCATAAAGCATTGGTTTAACATAATTCATAACAAGTAAAAGTACCGCAATAGTCATAACAAGCACGGAAATTATATACTAGCACCTCACAAGTGGTGTTTGGATTCTCTCATCTCTCGTGTGTATATGAAATATAGAAAATGGAAATGGAAGATAAACACTCATTAACCGGTCATAGTACATAGATTACCATAGGCTTGAGATTAGATCAAACCTCCACCGCTTTGGCGTAAGCACCTTGGAACAACTATCTAAGAGGTCTTTTAAAGGGTTGTAACGTTAGGCTTACGGTTAAGGAAACAAAGGGTTTGGTTGGATAGGCGATTTAGTGGTGGCAAGTCAAAAATCTTATGTTACAAGCGTGAAAAGAATGACGTTGCTAAGCCAAGACTCGACTCTCTAAACTCTAGATAACTTTGAAACAAACATACATAAATATAAAGATAGATGTAGGATGTTAGCCCGTATGTTTTATTTTTATTTTTATTATTTTTTCAATTTTTTTTTTATTTTTTTTGGCATACACTTTTACTCTACCATCCTCTACGATAACATCAAAATATAAGGGATTTATAGGAGCATCCCCACACTTGAGTTTTTATTACTCTAACACTAATTTGACCCGATTCAAAAAGATCAAAACACTTGGAGTACAAAAGATATGACTCGAGTTAGCAACCATGCAAGTAACTAGATAATTGAACTAAGGGTTAAGTATGATAACAATAATGCACTAAAAGTGAGTGCATACGAGGTAGGCTAAGGCGATTTGGGTGTACATTTGGGGGTGGATTGTAAACAATGCTCTTCATTGATATTTCGGAAAACCGAAACATCACGAGAACCACGAAAATGATAGGCTCTGAGGGGTTTATTAGGGGTATTGTGTACTAAAGATGAGTACATCGCAAGGGTGTAGGGGAATTACTCAACCGATGTGGAAGAAGTAATTATAATAAGGGTATCAAACAAGGGTTATCCTAATGCCTCTTATCATTTCGTTATTCCTAACTACACAAGTGTAGTCTCACTAGCGTTCTCGGAATGCATCACAAAACAAGTTCTAGAATCTATTATACTACCGGTACACTCTCGAATCATTAAAGGTGAATGCTTTATTTCCTATAGATCTAGGGGCGAACCTCACATTTTTGGGGTGAAATTTGAGTGGTAAAGGTTTTTTGTGCTATTCATATAATTCCTATCCATGAGACGCTTTATTAAGACTAAAGACCCACCCGTACATGTCATGAAAAATTTTAAATTTGGCGCTAAAATTGCCCTAACAAATATCTCTCATGGTTTATTAAACAAATGAAATAGGACAAGACAAATGATCAAGGATAAGCATAGTTTCAAAGTTCCCATTTTATTCTCCCTCCCTACACTTAAACTGAACATTTTCCCCGATGTTCCCCGGAAGTATCAAAGTTATGATAATGGAAGGTACTTAAAAGAGAAAGAAACTAGTACTCCCTTGATTAGCTCGGTAGGATCCGTGTGAAGTAGTTGTTAAATTCTTTCCAAGAAGAATGTATGCGTGATAAGCTCCATCCAATCATTATGTTTCTTCTTCTTGATAAATAAAACCTGCACACTTTAAGAAAATAGACGAAACCTTCGCGTAAAATCGGCGGTAAAACTATATATGACTCTACTAAAGTAGGTTATAATGCTTGTGGAATGGATGTTTGCAGATTTTATAGAAAATTAAGACATGAGAATTTCCAAAAATTTATAATTAGCACAGAAAAACGAGAGAAAGTAATAAGTTGTTTCTGCTCCTCCTGACGTCGTCAGGTTATGATCCTGACGCCGTCAGGTTATCCCTGACAGAACCGGTCCCAGCGCTTTTCCGAAAAATTCTGGAAAAATTACACCTTTAAAATCTGGAAAAATTCCTTCAAAACATCTATTATGACTCAATACAAGCATTTGACTCTAACAAACACACATATATATCATTTTCAATAATCGTAGTTTATGTTCACGTTCTTTTGAAAACGTGTGTAATCTTCCCTACACTTATCCTTTTTGTAAAATACCTTTATATTTAATTAAGACGAGGTTAAAGACAAAATAAGCATTTTCACAATTTCAAACATGAGAACATACAATAATGAAAAGACATATGATACACAAACAAGCAAACAATTAAGCATGGGTTGCCTCCCACGAAGCGCTTTTCTTTATTTATGAGTCTTGTAACTAGACTCGAAGTCGTGCTCCTACGTACCTATGTAAGTATGTTTATCCTCAAGATTGTCATAGGTAAAAAACTTATCTTTTAAGTTCCTAGTGGCACACTTGGTCCGGTATGCCTTTTCAAACTTTTCTCCATCGGGGTCATAGATTGTCATCCTAATGTGCCATTCTCTATTTCCATCATTAGGTGTTCTATCCCAATTCCAATTATGCTTAGGCTTCTCACTCTCAACTTTCCACTTATTCATATTATCGGGCAAGGTTCCTAGGAACTCGGTCATCTTCCTAAATATTAAGGCATCCTCGAACGGGTTCACTTCCATGTCCCTAGCCAATTCTTGCTCATGGAAAGTTGAATTACTAACAAAGGACTCTTCTAGATAGAAAGGTCGTTAAGGACCTACAAAGTCCTTATTAGTCCAAGGTCCATACCTAGATGGTGTTCTATCTAACATGATCTCATAGGGAATCTCTTCCTCGTAGTAGATATGCTTCTTGACATCATAAACTGACCTAGCATTCCCTTCTCCTACCACTATCTTAGACATCTTACAATCAATTATGGCGCTAGCGGTAGCTAAGAATCCTCTTCCTACTAACAATGGGCATGTCGGGTCTTTGTTCATGTCTAGCACATGGAAATCCGCCAAAAGAGTCAATTCACCTACGTGTACTACCATGTCCTTTATTATCCCTACCGGATATGCCATACTACCGTCCGCTAGACCTAATGTGGAGTCCTAAACCTTGGATCTAGAACACTTAGCTTGTAAACGTGTAGTTGCCTTGGATGGTTCCAAAACAACAATGAGAAACTTTGTTGTAGATACACACAAGTATGCGGAATCTACTTGAGTGCACTTAGAAGATTAATGTAAACACAAATGTAACACCAACAGCTTCGGTATTATTGATTAATAATACGAGTACTCTCCTAGTACTAGGGTTTACAACCTTGAAGCTTTTCTTAAGACGGCTAGAGTATTGGTATATGCTTGACCTAGCTAGGATCTCTTTTTATACACTAAGGAGATCCCTTACAGAGATAACTATGCATTAAGTATATCATATCTTCTATTGGAATAGAAGATATGCTGTTACAGACCATACACAACATTCTTAATATAGAACAGTACAAACTCAACACTATCAGTACTAACTTTTGCACTATAAGTACTAACTAGTTAATACTCTTCTAATATCACTATAGTACTAACTTTAAGACTATAAGTATTAACTCCCAAAAGTGAATTTCCCAACAATCCTCCCCTAAACTTGTGATTGGTTTTCAGAATCACAAGTTTCTTCGACTTAGAGGATTCTTCCAAACTTTACTTTCTTCGCTAGGTCTTCCAAATTTGGTCAAAAATCTTCAGCAAAGAACTCCTTGGCCATTTCTATTGCATTTCCCATCCTTAGCCTTGCATCCAGCATTTGTAGAAGAGTTCCAAGAGCAAGTGGGTAAGTTCTTTCAACTAACATATAGATATCAGTTCCATTGCATGTAGTGACAAGTGCAGTCCACGTGAATCAAGCAAGGTCCAACTGAGGGCTTCATCACCAGGTTGAAACTTCCATTGTTTTCCTGTTGGATCAGGTTCAAATATGTTCTGGAGTTCATAGAGTAGCTCCAGATCCTTGTCATTATCTAGATCTCTGTTTTTGAACATGTCTTTGACTAACTCCCATAGCTTAAGTAGATCCTCCCTGTAAATAAATGCAAACAGATCTACTAATTACAAGTAAGCACTTGTCCTTCCACCAGCTTTGTGAATCCTCCAATGTCTTTTGCCTTCTTCAGTGTAGATATCCCAGTTTATGATTTAATATCTAGTGTTGATGGACTCTGAATATAATGCTTCTCCAGGAGCTTCAATTAACATCATCCTGCTAAGCTCTTCTTTAGTGAGTCCACCTTCATCTTCATCAGAGGCTTTCAGTCTTTTTGATGCAGTGTAGGAAGCTCCTTCTTTAGATGGCCTTTTGTAGCTTCCAATGGGTTGTGATCTTTCAACAATATCATCAGCTTGCATAGGTCTGAAGTCCAGAAATCTTCTTTGAATTTTGTCAGCAAGTCTTTGGAGAGTCTCCCAAAACAACTGATTAAGCTGCTTCAATGTTCTCCTGTCTTCACCTGAATACCTGATGTACTTACAGAGATACATCTTTTGCTGACTCTTGTTTGGAGGCGTTGAGAGCTTTTCAATCTCTCTTTTCTGTCTGAACTGACTCTGTCTTCTATCCAAGATCTCACTAAACAACTGAGTTGCTTCATTGATACTTGTACCCTGAACTTGTTGCAGCTTCTGTTTTACCTCCTTGGTAGCTTCTACTTTGGCTCTCATGTCATCCCATGTTTGCCAGTCTTCAGCCATATTAGCCATCTTTTGCTTTTCTTTCTTTGCAGCTTCTTCCTGTAACTCTTCCTCACTCCATTGTGCTGCAAGCTTCCTTGATGCCTCTTCATTCAACCTGTCAATCTCTTTCTTCTTCTTTGGTACTTCCACCAAGATGCCCTTGCCTTTGTCTTTGGGATCAATCTTTGGAGCTGAGGAGGTTGGTGATGCTGGAACACCTCCTTCTTGGATAACAACTCCCTTTTCTTTAGGCTTGGGTGTCACGACTTGGACTTCTTCCTTAGGTACAATACTGGAGGCTTCTTGTAAGTGGGAGAGATGGGGACTGTTTTCTTCAAGCTCTAAAGTCCCAATACATCATGTTTCTCTCTTTCCTCTTCATCAGTGTCTTCATTTGGAGTGGTAGTGGCCTCAGTAGTTATTGCTTGTTGTAGATCAGCAGCTACCTGAATGATTAGACTTAATACTGATTGTAGAGCTTCAGGAGTAAAAGTACTAACGGTACTAACTACGACACTAACAGTACTAACTGGGATAGTACTGATAGTGCATGTAGGAGTACTAAGTACTTCTTCTGCATCAATGGTGACCTGAACTTCTTCTTCATCAGCAAAAGGACTCTGAAATGCTGCACCACCTTGCCATTGACCAAATTCTTTTCTACCTTGAATATCAGAACTCCTCCCCTGTTTGGTAGAATCCTCTGTATAGGTACTTGAGACTCTGAACTTAGCCTTTCTTTTGTGAGATGCAGTGACTGGAGATGTTGCTACAGTAGGCTTAGAGAGAAGCTTGACCTGATGCTCTAACTTTTTCATCTTTAGGAGCATCCTGGTATGAAACTTTGCAGCGGCTTTCTTTTGTTCTTCCAAAGCAATCTCCAGCTTGTGGACTTTTTGACACAAAAACCTGTACAATTCCGTCATATCCTTTAGTGATAAGCTGCCCTCACCACTTCCACTGTGTGACCTCATCGAGAGAGGTGGGTCATTGGGCAATTGAGATGCACTCCCAGGCCTAGCCGGAGCAAATACACCCACCCTTTTAAGCCTTTGCCTGGGTCCACCCTGTGAGGAGTGCTCACTAGGTGTTGGCATGGGTTGGGTCTTATTGGTGTTACCACTGTCCTCACCAGCTTCTAAGCTTGGTGGAGTAGTGGCAGCCCTAACCATTCTATCTCCTGCAGCATCTGAGATAGGCTCATCTGGTTCAATGGTAGGAGGAGAATAGGGCTGAGCTGTCCCACTCTCCTGTCTGGAATGCCCATCTGGTGATGAATGTTGTTGATTGGGCGAGTTTCAACCATCTGTGGGTGTGTGTTGGGAGCCACATGTGCTTGATGGTCCTTCACCCTCTGCAATAAGAATGTTAGGAAAAAAATGGCACTACAACCCCACTATATCCTACCACAACCCTTAACATATTTGAAAACACTCTCGCTGTGAGTAGTTTTGATGGATAAATATTTTTGTAAGGCTACAAGTTTTGTTTCTGAAGATCCAAAAATATTTGTATAAACCTGGGATACATTAGAAACTTGGTTTTGCTAACTTCATTTTTAAGCATACCCTCAAAAATGTAATTTGAAAAATTGAACACCCTACCTGTTGCAAGGCAGATCAAGGTTGTGGCTATGTTTGTGGGAAAAGCATCCCAGCCAGTCCTTTTGTGACTCAATCAATGTAAGAGGGTATGAATTAGAGACCTCTATTGTGGGGAAAACGGACTTTTGTGAAAGTTGTAAGTGTTGTCATGTCTATACCCCATCAATGAGAGTTGTTCAATTATGTCAGTGGCTGGCAAAGTGCTAATACCTTTAGCATCCCTAAGATGAAGATGTTCTCTTAGAGAAGCTTCAGTAATAACAATTTGTGTGCCATCCACCGTGCCAACTAACTGTTGTACCCCTTCCTCAGTTGTTGAGGCAATAGCAGTTTGCCAAAACTTCCTGACAGGGGTACATAAGATAGTAGGGTTTAAGAGTAAAGCAAACCGATGTCGCTTTATACGTTTAGAAAAGCTACTATCTTAGTGAATTCTTCATTGCCTTCTGGCAAGTCCAAGCACGCCACCATGTCGTGCTTATCGACAAAATCAAGAGGAGCCATGAGCAATAAGAATGAGGGTTAGTAAAGTGGGATTTGATCGCAAAAGCCTTTAGAGAATTGTGGTGAAAGCAATTGAAAAGTTATGCAATATATAGAGATTTGGAGAATTTTGGATGAACCGCCTTGTAAATATTTATGGTAATAAGTGAGGAGAAACCAATTAGGAAACCCTTATATAAAGAAACAGACGGTAACAACTCAATTTGCAAATGTAATCATTGCATAACTGACTTTTGGAATAAGTACTAACGGCTAGTTCATTAGTACTAACTAGGTTTATCAGTACTAACTTATAACCATCAGTATTAACTTTACCCATCAGTATTATCTTATATTTTGGAAATTATAATACTGAAACCCCAATTTTGAAGGGATTAAGTGTGGTGACAGACACTTAATCAAGGTCGGCCTTACATGGCCTCTGGTTTGGTGAAAACCAATGGTTTCAGTGCTTAGCACTGCCTGTGATGGATAGTCCCATTAAAAGGGCCTTCGACAGGGTTTCCACTGCGGGCAGGTGTTGTCTCAAACACAAGTGTTGGATTCACGGTTGCTCGCTGTTCTCTAAGCCAGATGCCCTTGGGCTGGTCACACTATCTGTAAACAGATAGAATGGCAAAGAGTGGGTTAGTGCAGAATGACCTAACTAACTGAAACCATCAATTCATGTTCATTAATACCACAAGATGCCACATAATGCTTTGGCATCACTAAATCCAAAGTTACAGCATGTTCCATCATGTGGTGGCTTCAGAATTAGCATAAGAAAGAGAACCACATATGCTGTAACATTTAGTCACCAAACCATATCCATACTGCTTTTGTTATGCCTGAAAAGTTAGTCCAAAACCAAGAAAACACAATCCAAGAGATTTTCTTTACAATCTGTATTAACTTTACACTTACAGTATTAACTAGATAACAATCAGTACTAACCACCAGTTGACAAAACTTTTTAAAAATAGAGAGAGATAAGATATATTATGGATGAATTCAATGCTTGTGACCAAGTACTGAAACCTTCCCAATTCAAAAGCTTTTGTTAAAAGATCTGCAACATTAAACTCAGTATCAATCCTATCAACTAGAATGAGTTTCTTTTCATTACAGTCTCTTATAAAGTGATGTCTTATCCCAATGTGTTTAGTTTTAGAATGTGCAACTGGATTTTTTATAACGCATATAGTACTGTTGTTATCTATGTAAATGACAGTGCCCATGAAATTGTACCCATAATCAAGCATTTGATTTTGAATCCAGAGGACTTGACCACAGTAACTTGCAGCAGCTACATACTCAGCCTCAGTTGTAGAGTTTGCCACAATGCTCTGCTTCTTGCACTACCATGAAATCAACCTGTCACCAAGAAACTGACATCCTCCTGTGGTTGATTTCCTATCAAGACTTTCCCTAGCATAATCACTGTCAGAGTAAGCTACCAGATCAAAGGGAGAATCCTTAGGATACCAAAGGCCTAGGTGAGCATGGCCTTTCAAATATCTAAGGATTCTTTTAACAGCATGCATGTGAGAAAGCTTTGGAGAGACTTGAAATCTTGCACAGGCACACACTACAAACATAATATCTGGTCTGGAGGCAGTCAAATACATCAATGATCCAATCATTAACCTATAGAGATGCTGATCAACTTCTTCACCATCAGCATCTAGAAGTAATGGCTTATTGTGCTCCATAGGAGTGCTTGCAATCTTTGTATTTTCATAGCCAAACTTCACCAAAATCTCCTTGACATACTTATCCTGACTGATAAATATGCCATCTGTCTTTTGGTTGACCTGTAGCCCAAGAAAAAAGGTAAGTTCTCCTATGGAACTCATCTGAAACCTATCATGCATCAACTTTTCAAATTCTCTGCATAGATCCTACTTGGTTGAGCCAAAAATAATGTCATCTACATATATCTAAACCAATAGGATATCATTCTTCACATTATTGATGAATAAAGTCTGATCAATCTTCCCTCTTCTGAAGCCATTGCCCAAAAGATACTTGGCTAAAGTTTCATACCAAGCTCTTGGGGCCTGATGCAGACCATATAGTGCCTTTTGTACCTTGTAAACTTTGTCAGGAAAGGTTGGATCTTCAAAGCCAGGGGATTGACAGACATAAACCTCCTCCTCAATCTTCCCATAGAGGAAAGCACTCTTCACATCCATCTGGTATACTGTGAAGTCTTTATATGATGCATAGGCCAGGAATAGTCGAATAGCTTCAATCCTTGCCACTGGAGCAAAGACCTCTTCATAGCCAATCCCTTCTTGTTGTGTATACCCTTGAGTCACCAGTCGAGCCTTGTTCCTTATTACCACACCCCTTTCATCCTTCTTGTTTCTGAAGACCCATTTAGTGCCAATAGCTCTCTTGCCTTCAGGAAGATCCACCAGAACCCATACATTCTGAAGTTTGAATTGGAGAAGCTCTTCTTGCATTGCTTCTACCCATGATTCATCTTCAAGAGCTTTGTAAACTTTCTTTGGTTCTACTTGGGAAACAAAGCAAGCAAAGAGACATTTTTGTGTGTCCCCATGGATCCTTTCTTCATAAATGGCACTAAAGAATCCAGTCTCACTATGCTGAAATTTAGATCTTGTAGCTCTTTCAGCATGAACATCCCCAATAACATTCTCCAAGGGATGATCCTGATTAATTCTTCTGTGTGGTGTAGCAGGAACAACATAAGATGAAGCTATATTAGTAAAATCAATCTCATCAGCTTCACCATATGGATCGTGAACCTCAGTATTAACCGATGGAATAGAATGAGGACCATCAATACTAAATTCGGCTCATCAAGCACTAACATGTGGCTTATCAGTATTAACCACATTAGTACTGATCACTTGAGGTTCTATCACTGTGTCATGTGTATTGGTTACACCTCATTCAGCATTAGAATCATTGGTCTTTTGACGCTGATCATCATCTTTGTTTGCCTCCCCTGAAGAAGTGCTTCCAACTAAGTTGTCCTTACAAATGGGCAATAGGACACAATCATCATCATCATCAGAATCTGCATCAGGACCTTGCTTTTCTCCTGCAATAATGTTAGAATCCACATAAACAGGCACATAGTTCATAGATTCCGTTATCATATCAATATCAAAAAGCCATTTTGGTCCTTGCCCCTCTACACTAGGTTTATCCTCAAGAAACTCTATGTGCAGATTCTCCTCTATCCTTCTGGTTCTAGAATTATAACCCCTAAAGGCTTTACTATTCAAGGAGTAGCCAACCAGATATCCACTACCAGATTTTCCATCAAACTCACCTAAGTGGTCAATGGTATTGAGAATAGAAACATGACACCCTAAAGGTTTAAGAAAGTCTAAGGTAGGCTTTCTACCTAAAAATAGCTCATAGGGAGTATTGCCATGAGGCTTTACTACCAGTACCCTGCTTCGAACATAACAAGCAAATTAATGCCTCACCAAAATGTTGTGGGTATCTTGAATCGCTAACATAGTCCTAGCACTCTATTAATGTCCTATTTCTCCTTTCGTAAACCCCATTTTGTGAGGAGTCCTAGCTACATTGTATTCTCTTTTAATACCCTTAAGTTGACAGAAATCATTCATCACTTGGTTTTAAAATCTGTCCCATTATCACACCTAATGATTTTAACTTTCTTATCACTAGGTTCTCTATCAGCAGTTATGTATGACATAAGGATTTCACTGGTCTCATCCTTAGTATTCATGAAGAAAACCTAAGTAAATCTACTAAAATCATCGGGCCACAACCAAAAAATACTTCTTAAAATTTAGGCTGCTAACAGAGGTGGGGCCAAATAAGTCCATGTGCAGCATATGAAGTGGTTGGGTGATAGAGTTAAAAACCTTGGGCTTACAAGAGGCTCTATGTTTCTTCCCTTTGGGGCAAGCAATACAAGTTTGTTTATTTTCAAATATTTTTGAAGGTAAACCTCTTACAAGGTTATTTTTTGCTAAAAGATTTATTACCTTAAAGTTCACATGACCTAGCCTTCTATGCCATAACATAGATTCATCCAAAGAAGCTGTAGGAACTAAACATGTAAGGTTTTCTTTGGGCACTATGTTTTTCATACTTACACTGTACAAATTGCTTTTCCTAGGGAACTTAAGAAGCACCTCATCTTCACTAGGAAACTTAAAATTAGGAGATAAAACCAAGCAATCAGTATATGTGAATAGAACAAAATTCTTCTTGTCACACATTTGTGACACACTGAATAGATTGTATTTGAGTTCTTTCACATAGTACACATCTTCAAAGTCCAAATTACCAGTCTTGATTGTGCCTTTACCAATAATTCTTCCACCAATTCCTCCTCCAAAAGAAACATATCCTCCATTCAAATCAGTGAAGTCTGAAAGATAGGATAGATTTCTAGTCATGTGCCTGGAACACCCACTGTCTGAATAGCCAAGATCATCATTATTGTTGGAATGTCCCTGCACACAAGATAAAGGAAATTAGTTCCTTTTGGGGACCCAAGCCATTACTGACTTGGATCTGCCTCGTGCATCAATGTAATCATATTTCTTGAGAGTAACTGATGCTCTTTTGGGTTGAGTAGTCTTTCTAACCCAACAAGCTGAGGGCTTAACAACATTACCCTTGATTCCCCTAGCAGCATTCACTTTAGAACCAACAATTTTCATTTTTGGCTTAAAAGTATTAACTTTTGGCCTATCAGTATTAAGTTTTGGCTCATAAGGATTAATCTTTTTCTTGTAAAACTTGATTTGTTCATCGTAAGATTTAAAGGTTTCATGCTGCTCCAGCATTAAAGGGCCTTGGTGAAGTAGATGGTGATTTTGAAAAGTTTCTATTGGGCCTTTCAACAAAAACTCTGGGTTGTGGTCTAGCAGTATTATTGGGCCTTTCACCAAAAACTTTGTGTTGGGGTCATGATGGTTTAAGGTCTCATAGGGTGTCTGCATTGAGCCTGCAGATGAGAAAAACTTCCACACACAAAGCAAGATTTATTATACATGACAAATTCATCTCCTAGTTGCTCAGATTTTAGCTGGTTCCAGTTTCTTTTGTTACCTCTAGGACTAGATGACTTGTGTCTATACATATCAGTATATTTTACTGGTTTCCTAACAGGTTTGTTAGTTGGTCTTACAAGTTTAGTGGCCTGTTCTTGCTTTGGTTCACCAGACTCTACACTTGTCTTTTTATTTTCAAACACATATACCACAGGTAAGGAAGTGTCACTGGCACTTTCAAATGTCTCATCAGTCTTTTCAGCCTTGGACCCAATGGGTTCACGGACAAATGTGGGTGCCTTAAACTCTTCTAAGCCAGTGTGTTCAAGGTCTATTCCAGTGTGGTGAGGAATACCTCAATGGTGGTGGTGCTGCCTTATAACCCATACCTGATTTGGCTTTGCCAATTAGTGCTTTTTCAAGGTATCTATCAACTCTCTTTGAGTTATAATGTTGTGTATCTTGAAGAGTATCAATACTTAGTTCTATGTTGTCTTTAATTTGTGTGACTCTTTCTAGTTCTTCTTTTAACACAGTTATGGTGGTGTCTTTAAAAGAAATTTCCCTATTAAGTACAGCAGTTGCTTCAGTAAACTTTGACTCATTTTCTTTATAATGCACAATTTGTTTTTCTAAAACTGCTAAGCCTCTTTTATGATTTGCTAAATTATAACTGGTTTTGGAAAACTCTTCAGCCAGTTTATCATATTGAGTTTTAAGAGACTCATATTCACTTAATGAGACACATGTATCTGAGCAATTTGATTTAGTAAGTACCTCAGATACCAAAGCCATATTGATTGGACTCTCCTCATTATCAGCCATGAAGCTCCAATCATATCCAACACCATTAATAGCCACCATTGCTTTAGAGGATGACTCATTGGTTTCACTACTCTTTCCCTTGTTCCTGGGGCTTCTGCATTCCCTGGTAAAATGCCTAAGCTTTCCACAGTTGTAGCATTGTACCTTTCCTTTGTCAAACCCAACAGTATCTCCATCATTGATCTTAATCTGCCTACCAGTTCTCTTCATGAACCTTCTTGCCCTCATACTAATCAAGGCAATGTTCCACTTGATATCTATCTCTTCCATATCATCCTCATCGATCTGTCTCAGGTCATCATGGGTGATCTGAGACCCATGCTGTTTCTCAGAGATGAAAGCATAGATTGTACTTTCATTGATGCCTGCTGTAGTGGTAACCAAACAATCAAGATTAATATTAGTACTAGAAGTACTAACACCAAAACTGTCATTATCCGCACTAGTGATTGGATGAGCCACAAAAGCTATGTTTTGTGATCCAGCACTGGAAGATGTAGTTGTAGCTCTCTTCATATCTTGTTTAATCACCTTAAAGCTATTGAACAGATTGTCCAACCCCATAGTTTCAAATTCCGCCTTGTTCTTCCATACAATGACATGAGTGTCCCATTTTGGTGATGGAAGACTTCTAACAAACCTGAGATTGATGTCCTCCTGAGTGATGTCCACACCCAATACAGCTAGTTGACTGACAAGCTTTTGAAGCCTATTGTAAACTGAGTCAATGGACTCAGTTGCACCAGATGAGATGACATGAACTTTGACACCATTGCCTCGAGGCTAGTAGAATTCCTGGTATTTGGAGGGTTGGACCTATTGGGTGGACTATGAGTTTTGGGGCGGGTTTGAGTTTTGGCTCCACCTAAGGTTAGGATGATTTCTCCATGAGGGATTGTATGAATTTCCTAAGTTGTTTTGTTCGGGCTTAAAAGTGTACCACTTCTCTCCCGCTCCGTCGGTACACGTAGAGGCGTAGTCCGCAAAATCTTGTTTGGGGATTCTTGTGCAATCACGAGTCTCGTGGGGACCACTACATAACTCACAAGGTAGAGTAATTTTGTTCACTTGATGTGAAGACTTAGGATTTTCGTAGGAGCTCATTAGGAATTTGACTTGATCTTCAAGCTCGAGCATCCTACGATCAGAAGTTTGTGAGTCAATGGGAGGCAAGGAGATTGCCTTGACAGTTTTGGGCAACTCACGGGGGTCATTCCAACTCTCGTTATCATAGAGGGCAAGGTCCTCTATTGTACCCTACGATTCTTCCACGGTGAGATCACTAAGTTTGCCACCGGCCGGTTGGTCGATGGACTGCTTAGTTGAGAAGTTGACATGATCGTAAAAGATTTTGACTTGAAGCCAAAGATCGATGCCGTGATGAGGGACCTTATGGAGCAAGTCCTTGAATCGAATCCATGCATCGTAGAGAGATTGACCTTGACGTTGTTGGAACATCAAGATTTCATTCCTAAGTTTGGTAGTTCTCCCCGGTGGGAAAAATTGGGCAAGGAAACGAGTAGTGAGATCATCCCAACTTGAGATGGATCCGACGGGAAGGCGCTCAATCCAATTACTAGCTGGGTCCCGTAGAGAGAATTGTAAGAGACGCAAGCGCGTGGTCTCCCATGTGGTAGCATCAAGGTTGATGGAATCAACGATTTTAAGGAAATCCTTGATATGCTGATTAGGATCTTCAGAACGAAGTCCATGGAATGCACATCCGTTTTGCACCAACCGGATGGTGTCGGATCGCAGGGCCGTATATTGAGCTTGATCGGGGAGCTCAATAGTGTTCCTATAGCCTTGGTGGCTTGGTCTAGAGTATTCACCAAGAGTACGGCCTCATGGGGGGTCAATGATTGGTGGATCGATGAGTGGTGTCGGGTTATCACCTTCCATGATGAAAAGTGATGGGGTTACTAACAAAGTCACAAAGAAGAGGGATAGACTACGAGGAAGCTAAAAATGAGAAAAAAATCTTACTTGATTGGAATCAAGCAAGGGAACCTAAACGAGATAGAAATCTAACTAGCTATTCTATTCCCCGGCAGCGGCGCCAAAAACTTGGTGGAGTGGTCAAAGGAAACTTCCTTTTCGTCGAGCAAGTTTTTCAACACCCTAGGCAGTGAACCTTTTCGTCGAGCAAGTTTTTCAACACCCTAGGCAGTAAATTAATTATCTTGATGTAAAATAGGGTATGAGAACCTGTAAGATATAGGATTTCACAAACACATCATACCAATATCATATGGGGCATACACAAGTATTTAGAGAGAGAAAGTTCTAGAGAGAGAAAGTGAAGAGAGTTGGGAACTATGAGAAATAAAGAAAAATGGTATTGAAGCTCCAACCCTCTACCTTGGGAGGTAGAGGGTATTTACAGTGTCTTACAATAAACGCCACCAACGGGCTATGGATCAGGCATACAGTGGGTAAAGACCCGTCCGTCCTCCACGGTTTTACTAAACCAACTACTTACTAACATTAAATAACTACGACTACGAGCTTTCTAATGATTACATATACTTGAGGTGACCGAAACTTTAATGACTGAATTTTCTAATTCCTAACAATCTCCCCCTAAGGGAGGTCACCTCAATTTACAAAGAATACAAACAGATATTACATTAAGATTGTTCTTGAATTCTTGTTTAAGTTCTTAGCTCAATAGCTCGTAGTCTTTGATTCTTCATGTTATCCATGTTTGAATAATTCAAGTGGAGGTCTTTAACTGATCCACGTGATGATGAGTTTTGAGCCAGCTTTGAGATCATCAGCTACCATAAATCTCTGACTCTTCTATTGTGGTGTTGACATTATGTGAAGTTGTTACTTTTAGACCGACATGCTCACATTCTGGATCATGATTTCTTCTTATCAGAGTAGCGGAAGCTTTAAATGATTCATGATATTTGCAGCAGCGTAGCAGAAGCATGGAGTGAGAATATCAGAGTTATTGATGCACTAATCATGATTTCTTTTGAAATGAATGTGTTGTGTGAGCATGTGGCTATGGATTGACCTCTCCATTCTGATCAATCGCAAGCGCGGTGTACCAATACAACAGTTAGCAATAAAGCACATGAAAGTGTCTTTGATCACTTTCGCCGAATGAGGTACACGCCCACGGTTCCTCGCTGATCAGTACAAGTACCGCCTCGTGATCGTATAATTCAAGAATCTCCTTGACAGTGGTTTCGCACTGCTTCTAATGTTCTCAAACCGAACGTCTCAAAGAAGACAACACGGAGTGAGTGAACCAGCGAATTTGAGATTCACTGATTCATGAAAAGAGATTTGAAAAACAATCGTGTATTGCTCAAAATAAAGTGTTTTTGCAATACAACGAAGGTTTTAAAGAAAATCAATTATCAATCATAAACACCTTTTATTGTTTGAAATATTAATACACAGTCGATGTGCTAGAGAAAAGATTTTTAAGCACAACGACTGGTTTTTCAAAGGTATCCATCAATCCATAACCTGAACCAGGATTGATTCAATAATTTGAATCGCCCCATTGTTTCTCGCTTGTCACATGGTTGATCTCTTAGATAGATCTCACATGCCACCTACCAAGAGCTTGTTTGATGTTGGCTCTAGAAGGCTTTCCATCTTCATTGTGAATATGTTCGCATATCACTCAGATGTTCTGGAAATACCACAAGGATAATGCGTAGGACTCTAAAAGTATATTCTCTCTTTCCACATTGTGTGAAACAGAGAGTCTTTATTGGTTGTGTCCTTAATGAGATTTATTGATGATCTCGTGGCTCTAGACTCAATTGTGCACATTTGGTTCCTATGCCGGAGACTAGGGAGAGGGTCTCCTTCTTCAATATCAACAATCTCTAAGAGAAAGTTGATAGATTATGTGCGTTCCTCAGAGAATGAAACAAGTCCTTTTAAGAGGAACTTGAGTAGCTTGGGAAGTTGTAGTGCAAAGGCATCATCGGGTCCATGATGTCTGGTCTTCAATACCAGTGTTACCTTAGTAACCACCAGTAGCATATGTATTGAACCCGTATCTCGCCTCTAAGGTTGAATTAAATGAGGGCTATTTCTTTTCACCCTTTTCTCATTTCATTTCTTTTTCATTCTTCAACCCCTTCGCTTAACCGAGACTTCATTACTAGAACCTTGTTGGGTTATTCCGCCTAGCTCTATCTCAGTTGGCACTCTTCCCATATTCTCATTTTTCTCCTTTTTTCATCATACCTAAGGACTTCTATACTATCTAGTGGATTGTCCTGGGTAGATCCCTCCGCTCAAGGGATCGTGGGAACAAATACCTAACCTAACCATCCTTATAACACCATGCATAAAATAAATTGGTCGGTCTTTTGGTATTGTTCATTAGCCATTGGAACCAATTGAAAACCATTTGAAAATCAATCCAAGTACTTGTGATATATTATCAAAGCATTTTGTACCTGAATCGTTTTTGATATTTTAGAAAACGGCTCCCCCTCAACATGTGCAACATATGTTTGAAATCATTTTGGCACATGGAGGCAAGAGGAAGAATTAACTTCTTTTGATAAATATTTTCTAAAAGATATCAACATCACTTTCCCGATCAAAATTAGTAATTTTCATACTTTGTTAAAAATATTTTAGGAAAGGACGTGGTTTTTAAAAAATTGCTCCCCCTCAATATGTGCATCGAGATTTGAAAGAGTATTGCACATATTAGGGAAAAAACTGCACTTTGGAACAAATTAATCACGTTTCAATCCTTTTTGGTTTAAAATAGATGCTCCCCCTTGACATGTGCATGGAAAATTTGAATCGTTTGGCACATGAATGGAGGAGAGTTTGCTAAACACTTACAAAACCAATTATCGAGTTATCAGTTTAAATCCAATTTTAAATCACAAATTCTCCCCCGATCATAATTTTCAAATCCTTTGAGGGTTGTGATCTCTATTGATTTAAATTAAATTTTGAGAGCTTTTGAGGAGAATAGTGACTTGCTTTTGAAAAACATTTTAACTAATAAGGATCGGATTTTCAGACTTTAAACTCCATTGTATAAACATGCATGAGTATCTTTTGAAAACATAACATTAGCAAAGGTTTTGAATCAATTGTATAAAACGTTATTCTTTTTTATTTTTAATAAGTAAACCTTGCTCATTTACGTGCCAATTGTTTGAAAAATAACCTTTTTGATTGAATTGAAATCATTCTCCCCCTCTTGCAGACGTTTGAGTGTTTCCGGTTGTAGGCTCTTTAGACCAAGTCGTGGAAGGATAAACTAAAAACGTTCTCTAGGAAGGGCTTTGGTGAAGATGTCTGCTAACTAGTATTCAGTCCTCACAAAATAGAGTTCCACCACACCTTTTTCCACTTGTTCTCGAATGAAATGATGTCGAATGTCAATGTGCTTTGCTCTTGAATGTTGAACGTTGTTGCAAGAGAGAGCAATGGCACTTTTGTTATCACAATACGAAGGGATTTTGTTGAATTCAAAGCCATAGTCAGATAATTGGGATCTCATCCATAGGATTTGAGCACAACAAGATGACATGGCTATGTATTCAGCCTCTGAGAGGATATAGAAGTACTCATTTGTTTCTTTGAAGACCAGCTCACAAGCTTATCACCCAAAAACCGAGCACCTCCGCACGCACTTCGACGTGTATCTTGACATCCTGCATGATCAGATTCGCATAGGTCGTTAGTGACATGCCGGTGTCCTTCGGGTACCAAAGTCCCATGTTGATGGTTCCTTGGAGATACCTAAAGACCCGTTTAACCGCTTCAAGGTGCTTTTTGGTAGGCTTAGCCTGGTATCTAGCACACATGCATACAAATAACGGAATATATGGTCTACCTGGCTGTGAGGTACATCAGGGATCCAATCATACTACGATATTTCGTTTGATCTACCATGATCCATGAGTGGTCCTCATCCGCTAATTTACCATGGGAGTGTCAACGGTGTCACAAGTGTCAAATCCAAATTTCTTTAAAATCTCATTAGCATATTTAGATTGATTAATAAAAATGCCTCCGGGACTTTGTGAAATTTGTAATCCCAAGAAAAATGACATTTGTCCCATCATTGACATTTGAAATTTGGAGCCCATTTCTTTAGAAAAACGGTCACATTCATTGGGTCACCGAGGCAAAAATAATATCATCAACATAGATTTGAACGTGAATTAAATGTTTGCCCGACTTTCTGGTGAACAATGTCGGATCAATCTGCTCCTTTGTCTGAATCCAAGAGATAGAAGAAAATTCGAAAGCGTATCATACCATGCCCTTGGAGCTTGCTTCAAGCCGTAAAGAGCCTTCTTCAAGCGATAGACATGAGTAGGATGCTCAGGATTCACAAAACCTTTCGTTGGTCGACGATACGACTTCTTTAAGATCTCCGTTAAGAAAAGCCGTCTTTACATCCATCCGATAGACTACCATGTTCTTACTTGCAGCATTAGCCAAGAAGATTCTGATTGCCTCGATACGAGCAACTGAGCAAATGATTCTTCAAAGTCAATACCCTCCTCTTGACGGTATCCTTTTCCAACCAATCGAGCCTTGTTCTTTAATACATCACCATGCTCATCAAGTTTTACTTTGAAGATCCACTTTAGAGCAATGATCATAGCACGTGAGCAGGTACTAATTTCAATACATCTAGTCGATCAAACTCATGAATTTCTTCTTGCATGGCATTGAACCAGCTATCTTCATTCATTGCGGTTTTAACGTCTTTTGGTTCGACCTTGGATAGTACAGAGTTGAAGAAGCACCATAAGGCATGAGTTGCAAGTTGTTTGCGAGTGGATACTGGACGAGAGGGATTTCCAATGATGTTGTCCAATGGATGATCATGTGTCCATTTTCTAAGGTGTTCGTGTGGTTGTAGTTGAGGAACTAAAGTAGCAGAGTCGATTTCTCCTGATGAAGATGGTTCTGATGATGATTCAGAGCAAATATATTTTCAAAAGGGGCATCTTCAGGAGTAGCAAAGGGATTATCTCCATCAAAGGTGCCAGACACAATTCCATGATGTACACTCGATGATTGATGATTTGTTAATGAGACAGAGTGATCAGCAGCAGGTGCTTCTTGACGTAATTACATGAAAACTGAAGGGTTAACTTCATTGACAGGGATAGGAGCAGCCTCTGTTGATGGATTTTCCAAATCATTAGCAATTGGCTCATAGTGTTCATCAAACATTGGATCAAAAAATTTCTTCAAGTCATCTTCTGATGGAGGTACATAAGGAGTTGCTGGCGAACAATCGTGTACAAGAGTAGAACCGATGGGACTACCTGATGAAGATTGTGATGCGGGTCCAGAACTGGGTTGTCCTAGAGCCATTGGACCGGTCAGCTCATCGAACGTAACGTGAATTGTTTCCATGATATTTCGAGTTCTTTTGTTGTAGATTCGGTATCCTTTTCTGCTTGGTGCATATCCTACAAATACTCCAATGGACGCTTTAGCTTTAAGTTTGCCTAAGTCTTGGCCCTCATTAGTTGGATAACACAATGCACCAAACACACGAAGAAATGAGAGATTTGGTTTTCAATTGTGGACAAGTTCATGTGGAGTTTTTCCATGAGGAGTGTGAATAAGGGATCAATTTTGAGTGTAGCATGCAGTGGCAATGGCTTCAGCCCAGAGAAACATTGGAACCTTTGAGTAAATCAAGATTGTTTATGCGCGCTTCCACAAGAGTTTGATTTCGCTTTCAACTACACCGCTCGTTGAGGAGTTAGTGGAACACTTCTTTGATGACTGATTCCAACACTTTCATAAAACTCACTAAGTTCTTTATTGACAAACTCGCCCATTGTCTGTTCGGATGATTCTGACAGTTTTGTTAAGTCGAACCTGCAGCTGTTTGATATGTTTAATGATGATATCTGGAGTTTCATCCTTTGCCCTTAAGAACTTGACCCAAGTAAATCGAGAGTAATCATCAACCACAACTAACACATATTTCTTCACAAAAATATGTTGCACTCTCATGGGTCCACATAAATCCATGTGAATGGTATGAAGAACTTCCATAACTGAGTTTGTAGGTTTGGGTTTGTGGGCATACTTCTTGCTTTTTCCCAATTGGCATGCTGAACAAAGATGATCCTTTTCATACTTTAGTCTAGGTAAGCCTATAACTAAGTCCTTTCTGGAGAGATCATTTATGGTGCCGAAGTTCAAGTGATTGAGACGACGATGCCATAACCATGACTTTGTTTTGAAGCCTTTGACAACAAGCAAATTGGAGAAGACTTCATCATATCTTCGATAGAGATGGTGTATAGATTTGAACCACGTGTTCCTCTTAAAAGTTCTCTACCATCAAGTTCTCTAACGAAACAAGTATGTTTTCTGAAGGCCACTTCTAGATCGAATCACAGAATTGACCGACAGAGAATAAGTTATGACCAAGACCTTCAACGTAATATACCCTAGAGATAACACTATCACCAATAACATAGTCTCCATAACCCATAATTGCACCAAAATGATCGTTCCCAATCTAACAAATTCCGATGAATTTACTCACGGTTCATGAGCCGCGATTGGTCTCCAATCATATGCTTGGAAACACCGAGTCCGATACCACGTAACGATTTGAACGATCCGCAATTGAACACGCATAATAATAGATAATGGATAATTGGGATCTCCATGCAATAATGGGTTCCATTTGGTTAGTAACAGTGATTGGAACACCCACATTAGAAGTAGAAACAATGGAATCATCGTGGATAGATGCAAGTGCTAGTGTCCAGTATTTGACCTATTCAAAGTATGTTTACTTCTTAAGGGAATAGTTCTACTAGTAGGCATCCATTTCTAATGGGCATTGATCCATAATTTAGGGCACATCTTATTAAGATTGAATTTGCGCCAAGAGGTATCCACCGATAACCTATGTTACTAAATTTCCTTCCTGTGAGTTTCCAATGTTTTCTAACCTTCTTCCGCCATTGCTTTCTAGGCTTCTTAGCTTGATTTTTTGCATTAACTATCTTATCAGGGCATTTAACAGCATTAATCAAATCATTCACACCACATTCATGATTAGTAACAGAAACCAAGCAATCATCATTACATGTTTTGTCAAAAGTAGCAGAATTCGAATTAATTACAATACGCTTATAGCTAATACTAGAATCAACACGATTAGTTTTATTTAACTCAAACTTAATGTTCCTAGGGTGATCTTCTACTTTCTTCCATTGCACATTCTTAGCTTGTGAGGTCCTATCTTGCATTGTATTGCCTGGAGGCTTTGACCCGCTTGCTTTTGTGTCACTGATTACTCCTGTAGAGGGAATTATGGGAACATTAGTTGGTTGGGCTACCTTTTGCATTCCTGAACTAGAAGTGCAAGGATCTGAACTAATTGAAGGCACTCTAGAGTTCACTTTCTTAATACTGGGCATAGAATGGGTTGCATACTTGGCACTAGGCATAGAACAAGGCATCACAACTTTATCTTTCACACCTAAGGATTTAGGACAAGTTGCTCTTAAACATTCTAGCAGCTCCTGAGATCGTTTGGCCTTAATGCAAGCAAACCTAATTTCTCTATTAAGTGGCTTATTTATGAAATCCTCTTCTACAATCTCACGGAGACATTCTAGACTATCCTTAAGGTGAGCGAGATAGTTATGAAACGCAAGTTCGTTATTTCTAAGATGAGGAGGAATGTATTTAACAAATACACAGATATTTGCAGTGTGCAGATGACTTTGATGCAACATTCTCATTAAAGACAAGTGGCATTTTCCCTTTTACCTGACTCCTCAGATTCTCAATTTCCTTTTGTAAAGACGTTATTATTTCGTTGTTCTTGTCACGAGTGACTTTGATTGAATCATATAACTCTTTAAAGTGTTGTTTCACCTTTTCATTTTCTTCTAGAAAACTCTGATTTTCCTTTTGTAAAACATTAACCAAGTTTTGAAGATGAAAAGTTTGAGAGCATTGAGAATCTAAAGGAGGAGGCATTTGGGAGCCAGTCACATTGTTCTTTTCACCCTTTAATTGTGAAATTTAGGTTCTCATTTTTCTGATCGTGTTATAATGAGCTCGAATCTGTTCATCACGCTTTGTGATTTCAAAATCTGCACCAAATTCAGGAGCATCCAAGGATGTCTTGATATTTGAGGTTTTAACATTTTCTTTTAGATGTTGATATTTTAATTGCAAAGCAAGATGCTCAACTTCCAATTTAGAAAACTGTTTTACCAGTTATCATGATCATCCTGTTCAATTTTCTCATGCAATTTAGAGTTAGTTTTTTCAAGCTCAATGACACGATCATGAGAGACTTTCGGAGCAACAGATAATTCATGAAATTGAGATGCATTAATTGAACAATTCGTGGCAATGTAAAACACATCTTGAGTGATACATTCAGAAATCAGATTCTCATTTAAGGTATGCAAGTTCTTCCTCTCAATCTCATTATATTTTAATTCTCGCTCATAGTCATTAACCTCAACTATCATTGCATCAAATTCCTTTTCCATTTCTTTAATATATGAATCCATCCCCTTTTTAAGACTCTCAAATTGACCTTTTAATTGTTTAAAGAAAGGCACGACCTCAGTTAAATAGCATTCTTTAGTTTGCTCAAAACCCCTCTCCCTTCGCTTATCCCAGAGGTGTGATCCTTTTCTTACATGTCTTCTCGAAATCAACAAATAATTGATAAATAACATACCGACTGATTAAGGTCTTGCTTTTAGTGGGAATCGATCTAGGAACTAAATGCATTGGTGTATTGGGGGATAAACAAGTGGCATGAAGCATTCTCCTACATGGGGATTCGTTTCAACAAACTCATCAGCCTTTTCATGTCCATATCCTTTTCCAACACTTGTTCAGTGGGTCACTGTGTTTGAGGTCTGAACTTGTTAAAAGCAATCCAATTATCCTTAGCATAGTTGGGTGTTTTATAAGTGATTTTCTTTTCTATGCATGAAGGGCTCTTAAGTTTTTCATCCAATTTCTTTCTAGTGATTTCTTCTAACTGCTTATCTTCCTCAGATTCTCCAACTAGGTTTCTGCCTAGGCTTACGAATTTCATTGCCATCATAAATTACCTTCTGTGCTTTTCTAGATTTCTTACAAGCCTCAGGGTTTGGTTCATCAACTAATGCAACACTATGTTTGTCACTTAGAACTCTATGCTTAGTGATCATGTGAGCACCTAAATGGTGTTTCCTTGTACGTACAATTTGTTTTTAAGTTTGTTTTCAAAGTTTTTAGGTTGGAAAATTCATTTAAGAGTTTTGATTCCTTAGCATTAAATTCTTGCTTAAGCACTTTCACATTTTCTTGAAGTTCTTGTTTTTGCTTAGCCGCTTTATTAAGCTTTTCTTTCAAGGAATCTAGCTCTTGTTTTAGTATTTCTTCCCTAAAGTTACTTTTTCTAATAATTGTACGCATTTGGTCATCCATTTCCCGCCACGAGTAGTTAACTCAAACTTAGCACGTTGTTCATAAATGGCAACTTGTTCTTTATAGGCATTAAGTTCAGAGATAAAGAATCATCGGGGTACATGGAGTGTATTCATCAAGGACATAGTCATCATTGATTAGCGAAGATGCATCACTTGGTTCAATCACACTTTCACTTTAGATCACATATTGATCATATGGGACAATATTACTATTACCCATATTAACAATATATGTTTCATAAGTTTCATGTGATTGCACTTTGTCATGTATCTTTTTCTCATCAACTTCATCATATAATTTTAATACCTCTGAGATGATTGACTCTTTGGATGGACCAGCTTACTTTGATGATGAGACCTTTGGAGAGACCATTGGAGAAATGCTAGCCATGAAGTTTGTCTGGGCAGTAGGTTCATCATCGACATCAGAGTCATATGCATCACAATCGGCAACTTGAAAGGCATTTTGATGATTGTGACCTATTTCCTCGAATTGGTCCGCTCATCCACATCTCGCATCATATGTCTTAGCATTCCCTTCGCAAGAAACAACAACTCCTCTTCATCTAAAGTCGCCCATTATCCCGAGCTTACACAAGCAACATCTTGTCTCTGAAGTATTCTCATGATTCTGTGGACTTTGGAGATGTGCGTTCCTCGCAATATGTCCTCACCACCACAGCTTATAGCATTTGATTGGCTTTGCTTGACCTTGATTTGGATTTCTTCCACGATTCTGATTAGCCACATACCCTCCACCTACTCCACCTCTTCCCCTCATACTGTCGCTTCCTTGAATGGTTGCACCATAACCTTCCATCTCTCGACAACAAAGATGATTGTGTAGATTGGATGCATCTCGATCTCATTGTTAGTGTGAAGACTGTTAGTATGTGGAGTAAGGGTCAAGTTTTGTTTAACCATAAGAGCCAGTTGATTGATGAAGTGTTCCATGACTGCATCAGCATTAGGTTGCTTGAACCTCGGATTGGGAATGAGTTTGTGATTACCATTACTAGGATCGGTTAATGAGTGTTTATCTTCCATTTCCAACTTGTTATATTTCATATACACCCGAGATATGTGAGTATCCAAACACCCCATGTGAGGTACTAGTATGTAATTTCCGTGCTTGTTATGACTTTTGCGGGGCTTATATGTGTTGTGGAATGTTTTAAACCAATGCTTCATGACCCCTAACTTATAAATTAATTGGCTAAAAGCACATTTGCTTGAGGACAAGCAAATACCAAGTGTAGGGATATTTGATAAGGTTTTAAAATGTACCTTTTGAGGGTCGTTAAGCTTTATTTGATCACTTTTGTACCCGTTATTACTTAATATCGCTCCTTTTCACTTTTTAGGTCTCTTGAAGGCAAATTGGTGGAATGACACTTATTTGGACGAAAAGGCGCGGATATACGAAGAAAATGGCCAAAGTCAAGAATCGAGACACTCAAGTCGCCGAAATAAGGGGACGGCCATCAAGCTTAACTGCGACGCCGGAGCACTCGCGGACGGCTCCGAGCCAAATTGCTTATTTTCAACGGACGGTCGCTTTAAAACAACTCGACGCCTAGATTTGATCCGCACGCGCCGAGACCGAAGGGGACGATGTCACAAGCACAAGGTGACGCCGCCGCAAGACTAACGTGGCCAAGACTAAACCCCATAATGACGGTGACCCGACGGCCACAAATCATAAGGTGACGCCGCCGAATTGTAATATTATATATAGAACGAATTTTCAGTTTTAGTGTGTAGTCTTTGGAGTAAAAACCTAAACCGAACCAAGGCTGTCTTGTACAGGATTTTAGGGTTCCAAACCCTATCTTACATCAAGATAAGTGTTTTACTTCATTAATTCAATTATGTCTTCAATTATTTGTGTGTATGCTTGCATGTTCTCCATGTCCGCTAATTTACTTGTGTGTTTGCTTAGGGAATATGAAACTTAATTATTGAATATTGATTGGTTGTCTCTTATCTTAATTGTTAATGATCTAGTAATGCGATAGGTCATTCGTTGTGTAATTAATGCTTGATTAATCTGTGTGAACCTTGGACTATAACACTTAGAGCAGTTGTAGGCTAAACCACCCAAAGAGTACCTTAGAGTTAGAGTTTATAATTCCTAGAGGTTTTTGTAGACGAGACCCTTTGGTAGTTTCAAAGAGTTAGGGACAAACGCATACCCTACGAATTTAGACACACAACGCGATTAAGAATAAGGACGTGACAATTCAACCATCAATAGGAGATAATTAAGGAGTAATACAACCTAGGTAAACACATCTTTAAACCATCATAAGAGCACACAATAATTAGACATAGACTACATACACCTTAGATTAGATAATTAGATAAGTAGAGTAATCAGTAGAAATACCAACCCCCAAATCCAAACCCCGAGATTCGCACCTTTCCATTTCATAAAATATAAAAATACAAAAATAATCATCCCTCACTTTTAGACTTAAATCGACATACACTTCAACCTAATGACACTATTCCCCTAGAGAACGATATCAATACCTCGTGGCTTACCCTAATACTACACTACAACGATTAGGTTCACCGCCTAGGGTGTTATAAAACTTGCTCGAAGAAAAGGAAGTTCCTTTGACCCAACGACGCCGCTGTATATCAAGTTTTCGTATTACCGCCGGAATAGTTATTGTTTAGGCTTGATTTATATCTCATTTAGGTCTACTCACAAGATTCCTATCAAGTGAGATTTTTTATTTTTATTAGTTTCCTTGTAGTCTATCCCCCTTCTTTGTGTTTGTGTTCGTAAAACCCTTTTCAATTGTCGCTATGGCAAGTGAAATTGCATTTGAATCATTAACAAATGAGGAACAAATTGAATTTCGCAGATTGGATTGGTTTTTATTGTTCTAATGACTTTGTGAGTAAACTTAGAGATATCCAAAAGGAGACGGGTGTATGTTTGGATGGATTTGATATATTTTGTGTTTGTGTGGCTTCTATTCAATGATCGTTGTCAGGATCAACTCCTTTCAGTGAGACCATCTGGAGAATTTTTCTAAAAGCATCCTATGCATAAAACCATCACCGGTACAACTTGAGGAAATTGATAAAGCGCGTGAGGAATCCTTTTGGCCAATAGAACATAGTAGTCAAGTTTTTGAGAATGATTCTTATGAATCGGACCAAGAATTTGAAATGGCCAAAGAAGGATTTGAGATGCTTAGAGTGTACGGTTAGATCATACTAAAACACATGAACATTTAGGAGATCTAGATATAATGGAGAATAAGATGGAAACTCCAAGCCTACAAGCCCTACCATCACTTGAGGAACACACATCGCCTAGAACTTACCCGGAAGAAGTAGAAGAGACTATAGGAACCCCGATTGATATAGAACCTTTGGACCAAACACCACTAGAGAATGTAGGTTTAGATGCTTGTTGTCATGACCTCTCTCTTAGTCTTAGGGAAGTTCCTAATTTTGATGAACCGGAGCCTCAACCAAAAACCTTACCCATTTTTCCGTCTTTAGATGTGAATCTTGGAATTGAATTAGGCCCCAATCCACCCATCAAAATAAATAATCGGGGTAGTTGCTTGATAAAGGTGGTAGACTCTAGTCCATGTAGAGTGGAAGCTAATATATGAGTAACTCATGACCTTACACACTTATATCACCCATTCATGGTTTATAACAAGAAACATTATGGGTTTAAACCGGGTTTATTAGGTCAAGATGGATCCTTAACTAAGAATCTTTGAAGTTGATAGAAGATGATCCATTTTAGAGAGAGATTTGATTCACTCACTATACCAATAGACTTAGGTAAGGTTATAATGAATGGAGTACACTCCTTTGAGCATATAAATCACCCATCACCTCTCCTCACGTGAAAATTTCCACCATAAGGGTGCGTATCGCTACTA
>OU343224.1:197927138-198102290 GCA_910596185.1 Chrysanthemum makinoi | reverse complement strand
GATAAGGTTTTAAAAGGTACCTTTTGAGGGTCATTTAAGCCCTTATTTGATCACTTTTGTATCCGTTATTACTTAATATCGTTCCTTTTCACTTTTAGGTCTCTTGAAGGCAAATTGCTGTAATGGCACTTATTTGGATGAAAAGCGTATATGAGAAAATGGCCAAAGTCAAGAATGAGACACTCAGCTGCTTTGAAAATACAAGGTGACGGCGTCACTGCTTATCTGCGACGTCGAGGATTTTGTAACGGACGAGAAGCCAAAACTCTTATTTTCAAGTGACGACGTCAAGTTATAAAAAGTAGGGCGTCGCCTTCGGCGGCCTAGATTCAATCGGGCAGTCGGAAGAAGGGCGGCGTCACAAGCACAAGGTGACGCCGGTCAAGTCTAACGTGGCCAAGACGAAAACCCTAATGGCGGCGACCCGACGGTCACAAAACATAAGGTGGCGCCGTCGCGTGTAATCTTATATATAGAATCCGAATTTTTTATTTGTGTAGTCTTTTGGAGTAAAACCTAAACGAACCAAGGGTGTCTTGTACAGTATTTTAGGGTTCCAAACCCTATCTTACATCAAGATAAGTGTTTACTTCATTAATTCAATTATGTCTTTGATTATTTGTGTGCATGCTTGCATGTTCTCCATGTCCGGCTAATTTACTTGTGTGTTTGCTTAGGGAATATGAAACTTAATTATTGAATATTGATTGGTTGTCTCTTATCTTAGTTGATTAATGATCTAGTAATGCGATAGGTCATTAGTTGTGTACTTAATGCTTGATTAAATCTTTGTGAACCTTAGAATATAACTCCTTGAGTAGTTGTAAGCTAAACCATCCAAAAAGTGCCTTAGAGTAAGAGTTTATTATCCCTAGTGGGTTTGGTAGACGAGACCCTTTGGTAAGTTCAAGAGTTAGGGAACAAGCGCATACCCTACGACTTTAGACACACAACGCAACTAAGAATAAGGGCGTGACAATTCAACCACCAATAGGAGATAATTAAGGAGTAGTAAAACCTAAGTAAACACATCTTTAAACTATCATACGAGCACACAATAATTAGACATAGACTACATACACCTTAGATTAGATAATTAGATAAGTAGAGTAATCGTTAGAAATACCAACCCCCAATCAAACCGAGATTAGTACCTTTCAATTTCCTTAAAAACATAAAAAGATAAAAATAATCTTCCTCAACCCCAACCTTAGCGTAGTAACTTCTTACTAGCATTCCTATTCCCCTAGAAAACGATATCAATACCGGCACCCCTAATTACTACACTACAACGATTAGGTTCACTGCCTAGGGTGTTGAAAAACTTGCTCGACCAAAAGGAAGTTCCTTTGACCCCGAACGACGAGTGGCGTTATCAAGTTTTTTGGCGTTGCAGGGAATATAGCTAGTTAGTAGTCCACCTCGTTTAGGTTTCTTTGCTTGATTCCTATCAAGTAAATTTTTTCTCATTTTAGCTTTCTCTTAGTCTATCCCCCTTCTTCGTGACCTTTGTTCGTAACCCATCACTTTTCATCATGGAAGGTGATAACCACCCACCATTCATCAACCCACCACAATTGACCGCCAAGAGCCGTACTCTTGGTGAATACTCGAAACCAAGCCACCTAGGCTATAGGAACACCATTAAGCTTCCCGACCAAGCCCAAACTACGGCCGCTGATCCGACACCATCCGGTTGGTGCAAAACGGATGTGCATTCCATGGACTTCGTTCCGAAGATCCAAATCAACATCTTAGGGATTTCCTTAAAATTGTCGATTCCATCGCCCTTGATGCTACTACGGGGAGACCCGCGCTGCGTCTCTTCCAATTCTCTCTACGGGACCAAGCTAGTAATTGGCTTGAGCGACTTCCAGCCGGTTCCATCTCAAGTTGGGATGATCTTACCTCTCGCTTCCTTGCTCAATTTTTCCCACCAGGGAGAACCACTAAACTTAGGAATGACATCTTGATCTTCCAACAACGTCAAATGAATCTCTCTGAAGCATGGACTCGTTTCAAGGACTTACTTCATAAAGTCCCTCATCACGGCATTGATCTTTGGCTCCAAGTCCAAATATTTTATGATCATGTCAACTTCCTCACCAAGCGATCCATTGACCAAGCGGGCGGTGGAAAACTTAGTGATCTCACCGCGGAAGAATCATGGGGTATAATAGAGGACCTTGCTCTCTATGACAACGAAAGTTGGAATGACCCCCTTGAGTTGCCCAAAACCGTTAAAGGCAATCTCCTTGCCTCCCATTGACTCACAATCTTCCGACCGTAGGATGATCGAACTTGAAGATCAAGTTAAATTCCTAATGAGTTCCTACGAAAATCCTAAGTCTTCACATCAAGTGAATAAAATCACTCTTCCTTGTGAGTTATGTATTGGTCCCCATGACACTCGTGATTGCACAAGACTCCTCGAACAAGCTTTTTCGGACTACGCCTCGTGCGTGCCGATGGGCGGGAGAGAAGTGGTACACTTTCAAGCCCGAACAAAACAACTTAGGAAACTCTCACAACCCCTCGTGGAGCACCTAACCTTAAGTGGAACCAAAACTCAAGCACACCCCAAAGCACATCTAGTCCACCTAATAGGTTCAATTCTCTAAACAAGGGAACCCCCTAATCTTGAGGCAATTGCATCTAGATTCTGTCATCTCAAGAGACTTCGATTGACTAAGCTTGGCGATTTTAAGCAAAGACAAAGCGAGATGTCACACAAGCTTGATGCCCTCTTAAAAGCCTTCAATGAGCGGGAAGTTGGAGCACTCCCAAGTGATACTATAAAGAACCCAAAAGTGAATTCGATTTTGTCGACTTCATGTTCTTGTTCACCATGGGAGAATGCACATCCATGTCCCTCACACCCAGCGGTTCACTTCGGTAATGCTATCAAAAAGGGTTCCAAGCTATCCAAAATGAGGTACCAAGGTCCTGCACCATTGGTAGAACCACTTTTGAGAAACCCGTAACCAAATCCAACCTATTTTGGGAGGTACAAGAACTCCATCAAGAAAAACCGATTCTTGAGGTCTTAGCTCATGCACCTTATTATAATGCTTTAAAAGAAAAATATGAGTTAGAACTTAAGCTTGGAAAACATGGGTCGCTTTTGTCTTGAAATAATTTACCTAAAGTTAGACGATCGGGCTATTTACTCTTCCGTGTAGGCTTGGAACTTCCAAACCTCTCGCAGCTCTAGCCGACAGGGTCATGCATCAATCTTGTTAGTTGTCCCTCCATAGAAGCCTTAACTTAGGTAAAATAGACCAACGAAACCATCTTAGGTATAGCGGACGGTAGTGATGCGTCTGGTAGAATAATAAAGACATGGTAGTACAGGAGAGTTGAATCTTTTGGCCATTTCATGTGCTAGACATGAATAAGGACCCGACATGCCCATTACTAGTAGGAAGAGGATTCTTAGCTACCGCTAGTGCCATCATCGATTGTAAGATGTCCAAGACAGTGGTAGGAGAGGGGTGGCTAGGATCAATTCTATGTCAAAAGCATACTTACTACAAAGAAGAGGAAATCCCACATGAGATTAGGTTGGATAGAGAGCCTTCTAGATATGGACCTTGCATAGATAAGAACCTCATAGGTCCCAAAGACCTTTTACTAGATGAAGCCTTCACTAGTAAAGCAACTTTCCAAGAAAAACAAATAGCTAGGGACATGGAAGTGAACCCGTTAGGGACTTATTTAGTATTTAGGAAGATGATCGAGTTCCTAGGAAGCTTGCCCATCAACCTTGTCATGAATAAGTGGAAAGTTGAGAAATCTAAACACAAATGGGATTGGGATAGACCGCCTAGTGACGGTGATGGAGAGTGGCACATTAGGATAACAATCTATGATCCCGATGGAGAGAAGTTAGAAAAGGCATATCTAACCAAGAAAGCATACTACTAGGAACTTGAATGATAATTTTGATCCTTATGACATTGTTAAGGATAGGCTTACTTATATATGTAGTCACGTAGGAGCGACTACGAGTCTAGCTACAAGACTCTTAAATAAAGAAAAGCTTCGTGGGAGCAACCCATGCTTAATTGTTTGCTTGTTAGTGTCGTATATCTTTTATTGATTGTTTATTCTCATGTTTAAATTTGTAAAAGTGCTTTATTTTGTTTTTAACTTCGTCTTAATTGCATATAAAGGTATTTTACATAAGGGATAAGTGTAGGGAGGATTACACACGTTTTCAAAGAAACGTAAACATGAGAATAACAATTAACTAAAAGATATACATGTGTGTTTGTTAGTTCGAGTCAAATGCTTGTATCGAGTCATAATGGGTGTTTTACAGAAATTTTTCCAGATTCTAAAGATGTAAATTTTCCAGAAAATCGCAGACCGGTTTTTGTCGGGGATAACTGACGGCGTCGAGGAAGGAGTAAAACATCAGATTACTTTTTTTCGTTTTCAAGCTACTTATAAATTTTGGAATTTTCAGGTCTTAATTTTCCAGAAATTCGTAAACATCCATTCCACAAGCATTATATCCTAGTTTAATAGAGTCTTATATATATTATTACCGCCAATTTTACGCGAAGGTTTCGTTTGTTTTCTTCAAATGTGCAGGTTTAATTTATCAAGAAGAAGTTACATAAGATTGAAGGAGCTTTTCACGCATAAATTCTTCTTGGAAAGGATTTAACCACTACTTCACACGGATCCTACCGAGCTAATCAGGGGAGTATAGTTTCTTTCGCTTTTAATTACCTTCCATTATCATAACTTTGATACTTTCGGGAACATTGGGGACAATGTTCAGTTTAAGTGTAGGGAGGGAAAATAAACGGGAACTTTGAAACTATGCTTATCCTTGATTATTTGCTTTGTCCAATTGTATTTGTGTAATAAACCATGAGAAAATATCGGTTAGGGTAATTTTGGCACCCAATTTTTAATTTTTCATGACATATAGGAGTGGGCCATTAGTCTTAACAAAAGCGTCTCACGGATAGGAAGTTGCATGACTAGCACAAAAACCCTTTACCACCTAAATTCCACCCAAAATGTGAGGATCGCCCTTAGATTAGTAGGAATTAAAGCATTCATCTTTAATGCTTAGAGTGTGAACGGTAGTATATTAGATTCTAGAACTTGTTTTGTGATGCATTCCGAGATCGCTAGTAAGACTACACTTGTGTAGTTAGGAATAACTAAATGATAAGAGGCATTAGGATAACCCTTGTTTGATACCGTAATATAATTACTTCTTCCACATCGGTTGAGTAATTCCCCCACACCTTTTCGTTGTACTCATCTTTAGTACACGATACCCTAGTTAACCCCTCAGAGCCTATCCTTTTCGCGGTTCTCGTGATGTTTCGGTTTTTTCGGAATATCAATGAAGAGCATTGTTTACACCCCAACCCCAAATATACACCCAAATTGCCTTAGCCTACCCTATATGCACTCACTTTTAGTGCATTATTGTTATCACCTAAACCCTTAGTTCAATTATCTAGTTGCTTGCATGAGTTGCTAAGTCGAGTCATATCCTTTGTACACAGTTTTGGGACGATTGGGATTCATGGGAAAAGTTAAAGTTTATGAAATGACGGGAAGGAACGTTAAATTCAAATTCCCTTTGTTTAGTAATAATGTACCCAAGTGTTTTGATCTTTTCAAATTGGGTCAAATTAGTGTTAGAGTAATAAAAACTCAAGTGTAGGGATGTGCCTATAAATCCTATCATTTTGATGTTACCGTAGAGGATGGTAGAGTAAAAGTGTATGAAAAAAAAATAGAAAAAGAAAAAAGAAAAAAATAAGTGATTAAAAAAAAACATATGGGCTACCATCCTACATCTATCCATTAAATTTATGTTTGTTTGTTTCAGTTAGCTAAATTCTAGAGTGTCGAGTCTTGGCTTAGCAGCGCCATTCTTCGTATGCATTTAACATAGAGATTTTTGACTTGCCACCACTAAAAAGCCTATCCCACCAAACCCTTTGTTTCCCTACCGTAAGCCTAACGTTACAACCCTTTAAAGACCTCTTTGATAGTATTTCCTAGGTGCTTACCCCAAAGCGATGGAGGTTTGATCTATTCTCAAGCCTATGGTAATCTATGTACTAGGACCGGTTAATGAGTGTTTATCTTCCATTTCCAACTTGTTATATTTCATATACACCCGAGAGAGATGTGAGTATCCAAACACCCCATGTGAGGTGCTAGTATGTAATTTCCGTGTTTGTTATGACTTTTGCGGGGCTTATATGTGTTGTGGATTGTTTTAAACCAATGCTTCATGACCCCTAACTTATAAATTAATTGGCTAAAAGCACATTTGCTTGAGGACAAGCAAATACCAAGTGTAGGGATATTTGATAAGGATATAAAAGGTACCTTTTGAGGGTCATTTAAGCCCTTATTTGATCACTTTTGTATCCGTTATTACTTAATATCGTTCCTTTTCACTTTTAGGTCTCTTGAAGGCAAATTGCTGTAATGGCACTTATTTGGACAAAAGGCGGATATCTGAAGAAAATGGCCAAAGTCAAGAATCGAGACACTCCAGTGCTAAAAATACAAGGTGCGGCGTCCTGCTTATCTGCGGCCGTCCGGATTTTGTGACGGGACGAAGCCAAACTCTTATTTTCAAGTGCGACGTCAAGTTATAAAGAGAAGGCCGTCGCAACTCGGGCGGCCTAGATTCAATCCAACGGCGTCGAGCTGAAGGGACGGCGTCACAAGCACAAGGTGACGCCGTGCCAAGTCTAACGTGGGGCGAAACCTAATGACGGCGACCCGGCCGTCACAAAATAAGGTGACGCCGTCGCATATGTAATCTTATATATAGAATCCGAATTTTTCGATATTTGTGTAGTCTTTTGGAGTAAAACCTAAGCGAACCAAGGCTGTCTTGTCAGATTTTTAGGGTTCCAAACCCTATCTTACATCAAGATAAGTGTTTTACTTCATTAATTCAATTATGTCTTTGATTATTTGTGTGTATGCTTGCATGTTGTCCATGTCCGACTAATTTGAAACTTAATTAAATATTGATTGGTTGTCTCTTATCTTAGTTGATTAATGATCTAGTAATGCGATAGGTCATTCGTTGTGTACTTAATGCTTGATTAAATGTTTGTGAACCTTAGAATATAACTCCTTGAGTAGTTGTAAGATAAACCATCCAAAGAGTGCCTTAGAGTAAGAGTTTATTATCACTAGTAGGTTTTGTAGACGAGACCCTTTGGTAAGTTCAAAGAGTTAGGGAACATACGCATACCCTAAAATCTTAGACACACAACGACTAAGAATAAGGACGTGACAATTCAACCACCAATAGGAGATAATTAAGGAGTAGTAAAACCTAAGTAAACACATCTTTAAACTATCATACAAGCACACAATAATTAGACATAGACTACATACACCTTAGATTAGATAATTAGATAAGTAGAGTAATAGGTAGCAATACCAACCCCCGAATCCAAACCTCGAGATTCGTACCTTTCCATTTCCTAAAAAACATAAAAAGATAAAAAATAATCTTCCTCAACCCCAACCTTAGCGTAGTAACTTCTTACTAGCATTCCTATTCCCCTAGAGAACGATATTAATACCCGTGGCTTACCCTAATTACTACACTACAACGATTAGGTTCACTGCCTAGGGTGTTGAAAAACTTGCTCGACGAAAAGGAAGTTCCTTTGACCCCGAACGACGCGTGTAGCGTTATCAGTGCTTCATACTTTTTCCATGTGCTTCAGTCATCAAGTGAACTGGGATACCATTGATTGTTTTCTTATTCAACTTGCTCTACTATAAGGACGATGGCGACATCATGTGCTAATTTTGAGGGGGAGAAGTTTGAATAGAATACATTTGGATGATTTCACTTATTTAGTCAAGAATGGAAACTTCGATGCGCAATTCTTGAGGGAGAATATGATAATTACGCATGGTTGATTGTTATATTAGGCGAGAAATGGTCAAACGGCTCCAAATTCATATAAGAACCGAGCTTCTTCTTATCGGGTCATCTTTACATGGAGTTTTCCTATATGAGCGTTGGTAGCGTCGATATGATTTTGACAAAGTACTTCGGTTAATGCTTCACGTACACATCAACATGATGATTTGAACAATCTCATATTTCTTGTTTGATGTGATGATGGGTAGTTTGGTGTTACCATCTTGTGTGTGTTCATTGCGGCACGATTCTTGATTTCCTTGATGAACATCTTTCTATTCTTGTTTGATTGGGAGGGATTTTAGTTAAGGGGATTTGCAAGATGTAAGTTAATTGGGATGCTTTTGGTGGGATGCTTTTTGGTGTGAGTTGAAGATGTTAACACTCTATTCCCCATTCGGACAATCTTGAAGAAGGTCGAGTCTATAGTCAGTTCTACATTTTATGCTACATGTTAGAAGACTAAAGACGAGGTGCATTTGATTATTTAAAGACTTCTTCTTAATCTGGGCATTTATCAAACAGATTGTCGGTTTAGGGAGAGCACTAATTGAGGAGAGTGAAAATTAAATTTAATCCTCAATTAGACTTGCTCACATTCTTTACGCGGCAAGTGGATTCTCACAAGAGTTTAAGTGTTCTTCTTAACAAATTTCTAGTATCACGGGCTTATTTTTGTTCGATTCGAGTATCAAAACCGAGAAATAGGGAAAGGAGACAAGCATCTAAAAGCGAGTAAACTTGATGAACTTAATTCTTCTAAGTGATTGAAGATATCCCGAGATGACAAATGTTATTACATGAGAGAAACTCAAGGTTTGACTCATGGCGAGTAAACTTGATGAACTTAATACTTCTAAGTGATTGAAGATATCTCGAGAAGAAAAATGTCATTCTCATGAAGAAACTCAAGGTTTGACTCATGGCGTTTAGTGTTCTTATTCCAACTATGTGGGGGAAGAGAGGTTAAGAAAGTTTTCTAAAGATAAAAGAGGTACACAAGTGTGTGGTGATTTCGATGGTATTACAATGATCGGGGAGAGGATTGTGTACATTGGGATGCTCAGTTGTTTCACTTGAGTGCTTAATCGTGATTTAGAGATATAATCACTTATTAGGAGTTGACATCCTTGAGATATGCTTGCATGAGATAATCGGTGACAGCCCTTCTTCAATGTTATCGGTTATTCATTCCTTATGTATTTGTATACTTAGGATACTTGAGCTTAAATACCACATCGGGGAAGAAAAGTGTGACATGGGGAGGTGTTTCATTCCCTCATGATGTGTATTCGGAGAAACTCTTGGATATTGGTGTACCGGTTCTTGAGCTTCATACACTATCATCAAGGATAGATGTTGAACATTGGAGAGGTGATTCTTCATTAATATTCTGACACCTTTTGGAATGGATTGCTTGAACTTGATTGGAAAAGGATGAAAGATTATTTAGGTGTTGGGATGGCGTTGTTTGTTCTTCTTGGATGATATAACCCGAACGGAGAACCTCGATTATCGTTCTTAAATGGAGCGGCGGGATTTATGATTATGTGTGTGTTCCGTGCGCACGGCTAAGGCAAGCTTGAAATAGAGCTTCGAATCGCTTAGCTAAAGTTTTTGGTTTGGGCGCCAAAGTCTCACTTTGAGATGGTTCAATTTCTTTCTTGATTCAAGAGCCACGGAAGCTTTGGTGGTGAATGTTTAAGAGTTGATGACTTCTATCTTCTACAACGCTCAATATCCTTATCTCGGATTTTCGTATCATCATCTTCTTAAACTATATCATCTATCTATCTTTGTATATATTTATGAAAGCCAAATACAAAAAATATAAAACCAGCAAAAAGAAAATAGAAAAATATAAAATCTTCAAAAACCCATAAAAATTTGAAAATTTGAAAAATACCAAAAATATTTTTTCTGGAACATGTCTTCTTGTACGATAACATCTGCGGTCTTTGAAATGTCATTCAATGGCATGGACCATAGATGAAGTTGAGAGGTGTAAATATTCTTTTCCAAAACATGTCACAAATCAAATGGCTTCATGATTATTTGTTGTAACCGGGCTTCAAAAATGGCTTGCGATTATTGAGGCGTAACCGTGCTTAAAACTATGGCTATATTATTTGAGATAGCAACCCGTTCTTCAAGAAAGGAAAGTCTTGCGCTAAACCATTTTTTTCAAAATTCATGCACTTATCCTAAAACAAAACAAGGAAAGCATATTGTCAAAAGGCTGCATTTTCTACACAAATGTTTTCGATCTAAATTCTTGAGAAAAATATTTGGTGTATTCAAAAAAGTAAATGAGTTGCTTGAAATTCAATGGATTGAGTTGTGCAAAATTGAAAACTCAATCAATGACTTGGCTTTAAACTTTTAGAGAAAATAAGTCATTGATTGAGGAGGAGAATGTTTTCAAATCTATATCATCTAACGAGATTATCTAATTATCCTATATGCTTAATTGAAAAATGATGTTAACCTATGTTGAAGGACTAGGTGCCTAGGATATGATTGTTAGGTTTAGATGATTAGAGTTTGATGAACACATAATTCCCATGCCTTATATGGTGATTGATATGTTGGATTGACTTGTATTAGTCGATTGTTGTTTGGGTGTTGTCGACCACCATATATTTGTATGTGTGTTCAATAACGTATGCAGGTATATTGGTATATAAGAATGTTCGATCCGGATCCCAATTGAAGATGATTGGATCTTAAAGAAAGCCTTTATCTTGGGTTGACAAATGAAGAAACGGAGCTTAATTGGACTTCAATGGAGAGTTGGCATAAATGCAACGTAAGAGGTGTGACGTCATGGACCCAGTGACGCACTGCACTACAACTTCCCAAACTACTCAAGTTCCTCTTAAAAGGACTTGTTTCATTCTCACGGGGAACCGACATAATCTATCGACTTTCTCTTAGAGATTATTGATATTAAAGAAGGAGTTTGATAAACACATTATTCCCATACCTTTTATGATCTGATTGATATGTTGAATTGACTTTTATTAGTCGATTGTTGTGTTGGGTGATGTCGACCACCATATATCGTATGTGTTCATGCGTATGCAGTATTTTGGTATATAAGAATGTTCCCGATCTAGATCCCACAATTGAAGATGATTGGATGCCGAAAGGAAAGGGTAACCATTTCTTGGGTTGACAAATGAAGAAGCGGAGCTTAATTGGACTTCTATGAAGATGTTGCATGGAAAAATGCAACATAAGAGGTCTCACTGCATCAGCAAATGGTTTTCTTCTAAGTGATTGAAGAAGCGAGCTTAATTTGACCTCGATTGGCATTAAAATGCAACGAAAGAAGTCTTCTTTAGGGATGGTTTTCTTTAAACCTACAACAACAACAGAAGCTTCTCAACCACCTAACGTATCTTTGTGCAGGATACCATTTTTCTAAAACTTTGATTAAAATGGTTATGAAAATGGAAAATATTGTTTTGAAAATTAATTGGACTTATTTTTGAAAATCACCAGACTTCATTTTATCAAAACTTAAGTCACTCAATCATCGACTACTTTCATGGATTGAGGGGGAGAGTGATTTAAAATAAATTATTTTCAAACGATATTTCTTCATAAAAGTCCGGATTGTACAATATAAGTGGTGATCTAAAGATTTAATGTTATGTCATGGTATGATTTTTCTTTAGAATCAAGGTCTTTCAAAATGAAATTTTTTATGTTCTTGTTTGATTGTGAAATTGTTTTATTTTACTTAAAATATCTCTTAAAACTATCATACGACACTAAAATCTTTAATGTCTATAATATGGTCTCTATCAGTCATTTTCAAAATTAGATCTTGCCATGTCTTTCCCCAAACTTTTCTAAATGATTTAAATCAATTGGGATCACAAATCTCAAATGGTTTGATATTTTTTTGATCGGGGGAGAGATCGTGATTTAAATCTCAAATCTGTTTTAATGGAATCGGTTTAGTCCTTTTATAGGCACTCCCTCCATGTGCCAAACGATTTCAAATACACAATGCACATGTTGAGGAGGAGGATTTATCCAAAAAACAAGATGAGTATTTAAACCTGGCCACATTTTCTCCCATGTTTGCTAAACCTTATTAAATCACTTGGGATCCAAAATCTCAAAGGGTTTGATATTTTTGATCGGGGGAAAATTTGTGATTTAATAATGAAATTTGATAAAAGATGATCGTTTTGATTCAATGTGCAAGTTCTCTCTAATATGTGCCAAACTATTTCGGTATATCGATGCATATTGAAGGGGAAGCGAATGGTTTCTAAATGGCTTGTCGTGTAAAATTTCAAAGAACTCTTATTCTATGTGATAAAATGTTTTCAAATATCCTATGCACATATTGAGGGGGAGAATTTACCAAGAAAATCAAATGGCTTTTTCTATGAAAATTGTGATCAAAAAAAATATTTCAAAGTCCTCTTGCCTCCATGTGCTAAACAATTTCTAAATCATATGCACATGTTGAGAGGGAGGTTTTCTAAATGATCAAAACTATTAAGGTACAAAATGCTTTGATCTCGTATCACAAGTACCTTGATTGTTTTCCAAATGATTTTTCAATTGGTTTCAAGAAGAATGAACTGTACCAAAAGACCGACCATTTTACTTTATGTATGGAGTTATAAGGATGGTAAGGTTAGGTATTAGTTCCCACGATCCTCCAGAACGGAGGGATCTACCAGACAATCCACTAGATAGTGTAGCGTCCTTAGGTATGATGAAAAAAGGAGAAAAATGAGAATATAGGAAGAGTGCTTGAGATGAGAGCTAGTCTGGAATAAACCCAACAAGGTTCTAGTTATGAAGTCTCGGTAGCAGCGGAAGGGTTGAAGAATGAAAAAGAAATGAATATGAAAAGGGTGAAAAGAAATAGCCCTCCAATATTTCAACCTTAGGGCGGAAAACCGTTCAATTCATATACTCTTGGTGGTTACCAAGGTAACATCGGTATTGAATACAAGACGTCATGGACCCAGTGACGCACTGCACTACAACTTCCCAAGCTACTCAAGTTCCCCTTAAAAGGACTTGTTTCATTCTCACGGGGAACCGACATTATCTATCGACTTTATCTTTGAGATTGTTGATATTGAAGAAGGAGACCCTCTCCCTAGTCTCCGGCATAGGAACCAAAAGTGCACTATTGAGTCTAAAGCCAAGAGATCATCCACAATATCTTATTAGGACACAAAATTAATGAAGACTTGCTGTTTCACACATTGTGGAAAGTAAGTATATATTTAAAGTCCTACGCATTATCCTTGTGGTATTGCCAGAACATCCGAGTGATATGAAAATATTCACGATGAAGATGGAAATCCTTCTAGAGCCAACATCAAACAAGCTCTTGGTGGGTGACATGTGAGATCTTTTCTAAAGATCAAGCTTGTGACAACTGGATAGAAACGATAAGGCGATTCATTCTTGAATCAACCTTGGTCCAGGAAATGAATTGACGAATACTTTTGGAAAAACCGTTCGATGTGCAAATCGTCTTTTCTTTAGCACGTCGAATGTGTACTTATGTTTTCGAACACAAAAAGTATCTCTGATTGAAAAAGTACTTTTGTAAAACCGATTCGATGCAATCTTCTTTTCTCTAGCACATCGAATGTGTACTCTTTTCAAATAAAAAAAGTATTTTTGATTGAAAATTGATCTTTCTCATAAAACCTTCGTCGTATTGCAAAACTCTTTCTTCAAGCAATACGCGATTGTTTTTCAAATCATTTTTCATCAATCAGTGAATCTCAATTAGCTGGTTCACTCACTCCGTGTTGTCTTCTTTGAGAAATTCCGGTTTGAGAAGCTAGAGCAGCTGAAACCTGTCAAGGAGATTCTTAAATCCTACCTGCAAGCGTACTTTATGATTGAGGAAACCGTGGGCAGCGTACCTCAATTTAACGAAAGTGATCAAAGACACTTTCGTGTGTTTTATTGCTAACTGTTGTTTGTGGATACATTTGGACGGTTCAGGTGATCGAGAATTGAGGAGTCAATCAAAGCGCATACTCATAACATCCACATACTTAATTGAAGAAATCATGACTGGTGCATATCTACATAACACGGCTCGAGATATTTTTATACTATGCTTCCCTTTCTGCTGCGCAAATATCTTGAACCAGTAAAGCTTCGCTACTCGATGGAAAGATGTCATGATCCAAAAGTGTGAGCATGTCGGTCCAAATGTCACAACTTCACATGATGGCAACACAACGGGTGATCGGAGATTTCTGTGGTGATGATCTTAATGAAAGCTCGAAGATCATCAAAGATGTGGATCGTTCAAAGCCTCCACTCAAAGTACAAAACTATGCGGACTTTGAAGAATCGCTACAAAAGCACAAAGATTGTGAAAATGAAGAATTCAAGTCTGAGCTCGAACGAAGTCAAAATAGAATGCTAAGATTCGAAATGTAAAACATGGGGTGACCTCCCTTTGGGGGAGATTGTTAGAATTAAATTCCATAATGAAGTGTCGGTCACCCCAAATATAATTTAGCATAAGTTAGCTCGTAGAAATATCGTTATTAAGTAGTTTATTAGTTTGTTTGTAGTGTAGTTTAGTTTAGAGCAACACCGTGGAGGAAGGGCGGTCTTTACCCTTGTATGCCGATCCACATCCGTTAGGAGGAGCGTATTTGTAAGTATAAATACCCCTTCCATCCATGGAAGGGGTGTGGCTTCTTTGAATATAACCTTTCATTTGTTTAGTAACTCTCTTTCAAGGAACCTCCTCTCAACTCTCTTCATCTATCTAAAATGGCTTTCTTGTTTAATCACAATCCTAGACCACCCGAATAATCAAACAACATAATATTCACGATCCTACAGTACCGTCCAACAATGGATTCATCAACGTATTCATATTCAAATTATCAACAATATTCTCCGGTTAACTGTATCAATCTTGAGGGTTTTGATTTCGAAGAACAATTATACACCAATCCTGATTTTTTTATTGGAACCGGTTGGTTATCCGCTCAAGAGTATCACGGTTGAATTGCGGTTCGGCTCATGGATCGTATCACGATTCGGTTAACATTGATGACGAAGAAGAAGAATAATGTCGAGAAGAGACGTCACCGGTGAAACGAGAAAACGAGCTACAAAGGCGAAGAAGAAGGTTGTCGAGAAAGAACCCAAGAATGATTCGTCGCTTTGGACAAAGAAGAAGAGATTGCCTTGTGCAACGCTTGGTGTGATGTATCCGAGAATAGTATAACGGGAAACAACCAAAATGCTAAAGGATTTTGGCAGAAAGTCATTGATTACTTTGAGAAGGAGGTTGGTGCAGAAAGAACGTACAACTCTATCATTACCAAATGGAAAAATAGGATTCCGTCTAGAGTTGGTCAATTTTGTGCCATTTACAACAATGCTCAGAGGAATTATGGAAGTGGTGATAATGACCTCACTGTTTATACCGCGGCGTGTGATGAATACCAACTAGTGTGTAATCATCTGTTTGTTTTGGAGCATTGTTGGAAGATTTTGAGGACCATTCTTTTGGAAGGATAATGAGATGCCGCTTTTTAAAGCCAAGATGAGGGTCACAAAAACAAGGACTTCAACGAATCGGATGTGCACTCGGGTGTGCCTGCGTGCATGCGCATGAACCAATTGGTCGTGATACCGTAAAGAAGAATAAAAAGAAATCTTCCGAGTTTTCGAAAGCTACCTACATGGAAGGTGTTGCAGAGAAATGGAAAGTCATCAAGTCCAAGGCATTGGACAGAAGAAGAGGCTGCGACGGATACTATGATTTGAAGAAGAAAGAGCTAGAACAACGGCAACTAGTGTTGGAGATGGAGCAAAAGAGAGAAGAAAGGAAGACAAAATTAAGCACTAGAACAAAAACTTGAATTTGAGAAAAAGAAATATGATACAGATCTCATATTCTATTACTTGCATTCGACCCATCTTTGCCCGCAGTACAACAACAAACAATGCAGAAAATCAAAGTCGCGATCAAGGCATGCCACAACCTAGATTTTTAATAAGTGTTGTAATGTTTTAATAAGTTTCGTAATGTTTTAATTTTATTTGAATTATTATGTAACGTTTTAATTATTAATGAAATTTTATTTTGTGTTAAAAATGTTTTTTAAAAAAAAAATGAATTTGGTCGCCCTTAGTGGGGCACCTAATCGCCTGAAGGTCATTGGAGAGAAAAGCGGCGTGGCGATTGAAAAGTAAGGATTGAATCCCCTTCTGGGAAAGCAGAATAATATTGCTAAGAAGAGAATATGTTTTTTTACCGAAAACTCACGATCTCACATTATAAATACAATAGATCAATCCCACAATGTGGTAAACAGGACTTGTACTCGTAGTCATTTGGTTGGGAAACATTATCACATACGAGGTACTATTTGGACACAAGCCCTTTTCATATTTATGCTAATATGATATCCAACTTGAAAATGTCTTAGATATTAAAACGTGCATTTTTTAAAGTGTTCTTCACATGTGACTTATCAAGAGACATTCACAGATTAAAAATAAAAATGAAAATTGGTCGAAAATATATCATGCGAACTGGAAAGTCCATCACATGGCGTAAGTAAAAAATACCCGTTCTTGCCAAAAGTGGTGGAATATCAAGTAGGTGATAGAATTTTCATTTAAATCACCTTTGACTTTGACTTATATGAGTTTTGGGATTATGACTTTTCTTTTGGGAAAATGTTCCCTGTTGTTGGCTGCAGGGATGTTACATGCTGCAAGGCTATAAAGAATGACCAATTATGCAAAGTAGTAAATGTTGAAGGGTAAAAAATGTAAGCTGCAAAATTATTTTCTTTTTGTTGTAGATATATTGGGCTGATGTTTGTAGCAGCGATGCTTTCCCTTTTTCTTTCTTATAAAGTAGATGTTTGGCAAATATAGTTGTAAAAAATATTGCCAAATAAACTTTTTATCAAAATTGTTTAATGCTAAACACTAATCGCTCTTAAATGCTCCACGTCAAATATAAAAATGTTGTCAACGAGGACTGTTTACATGCGTTCTGCTGGGGGACGCGGGGCTTTACATGAAAACAATTTAAGTTATTCTGTTATCTCTTTAAACCGGTTTTAGTTTTTACTTATAAAATATATCAAAGTATATACAAATAAATTTTAAGTACTAAGCTAATAATATTATATTTTTTATCTAAAACATTATAACAATGTTTTAAAACCCAATTCAACCTGACTGGTTCAACCAGTCGAACCGGGTGTGGCAAAAAAAGGGTAAAGAAACCGAGTTTTTAAAAACGGGTTAACCAATTAGACCCGCTGTTAGGAATTGGAAATTCCATGTTAAAGTGTCGGTCACCCCAATTATGGTCTAGCATAGTTTAGCTCGTATACTTGTAGTTATTTACGTTATTTATTAGTTTATTAGTTAGTTAGTAGCGTAGAATAGTTTAGTGTAACATCGTGGAGGAAGGACGGGTCTTTACCCACTATATACTTGATCCACAGGCCGTCAGGAGGTCGTTATGTCTGTAACTATAAATACCCCTTCCATCCTTGGAAGGGGTGGACCTTTCATTCTAATCTAACCTTCCATGTTTTCTTTCACTTTCTCTCTCTAAAAAGGCTCCCATCCTACTTTCTCTCTCTAAAACCTCTAAACTATACGCCCCATTTGATATGTTATGATATGTTTATGAAATCCAATATGTTACAAATGGTATCAAGAGCCATGGTTTGATCATTCATCTTTCATGTTTTTGGATTTCTAGTGGTTTTATATGACTTTTGGGGTTGAAAAAGTTTAGTGGTATTTGCATCATTTGGACCATTCCTAGTGTTAAAGTTTGAATTTTGATTGTACTTTTGTGTTTAGAATCATTATAAGTGCTTAGGTTTTGATTTGGAAGGCTTGAATTAGTGTGATTGGATTGTTTTTGGATTGAAAAGTGGTGTTTTTTTTAAATATTTCTACCTAGCAACTTGTGGTCATGTTCTTCGTAGAGACTTGTGGTTATGTTCTTCGTAGAGACTTGTAGTTATGATTCGTAGAGACTTGTAGTTTATGTTCTTCGTAGATACTTGTGGTTATGATTCGTAGAGACTTGTGGTTATAATTCGTAGAGACTTGTGGTTATGATTCGTAGAGACTTGTCTAACATGTGTCCGGATTCAATATATCTGTCTAGAGACTTGTAGCCTATTTTGGTAGAGACTTGGCCTATTTCAGTAGAGACTTGTAGCCCATTTTGGTAGAGACTTGACACTTATTTTTGGTAGAGACTTGTAGCCTATTTTCGTAGAGACTTGGCGCCTATTTTTGGTAGAGACTTGTCTTTACAATTTCTAGCAACTTGTCTCTGTTGTTACTAGCGAGTTGCTCTTTAGCGACTTGGCCACTTAGCGAGTTGCTCTCTAGCGACTTGGTTCATAGCGACTTGTGTTTAGCGACTTGGTTCATGCTTGACTTGTGACTTGGTTCATAGGCTTGTGTGTGACTTGGTTCATAGCGAGTTGTCTCTAGCGACTTGTAACTAGCGAGTTGTCCTCATAGAGGATTGTTAGAACCGGTGTGACCATTTCATCAGTGCGTTTTGTTGACTTTTCTCGACAAAACTTCAAACGGCTATAACTTTTGATCCGTAACTCCGTTTTCAGCGTTCTACCCATCAAAACGACCGTGAGAACGAGGAGAATGGCACGCCAATTAAACTAAAGTTGATTCAGGTCAACCATCGAGGCCTAAATCCGCTCCGAACAGAAGTTATTGAGGTTTTTAAGTTTTTAGACCTAAATTTCTTCGTAAAATCGTGCATCAACCAACCCAAATCACGACCAAAAAACATCTTTTCTAATCCTACAAACATAATAAGACCTAACACACAATTGTCTATCATTGTGTCAATCCATCAGTCATCTTAACACGTTCTATTGGTCACTATATCACGGTTTCTTCTTGATTTTGTAAAATCCCGTGAAAGAATCTATTTCTCGGTTTAAATCATAGACTTGTAAAATCCCGTGTATACTACTACATCATGTCTTACACTCTTACGACCGGTAATTTCGGAGTACTTAAATTGTATGATCTTTGTGGATAATAATGTATGCTACGAGCGGTTAAGGATGATTGAATCAATCAATGAGAATGTGAGATCTTCATGTTCGAGTCGAAGAGAGTGAATTGCACTGTTTATGCTACGAATGCCATGCTAAAGGAATATAACATTGAAACTTATCAACAACTTCACTCACACCTCATGTTACTCACATCTATAGCTATGGATCGAACATGCAAGTGCTCTCCCGTGGGATCTACCACTTTAACAAGAACCGTGCTCTTGAACTTAGAGCAACCGAGGCTAAATTACCAAAGAAGGTATCGATGATTCTAATCAGGCTCTTCAAGTAATCTTCAATCAATTTCACCATTTATCAAGGGGAATATTCATGATTGATCAAGACTTGATGAAATATCTTTCAAGAGACACCTTGGAATGGAAATTAGCATGTTCATTGAGACACTTATTCATCTCATGCATAATGTAGAGATGTATATTGAGGAAGTTACCGAGAAAGATGAAAAAGTGGATTGTGTGCGGTGCAATTAAGAGATTGTTGTAAGTTTGGGTAATGTATCAGTTGAAAGATCGGATGTTCTTTGAATGAGAATAACAGAGAACAACAAGAATGATGCAACAAATGGTCCAGTGACTCTTGTTACACATGATGTGGATACAGATATCAGACCAGAAATTGAGTAGGTTGATAGGTCACTAGTTTTACAACACAAGCAACAATAGAAAGAGTAAAGAGGATATGAGATCGGTTGAACAATAAACAAACCCACACACACGTTATACTAAGGACGGTTATGCGTAGAGTGTAAATGGAGAGAATAAATTGAACAACCAACCCAAGTGAGGGTTATACAAGAGTATTTATAGGAGGGAAGCTAGGGCAACACTCCTAGTTCCCATCCTTTTCCTTATTGGACTAGGCCTAGGCTTATGGGCCTTCTACATAATCCTAAGGCTAATTACTAACATAAAGGCCATATTAAGCTAACTATTACATGTGAATCACTAACACTTGAATTAAGCTTTAGGAGTGATTCCAACAATCTCCCCCTCAAGTGTTGGTGATGAGTGAATGCAAACGGTGAAAGTCTTTGATGTAATAGTAGCTTTGACGTCTTCTGACATTCTTCTTTCTTGTGAGAAGAATTGCCTTGATTTTGAACAATCTCCCGGTGTAGAGAAATTGTTTTCTTTAAAGCGGTTACGCTTTGGCGTCATCATAATCTTTGTTCTTTGATCATTGTTCTTTGTGATGGTAGTGACAGTATGTTGTTGTTGTGCGCATCAAGTTGCCTCAAGTGCGCTTTGCTCGGTGTCTCCGTCATTCTTCAACATGCTCACACGCTCTTTAAGCGTTGGAATTCGATCTTGATGAAGTTCTTTAAGTCTTTAAACTTTGTAGATTCTTTGATTGACGTAGAATCATTCTGACTTTTGTGTTGCTTTTCAAGAGAACTTCCATTAGTGGATGATGTTGGCATGAGCACGTGAAGAATCTGCGATCGTTCCGCTCGAGCTTCCATAAGAAGAAAACATAAGAAAGGTTAGTAATAAGCGGATTCCGGCACTTACAAGTTTGAACTTCGAGAGTGTTAACGGCATAGTGTGAAAACACAACTCTAATTCTCACAAAGGCCGTTCTGAACCGGAGTCCCACAAGTGAGATAGCGCGATGTACCGAAGTACATCTACGGTTGAGTGAGTGAGGTACACGAAGCATCACCTGGCCGTAGACCGTTTGAGACACACTAAAGCGTAATCCACGGGGAGTTACGAAGTGACCTGCTGTCGGTACGTTTGATGTTGACCACTGGCGAGAGTTTCCATTCAATCACTCAGGATCACAATTGTGAACCTCTCATAAATGTTCTCGACAGATTGCTAAGATCTGTGAAGGACTCGATAGCATACCACGATGTTCTTATTGTTGAACACCAAGTGATGAAATGTCAAGTGTACCTAAGAGATCTTTTGATGAATCTCGTGGCTCTAGACTCAAGTGCGTTTTGGTTTTTGACTAGGGAGAGGGTCTCCTTCTTCAATACCGGCAATCTCTAAGAGAAAGCCGATAGTTTACGTAGGGTTCCTGTGAGAATGAAACAAGCTTCTGTTGAGAGAAACTTAAGTGGATAAGAAGGTTTAGTGCATGGTTCTTGGGTCCATGGCGACTTTTAATCTTCAATACTCGATGTCATCTAGTGACAACCATTGCATATGAATTGAACCGGTTATGCGCCTAAGTTGAATAATTTGGAGGGCTATTTCTTTTCACCCTTTTCTTTGCATTTCTTTTTAATTCTTCAACTCCTTCTTTCTCTAATTCTCATTTTCTCCTTTTATAATCATACCTAAGGACTTCTAATTCTAACTATTTGTAGTGTCCTTGGGTAGATCCCTCCGGCTCTGGCGGATCATAGGACGGTTATTCCTAACCTTAATCACCTTATAACTCCATTGCCATAAAAACATTTTCAAGAAAATCTCTGGTAGTGTTTGTGAATTGAAAACATTTTGAACCACTTTGAGAGTTTTATCTTTTAGCATAAATACTCCCCCTCCACACGTGCTTAAGTGTTAAGACAAAAATCTGCATGGTGAGAGAAGAGCGCGCACTTTTGAATTGATTAACTCAAGATAGACAATCCCCATGAGACATGGATTACGTTGAATAGTTAAATAGTTACATTGTCGGTTTTTAGGTGACAACTAGCTCTAATAACTATCTTGAAGGTGTGGACAAACCTCGAAGGTTGTCAAACCCGTCAAAGATCATGTCTACCAAGAGTTTCTCGAATGGTACATTCTACTCGGACAAGTCCTTTGCTAGACACGTTTACATTACTAGCGAACTAGCTTGAAATTATTACCGTCAGGACAAGTCTTTTTGAGTTACTAACGGTTAAGATCTCGTCAATTCGTTGGTTAAGTCTATAGCACAAAGATTCATTTGCGGTTACACAACATATTTCTTATCACATAAATTTTCTCCCCCTCAAAAATGGCATATAAATGTTATTTTTGAAGAAATGTTTGAGAATAAATATGACCATTTTGAGTTTTATGGGAAGATGACCACTGTGAACAATTTGTGAACAAAGTTTTAAATTCAAATACTCCCTCTCAACTAGTGATATAAACGGTTGAGGTTTTGAAAATCATAAGGGAAGTACTTGTTCTTTTGAGCAAAACCTTGAAAAGTGAAAGGTTTGATAGGTTTTACTCAAAAGTATAAGCTTTCGCTCCTTTTATAAGGATTTGGCACTGAAGGCGTACCACGGGGTCCTTTATTTACAAGTGCGGGTTGTACAGCATGTATGTGTGCACAAGCCATTGTCATAATAAATCATACATCCAAAGTTATAATGAAAGAAGCGAGTTCAAGGGGTACGAGTAGTCCATGATGTTGCAGGAGTGTGAAGCGAGGCGTTGAAAGCCGGTGATGTTAATCACGGACCACCAACAAAGCTTTCCAATCTTACGAGGCGATCCCTTGATACAACCGTTCATCAATCATCGTGATGATCCTCTTCACATCCCGATCACGAGAATTCCATCGCTTAGGAGACCCAATCTTTTGATGTATATCCTTCAACCGATAAGCCAATCCGTCCCTAACCATCTTCAAAGTGTGATCCCCAAACTTGTGAAGATCTCTACACGCCATTAAGCAATTTCTTTGAAGTTCACTGCGGTAAACAACTCCGAATGGTTTGCTGATGAGTGTATATTGTGAGAGCTGGTTGATGTCGGGAAGATCAAGCTTCGGTGGAGTGAAGTTGACCCAGTGCGATAAGATTCAAGCGCAAGTTGGAGATCTTCTACCGTTCTTTGATGACTATGCGTCTGATGAAGATGAGCAATGACTTGATGAATTCACATTGTATTTCGGTTGAAAATTGTCTCATGCGACCACTGTACTTTGGCAAGGTACATATCTTCAATGTCGTTGATAGACAAATTCTCAAAGTCACCGAGAGAATGCATAATCCCTTTCGTCTTGCCTTTTGACCACAATATTCTTGAGAAAAGTGTAGTCCCATTTGGACGAAAGATCAACGTGTTTGATGGCAACGATACTCTTAGTACTTAACACTTCATGTTGAGATTTACGAACCTGGCAGCTTACGTAGTAGATTCTTGTTCGGCCAATGGTGAATCCCATACATTGCATCTCGGTCATACTCTTCCACTTTGTTGGAGAACAAGTGGTTAGATCTTTCCTCGATGGCTATGCAGTTAGAGTATATTGCTGACGGGAATGGAAGTGTCAAAGATGTAGCGTATTTCCTTGAACCATCGCCACCGTGTAGAAGAAAATCCAAGTCTTTGTTGAAGAAATATCAGAATGGAATTCTAGGCTCATCTGGTTGGCCAATTGTTGGTAGAGGTTTAGACCGGTCGGATTGTAATATGGAGGTTGTCCGTTTGGGTAAAGTCGATGTTTGCTTCTAGGTTGAGCCAATCCATGTTGTTAGACATAGCTCGAGCAATGTTTTCAAGGTGATATTCGACCTCGATGGCACTTTCGAGCTATCTTTTAACAGTTGAAAAGCTTCATTCTTGATTCGCTCTCAACTTCGAGATTTTGTCATCTTCTTTACTCGGAATTTTTCTTGCGGTAACTTAGCATGCTCCAATGTATTACCGTCTACCAGATCTTGACCTTCAGGAGGGTAGGGAGTGGAATTAACAAGTGTAGAAAACCATTCAAATTCCTCTGTGTTATCTTCTTCTAGCCATGATAGGGCGTCGGCCTTGAGCGCCTTCTTCTTCTTTTCTTAGGCCTAGATGAGGGTTCCGGTTTCTGTACTTTGTCGGGAGAGGCGGGTTGTTGTTGGGGCTCATGGTATTCCTCATCGTCACCACACATATACTCAAAGTGATCACGGTTTTTGAGTGCAGGGTGGTGGAGAATCCGAGGTTTTATCTTGAGAAGAGCGAGGTGGGGATCTTTGTTGGTGGAGTCCTTTGGGGTGGAGGCTGCATTGAATCTTGAATGGAGGATGATTCACCGGACTTCTTCGTGCGTTTGGGCTCGTTATCCTTATCCTGATCTTTGTCTTCGTCTCTTGAGCGTTTGGGCCTTGACTTCTTCTATATCTTGACTGAGTTGGTATTCGGCAATGCTTCAAACAATTTAGCTTCGTGTGAGGCAAAGCGTTGCGGCGTTTCGACATTTGAGCTACTAGCCGGTTCACCAATTCATCATCTGAGAAGATTGTGGATTCAGCTGGATTGATGCTCAAATTCATTGGAGTTGATTTCATGGCTTGCTTGGCTAGATGTAGGAGATTGGATAAAGTTATGCGGTATACATCTCCTTTGTCGGTTTAGGAGCGACCTCCATGAGGAACTTGTGAGAGTATCCTTTGATCATCTCGTCCATGCTCCCTTGAAGATCATCTTTCATGAGCTTATGGACATACTCCCTTTCAACTTGCATCTTGTCATTCTCATCATGAAGATCGTATGCAGTCGGACAAGAAAATCTAACTTCTTCTTAGTAATATTTTCTCTCGACTCGTTTTGACGGCTTTAACGATTCGTGACTTTGCATGAGACATCCAAGATCGATTGGCTTCTTCTTGATTTGGATGATGATTTGGTTGGTCTTTTAGATGGTGGTGGTGAAGAATGAGAAGAAGAATCTGATGATGAAGAGACATGAGGAGACTCGGGGTCCTTAGGAGGTTTCGAGGTTTTCTCCTTGGGACGTGTTGGACTGTCTAGAAGAAGCTTATCATAATCAACGTCATCATCTTTTCGGACTTAGTCATATCATCAGTCTTTGTTTCATCACCGAAGTCTTTTCATCTTTTCCACGGTTCTTCAAAGTCATACTCAAGAGTGTCCTCTACACGTGTTTGTTGTTGTACCAAAGTGGTGGCACGGATCCCTTATCGGGTTGATTAACCGCATCGGGATTTGGTGTAGGTTGAACTCCACCACTTGACCCTTCGGGGCCACCCATTTGATCCTTAGCAAATTCTTTTGCCACGTGTTGGAGTCTAATGAATTTGAACTTTTTCACATGTCAGTTTCAATGGCTCTTCATCTGAGCTTTCTTCATAAGGCACAAATCTTGGAGTCTTCACTTTTCCTTGTCATTTGGAGGACTAGGAGGTTTAGATACGTTGTAGTGTCATCTTTAGCGGTTTGAGTAAAAAATCTCTTCATCGATGCGGTACCCTCCAGAGTCTTCGTCATTAGCTTTCTTTGAGGTTCAGGTTTAGATACGGGAATAGGAGCAGCTTCCTTGGTGGGAACTGTCCTCTTTCGTGGAGGATTCCTCGGGAACTTCCTCGACTCTCGGTGCTTGCAACACTTCCTACACTTCCTCTTACGGTTTTCCTTAAAGGGTACGAGAAGATTTTTCATCAAGAAATCCAACTTTGTTCTCTTCCATAGCAACCAAATATCTTTTATAAGAATAGAGCTTTTGAGTTCATCGAGAGAAGGTGATCCGGCAACACACACCTTGTTTCTTAGTCGTTGACTCCTTAAATCAATGACTGTTAGAGTGGGTTCGGTCAACATGTCATGATTTTCGGGTCATTGATTCTTTGGGGATGTCGGGTTGTACCCAAGTGCTCTCGGATCAACAGTTTAGTATATCGATGTAGGGAATCTTTGAGCCAAGCTTTTGAGGAATGTCATCATGTCATCCCAAATCAGAGCTTCAACTTCGATGTGCTTCATGTTGATTAGAGCCCAAAAGATTTGCAGTTCCACGAGTTTGGGATGCTCATAGCTTTATCCGCGACCGAAATGGATTTTGTGATGATGATATAAAGGGTTCTCCAAGGTTGAAGGATGTTCTTGAGATCCACGTGAGAATGCTTAATGATAACCCCTGAAGCTTCATCATACCCAATATTGATCAAGAATTGCGAGAACCGTCTCTTGATAGGTGTGCAGAGAATTGAGTTGGTATGATGTCGGGAATGAGGAGAACAACCCTTAGTCAGAGGGTGATGGTGAGTTGCTTGTGATTGGCGTCACCGTCACACATTTTGACCTTTGACCATCTGCATTGTATTCGAATTGCGTATGTAGATCTCGAGCGATGTGAGTGTGAGAGCATGTTACGGTAGGGATGATTCTTTAGAACATCCACACAATGAGACATGAAGATTCGAGCGGTGAGAGTTTCAAAGTCAACTCTGAGATTGTTCTTTCCAATCTTCCTCGGATAGCCATTAGGGAAGATATCGGCAATGGTGAGAACCTCAGGTGCATCCACATTCATTTGAGCAACCATGTCGTGATCTGAAATAACATTAGCCAAAAGAACCAACATATCGAAAGACATAATGTTAGTCAACGGAAGGTTTTATTGTCTAATTATTGAATGTGCAATGTCAATGATGAATTCTGAGTCCAAAGTCACTTGTTTTTTCAATAGTCCAATGACGTCGCGATAAGTTTCATGAGTTAGTTAACTTTAAGTTTTAAAGTTTATGTTATCACTTATTTAACACAACATATTAAGCGTTTAAGCTTATTAGTGACATTATTGGTTTCGTGGCGTTATGATTTATTTATTTACAAGTTTGCAAGCGTAACAATTCATAATGAAGGTATATTCAAGGCTTATGCGTAGAAAATGGTAGCTTATGCGTAAGCGGGAAGTATATGGCGTAGGCGAAGCTTATGCGTAGGATCCTTACTACGGCGTAAGAATATTAGCGTAGGAAAAGGGGACCTTATGCGTAAAGCTTACGCGTGGCGTATATAAAACCTTCAGCGTAAGGCTTACTCGTAAGAGTAGACCTTATGCGTAGAGGTCCTTGTTTCGCATATCCTTCACGGGATACGCGCGTAGTCCCTTTGTAGAACCTTCGGCGTAATGCTACGCGTAAGATTTCTCTTACGCATAACATGCTACGCGTAAGGTGATCCTTATGCGTAGATGGCTAACAACCTTGATTACGAGTTTTCACGGTAGCAAGCCTAAAATAAAATTACCATAACATCAATATTAACATTAACATTCATTCTTAAACAGATCATGGCATGAAACTCAATAAGCGGTTTAGCGTGAAAGTCTTCGCGTAGACTTAAACCCTAGAGTTCATGAATTACGCATATGATTTCTAGCCATAGGAATTGCACCAAGGTGTTTACGGTAAGTCTTAGAGGCATAGTAAGTTGTTCTATCCAAGTTTTAACATTAAATTCAAGTCAATCAAAAAAAACCAAATTATGAACAAGAACCCTAATTTTCAATTTATGAATCATTAGTGTTTTGGGTAGTTTAAGGCATGGATATGATTAATTCAACTTGAAAGCAGCTATATACAACAATCTTTAACACCAAAAACATTCACATATGAAAACGCCCAAACCCACGCATAAACCCTAATTTCCAAAATCCATCAATTCGTGTTTCTGGGTGCATTTTGAGGATAAAATGATATCATTGATGTTATAAAAATGTTTTGACACTATCTTTTTAACCACAAACACACACCAATGATTTTGTGTTCATACGCTTATGCGTAGAACACATAATCACGCATATCTAACGTTTTAGCCGTTGGATTTGCATAAAAATCAAAACCCTTGCTTGTAATTACGTTTAGATTATGAAAACACTTACAATATGATGATCAAAAACACGGATTTGAAGCTTGATTATTAGGCGTAGGATGAGTTAGATGAGAGTAATAAATGTGAAAGGTTAAAGTTAGGTGGAAGGTTATATTAAAATAACTTTAACCATTTGGCAGTTTTAGTCCCTCCACCTTTTCCATTTTCATCCAAAGCCTTTTAACTTCCATTTTGGTTACCAAATGATAGATTTTAAGAAAGAAACTTGACGACACTCCCCCTCGACTTAAGAAATAATGAAAGGTTAAAAGTTTTAGTCCGAGGAGTGTCAGTGAACCAGAAATGTGACCACCATTATTCAAAGAAACAACCGGGATAGGATAACATGCAAGTACACAGTTATTTTGAAACAGTTAAATATTCATTTTCTCCCCCTCAACACTTGATCGGAAAAATAATGAATTTTGAAAGATTTGAGTGTTGATGGAAGGAATGTATTTGCAATGTTAAAACAAATATAGATAGAAGAATATTTTTGTTGTTTTATCAGATTTTATATTTTTGTTTTTTGTTTTTGAAAAATATTTACAAAAGAGGTTTTGGTGTTTGACTGTTTTTTAAGAATGTTTTAAGAGTTCATCAGTTCCTCTTGAGTCAAACACCGCATACCAATCCGGTGGACCAACTCATTAAACCTAGCGGGGGCTAAGGCTTTGGTGAGAAGATGCCAATTGGTATTACGTACCCACAGTATAATTCAACGTACCACTGTTCCGTGGTCCTTGATGAAGTGATATCGAAGATCGATGTGCTTTGATTTGAATCTTGAAGCGAGTTGCATGAGATCGCAATAGCACTCCGATTGTCGCGATACATGGGATTACATCAAATACGTAACCATAGTCTTTGAGTTGTGTTCTCATCCAAATGACTTGAGCACAACACATTGACATGGCTACATATTACGCCGGTTGAGGGCGATGTACAATCCGCTTCTTGATTGCCATGATACCGGTTTATCACCAAGAAATTGTAGAGCTCACGAAGTACTTTTCGTGAATCTAAGCATCTGCGTGGTCGTCTGAAAAAGCTATTAGTTCAAAACCAGAATCCTTCGGATACTAGATTCCCAAATTAATGGTTCCCTTTATGTATCGGAGGATTCTTTTAGCCTCAGAGAGGTGAGTTTGAGTTGGTCGCGGCCGATAGCGGGAGCAAAGATAAGCGGCAAAGACAATATCAGTCTGCTGGTACATTAGATACATGAGAGACCCAATAATACTACGGTATTTTGTAGGGTCCACCAATTTCCCATGTAAATCAGCGTCTAGCTTCTTGGTATGAGCCATTGGTGTGGCATAGGTATCACAATTTTGCATTCCAAATTTGTGTAACAATTCAAGGGCATATTTGGAGTGACTCAAGAAAATACCACGGGGTGATTGATGAACTTGTAGTCCTAGAAAGAGCGTAAGTTCACCCATCATGGACATTTCAAAATGTTTCTTCATTAGTTTTGCAAAAGCGATTGAGTACTTTTTATGAGTTGACCCAAAAATGATGTCATCCACATAAATTTGAACAATTAAAATATGTTCCCGTGATATTGTATGAAAAGAGTTGGGTCGGCCGAACCTTTGGTAAAATTATTGGCAATGAGGAAAGATGATAGCTTATCATACCATGCCCGAGGAGCGTGTTTGAGACCATACTGAGAGCTTTGTTGGTTTGTAGACATGGTTGAGAGCGGGATCAACGAATCCTTACGGTTGGTGACATAAACCTGTTTCTTTGAGTTGACCATTGAGAAGCAGTTTTGACGTCCATCTGAAGACCGTTATGTTCATATGAGTCGCGAGCGCCGAAATATCCGAACGACCTCAAGGCGAGCAGCGGAGCAAATGATTCTTCAAAGTCAATACCCTCTTCACGTCTATAACCCTTAGCCACGGGCGTGACTTGTTTCGATAAGCGTTCCTTGACATCCAATTTGTTTTCCAAATCCATTTTAGACCAATGACGTAGACCCCTGTTGGTCTTTCAACCAGTTCCCATACTTCAAGGCGTTTGAATTGGTTGAGTTCTTCTTGCATGGATTCAATCCGGTTATCTTTTGTCATTGCATCCTTAATGTTTTAGGCTCGAGTTGGCGACGGTGAGTGCATAAATGCAATGTTCACCATCGTGTAAAGGCGTTGTCTCGTAACGATTGGTTGATTCGGGTTGCCAATAATATTTTCCAGAGGATGGTCTTTTTTCCATCTATGTGTAGAGGTTGATGTTGGTATACATTGTGCAGATTTTGAGGATTCAAATGGCTTGTGGATGATTCAGCGACATCGGTGCAGGCGGTTTCATTAGCAAAGCGGGTTAAAGAACGCATTTGGATCAAAATCTGCGGTGGGGTACTTCATTGAGAACATCATCGGCGGTTCATCATTGTTGGAAGTGGTTTGTTCAACTGTTGTAGTGGAGTCAAGTGGTGGTGCATCTTCAACAGTAGTTGTTGTAGCAGGTGTATCAGGTATTAGAGTATTATCGGGTTGAGCAGCGAAAGCAGCGGATACACACGGAGCACGTTCATCAATATAGATCACGAGCAGAGGAGCAAATAGTCTTTCCATTTGTTGGCGAGTAGGCGAGGGCTTATATCGGTGATGATGGGGTTTGGGGGAAGTTTAAGCGGTTGTGACCGGGTTCCAAGCTGTTATACTCCGAAGCCATTTCCGTAAGTTCATCAAAATGAGCATGAATCGTTTCCATAACCTCCTTTGTTCGGCGATTCAGTTCGAAAACCTTTAGAATTATCACAATATCAATAAAGACTCCAATGTCGACTTTGGCTTTGAGCTTTCCAAAGTCATCACGATCATTATTAGGATAGCAAAGAGATCCAAATACATGAAAGTGTTTGAGATTCGGTTTTCTGTTGTGGACAAGCTCGAAGGTGTTTTGTTGTGGCGTTTTGTAATCATAGACTGGTTTTGAGTATAGCATCAGATGAATCGACTTACGCCCATAAGTAATCTGGGAGTTTAGCATTAATTAACATTGTTCTTGCAGCTTCCACTAGCGTTCGGTTTCGTCTTTCAACAACTCCGTTTTGTTACGGTATGCGTGCAATAGATGTCGATCTTTGAATCCCACTTTCTCATAAAATTCACGAAGAGTTTGGTTAACAAATTCAGTTCCTCTGCGTTCGATTTGTCGGACGGTGTTTGAATTTGAACTTGTATTTTTAGTGAGAAAGGTGATGATCATTTGTGGAGCTTGGTCTTTGCTTGAAGAAAGTAGACCCAAGTCCAGCGTGAATAGTCATCAACAATTACTAAGATGTAGCGTTTGCCATTGATCGTTTGCATGCGCATTGGGCCACACAAATCCATGTGAAGAAGATGAAGCACATCTTTGAGAGCGTGTTCCACCTTTGAAGGAAAATGAGCACGAGTGCTTTTCCCTTGTTCACAAGGTGAGCAAAGGTGATCTTTTGAATAACGGAATCGTGGGAGTCCTTCAACTAGTTTGTGTCGAGCAAGGTTGGTGATGGTTTGAAAGTTTAGATGTGAGAAACGGCGGTGCCATAGCGGGATTTTGTTGATGTTGCCTTTGAAAGTAAGAAGATGGGAGATGAAGCAACCATGTCTTGCATAGAGATAGTGTAAAGACTTGAATTCGAGCGGACATAAGGTCGTTTCCTTGTAGATCACGAATGAAACAAGATTTCTCCATGAAGGCAACCTCCAAATCTCCATCGAAGTGACCTATTGAAAGCGAGTTGTGACCGAGGCCTTCCACATAATAAACCCCGCTAATTTCGATGTTCCCATTGATATAGTCTCCGTAGCCCATGATAGCTGCAAATTGATCATTCCCGAATCGGCGGTGCCAATGAACTTTGCAATAAAGTTTGATAACAGTTTAAGGTTGCACGTCGTGTGGGGAACATCCGCTATCAACAATCTAGAGAATGATCGTATCACTGCATTACACCGAGGCGACACGGATGGAATAGAAGTAGATGTGGAACCCGAAATGTTAGAGGGTTCGATCGGTTATAGTAGACATACACACATCAATAGCTTTAGGTATCCATTTAAATCCTAGTGTGTTATATATCCATTTCCGCCATCTCCAACTAGTATTTGCTTTAGTCTTAGTGAATGCACTAGGTGTTATTACATTCCTAGGAGGTGGCTGGAGCTCTGAGGGACACAATGCGTTTCTTAGAATCTAAAGAAGGCGGTTTACCAAGCACAGACTTAGAAAGATTAGTGGGCCTAGAGGTATTTCGATTCTTAGGATTCCTTAAGCGAGAGATGATAGCTTTAGCAACACATTTGTCATGACAATCAGAATTCATACTTTTACAACAAGTAACACAAGGTGCATCGGTGAATATCAAAAGTACTTAAAGGTTTAGCATTAGTTACATCACTATTTCTATTACATTTGCAGGGCCTTAATATCTATAGTGGAAGCAATGTGAGTCTTATTCATAGTCCTAGGGTGTTCTTCTACTTTAGCATTCCTTATTGATCTTTTCTTAGGTCGCAACTTCCTATTCTTTGATGTAGTGCTCTAGAACGTGAAGTCGGGACGTTTGGAAAAAGGCAACTATTCTGTTTGAGTAGAAGGAAGCACGTTAGCAACTTGTGATTTGGCAGTAGGGATTCTAGGTTCATGATTACTAAGTGTTATTGGGGCTATTCTCTTAATCACAGTAGGCGGAAGTTGTTCATACTTTCCTAACATTTCCTTTAACTTAGTGATAGTGTGCACCAAATCTTGATTTTGAGCGAAGATTTCGGCAAAATTCATGACTTCTTTAGTGTGTGCAAGATAATGATCAAGTTAGTTTGATGCTTCATCACGAGTCTGTTTGAGTAAATCAAATATGACACCATATTCCTTTTAACTTTTGCAAGTTCTTGTTCATATTTTGAGATTTGACACTTAAAGACACGTTTTGATCATCCAGTTGCTCAATTTTAGGATCAGAAGATTTTGCACGCAGCTGGTTGATTTTTTGTTGAAAAACAAGTTGTTGATCATGAATATCTTTTTGACACCAATTAAGGCGGCGTATTGCATTTGAAAGTTCGTTTGACAATCGTTTATTTTCAACTTTTAAAGACTCGTCGATGCATCATATCGGTGTTCACAACATTATCAACGAGAATCATAATCGGCAGAGATATCATCATATGCATATGGCAAAGAATGTCAATAACAACATTATGGATATCGGCCACGAGATAACATCTTCAAGAGTCGATCAACATCTTTTCTCAACAGTTTCTTTTTACGTTTAGTGTTAGAAATAGATGTTTGTTTTCTCGGCGACCTTCATCAATCAAGTTCCTTATGAAAGTCCCTTTCCCAAGACAATGCACAATTTTTCAAATTTTTAACATTTGGTAAAGATTTTTCTGAAAAATGTCTCTTTGTTCTCGCCCCAGAGGCGATTGAAAATGTTGAACTTTGATTTGAGAATGATATTCTATCTCATGTTGTAAAGTTTTGAGGTCAGCCATGAAAAGGTCAAAATATCTAAGAATTTTGCGATTTTAAGGTTTTGAGTTTACTTCACCGATGGAAGGTAAAGGACCATAAGTTTGTGCATAATCTGGTTTGGGATTAACATTAGAAGACTCAGATGTTTTATGATAATCCTTGGTGTGTTAGAAGAATCCGTTGGTGTGACGAAAGTGACCGCTTTTGAATAGTTTAAAGGTTTGTTGTAAACAACATTTTCTAATTTTGATCGACTCTCGTCTTCTGCATCTAATTCCTCTTGGCGATGATATTCAACAACACTCATAATGAGTTATCAATTTTATATTACACCTTTGAAACTTCAGGATTTGGTTTGAATGCTTTGGTTGAAAGCTTAGGTTTGTAATCAGCAAGATTCGGTCCATATCCATTTGGATTGGGTTTTAAAGTAAACTTTTCAATAGCGGTGACCGACTCGCCATGTTTGTAAACAACAGTTTTAAACTCTTTAAGTTTGTTTTGCAAGCCGATAATTTCTTCAAGATGATCATCTATTCGTTTAGTTGAATGCTTTTTGTATGCGAGAAGTTTTGACAAGTTAACAACTTCAGCCTTAGCTTTTGATTTTCCAAGGTGAAGCGTTAATTTGCTTTTTATGTTCATGTTTGATTGTTCTATTTCAGGACAACAAAGCATTCTTCGAAGAGGCTAGATCACGCATCTGTCTCTCTAAATATTGTTCGTTTTGATGAGATTTGGCAAAGGCTGCTTCAAAACTTTTTCACGTTTTTCTTGAGTTTTGAAAAAGTTGAGTTGCTTTTGTAAACATTTTAAATCCTTGGTTAACTTGCATTTTGCTTTTCAAGTCTGATTAATTGCGACATTCTTCCACTATGGTTTGTTGGTCTTGTATTAAGCGAGCAAAAATGCGGATGAGGCAAAAGTTAGCGTGTTCAGCGTGAGTCACAACATGTCTTAGATCCTCAAGTATAACCACGGAGTCAATTTGATTATCAAAAACCATAAGGTCCCAGAGGTCTATTGAAAATCGTCGAATGAGATGTATGGGCGACTCATTTTGTTTCCGAGACACTGCGGATTCGGATGTTGGCGAGATATTATCGAGAGATAAATATGGTTTGTTGAGTTTTGAGACAAGCCATCGGTCATACTTGGGCTGTGTCACTCATGTGTAACTCATGCATATTAGCCATCAACATCACATTTTGCATGGCTTGCAAATCCTCCATATCATCATCTGAGATGCGCATTCTGCCATAAAGCTATGTTCTTTGTTATGAGAGTTCCACGGCTTCATCCTTAAGAGCCAAAGAAGAGCCTCTTTGTGATAAGCGCGCCCTAGTCCTCGGCTTTGGGCATGCATTAGCCAGTGTCCCTTCTCATTGCAGTTGTAGCATCGAAGACCATTCAACCCATTCGAGCATTTCCTGTTCCACCACTTGAGCTCTGTTGTTATTCCTACCCACAGCATTAAACCCTTGACCACCGCCCATCTGTCGACCATAACCACGATTACGAACTTCAACTCGTCCATTGTTCACAGCTGACTTGATTCCGTGTGTTAGATGAGGAACGAATACGATTGTTGGATTTGTTTGTATAACGGCTAAAAGCATTAGCAATCATAACAAACCCTTGTTGCAATGCTTGAGCGGATCAGATTCCTCATTAGCTTCAGTGACAAGTGCTTGAGCATTGTTGTTGTTGTATGGAACCAATTGAGTTTGAGATTGTTCTTGTGTGAAGGATCATATGGTGTGATTGTGGCGATTGGTTGAGTTCTTGGTTGAGGAGGATAACTATTTTGAGCATACAAGGCAAGTTGTTGATTTTTCGGATGTGAAGGTGAAGCAATTTGAGCACGGAGAATCCTTTCCCTATCAACTTCCTTTTCATGAGGCTTCAAGTAATCTTACAACAATCCGTATGTAGAATGATGCATGTTCTTAAGCGATGGAGAAAAATGACATACTTCTCCCATTCAGGACCAAGACTACTTTCGGGAACTTAGTATTAGCGCAATTCTTGGCATGATGATGTTGTGTTTATCCAAATCATTTATGATGTTGAGAATCGATGATGATAAGACTCTAGTGTCTCTCAGGTTCAATCATGAAGTGTTCATAAGCCAAGTAAATTTTGGATTCCATATCCTCTGATTGAGTCTGCAGATCCTTCCATAAGAAGATGAATATGTTCCCATTGCCTTTGCTGATCTTTTGAGCATCAACACTTTGAAGAATTGGGTTAGGTAATCCTAAGAGGATATATTGCATTGCAAGCTCATGAGCTTCATAGTGTAGAAGTTCCTTGCATTCAAGTCTACAACGATAGCAATGTTTGATTGTTCATCTCTTGGTGGATTAGCATTTGGATCTCGGGTGCGATGACATAGGCATCTGAAATGGACCTTCCAAGATAACCTTCTTTAAGAACTTTCCATGTGGCTTCTTGAGATCACAAAACCTAAAGAACCTAATCACCCATTGATCGTAGTTTCATGGAGTGAGCATTGGAGGTCTATCAAGTGATCCGGCCTCATGAATTGATTGTTGGCGGCTTAAAGCTTCACACATCTTTGCAAACCAAGTGGGTTCCTTCATAGTGTTCCTTGATGGATGTTGATTGAATTCATTTGTGTAGGGTTGAACTTGAAGACTTGGTGGTGGTTGAACCAATTGAGGTTGTGGAATTCACGCTAGTTGTGGAGTATGTTGTTGATTAAATTGTTGTTGATAAATTGCTTGTTGTTGATTCCATTGTTGATGTTGTGGACTTAGTTGTTGTTGGCGTTGAGAATAAGTGTAAGGGAAATAGTTAGAGTATGGTGGTTGTGACATGTTGAAAACTTGTGTTGGTAAAATGGATCTTTGTAGTCGAATGAACCTTTGTTGATGAAGAGTCCTTAGGCGTAGAAATCACAATTAACCAAGTAGGACTTATGCGTAAAAACACCAAAGTTACAGCGTAACGGATAGAATTCAGCGTAGTTTTAGCTTGGCGTAAGTAGGGAAAAAGCACTAAAGTTATCGTAAAACAAAAGTTAGGTGTAGAAAACTTAGGCGTAGGATTACCTTATGCGTAAGACTAGCTTAAATAAGATAAATCTTATGCGTAGGATTTTCTACGCGTAAGCTTTATGCTTATCCGTAATTTTAGGGTTTTTATCCCAAATGATCTTTTACACTATCCGCGATTGCAAAAGATATCAAAAGTCGGCGTATTTTCGAGGCTTATCCAGCAAGAAAACCGCGAGTAAACCTGGCGAAGATCAAACCAAGGATAAAGTTACGCGTAATATTAGGGTTTTGTTGCGGCGTAGCTTTACTCGTAAAAATGATTTTGCCCAAAGATGTTTCTAAACCCGATTTTTGTGATGAGATAGCTTCAATATCACCAAAATAACACAAAAGTGTGAAACTTGATGACCAAAACTCCTAAAAGCGATTCGCGTAGGATGAAACCCTCATACAAAAACAAGCTTAAAACGTGATCCACGCGTAAAGTTTGAAACTTTTGCCAAAAGCGATTATTTTAACACCTTAAAACGTTGAAAGGACAAGAATCTTGGATTAAAAAGTGTAAAAAACGTGTTTTTAAGCGAACCAAAGTATCTCGTACGTTTTACGCGTAAGACCGAAACCTACTTCAAAAACAAATACGATTCACCCAACTAGTAGGCGATTGATACCACTGATAGGTCACTAGTTTTACAATACAAGGAACACTAGAAAGAGTAGAGAGGAGATGAGATCGGTTGAACAATAAACAAACCCACACACACGTTATAGTAAGGACGGTTATGCGTAGAGTGTAAATGGAGAGAATAAATTGAACAACCAACCCTCAAGTGAGGGTTATACAAGAGTATTTATAGGAGGGAAGCTAAGGCAACACTCCTAGTTCCCATCCTTTTCCTTATTGGACTAGGCCTAGGCTTATGGGCCTTCTACATAAGCCTAAGGCTAATTACTAACATAAAGGCCATATTAAGCTAACTATTACATGTGAATCACTAACACTTGAATTAAGCTTTAGGTGATTCCAACAGTGTCATGTAATGAGTACCCTTTCTTTGTTCAACACAATGCATGCAACTAAAAGTGCTTAAACAAGCCGATCATGATCTTGAACATGACTTTGATAAATCTTAAATAACTGGTGAGTGCGAGTTATGTGTTTTCAAAACAAAAGATATGGTTGATAAAAAGGCTTTTGATGAACTTTTAAACAAATTCTAAAATCTTGAAAAACATTGCATTTCACTTGAAATTGCGATACAGAGTAAAGAAGAAAGTTTTCAACTTAACAAACCATGTAAAAATCCGGAACTTCCTGAATTCCGTGAACTTTTTGAAATTAACACTTTGAAAGATCAGCTTCAAGACAAAGACTCAACCATTTACAATCTGAAGAAACATATTTCTGTCTTGAATGTGAAAAGTAATTTAGTCGTGAATACACAAGACATTGATGCTACTATAACAAGAAATAATGAACTGTCAATTTATGTGGCAAACTTACTAAAGGAAAATGAGTCTTTGAGAAAGCATCACATAGAACTAAGTGACTCTGTCAAAGAAGCTAGAACTAAGTCAATGGAACAAACAAACCCTTTGATAGCAAAGATTGATGAACTCAAAGCTCAACTTCAGGAAAAGAGTTTCGCCGTTGTTGCCTTAAAGAATGAGCTTAGAAAACCGTAGGGAAAAGTGTGAACACTAAGTTTACAAAACCATCAACCTTGGGGAATCCAGTTTCTCATCCCACTAGAGACCAGTCCGTTGTTAGGCAGCCTACTTTTGCATTTAAATCGAGAAAGAACAAAATTTTCAAGAACACGGTTTGCCTCCCAAGTTGATGTGAAACAAGTTTTGTCAAAACCAGTCACTTCACCTCATATGCCTAAGAATTCACATGATATGAATGACTTGTTCAAGAACTATGATCTAGAAGAAGCTAGGAAAAAGGCACATATTCAAAAAGATGGAATTTTAGGTGCTAGACCTAGGGTGATGAACTCTAGAAGATTTCAAGGCACTACTAGTAGTTTTAAACCATTACCTAGGAACACTCAACTAAAGACTAGGGATTGGCTTGTATCTAAGAGTAGTTGCGTTTCGAATAAAGCTATTCCAATAGCAGATCACTCTAAGAACTCTAGATCATTTTCTGAATCCAAACAAGCTATTTGCTCATATTGTCTGAAATGCATCTTTAAGGCAAATCATGATAATTGTTTTTCGAAATCCCTAAAGAAGGTAAATGCTCATACAAAGGTTCAACCTGTTAAGTCTAGGATTTTCACTAAGTCATCTACTGTGCATACGAAGCAAAACAAACCAAAATCTTCGCCTAGATGGATACCAACTGCTAAATCTGTGGAAACTAGGAATAAGGATAAGTCTTTCACTATGCATAAGAAGCCTAACAATCCTAGACCTTGCCATAAGTGGATACCGTCTGGTAGAATGTTTAAGGATGTTGGACTTAGGTGGATACCTACCGGAAAGCTGTTTACTGATGACAAAATCAAGGTTGACTGTGAAACTCCAAAGGGTTTGGATACTAATGTCACTAACTAAAATATATGCAACCAATTTTGTAATATTAGTGCAGGTAGTCCTTACTCAGTTGCAGATACTTCGATCCTTCACTACATGGACTGGCTTAAAGTATGGATTACAAATGGATTGATATCTCATAACTCACGGGTTCAAGTAACTCAATCTCGATATTCATTCGGCTATGGCGTCTATAGATAACACTTCAGGCCCCGTTCCTCAAAGAAAAGAAAAGTGTACACCTCAGTGCGCTTTATCTTTAGAAGAAGAGAAATCTTCATGTTTATGACCATTCTCATCGACATTCTTCATCAACAAGCTTCATGTTTTTCCCACGCTCTTTCAACTCTCAAGTGGGTCTACGTTCATTGGTGTATATGCTTATTCACTTGTTCAAATAAAAAATGGCAACTTCGGATGCAATTTTTGAGGGGGAGAAGAGTGAATATACTACATGTTGATGGATGTTTGAATAATGGTCATACGACTCTCTGCCAACACCTAATGTTTCACTTACTAAGGATAAATAGGATTTATTGTTTGGGATTCACTGTTTCAAGATATTTTTTATGAGTATTTCCAACTGCTAGCGAATGTTGATCATCTAAGAAGTACTTCTCAGACTACTCAAGAAGCCCAATCTCCAGTTATTCCTCAAGGCGTTGGTAATGGCTATCATAATATTGCAGTTGCACTCATGAATAATGATCCGCTCTTTGGTGTTCCTTTACCAAATCTTCACGGATTATTGTTCATGAATAATGATCCGCTCTTTGGTATACCTTTGCCAAATCTTCACGGATTATTGTTCCTCTCAACGTGCATGCTATAAATCAACCACATTAACTTCAAGGAAAATGACTACCTCATCCGCTCGAAGTTATTGGTAAATCTTCTAGATTAGTCTTTACATGTATACTTTTAGGAAGAATGCATTGATGGTGAGGAATTTTTTTTGTTCCGGTTCATTCAGTGGGTCAATGTACATCCGATTGTATGTTTATTCACGTGTTGGGTATTTGACACAAGTTGATTACTTCAGAGTTAATCATTTATCACTTATTTGAGATTGAAGTTGACTTTCACAAAGGTGTGTTCTTATTTGATAACTTGCTCGGGCTTAAGAATTTAAGTTGAAGACTTGGTTTATCTAGTTACCAGCAGTCGGGGTGGTCGGTTGAAGACCTGGTTAACTATCACTATTAGGAGTTACGTTGTTTTACTCAGTGTCACATGCAGATGATGATGTCGATAATCTCAAGAGGTGTTAATGTCTCATACTTTGTTTGAGTAGTGAGTACTTAGAGATTTTCTTGAAGCATAAACTCTCGACACCGTTCTTCCATCATTAAGTGCAAGCTTAAGATACAAATGCGGGGAATTCGACTTCAGTTTCAAGTTTGGTATATCGGGTTTTCTTCAACAGTGGTCACTTTAAATTTTCTACATATGGGTTGATAAAGATAGTCAGAGAGAGTTTCTGTAGCAATTGATTCTCACAGGATTCATTTGGGCTATTTGAGTTCTTCTCACAAGATTTCAAGTTTATGGGTATATTATGTTTTGCTGATTCTGAGGTATCAAAACCAGCAAGGGGGAAGGAGACATATATCTAAAAGCACAACGAGTACACATGATGAACTTAACACTTCTACCTCATTTGCAAAAGACATGCGTTTGGATGATCTTTGTTTCCAACTAGGCTAATGACATTTTCCCTAAGGATTTCTTCCCATTTTCTAAACATGGGGTGCATTTCGGAAAGTTCCATTTGAAAAGGATTACAGTGAATGACCTTCTTGTTTCGGTCGAGACAGGATTGGTCGGTTCTTATTTTGAAAATAGTGTCTCGGATGGTTTCGGGTTCATCAATAGGAGTGTTATAGAGAGGCTTAGGATCAAGAGCAAGGTTTTGAGCGTTAATTGCCCAATCTTGAGAGTACATACAAATTCCTTCACAAGGAATGCGAAGAGTTTGAGCAAAGGTGTTGAGAGGAAGAGTGAAGTTTTGTTTATTGATGATGAAAGTGATTGAAATGCTATCATCGACGTTTCGAATGATCCTAAAGCTTTTGTAAAATTCAAAATGAAAACCGGACAAATTTGTTCATCTATGTCAAGGAGACAATCAAAGTTGATTGTCGAGAAAACTTGACGAATGTCGTTTTTCAAGGAAACATTCCTTGACTACACGACCTTCGTGGATAAGTCGTTTTACAAGGCTTTTGAAAATTTTACGGTCGGTTTTGGTCAGTCCCTTTTTACGATAGTAATGAGTAAGGTAGTGGGCGGTGTCATGATGATCTTGTTGAGTAGCTTTGGGCATGGTTGGTCCTAAAAATACAAATTTTCTAATTAGGTAAAGTTAGTTGGGATGGGTTTATGGTTTTGATTTGTATTAACAATGTTGTGAACACAATGTGATTTTGTTAAAAGCCCCTTTTCATGATTAATTTAAAGAGCCCTAATTAAATTAATTGATTAAAAATTAAGAAACCATAAACCCTAGGATGGGGATGATGAAAATTAGAACAAGTTAATGTAATTACTTACAATGATGTTCTAGGAAGGGATACTTGAGAGTATGGAAACTAATGAGGATGGATTCAGTAGCTTAGTCGTTTTGGTGTTATGTGAATAGAGGGAAAAGATCAGTGGTGAATTTTTGAAAGCGTATAGCTGAGTTCATTCCACGTTCCCCGGATCCTTTGTATTTAGGATAAGAGCTGGTACAACTAGAGGGATCCGACTCTTGTGGACAGAAAAGGAGTTGTTTGGTATTATTTTTTGTAGTAGGCTTATAAATTTGCTTGCCCCAAAAAATGGAGGTATTTGATGAGGATTGTTTTTGAATGATGATTTTCGATGAATTACATATCGAGGGTTCATATGTGATGACGGCGTTAGTTTGACGAGAAAAAAATAATATCATCCCCTATGTTGAAAAGACTAAAGGTGACGAAAGAGACTTCTAATGATGTTAGTGATTAGTTAAGCAAAGATAACTTATGACAATAAATGGGACTCATGTAACCTATCTAATGAAGAGTAAAACATACCTCTATGCTTCTTGATTTGGTATAATACCAAAAATACTTCATGAGCTTTTAAAGTAATCCTTTGTACTCAGTGTACATAGGTTGTGATTACTTTTTAGATCCTTCCTTGAATGTTGACTTCATTAATCTTTGAATGAAGACTTTGAAGATATTCTAGCACGAAGATTTCTTAAGAGCCAAAATGATTAGAATCATCTATCAATGTCCAACAAAACGATTTAAAAGAAAATATGACCAACAATAAAAATCCTTCTTTGTAGTTTTCAAACATACACGGATCGTATCAAGTCTTTAAAGTACAACATACTTTAAGAAACTTGGTAACGAAGCTCTGATGCCAATTGTGGAAAACTAGAAGGGGGGGTTGAATAGTTTTACCAATTTAAAAACTTCCTTTTAAATATTTAGATCCACTTATGTCAATCTATTTGATTGTTTATGTTGGACGTTGATAGATGGATATATAAGCGTGAAATGAAATATAAAGAGTAAGAAGCACATCACCACAACACAAGTTATTTATAGTGGTTCGGCTACAAGGACACCTTCCTTGCCCTACTCCACTCCCCGAGTCACCTACTCGAGAGTTCGTAAGCACTACACCAACTCCTTATTGGCGGAGAAGCCTTCTTTGATACAACGCGCTTAACCTTTTTCTGGTACAAAGCTAAATACCGAGTTCTTTCACACCAAGGCGAACCACACCTAACACAACGTCGCCTACCCTTTATACGGTGCTAGGCTAACCACCGAGTTCTTTCACACCTTAGGAGAACTAATCCTATCACAACGTCGCCTACCCTTTATTAGGTACTAGGCTAAGCACCTTAGTTCTTTCACACCTTAGGTGAACTACACCTTCACGACACAACACCTAATCTCAAGGAGATCTACTCCTTGTTACAACACCATCAAGGATATCACCATCCTTGTAGATAAACAAATACATATATGTATAGCGATGCACCTCATCGTTGATTATACGACCCTAAGCATTCTCCCCAAATGCTACTTGATTTGATCCTTTGGAATCCTTCACTAATGCCTTTGACACAACGCTTGGCACCCTTCACTAATGCCTTCGTCTTGACACCTTTAGCATCCTTCACTAATGCTTTTGACACAACGTTTGGCACCCTTCAGTAATGCCTTCGTCTTGACACCTTTAGCATCCTTCAATAATGCTTTGACACGGATGATGAGCACCTTTTACTAATGCTTTCATCTTGACACTTTCGGCATTCTTCACTAATGCCTTCAACCCAACATCTATGGAGAAAGGAAGAACTATCAACAAGAGAACCTTAGTAGTCTTGATGATGACGAAGCATGGCAACTCATGGACTTGAGCTTGCACGTCTTCAAGAGGTGGTGATCTCTCCTTTAAGAGGAACCTAGTAGATCACACAAAAACAAAAGACAAACTACATAGATCACTTAGATCTGAGGTTAGAGGGTTAGAATACTTTGGGGAAGTATGTGTGAAAAACCATGTGTAGAGAGAAAGAAATGGCTCTCTATTTATAGAGAAAATTCTCTTCTGTTCCCCGGATCCCACGGATCCCTACCACAAGGGATCCGGCTAGCACAAAGCTAGGGATCCGTGGTCCGCTCCTCTTTGCCCATGGGTATTTTTGGTTATGGGTCATGGGTTATGGGTTGATCCATGGTTTTCTTTCTAGATACAATGAACTTGGTTAAGTGGTACATATAAAACCATGGGTTATGGGTCAAAACCATTTGCTAGTATTTTACCCATTTAGTATATACTTGTATTTACCCATTTTAGCATACACTTAGTTTTTACCCATTTTAGTATACTTAGTTTAAATATATATGTTTAACCCAATATGTAAACACTAGTTGTTGTACATATGTATCTAAATCATAAAATCACTTATACTTGTTTTAGTGTTTTATGTGACAACTTAATTGTGTTAGAAAACTATTAACTCAAACTATTTACGTACTCTGTTTGTTTCGTTAAAATGATTTTACTTTTGTTATCGACAAAACATTAGAAGATCGTAAAATATAAATAAACGTTTTTACGGCTTATTTGTATTAACAATCTCCCCTTTTTGTTGATGACAAAACATAAAATTATTTAAGGAAAAGCTAAAATTCGTAAAAGTTTGAATTTGTAGTTTTTTCTTTTTCTCCCCTTTTTGTGAAACAAAAAGTGTTAAAAGAAACTAACACAATTTTTATAAGAAAAAATGTAAAAATGTAAAGAGAGCAAGTGACGGGAATGGTACTCGTCTTAACTCCCCCTTGACGAGTCCATCCTATGTAAGGGCGTCAAGGACATAACGTAAAATAAACTAATTGTGTTTGCAACTAAGTTTGCAAATGGTTCGTCTAAGTGACGAGAATGTGCTCCCCTTGAATATTGCAATGTTGCAATGGGGTGTCATGAAGTGTTAATCCAAAATTGAATTAAGTTGCAAATGATTTTGCGATTAGTGTCGTTTGACACAAAGCTCCCCTAGCTTTATGGTGTCAATATCTTCATGTGTATTTTGAATAACTACAAAACAAAGGTTAGAAGAACAAGAGTATAGTGCATAATTTTCTGCAAAAGAGACTCAAGTTAGTATAAATTTGTGCTCCTGTACCACGGATCTCACGGTTCCCTTTAAAAAGGGATCCGTCTAGTTATCTCGAAGGGATCCGGCTATCTGTTGACAGTATCTTCAGCAGTGAAGAAATGTCAAGGAATGTTATTTTGAGAGAATGAGATATATGTACAATATATCAAGCACAACACAAAATAATCATAGCATATAAGTATTCATTCAATAAAACAAGAGATACACCACCAAATCTCTAAAACTAAGAGAATGAACTAGCCAAACAAGTGCTACTAATGCTAATGAATTACCCCAATTAAAGGTTCAACTAAACTTAAGATGATCAAGGATGAGAAAGGTTTCCTAAACGTTCTAAGTTTGAGTTTTTGAATGTGATGCTCATTGTAGTTTAGGCTTATTAACCTCTTCGAAACGTTCGAGGAGGTGATAACACATGAAATGTTGCTCTTCACGTAGTTCATGTATCAACCTTTCAACATGTTTACAATGATAGCAATCCTTGTCATGGTTTTGAGTTTCTTGAAGTGAAAGTTCAAGTGAAGTGGGTTGAGGATCTTCAAATGAAGGAGGATTTGATGGAGGTTCATTAAATGGTGGTTATACAATGTTTGAGGGTAGAGGTAAGGAAGCATCAACTTCCATTTGGTTGGGTGGTTGCCTTTGATGTTTTCTCATAATCCAAAATGGACTATTGGGAGGAATGATAGAGTTTGCTTTTGGAGCAAGTGTTGATTCAACACTTTGATTTTGTTGCTCAATCTTTTCAAGTGAACTAGTTGGTAATGGTGAAAGATGAGATGGCCAAGAGGGTAAATCTTCTACATTGTGAGAGTGTGGAGATGATTGTGAGGTGGCTCTAGGCACTAATGATGTTGGTTGAGTTGTGGAGGGTATGTTTGGTATAGTAGAATTTGGTGATGAAATCTTAGTGGGAACACTCTTCTTGGGGATTAGTTTGATTGGTTTCCTTGGTGTAGGGGAAATCCTAGCATTGGTGGACTTAACCGGAGATGATTCGGTTGAGGAAACTTCGTGTATGATTCTAGCAAGTTTCTTTGGTGGTTCTTGAGTAGATGAGTAAGCACTAGGAGCTTTTCTCATGATGAGATGACTAAGAAGAATGGTTGAAATTGCTGATAATTATGTTTTTGTTTGATGACTAAAGTGTTCTTGGCAATATGGGTTATAAGGAGAAGAGTTTTGCAATTGCATTTAAGACTTAATCCACTAATGTTCTTGGAAATGTGATGATTAACATGCACAAGGTTGAGATTCAGAGTTTCACTGATCTAGGAACTCGTTTAAGATGAGATGGAGTGTTTGAGTTAGGAAGATGAGTTGAAATGATTGTTTTAGCTATGTTTGACATAAACTGTCACACGGATCCCACTGTTCCTTCCTTGAAGGGATCCGGCTAGGCTAATCCTAGGGATCCGGCTCTCAGCAGTTATGACAGGTTTGAAATGAGTTTTCTAGGAGCTAAAACCTATCTTATTTTGAATGTTTCAGTTTTCCTAAAGGTTTAGGATGAAAGGGTATTTGAATGATTAGTGGTAATAAGTGTTGTAGCAAATGATTGCTTTTTATGGAAGGGGGATGGGACAAGATGACTACCAATAGTTGTCTAAGGATAACATTAAGAGTTATGAAGATGTCAAGTCATAATAAATGATCCTAGTGATCAGATTTAGGCTTGAGGTGATATTAAGAAAAATTCTTAAAAACTACAAAAATTGAAAAACTAATTTTTGTCTTATCTTGAGATATAAATGACTAGAAGCAATTTCCTAAAATTGCTTAGCTTATCTTCTTAAGTGTTTTGAGAGGTGAGAAATAGTTTGTGAGTAGTCGAAGCGGAAATATGGTGAGTTTAGATGTGTTGATAAAATAAGGAGTCTAAGCCTTTCTCATCCTAGAAGTGGACTTAGTTGGGTTCTAAAATCATATGCTAAGCTAATGTGATGTTATCTAGAAAGCAGTTTTGATGTATTGAATGTTGTATTGTTGATCTGATGTCACGGATCCCACGGTTCCCTCAAGGGAGGGATCCGGCTAGGCTAATCCTAGGGATCCGGCATCTGTAGATCAGAACCAACACAGAACCTACACAGAAATGATGCGCAGTTTATGCACACTAGTAAATCCACAGATAAACAGTAGAAACAAGCATGTTTATCACAAAACACTAGTTAAAGACAATATCCAAGTAATCATAAACCGAAAGAGCTAAAATGTAATCATTTAAACATAAGATAAAGAAAACAAGCACAATCCTATTGTCTCTTTCGTCAATCCTTTCTTTTCCTTTTTGACGGCTAAAATGTAATCATTTAAACATAAGATAAAGAAAACAAGCACAATCCTATTGTCTCTTTCGTCAATCCTTTCTTTTCCTTTTTGACGGCTTAGTGAGGTTGTATGCGAGGTTTTGAATCATGCCCCTCAATTGCTTAATTTCCGCGGTCTCGTTTGGAATGGTCGGAAGTTGTTTGTGGTATTCAAGGATTTCCAATTTGATGTTGGCTACGGGGTCGACATCTTCTTCATCTTCTTCTTTTTCATCGGCCGAGGAGTCGAGAGAGAGCTTCGGTTGCTCTCTATTGACCGTGAACCGTTTAGAGGGTCGTTTGGTAAGAGGTACCATGACGTGGTCGGAAAGATAATGATCATCGTTGATAGGAGATGGTTGCAATGTACCAACATACTTACAAAGTCGTGTTAGGAGCAAACCATACGGAAGTACCATGTTGGAAACTTTGAATACCCCAGCCATTCTCCTTACCACGTAATAGGCAAGATTAAATGGCCTTTGATGGATAAGACAATAGATCATTTGCACAAGACATGCGTTTGGATGATCTTTGTTTCCAACTAGGCTAATGACATTTTCCCTAAGGATTTCTTCCCATTTTCTAAACATCGGGTGCATTTCGGAAAGTTCCATTTGAAAGGGATTACGGTGAATGAGTTTCTTGTTTCGGTCGAGACGGGATTGGTCGGTTCTTATTTTGAAAATAGTGTCTCGGATGGTTTCGGGTTCATCAATAGGAGTGTTATAGAGAGGCTTAGGATCAAGTGCAAGGTTTTGAGCGTTAATTGCCCAATCTTGAGAGTACATACAAATTCCTTCACAAGGAATGCGAAGAGTTTGAGCAAAGGTGTTGAGAGGAAGAGTGAAGTTTTGTTTATTGATGATGAAAGTGATTGAAATGCTATCATCGACGTTTCGAATGATCCTAAAGCTTTTGTAAAATTCAAAAATGAAAACCGGACAAATTTGTTCATCTATGTCAAGGAGACAATCAAAGTTGATTGTCGAAAAAACTTGACGAATGTCGTTTTTTCAAGGAAACATTCCTTGACTACACGACCTTCGTGGATAAGTCGTTTTACAAGGCTTTTGAAAATTTTACGGTCGGTTTTGGTCAATCCTTTTTTACGATAGTAATGAGTAAGGTAGTGGACGGTGTCATGATGATCTTGTTGAGTAGCTTTGGGCATGGTTGGTCCTAAAAATACAAATTTTCCAATTAGGTAAAGTTAGTTGGGATGGGTTTATGGTTTTGATTTGTATTAACAATGTTGTGAACACAATGTGATTTTGTTAAAAGCCCCTTTTCATGATTAATTTAAAGAGCCCTAATTAAATTAATTGATTAAAAATTAAGAAACCATAAACCCTAGGATGAGGATGATGAAAATTAGAACAAGTTAATGTAATTACTTAAAATGATGTTCTAGGAAGGGATACTTGAGAGTATGGAAACTAATGAGGATGGATTCAGTAGCTTTAGTCGTTTTGGTGTTATGTGAATAGAGGGAAAAAGATCAGTGGTGAATTTTTGAAAGCGTATAGCTGAGTTCTGTTCCACGGTTCCCCCGGATCCTTTGTATTTGGGATCCGGCTAGTACAACTAGAGGGATCCGGCTACTGTGGATAGAAAAGGAGTTGTTTGGTATTATTTTTGTAGTAGGCTTATAAATTTGCTTGCCCAAAAAAATGGAGGTATTTGATGAGGATTGTTTTTGAATGATGATTTTCGATGAATTACATATCGAGGGTTCATATGTGATGACGGCGTTAGTTTGACGAAAAAAAATAATATCATCCCCTATGTTGAAAAAGACTAAAGGTGACGAAAGAGACTTCTAATGATGTTAGTGATTAGTTAAGCAAAGATAACTTATGACAATAAATGGGACTCATGTAACCTATCTAATGAAGAGTAAAACATACCTCTATGCTTCTTGATTTGGTATAATACCAAAAATACTTCATGAGCTTTTAAAGTAATCCTTTGTACTCGGTGTACATAGGTTGTGATTACTTTTTAGATCCTTCCTTGAATGTTGACTTCATTAATCTTTGAATGAAGACTTTGAAGATATTCTAGCACGAAGATTTCTTAAGAGCAAAAATGGTTAGAATCATCTATCAATGTCCAACAAAATGATTTAAAAGAAAATATGACCAACAATAAAAAATCCTTTTTTTAGTTTTCAAACATACACGGATCGTATCAAGTCTTTAAAGTACAACATACTTTAAGAAACTTGGTAACGAAGCTCTGATGCCAATTGTGGAAAACTAGAAGGGGGGTTGAATAGTTTTACCAATTTAAAACTTCCTTTTAAATATTTAGATCGACTTATGTCAATCCATTTGATTGTTTATGTTGGACGTTGATAGATGGATATATAAACGTGAAATGAAATATAAAGAGTAAGAAGCACATCACCACAACACAAGTTATTTATAGTGGTTCGGCTACAAGGACACCTTCCTTGCCCTACTCCACTCCCCGAGTCACCTACTCGAGAGTTCATAAGCACTACACCAAATCCTTGTGGCGGAGAAGCCTTCACAACGTCGCTTAACCTTTTTCTGGTACAAAGCTAAATACCGAGTTCTTTCACACCAAGGCGAACCACACCTAACACAACGTCGCCTACCCTTTATACGGTGCTAGGCTAACCACCGAGTTCTTTCACACCTTAGAAGAACTAATCCTATCACAACGTCGCCTACCCTTTATTAGGTACTAGGCTAAGCACCTTAGTTCTTTCACACCTTACGTGAACTACACCTTCACGACACGACACCTAATCTCAAGGAGATCTACTCCTTGTTACAACACCATCAAGGATATCACCATCCTTGTAGATAAACAAATACATATATGTATAACGATTCACCTCATCGATTATACGACCTAAGAATTCTCCCCAAATGCTACTTGATTTGATCCTTTGGCATCCTTCACTAATGCCTTTGACACAACGCTTGGCACCCTTCACTAATGCCTTCGTCTTGACACCTTTAGCATCCTTCACTAATGCTTTTGACACAACGTTTGGCACCCTTCACTAATGCCTTCGTCTTGACACCTTTAGCATCCTTCAATAATACTTTGACACGGATGATGAGCACCTTTCACTAATGCTTTCATCTTGACACTTTCGGCATTCTTCACTAATGCCTTCAACCCAACATCTATGGAGAAAGAAAGAACTATCAACAAGAGAACCTTAGTAGTCTTGATGATGACGAAGCATGGCAACTCATGGACTTGAGCTTGCACGTCTTCAAGAGGTGGTGATCTCTCCTTTAAGAGGAACCTAGTAGATCACACAAAAACAAAAGACAAACTACATAGATCACTTAGATCTGAGGTTAGAGGGTTAGAATACTTTGGGGAAGTATGTGTGAAAAACCATGTGTAGAGAGAAAGAAATGGCTCTCTATTTATAGAGAAAATTCTCTTCTGTTCCCCGGATCCCACGGATCCCTACCACAAGGGATCCGGCTAGCACAAAGCTAGGGATCCGTGGTCCGCTCCTCTTTGCCCATGGGTATTTTTGGTTATGGGTTATGGGTTGATCCATGGTTTTCTTTCTAGATACAATGAACTTGGTTAAGTGGTATATATAAAACCATGGGTTATGGGTCAAAACCATTTGCTAGTATTTTACCCATTTAGTATATACTTGTATTTACCCATTTTAGCATACACTTAGTTTTTACCCATTTTAGTATACTTAGTTTAAGTATATGTTTAACCCAATATGTAAACACTAGTTGTTGTACATATGTATCTAAATCATAAAATCACTTATACTTGTTTTAGTGTTTTATGTGACAACTTAATTGTGTTAGAAAACTATTAACTCAAACTATTTACGTACTCTGTTTGTTTCGTTAAAATGATTTTACTTTTGTTATCGACAAAACATTAGAAGATCGTAAAATATAAATAAACGTTTTTAGGGCTTATTTGTATTAACACCAACTATTTGGGGGAAGGATATATTATTCCAACTATTTGGGGGAAGGATGTATTATTCCAACTATTTGGGGGAAATGGTCTCTGGAGACTTTTGGTATGTGTTACTTCAGCGTTCAGTAGGAAGAAATGTGAGAAGAATATTTGGTACGTGAGATGATTTTGCTTATCGACATCTTCTATATGATTTATGATAAAGTGCTTCCTGTTAGTGCTTTATGTACACAATGTAATGATGATTCCAATAAGATCGCAACCATCCGGGGAGAGATATGTGTACATCAAGGTCGCACAACATATTCACATGATCGAGCTTAATCAGGTATTCCGGAGTTGATATCCGCAGAGGAGATAAGTGATTCAACCAGTTACTGTGATGTCATTGTCTCTACTCTGTTTGGGTACGTGTGTACATTATGGGTTGATTGGTTATATGGGAGATAACTGGAATGCACCTGGTAAAATGAAGATGTTGATATATTGTTCCCCTGAATAGACATCAGGGATGCACAACAGGTTCATGTGATCGGACTTAATCAGTTACTCCGGATTTGATAACCATTGAGACGATCAATGTTTCAATTTGTTATTTCGTTGTTCTCGTGATTCTTCGGGGTGCTGAGCTTCATTCTATGGGACCGTTCTTATTCATTTCTACTTCTTGGGGAAATGGTCTTTATAGTTTGTCGGTTTGGGGGGAAGCTACCAAAGTCTCACTTTCAGAAGGCTCAAGTTCTGACGACGATTCAAGAGCCTCGAAAGCTTTGGTGGTGAAATTTTAAGAGATGATGACTTCTATCTTCTACAAAGTGCTGAACGATTTCCTTATCTCGGTACTCGTATCATCATCTTCTTAAACTATTTCTCTATGTTTGTAAATAATTTTCAAAAACCAAAATACAAAAATAGGAAACCAACAAAACAAAATAGAAAAATATAAAATCATCAAAAACCCATAAAAATCAGAAAATTTCAAAAATACCAAAAATATTGTTTTTCTAATGACATGTCTTCTGGTATCGATAACATCTGCGGTCTTAGAAATGTCATTCAATAATGGCACGGGACCATAGATGAAGTTCGAGCAGAATGTGTAAATATTCTTTTCAAAACATGTCTCAAACAATGGCTTACAGTTACTTCAGACTGTAACCCGTGCTTAAACCATGGTTTGCTATTATTTCAGATAGCAACTCGTTCTTCAAGAAAGGAAAGTGCTGCGCTAAACCTATTTTCAAAATATTTCGTGCACTTATCCTAAAACTAATTGAGGAAAGTATGTCGAAGGACTGCTGTTCCTGCACAAATGTTTTTCCGTCTAAAATTATTCAGAAAAATATTTGTTGTATTCAAAATTGGTGGAAAATGAGTTGCTTGAAAATCAATCAGATTCAGAGTATTCGAAAAAAATTGAAAACTCAATCAATGACTTCAGCGCTTTTAATCTTTTCATAAAATGACTCATTGATTGAGGGGGAGAATGTTTGTCAAATTTATATCATCTAACGAGCTTTTCTAATTATCCTATATGCTTAATTAAAAATGATGTTGAAGGACTAGGTGCCTAGGATATGATTGTCAGGATTAGATGATTAGAGTTTGATGAACACATTAATCCCATACCTTATATGAACTGATTGTTATGTTGGATTGAATTTTATTAGTCGATTGTTGTTTGGGTGATGTCGACCACCATATATTTGTATGTGTGTTCACTAACGTATGCAGGTATATTGGTATATAAGAATGTTCCCGATCCGGATCCCACAAATTAAGATGATTAGATGCCGAAAGGAAAGGGTAACTATATCTTGGGTTGACAAATGAAGAAACGGAGCGTAATTGGACTTCTATGGAGAGTTGGTATAAATGCAACGTAAGAGGTCTCACTGCATCAGCAGATGGTTTTCTTCCAGCCCTACAGCAACAACAGAAGCTTCTCAACCACCTAACGTATCTTTGTGCAGAATTATTGTGATGATACCATTTTTCTAAATCTTTGAAAAATATTTTTTTGAAAATGGAAAAATATTGTTTTGAAAATAAATCGGATTCAAAGTTTTGAAATCAACCGGTCTTTATTTTGTCAAATCTTAAGTGATTTCGAATTAAATATTTTCAAACGATATTTCATCTATCAAGTCCGGTTTGTACGAAAATAAGTGGTGATCTAAAGATTTAATGTTATGTCATGGTATGATCTTTCTTTTGATTCAAGATCTTTCAAAATGAATTTTTTTTTCTGTTCTTGTTTGATTGTGAAATTGTTTTGTTTTACTTAAAAGATCTCTTAAAAACTATCATACCTGATACTAACAATCTTTAATGTCTATAATTGGTTCTCTATCAGTCATTTTTCAAAATTAAATCTTGCCACTTCTTTCCCCAAACTTTTCTAAATGATTTAAATCAGATGGGATCACAAATCTCAAATGGTTTGATATTTTTGATCGGGGGAGAGATCGTGATTTAAATCTCAAATCTGTTTAAATGGAATTGGTTTCAGTCCTTTAAAGGCACTCCTGTCTCCATGTGCCAAATGACTTCAAATATACAATGCACATGTTGAGGAGGAGGATTTATCAAAAAACAAGATGAGTTTTTAAACGAGGCACATTTTCTCCCATGTTTTTCTAAACCTTATTAAATCACTTGGGATCCAAAATCTCAAAGGGTTTGATATTTTTGATCGGGAGAGAATTTATGATTTAATAATGAAATTTGATAAATGGTGATCGTTTTGATTCAATTGTGCAAGCTGCTCTCTCATATGTGCTAAACGCTTTCGAATCTCGAAGCACATATTGAGGGGGAGAATTTCTAAAGTACATAAACTATCGAGGTACAAAAGCTTTTATGTTTTAACATAAAGTACCTTGATTGAGTTTTAAATGGTTTTTTAATGGCTTGTGTGATCGTAAATGTGCTTCAAATGAACTCTTGCCTCTATGTGATAAAATGATTTAAAATATCCTATGCACATATTGAGGGAGAGAATGTACCAAAGAAAATCAAATGGTTTGATATTTTTGATCGGGGGAGAATTTGTGATTTAATAATGAAATTTGATAAAAGATTATCGTTTTGATTCAATGTGCAAGTTCTCTCTAATATGTGCCAAACTATTTCGTATATCGATGCACATATTGAAGGGAGCGAATGGTTTCTAAATGGCAATCGTGTAAAGTGCTTCAAAAGAACTCTTGCCTCTATGTGATAAAATGATTTAAAATATCCTATGCACATATTGAGGGAGAGAATGTACCAAAGAAAATCAAATGGTTTTTTCTAAGGAAATTGTGATCAAGAAATTATTTCAAAGAACTCTTGCCTCCATGTGCTAAACAATTTATAAAATCATATGCAAATGTTGAGGGGGGGTATTTCTAAATGATCAAAACAATTAATGTACAAAATGCTTTGATTTTATATCACAAGTACCTTGATTGATTTTTCCAAATGATTTTTCAATTGGTTTCAAGGAAGAATGAACTGTACCAAAAGACCGACCATTTTACTTTATGCATGGAGTTATAAGGATGGTGAGGTTAGGTATTAGTTCCCACGATCCGCCAGAACCGGAGGGATCTACCCAGGGACAATCCACTAGATAGTGTAGAGTCCTTAGGTATGATGAAAAAAGGAGAAAAGTGGGATATGGGAAGAGTGCGGACTGAGACAGAGCTAGTACTGGAATAAACCCAACAAGGTTCTATTTATGAAGTCTCGGTAAGTACTGAAGGGGTTGAAGAATGAAAAATAATTGAATGTGAAAAAGGGTGAAAAGAAATAGCCCTCCAATAATTCAACATTAGAGCAGTAACCGAGTTCAATACATATGCTACTGGTGGTTACCAAGGTAACACCGGTATTGAAGACAAGACGTCATGGACCCAGTGACGCACTGCACTACAACTTTCCAAGCTACTCAAGTTCCTCTTAAAAGGGCTTGTTTCATTCTCACGGGGAACCGACATAATCTATCGACTTTCTCTTAGAGATTGTTGATATTTAAGAAGGAGACCCTCTCCCTAGTCTCTGGCATAGGAACCAAATGTGCACGATTGAGTCTAGAGCCAAGAGATCATCCACAATATCTCATTAGGACACAAAATTAATGAAGACTTGCTGTTTCACACAATGTGGAAAGTAAGTATATATTTAGAGTCCTACGCATTATCCTTGTGGTATTGCCAGAACATCCGAGTGATATATTAAATATATTCACAATGAAGATGGAAAGCCTTCTAGAGCCAACATCAAACAAGCTCTTGGTGGGTGACATGTGAGATCTTTTCTAAAGATCAAACTTGTGACAACTGGATAGAAACGATGGGGCGATTCACTCGTGAATCAACCTTGGTCCAGGAAATGGATTGACGGATGCTTTTGGAAAAACCATTCGATGTGCAAATCTCTTCTTTTCTCTAGCACATCGAATGTGTATTCATATTTCAAACACAAAAAGTATTTCTGATTGAAAATTGATCTTTCTCATAAAACCTTCGTCGTATTGCAAAACTCTTTCTTCTAAGCAATACGTGATTGTTTTCAAATCAATTTTTCATCAATCAGTGAATCTCAATTCGCTGGTTCACTCACTCCGTGTTATCTTCTTTGAGATGTTCCGGTTTGAGAACAGCTAGAACAGCTGCGAAACCCTGTCAAGGAAATTCTTCGAAATTATACCTGATCACAGGCAGTACTTGTACTGATCAACGGGGAACCGTCGGCCGTGTACCTCAATTCAACGAAAGTGATCAAAGACACTTTCGCGCGCTTTATTGCTAACTGTCGTATGCAGGTACACCCCGACGATTGCAGCTGATCAGAATTGAGGAGTCAATCCAAAGCCGCATGCTCACAGCATCCATACTTAATTAAAGAAATCATGACTGGTGCATATCTACATAACCTGGCTCTGATATTTTTATACTATGCTTCTGCTACGCTGCTGCAAATATCATGAACCAGTAAAGCTTCCGCTACTCTGATGGAAAGATGTCATGATCCAAAAGTGTGAGCATGTCGGTCCGAAAGTCACAACTTCACATGATGGCAACACAACAAAGGGTGATCCAGAGATTTACTGTGGCTGATGATCTCAATGAAAGCTCGAAGATCATCAAAGATGTGGATCAGTTAAAGGCCTCCACTAAAAGTACAAATCATTGCGGACTTTGAAGAATCGCTACTAAAGCACAAAGATTGCGAACTTGAAGAATTGAAGTCTACGAGCTCAGAACAAAAGTCAAAGATAGAATACTAGGATGCAAAATGTATTTCATGGGGTGACCTCCCTTAGGGGGAGATTGTTAGGAATTGGCAATTCCATGTTAAAGTGTCGGTCACCCCAATTATGGTCTAGCATAGTTTAGCTCGTAGACTTGTAGTTATTTACGTTATTTATTAGTTTATTAGTTAGTTAGTAGCGTAGAATAGTTTAGTGTAACACCGTGGAGGAAGGACGGGTCTTTACCCACTATATACCTGATCCACAGGCCGTCAGGAGGTCGTTATGTCTGTAACTATAAATACCCCTTCCATCCTTGGAAGGGGTGGACCTTTCATTCTAATCTAACCTTCCATGTTTTCTTTCACTTTCTCTCTCTAGAAAGGCTCCAATCCTACTTTCTCTCTCTAAAACCTCTAAACTATACGCCCCATTTGATATGTTATGATGTGTTTATGAAATCCAATATGTTACACCCGCCGAGTTTTAAGTGACCCGATTTTCGAAATCGACCGGGTCTGTTTTTTTCATTTTTTTTTACTAAAAAACCGGGTTGACTCAGTGGTCGAACCGGTTGAAAAAAATAGTTTTTTAATAGAAAACTAGGTTGACTCGGCGGTCGAATAGGTAACCCGGTGACTCGACCGAATCGATTAAAAACCCAATTTTCAAAACATTGCATTAAAAGTTACTTGTAAGAAAGAAATCAAAAGTCTTGCCAATCTAAGTTATAAATAAATGTTAAACTGACTAACTTCAAATTATACAATTTTGAACTTAACGGTTTTCGTATATGAGGCAAGTATTTATGCAACTTTTCCATTAGGGACGGTTTTGTAAAGTTAAATAAGTAACAAGAGCTATTTACGTAACTTTTCTTTATACAAACAGTCCCTAGATCTAAACCATGGACTCTTTATGTAATCCCAAATTACGATAGGGTCTTTCTGCAATTTTGTATGTCTGTTTATACAACATAGTTGAATTTAGGGGATTATTTTTGCCAAATGAAGTTTACTATTTTGTAAATAGTAAACATTTATGAAATGTTTATATCTAAATTTATAACTAGTCGAAACGAGTGATGAAACCCGCGCGATGCAGCGGGATTGCTTTTGTAGACGTGAATTTGGATAGGGATTATTTTTGCCAAATTGCTATAAAGGACTTACTTTGCAGCGACACTTAAACCTCAAGGACTATTTTTGCCAACTTGGACTTACTTTGCAACGACACTTAAACCTCAAAGACTATTTTTTCCAACTTGCGAAAGTTGGCAATTAATGCTGAGACACGTGTCAAGTGAAGACCTTGTGTCTTGCCTTTTAGTTAATATATATAATAGCTTAAATACTTTTCTCTTATGAAATAAATTGCATACAAGTTTTATGTAAGGATAAGATTTTTTCATGTTCATTTAAATATGAGTGGTAAAATTGTGCATTTGTGATTATACATTCGTACTATTGTAAAATATTTATTTTATTTTAATTCAAATGCAATCATAACATGCACAACTTTACTTCTCATATTCAAATTCAAATAAATATGAGAGGATCCTTCCGTTTATCTAATGACGAGAATTCCTTTATGTGGTGTAGTATCAAGTATGTAATAAAGACTACGGAAACTTAACCACAACCAAGTTGAAATAGCTTGAATACTTTTATGGGGTTAATGGTCTGAAAAAAATATCAACTTGCCACGTTTTACTATTGTGACAATAAACTCTTAATTTTCCTATTAAAACAAAAAACTTTCTTAATGACCCTTATTATAACCAAAAAAGTTTCTTAATGACCCTTATTGTAACCAAATTTCTTAATAACCTTTATTAAAACAAAAAATTCGTAAAATCACGTTTCTTAATGACCCTTATTTTACCAACACTTGGACTAATCAATCTTTTCAGCTTTTTGTAGGAGTAAAGCTGCTGATTGTGGATTCAAACACCAATCGTTTTAGTAAATTAGCTGTACAGATGATCTTGTGTGGTTTAATAATTCTCATCAACATCCCTTTATACCAAGGGCTATTTTTTCGCAATGATAAATGATAATGGTCGCATGCCCTCATCTGTTATCTATCAGTCAACTATTTTAGCTATATTATCATGTACATTATTAGGTAACAAGCAGATTGCCCGCGCGTTGCTGCGGTGATTTTGCATTTCTTTATGTAGTTTGTTCCTACATCTATTTTGCACAAAAAATGGTGACTATTGATTTCTTCATAAGATAAACATGTCACTATTATATCCAAATCTATTTATTTGACCTACAGGTGAAGATGTACAATCTAACTTTGAACCAAAGTTGCTACTTAAGAACAAAATCCAGAGATTAGAAACCTTCAGCTTTAACCGTAAGCAAATTCAATACAATATTGATATATCGATAAAAGGAAAGGAAAGTGCGACCAAGAGTTGGTCTTGCACTGCAAGTACTTTTTGTATTAGCCTTTTACTGAGCAAGTCTACCAATTACAAAAGAACATACGAAACCAGTTTAGTAGAACCTAACTTAACCCACACAATAAATATGACCCATGTTTCTAACACGATCTTTCCAACGTCGAACTGTAATTAAACAAAACTGTAGCTTATATAAAAATTTGACCTCCATAACTAAAATCATCTTTCAAAACAAAAGTAATAAAATATAATAATAAAATACCTTAAAAATGTGAATAACGCCAACTTGCTACCTGAGTAAAATACCAAGTGTCACTAAAAATAAAAAATAAACGCTTCAATGTAGCAAAACCAAACAAATTGAAATATTTCTGTCCTAAAGCATTCATCCAAATGGCCTCTTCATGTTCTTGACGGCTATTGCAAATGGGAGTATGGTCTTCCTTATTTAACTTCTATTAACATTTTTTTTTGTAGCATAGACAAAGTAGTAATTGATTAAATAAGGCTATCAGCACAAAATATTCTCCATAAATAAACTCATTTGCAAATCAGTTAAATGACACATTCCTACTGCCTAATTCCCATTCCAATCTTTTACCAACTAAACACCCATCAACCAACAACTATTATTATTCCCTAAAACATGGTTTGTGATAGCTTATACAACGCCACAGATGGTCTAACAGAAACAGATGCCAATATTATAAGATGGTCTTTCAGTGCAGCATCATCAGTAAATGATTGTAAAGTTAGTGCCACATAGCCTTCTTTTGCAACCAACAGGCAAAAGGAATACAGTTTAGTTAGCATTTATTTGCTGGAGTTACTTTTTTTTTCTTGTTGGTGTTTTAGTGGTGATTTTTTCACATATGCAGCAACTCTAGTAGGCTAATAAGATTCAGGAAAAATATAAAAATGTAAGCCTTCAAACTCAAAATGAGTAATAGTTAAGTTGGGTTACGGATCAAAATGGGTTATGGTAAAAAAGGTAACTTTTTTGGTATGGGTTAGGATACTAATGTGTTTTATTTGTAGACGAAATGTATAACTTCAATAATAAACTATATTTTTCTAACAAAATGTTATGAGATTTCATAAAAAAGAACTACAGTTTAAGCAACTTTCTAATTGTTCAACCGCTTTGACCAAGTAAAGTTGTACCATAACCCATATCAACCCATTCATTAGAAAATGGGATGAAATTTATATCTAAACTAAAAAGAGATATTTACCTGAGATAAAGCGGATGAGGAGGCAACACACCTTCTTTTCTCGAAAGATATTGCCATTTTGGTTCTGACACTTAATCCTGATACTGGATTTAAAAGACCAATAGAACCTTTTGAACAAAAATGCGGGATGAATCCAGAAACCTTAAATGACATGTTCTCATAGCTCATCATCATCATACTCGCTATAAAATTAGCAATGGACCTTACGCATTATTCGAGACCAGCAAATAGTGTGTAATCACTACCTAATATCTGCCCATTTTTCCTAATGAACAACAGTAAAAGTGAACGACATACCAATTACTTAAAAATGAACCATTGTTTTAAACGTCAAATACTTGACCTGCTTAGAGTCAATAAATTCAAAATGTTGCCTTCCTCCACATATAAGTTGTTCACTTTTAGAGTCAAATACTCGAAGATAACCTGCAATGAATCAGAAATATATGGACGTTTAGAAAAATTGGCAGCGAAAATCCAAAAAAAACATTATTTATCATTGTATACCATATTTTCCAACGATTGCAATATAATCCCTTTTGTTTGAAAATGCAATGCTGTTTATTGAGCCTTCACATATATGCCATCAAGCAATTGGATTCTGCAAAATGAGAATATATTCCGTACACATTTTAATAAAAATTATATAAACGCTTCATGACAAATTAATAGTTTCAGTACCTTGGTATCTATACACTGGACACTCCTTCTAGCACATTGATACACAGGGTCGTCGCGTTCCTTCGTTCATCTATTGACGGACCAGTCCCGGAAGAAGGTTTTGAATCCTAATATGCCTCAGGTTTTGTTAGCACCAAATAATACAGGATGAAAAGTTAACGCGCAAATATAAATTAAATCATGTACCTCTAGTAGTACACGGTCCGACTTGAATAGAAACTCGACTTGCTTTGTAGCTGTCTTCTCCCAATCAATAATCTTCTCGATGTCTTCCTTAGTTATTTGGAAATTAGTTCATCATCATTGTGTCAAAACCCTCAGCTGCCTCCTCCTCTTAGTCAAGAGTATCAATTCTTTTGCCACGCTAAAGAACAGCGCGTGAATCACCACAGTTTGCAACTATAATATGTGATGAACATATCAGCTTGCTTTTCCTCTAACTTCATAGCCGAACAATTAACTAACTTAAATACCGACTTAAAAAGTCAAAAAATATTAACCGGATCAAGCGCATTTGGCACAACCTTAGCGCATCCTCCCAACTTGCCTTTCATCAACTGACCCTGCAAAACTCACAAAGCATCATTTAATTCGCCAAAAAAATACCCAAGAAATTTTGACATGCAACTAAAATTACCCAAAACCTTTTTTTTGTCTGATATCATTTTCAATAAGCAATTCCCAACAACCCATAAAATAAAAAAAATAAAAATAAGCACTTAAAAGTAAACATATTTTTTTATCTTGTATCATTTTCAATAAGAAAAGTAGATTCTCAACTTGTACTTAAAAGTAAACACATAACCTAGAAAATAAGCAATCCGAAACACCCAGTAAAAAAAATTTAACGCCAACATAAAAATGGAACAAATAAAATCCCAAAAATTATAACAAAACTCAATCTTTTGGTTTAGTAACAAAACCCTAAATTATAACAACACCGTAATCAGAATTGTATACATAATTTGGTACCTTTTTTCATGATTCTGGATTTTGTTTATCATTCATCGAAGATTTTAACTCGTCGTCATATCGGCAGTTGGTTGTTTGAAAGAGGAAGACAAAGATGACTTTGTATTTTGATATGAATATTTTTGTGCGCTTGATCGAAACGTATCATCATGCTCAGATCGATGATATGAAAAAGATGGAATCTTGAGAAACCTGTGCGTGGGAGGACGGTTTGAGAAGAATGTGGAAGTTTGAGAATAAATGTGGATGGCTGAGAAAAGTGATTGAGATACACTTGTATGGTGGATACTCAATAGTACAGGCATTAGGTGTGCATTTGGTCACTAACCACCTTTGAAATTGTATTACAGGGTAATTATATGTGTACAGTAAAGTTTGCATCTACTTTGGACCAACCACATTGTGCCAAAACTGCAACATATGGAAAATCACATAAAATGCACCAATAATATGGCACATTAATAAATAAAAGAGGGGTTAATAATCATTTAATTGTGATGTGCAATTTCCATTTTTATAATATATTATAATGTGCAAGAATATGTCTACTAAGACTTGTATTTTATATACTACCATGACACTTCAAGGCCCTCATACCTTGCAAGATATTATTACTGTAATACCTAAGGTGCATCTATTTTCTTCCTTAAGCATCAAGGTTTTAGGCAATATATGCAAAAGTTGCAACACAGATATAATTTTACAGCCCGTAGACACAAGTTCTGGTAAAGATGCACTAAGTTAAATATATATTGGTAGAAACAAGCATGATAAAGGGATGAGAGCTTAAAAATAAGCTCTAAAAGCTTCTAAACTAAAAAGTAAGTGAAGACAGATATATTTAGCACTATAAGGCTGTACACAATGGGTAGTTCAACCGACTCGGTTGTGGTGGGTCGAGGATCGGTCACCCCACTGTGGGTGATCGGTTGAGGTAGGTTGTCCAGCTTCAAACACACAAACTAGTTTGCATATACAACCGAGTTTATTACTCACTTTTTGACAAAAATATTGTACTTTTGGCTAAAAAACAAAAAAAAAAAAATTTTAAAACCTTTACTACTTTTATAATATTTGAATTAAAAAAATAAATAAATTACACTAGGTCACCACTGTGGCAACTAGGTCGTCGTCAGGTCGTCGGAGAGAGAAAGCTGATGTGGCACCGATGAACTAGGTTGCCACTGTGTTCAGCCTAAGGAATCTAAAAAAATCAAAAATGGGGAAATTTGGCCCCCTTTAACAGCTTAATAATAAGCTGTAAAAAGGGTTGTTTCACTGCTGTGACAGAACCAAAGGGAACTAAGGGGGCATTTGCAGCTTATAAATAAGCTGTCAAATGCTTTCCAAATTGCATATTAAGCTGAAAAAGATCATGTTCATACATCTAACTTATTGTAAACTAAAAATTTACTCCTAAATCTAATTATAACCTATCTAAATTTAAGCCCAAAAAGTGACAGTTGGGTCTGTTTGACAGACTTGCCAAATTTTCATGACATTTCCAATAAGTAATTGTGTATCTAAAACTGCTATAAGAGATTATGAAACTAAATATTAAACTGATTTGAGAGTAATCTAACTTATTGTGACCCAAACATGGGTCAAGAACTGAATTTTGACCCACAAACAAACTGTTCCAAACAGCCCCTTTGGGGCAAAACTGAATTTTGAAAACTAAGTTTAGGCTTTGTAACTTGTAAAAACTGATTTGCAAACTGAAACAAAAGCTCACAAGAGCTTATACAGGTTTATAACAACAATTTAATCAGAAGAGTAACAAGGATTTGCAACAGAGAAAAAAAAAAAAAAAAAAAAAAACTAAGACTAGCAGGAAATTGCATAAACAAAATAAAATTGCATTTAACTGGAATTGGAAATTACATGTAAATTTAAAATGACGATGATAAGTAAAATGATAGCAGTTGATAAAATAAGGGTCATTAAGAAACGTGATTTTGCGGATTTTTTGTTTTAATAAGAGGTCATTAAAAAATTTGGTTACAATAAGGGTCATTAAGAAACTTTTTTGGTTATAATAAAGGTCATTAAGAAAGTTTTTTGCTTTAATAGGAAAATTGAGTTTATTGTCACACCTACTTTTATGTGTCGATAATTCCTTAGTTTGAAGCGTTTTGATACCAACATTACTTCTTGTGATGGCTACACAAGTTTTCTTTCAAGATTTCGTACCAAATTTGAGTTTGTATTACGGTAAACTCACACGTCGATAATTTAGCTTGAAATTGTACACCGCACCGAAAGATCGGTAATTTTTCATAAAACTTAAGAATGCTTGTCAAAAAGAAGTTGGCAACCCAAAATTTACAACGCTGTACACTTCTATGTCAACGACTAGTTTTTCCATTGGCTTAATCGCCCTTGAGCCGTGAAGCCTTGAAACCCGCCATTACAACTCCGCCATAACCTTTCTTTTAACTTAGATGGTCGTCGTGGTTGGTCCTCTTCGATCTCCTCTTTTTCGATAGACACTCTCCAAATCTTCACTGACCTATCCAAACTCCCACTATACAAAGTACAAGACCTTTCACCCATTCTGCTACCTAGATTCATATCTACAGCTAAACACTTGACGGGCCCGCTATGTCCACTCAAAACATACATACATTTATGCTCTCCCCCCTCTTCTCTACGCCACACGCATATATTTGTATCTGCTGAACCACTAAAAACCAAATTACCCGTTGCTGCTAAGCACAGAACCGCGAGTTTATGACATCTCAAAACAGTCCCACTAGACAAAAATTTATCGCGTTCCCAAAAATGCATAAGCCCGTCTGATAAACCCACATAAACCACGGTCCCACACGGATTAACAACTAATGATGTAACTGCAGAATCCTGTTTTAATAAAGTGCTCAAAAATAAATGTTTTGTTCTTTTTCCAGGCATTTCTCTTCGCCATACTTTAACAACCCCATCAGCAGACCCCGAGAAAACAAAATCATCAAACCCAGCCACGACAGCGTTAACAGCATCATCGTGAGCGGGAATGGATTCCAAACATTTGAAATCTGATACTTTCCATACTTTAATTGTCTTATCCCATGAACCTGAATATAATAATGTATGATCTTCGCTTAAACTAAGACTGGAAATAACATCAAAATGTTTGATCCATATCGCGCTATGATTTTTCCTCACCTCAGTGTAGTTTTTTGGTTTTATTGATTTTTTAATGATGGAAGTAAAATTTGGCAAAACAACGATTTTCTTATGAACGCTAGGATTAGAAGTTGATACCTTCCAAACTCTAATTTTCCCGTCACGATGACCCGTAAAAATCTTATCATTCACGATTACAATAGCTTTAACTAACCCGCTTGAGGATTTAAAACCAGAAAACTCCTTACGGTTCTTCCAAACGCGAATATTCTTGCTATCTGATCCTGTGTACAACATGTCTCCTTTCGTAGCTAATGAATATATATTTCCTTCTTCACGAACAAGAGAAGCGATTAATCCCGTGTAATGAGAATATAAATCTATGGAATCAGGAATTTGTTGTTCGCGATATGACCAACGAGAGCTTGCTATGGGTGATGTTTGCGTGGAGCTCAGTTTATATGAATATGAATCCCATAAATGGTCGTTTTCGTATGGAGACTCGTTGTCTGAGGATGCTTGTTGAGAATCGGACCTGCTATTGGCGCGGAAATGAAAGCGTTCAAGGGATTCATTTGGAAGATGATTTGGGTGATTATTATTGTGATCGTCGTTGTTCGTTAACATGGTGGATTTCTGTTGTGTTACAATTGTTATGCAAATCCAATCCTCGTGCTGGATTTATCATGATTTACAATTTTTGCTCGTTATCTTCTCACAAATGATTATCTTTAATCAAAATTGTTGTATATAAACCATCATTAAGGATTGTAGGTGTTTGGAAAATTTGAGGAAACAAAAGGTTTACAAGAGAATACGAGCATTCAAAATGTCAACACGAAAAATTGACAAGAAGTTGCGCAGAAAATTTTGGTTGTACACCTGTTAGAATGACGTCTCAAAATTCAACATAATGTGGATTTTGCATATGGTTTGATAGAATCTAAGGCGTTTCTAATATTAGATTATGGACATTAAATCTACACTCCAAACTCTAATATTAGAAAAAGACCGTTAAAAGGATGTACACGGTCATATCACTTATTTAATGGAGTATAGTTTCATCACCTACATCCCTGTCACTATTTACAGATGACAAATTTGAGGTTAAAAGGTGTATCAATGCAATTCCTAGGAAGAACCATTTTAGAAAAAAATAGCAATATAATTCATATACCTGAGAGTAGATGAAAGGCCTCTAAAGTATTGCACAAGCTTCCCCAAGTTGTGTGGTCATGGACCCAGGACCCAACTATCCAACTGTACAAAATCATAACGCATCCAGCACCGTCTCTTGATTACAACAATTTACCATTCTGGCTGTTGTATTATAGATTACTCCGTATCAGTTTATAGTAAGCAGATTCGATGAGGTTAATGTTATATCGAGACAACTTTGTAAAATATTGTGCTTCATTTCAGGCTGTCATAATACTGAGAACAGACTATATTCTTTCATACACGCAGAGCATGTCACCCCATCTAACGGGCTTTCATGATTTCCTGGAAACAACCTTGACTCAACAACTCCTGATCAACATGAGTCTTTGCTCAGATACCTTCTTTAATCATGAATAAAACCTTTTATGCTTTGAATTTATATCATTTGATCTTGCTGAATATAACCTATATTCTTCATGCATCATACAGGTTTCAACTAATAAGAATGCAAGCAAGGGACCTAATCTTCTGTGTAAGGGATTATGACCAGCATACCACTGATGAAGATGGGAGTACAGTGAACAAGATGCTTCAAAGCAGGGAAGTTTTTGAGACCACTGTAACGCACCCAAGCTACGATCAGATTAACTTTCTTTTACTACTAAATAATTTCACATTTTTTATGAAAAACTTATACAGGTTCCTCTTAACTTCATGTGACTGGTTCAGTGACTTCTTTTCTGTAATGAGCCGCAGCAATTACAACCACAACATCATCATCATCAGCAGCAGCAGCAACATTGACCATAACCCTTCCATGGGACAAATGACTTCACATTATGTTGCAGTTTGAGACTGTTTTCATCACTCACTGGTGGTAAACTGTGTGTTTCTGTGGTGACGGGTTTGCAGCCTGAAAGTGTCAATGAGACACTCAAGTATGCAAGCAAGATACTGAAGTGGGGTGAAGAGAAACATGATTTCAGTGTTGGTGGATACTCTGTACAGCACAGAAACAAGTTCGTATTATCCATGATACAACCATAGCAGACTTTTTAAATGGATCACTCCTAGTTCTAAAGATGTGTATCGCATACATAAAAGACAAAAAGAGTAGCCTTTTGGGTTGTGGGCTACTTATAACTTCCATCATGGTTCTACCTTGATCCGAATGGGTATCACAAACTCACACCACTGATATCTGATGTACATAAAAACCAACGATATGTAGCATATGATGTTTCTTATTGATACTTGAAACAAATAATCCTGACAAGTATTCTATTTACAGTTTATCCTCTCCCTTGTTAGCCTTGTATCTGTGGCCTAGCAGACGCTACCAACATCAAAAAAATACAGAATTACAAAACTGTGCTTGTTAATTATGTCAAAGATAACCCTGATGCAATTTTGTGATATTTTGCACATAACTATTTTCGTGACTCGTGCTAATGAGTTTTCTTAGTCGTCTATGAAACTAAACCTAGCCTGTTCATCTGCACTTAACAAAATATTTTTACAGGCCCAACCTAGTTCGACCATCTTATCATCCAGCAACTCCATATCTTCTCTTGCATATTGCTTGCACTCATCTGCTAGTTTGAACCATTCTGTGTACGTGCCACAAGGTTGCCGCTCACGCATGTAGCATGCCTTCATCATATGAACCATAAACCAAACTCAAAATCATTGATGCGATACACATATTACATGTATATGGGACAAAAATAATAATTCAAAGAAAGTTCCGTACCTGTAAGAGACCCATTATGATATCTGCAGTACTTGCTCCTTCACGTAAACAAAGAAGAATACCCTGCGATGTGGTGACTATAATGAGATATTGATGTTGTGGCACACAGAAAGCGAAGGAAAAAGAATTAGATACGTACTTCAGTTCTTTGAGATCCATGGAAGCGCTCCTCAGTGCATACAAAGTAAAAATCGTCTTTTCTTAAAGATCGCATTGCCATCATTGATATATTTGGTATTTGGCATCTGGGATTCAAGGAACCAATCCTTATAGGCCATTTTACACTACCTGTAATAAGATATGCAACACTTAAATTCTAAAAAAACTTAGTTACATAACTCTAAAGGTCGTGATCTAACCTTTGCTCGAGAATAAACTGATCCCTTCCCTTTTACTTACTTCTGCTGGTGATGGGACATATCCCAGCTCAATCCATGTATCTATAATCATCTCAAGCCTATCCTACACATCAAATTCGGATAAATTAAGTACTAGACACAACTTGTAGAGGTTTAGTAACAGGTAATTTGTCTAACCTTAGTTAATGTTTGCAAATGCACATGTTTCAAACTCTGATATATCCCGTATAGATCAATGGCTGTGAAAATTGGGTAGACGACAAAGGGTAAAGCTGCTTGCAATCTTCTTGCATAATTAAAAAGTTAGGCGACGTTAAAATGTATTCTTTTTATCATTAGTATTAAAACCCATAAATCTGAGGTCAGGGAAGACGAACCTTTGGTTGTTCTTTACTGTAACATTCAAGGCTGCAGCCAGCAAAAGACCAAGGTTGTCAAAGCAGACTGTTTGAATCTAAAAGAATAAACTTTTAATCACATTAAAGAGTATATAAAGTATAAATATATGAAAAAGAGAAAACATCTGAGTGAAACAAGAACCAACCTGTGCCTTGGCAGAAACTTCACCGAGGTTATCTGCTACTGCAAAGCTCCGATGCACGGCGGTCTGTTGGTCCCGAAATCAATAGAGAAAACTTTCTGAGTATTGAGTGTGCTAAAATGGTTTATACATATTAATGTGGACATGTGGAAGCGACTGGAAATTCAAAAAACATCCATCGGGAAGCGGAATGATTTAACTTACACCAGTAGCTAGGTAACACGCAAGGCTAATCTGCTTAGCAATGTTTGCTATTGATGCAAGAAGCAAAAAGTATCGTGGAAAAGCAGGAGTCATCAACTCAACTCCAATGCTCAAGCTGAAAACAACGGATGTCGAGAACCTAACTCTCTTCAATTAAGACAGTAAACATTGATTTAATACACTTCACATCACATTTATAAGCATAATATTGATTAATGAGTTACAAAACTAAGTACACCTTCAAGTTTGTATCAAAAGCAGATGCTAGACTAGCTGTGTAGATGCACCTACTTAACCGTCCAAGACCATCTTTCAAAACCCAATTCAAGGCTGCTGCTGATGGAAGTGAACAAGCGTATCCAATTCCAATTGCCCTAAACATTGCCTATAACCACATTGAGCAGACATAATAGTCAGATTTATTCCAACCAGCCAAAGTAATTAGAGAACAGAGTTAAAAGCAAATAAGGCATTCATTGCAGCAATATAAACAAATGCGTTGTTATATCTAGAAAACAATCAGCTTAAGAAATCACAATTGAACAGAAATGAAACCCTGTACCTTGATATAGACCATATACTCACAATGATTTATTCGAAAACAATATAAGCATATGATGATGCGAAAGAGATTTAACAACAAACCAACACATTATGAGTAGAAAAAATGGCATACGGGCGTAACTTTTGATCCAAGAGGAGTTTGGTGGCACAAGACCAGACCACGGAAAGGTTGTTTTGGGCCATATGCCTAAGTGGAAAGAACAACTAGCAGGCTTCAGTTCTATTGTTTAGGATCAGTTCAATAACTTTCGCAGAGGTGGCAATTTCAACCCATTTATATACATTGAGTTGATATGGTTTTGCATATCTAACAAGTCATTAAGGGTTGAGCATAACAGTTATCCCGAATGTATTCAAATGCCTAAAACGTATTAAGCCGTTTTTTCATAAAAATAAAATTATCACATCGTCAACGTGATCAGAAGAGTTTTGTAATCATCTTTAATTTAAAACATTAAATTTTAAAGATATAGTAACCCCAAAATTTAAAGGTCTGCCCAACCAACCTTTTTTCGATCCACACTAAAACAAACCCATTTCGACCAGCTACATAACCAGCGCATTTTGCCATCGCTAGTACTAATCGCACCAAACCAGAAATCTCAATTGATCACACACTATCTTAATGACCAAATTTGAGTAGAATTGGTAGAATTTTGAATTTCCTCAAAACCTGTCAAAATTAGCAATGCCCTATGCAAAGTACTAATTCCTGTATATATCATTGCCATCCTTGTAACACATCTAGCATGTTTCTTTCTTGTGTCATATGCATATTTATACACACATATAATCCCTTATCCACAATTACAACCTTTTATCCATAAAACTATAACATTTTGACACCAAGTAATTTGCAAAGAATATATAACTTATTCAACGTAACTGAACAGTTGTATACCTGTGTAGCAAGCACCTGAAGAGCAGAACTAAACACTCTATGCAAAAACTTCCATTTCACATACTCCAAATAACTCTCACTAACCTTTCTAGGAAACAAAAAATTCCTAAAACTCAAACCACACCTTTTCAAAAACCTCTTAAACCCATCCTCCAAATCACCAAAACCATCAAAACTAATATCATTCCCATCAACAGAAACCAACTTCAAATCATTTCCATCCCAAAAATACCTTGAAACACCATCAGATTGCTTAATAACAACTGGAAGTAGCATAGGTGATATGGGTTCATTTTCTTTTTTTATATTTTTGTCTTCAAAGCTGAATTGGATTGATGTTTTTAATGATTTTGGTGGTTTTGAGAGTGTTTTGAAACATGGGTTTTGTTTTTTAGGGTTTTGTGACCATTGTGGAGATGAAGTTGAGATGTGGAAAGTGGATTGCATGAGATTGAAGATGGGGGTTTTGGACTTTGTGGTGTTTGGTTCAGGGTTTAAGGTGTTTCATAAGTCTCAACAAGTAAAGGGCAAAGGCGTTTTTTTTCTAACTAAAATTATTTTGCGAGTTAATATTATATCGGGTTTTCCTCAATCACGATCACGTTGTATTGACACTCGTGTCTTTTTTTTTAGATTGATTTGTAATAATGGTATTTCATTGTGTATACATTTTAATGTTTTTTCCGGTCTTTGTGTGTTTAGGTTGCGTTAACAAATATTTTTTTTAGCGTCGGTAAAACTTTTTTCTCTAATTATGTTCAGGCTGTTTGTTTGGTAGTCGCTGTGTTTTCTTTTGAAACGTTTTCTAGTATTTTTTAACGATATTTGAGTTGTTTGCGGGAGGCTTTAATTTATTTTTAGTTTCCTAGTCTATTCTAGTTTAGTTGTTAAAGGATTGTTTGGATTTGCTAGTTTTCCTTTTTTTAGATGTTTTTTTAGTTTATATTCTGCTTATATTTAGTATGCCCACACCTTATTATCTGTTTTTAGTATTCTTCAGTAGTTACGATTTGTTAAAATTGTTAGTTTTAGCTTATATTTAAGATCTCTTTTCTTAAATGTAGAAGTGATAATGTTGAAGTTGCTAGAGTCACATGTATATGGAAGAATGAATAAAAGAGAGTCAAGAAAGTGATGAAAGTTTCTTTGGTTTTAAAGAATGAAATTTCAAGTTAGTGGTAGAGTATATGTGAGGCGTATTCTTCAAGCATTAACTTTTAGTCCATTTCTTTTCATAAGGCTTAAACATATATGGTTATGAAAAGTTGTATAATTATGAAAAAGGCCATGACCATGCAATAATCTGATGACATCTTTGGTAATTAATCATATATTCAAATTTGGTTTTCTAACGAAGACCATTTACCTAATCAAAGTTTAGTGCTCAATCATCAATTGCTATATTAAGCGGACACAGAATATAGAGACCATTTTGTTGATGAGCTTTTTTCTTTTCTTGTTTTTTAATCGTCGGCCTTTGTTGGTAGTTCCAAATATGTTTGTTTGTATTTGGTATGCATCCGATTTATTTGATGCGCTTGTAAGTGAAGTGTATCGATTGTGTTTGGAATTAAGGATTAAGTGATATATTTTACATTTATTATTTATTACATGGACAAAAGGATTACATCATATAAGAAGTAAAAGTACAATGTATAAAGAAGGACTTATAATTATATTATTAAAGATAATTCCGATGATCCAAAGTCTGAGAATTGTTAGAGTCGTAACCGTCATCATAGATAGATGAACACGAACCGGGCCACTCATTTTCACTCCAGTTCGCACGTAGCATATTGTACTCTCTATCTTGGCGTTGTTTTGCGTCTGCTTCTGCGGCCTCTCTTCGGGTAGCTTCTTCTATCTCTCTTAACACTTCTTCATCTTGAAGCATCAATCTTTCTTTTTCGGCTTCTTCAATTTCCGCTTGCGCTCTGTCTGCTGCTTCTATTTCTATTTGTTCTTTAAGAGCCGCGCTATCTATCTCTAACAACAATTCGTATTCATGATTATGCTCGCTAGAGTCTTTGTTTTTGGAGGAGTCCTCAGTAGCTTATTTTTTGGACATTAGAAGGATTGTGAAATGGATATTTGATCTATGTTTCCGGATGTATATTGGTGTAATATGATGTTGGAGATATATGTAGTCCAAAATATTGTCTTGGGAAGATAGATATGGATAAGCATATGGCCATCTAACAGGTGGAGTAAATAAAAGCTTCGCACTATTTATTGTTAAGGTATTTTAGTGTTGACTTCATTTAGTGTTGACTTCATTTGATAGTTTTTCGTTCCAATATTTATTTTTTTAATATTGAGTTATCATGTGCGCATTTGCATTCTTTTTTCAGTTATAAAAAAAGAAAAAGAAAAAATGGTCGAATCTTATTTTCGTTCCCCTTAAACAAAACCGAGTAATTTTTTCGTATAATTGCTATCGTGATTTTGTTTAGGCTCTTTTTGCTGTTTGTATGGCCGCCGTTAAAATTAATTTTTGGCATAAGCCTATCTGATCTTGTAACTTATTTTCCAATATATATTTTTTTTAATATTGGGTCACGATGTGTAGATATGTTTAGGCATAGGGCGATCATTGACGGTAGTCTTTTCATTTGTATGTCCAATGTTAAACTCAATTTTTTTATAAGTTGTTAATGTTTGTTCGGGAAATTACACGTTGTTAATAAAATGTAAATTTATGTTTTTACGATTTTTTTTTTCTTCTGCGTTTTATTTTGGTCGGTTGGTTGTCATAAATTTGGTTTTAGCTTGGACGTGGGCCGATCATCTGATAATGTTATAACCGTTAGCGTGTGTGTGCGCGTTTAGTTTTTTTGTAATTAAGTCATTTTTATGGGGTAAAAAAATCATGAAATATATAACATGATTTTAGGTTCGGTGCATTGTTTTTCGCCTATGTTTTTTTGTAAATCAATATTTGGGGATATTTGTGATAGGTTTAAATAGGGGTGTTAATAATTTATTTTTTTTTTGAAGAAGAGGTGCAATGTTAGCTTATGAGGGTATTGTATAGTCTTGTCGGCTTTTTTTTTTGTTTTTTTTTTTTTTTTTTTTCATATATGACAATTCTCTCAACCATTAGCAATCATGGGGATACTGTACGAAGGTATAGGCAACACAAGATGAACAATAAAACCTTTATTCAGATCTAAGCTGCAATAGTCAGCTTAGATTAAGTTTACAATAGTATCCAAATGTTACAAGATTAGATTAATGTCAATGAGACAATAATCATGTAAATGTAAAGACAAGACAAGATCAGTGAAATGATCTGAAAGAAGAGAAGAGAGTGATACAAAAGACTGCACACTCAAGTGTGTGTAACCCTAGATTAAGGGACTTATTAAATAGAAGATTAAGTTTCACTAAGACCTCTCTAACGGCTATAAATGACTCATCAGCAGAAACGATGAAAGCTTCAACAGAAATGAACATCTTGGAACTTTAAATCTTTAATCATTTGTCCAAGTTTAACCCCTGTAATTAATCCTGCAATGAACCATAACTAGAAAGCCATTAGCAATTGATAGAATGATATGTTTGCTACAGATTATCACCCCAAAATTTAACATTCCCCCTTAATCTGATGAGCAAACATATCAAACAATATCAATTTTTCACACAGAAATTTATGCTGATAGACAGGGAGGTTCTTTGTGAGTATGTCAGCAGTTTGGTTTGAAGACCCAATCTTTTTAGCATTTATAACACCTCTAGCAATTTTTTCCCTGATGAAGTGAACATCAATTTCAAAGTGTTTTGATATTTCATGGAAAACAGGGTTTGACAAGTTGTAAAGCAGATTTGTTGTCACAAAAAAGATTGACAGGAAGATTGATATCAACTTTTAGATCTTTTAGGATTTTTTGAATCCAAATGATTTCACAGACAGCAGTAGACATAGACCTATACTCGCTTCGTGGAAGATTTTGAAAGAGTGTTTTGTTTTTACTTTTCCATGAGATCAAACAATCATTGAAGAAAACACAATAACCTGTGATAGATTTTCTACGGTTTTCTTGCATTTGGCCCAATCTGCATCACTATATCCTTCAAGATGATTTTCAGAGTTGCTTAAATTGTACCTTAGACCTTTTCCTGGAGCTCCTTTTAGATATCTCAGAACATTGAGGGCATTCCAGATGAGATTTTAAGGGAGAATGCATATATTGTGCCAGACAATGAACTGAGTATGAGATGTCAGGTCTTGTATGGGTGAGATAGATAAGTTTCCCAAGTAACTTCTGATAACCAGTGATGTTGACAAGCAAGGGGTCATCAGCAGTGGGAATGTATGGAAGCACAGAGTTGGGTTCCATAGGAGTGGACACAGGTTTGCACCCAAGAAGACCAAATTCTTTGAGGAGTTCAAGACAGTATTTTCTTTGAGAAAGACAAATGTCATTCCCAGTTTTTAAAACCTCAATGCCAAGGAAATATTTTAGATTTCCCAAGTCTTTGATATGAAATTTGGATTTTAGAAACTCTTAAAAAGATTTATCTCATCAATACAGTTTCCAGTAAGAACAATATCATCCACATAAACAAGCAGAGCAATAAACTTGTTATTCTCTGTTTTGGTGAACAAGGAGTGATCATTAACAGATTGAACAAAGTTATTTTCTTTTAAAACACTGACAAGTTTTTCATTCCATTTCCTGGGAGCTTGTTTTAGGCCATATAGAGACTTGACAAGTTTACAAACTTTATTTTATTGTTCTCATTACAGAACCCCTTGGGGATGGTCATATAGATATCCTCATCAAGATCTCCATACAAGAAAGCATTGTTAACATCAAGTTGAAAGAGAGGCCATTTGTTTTTTACAGCTAAGGCAATAAGACATCTAACAGTAGACATTTTCACAACAGGGGAAAAAGTTTCATCATAGTCTATTCCTTCCCTTTGGTTATAGCCTTTAACAACTAATCTAGCCTTGTATCTATCAACTTCACCATTGGCTTTATACTTGATTTTAAAGATCCATTTGTACCCAATAGGAGTTCTATTAGGAGGTAGATCAGTTATATCCCAAGCATGGTTTTCATTTAAGGCCTCAATTTCGGAGTTCATAGCATCAACCCAATTACTATCAAGGATAGCTTCTTCATAACAGGTAGGTTCAATACTTTTATTAAGACTAGATGCAAAGCAGTAATTATCTTTGTTAAGGTTAGAGTAATTAACAACCTTTTCAACACCATATTTGACTTTTCCTTCAACAATAAAGTCGTTAAGATTACTGGGCAACTTAGAGACTCTGGTTGACCTTCTAGCAGTAGTGGCTGGCAAGCCTCTTTCTTGTTCACCAGAATCAGGTGTAGTATCAGCATAATCAGAAGATGCATTAGCAGGATGTGATTCATGTGATATGGTGCCCTCAGGGTGTGTATTATCATCTATAGATGTTGCAACTGGTTCGTCAATCCTATTAGGATGACTTACCACTGTGCCATCATCATAAGATGTCACTCTCCCTTCATCATTGGGACTTATTTGTGAGTCAAAGAAATTTTTGTGATTTAAATCCTTTGGTACAAAAGTTTCAACAAAAGGTTTTGACAAAGTATTTTTCATTTTGAAGGGAAAAACAGTTTCATAAAATTTGACATCTCTGGAGTAAAAGATATTTTTTGTTTCTAGGCTCAAGAGTTTATAGCCTTTCTTCTCATTTGAGTAACCAATAAGGACACTTTTTTCAGACCTACTACCAAATTTATCAGAGATGTTGAGAATGGTGGCATAGCATAAGCGACCAAAGACTCTAAGAGAGAGAGTGAAGGGTCATGCCCATACACAAGGAAGAAGGGGGACTTGCCAGACAGAACTGAAGAGGGTAACCTATTTATGACATAGGCAGCAGTTAGAACACATTCAGACCAAAGATTTAGAGGTAATTCCCCCTGAAACATAAGGGATCTAGCTACATTAAGGAGATGCCTATGTTTCCTTTCTGGAATACCATTTTGTTGTGGTGTATAAACACAAGAGGTTTGATGTAAAATTCCTTTTTCATGGAAAAACTATTGAAGTTTATTATTGACAAATTCTGTCCCATTATCACTTCTAAAAATCTTGACATTGTGTTCAAATTGATTTGATAGCATATGAGTAAAATTAACAATGGAAACATAAACATCATCCTTCCCCTTAAGCATATAAACCCACACTGCCCTGGAATAGTCATCAACAACTGTTAAAAAATATTTGTAACCGTCTCTGCTAGTGACTTTATATGGTCCCCATACATCAAGATGGACAAGTTGACCAATTTTAGTTGATTTATGTTCACTTAGAGGGAATGGTTCTCTGGTTTGTTTAACTTTATTACAAGTATCACAGAGATGATCAGTTTCAGATGTACTATCAAATTTAAGAGTGGGTTTAAGTATGTGTAGGACTTGGTCAGAGAGATGACCAAGTCTTTGATGCCAAAGATTTTTAGAAACATGACAAACAGATATGCAGTTATTATAAGTAATCTTACATGTAGAATCAATATCAAACATATATAACCCATTGCATTGTTTACCAATCCCCACAATCCTTTTTTGATGTAAATCCTGTATATAGCAATTAGATTCATTAAACCCAACAAACATCTTATTGTCTCTAGCAATCTTATGAGCAGACACAGACTAACATTGTACTCGGGAACAACCGAACATCAAAAGAGTTAGGTCATTATTGACCTTTAAATCACCAATTTTAGTAATTAAAGCCTGAGTACCGTTGGGATGTCCAACAGTTAAGCCAAGATTTGAAATGTTAACAACATTGATTAAAATTTTTTCAGACACAGTCATGTGCTGATTTGCACCAGAGTCAACAATCCAACCAAGACTGATGTTTCCAGATAAGGATTTTGTGTTGTTGTTAAAAAATTTGTTAAAGTTTACATTAAACTTGACACTACCATTAAAGAAGGTTCCTGAAAAAATTTTACCTGCCAAGTTGGCATTAGCAGATGACACATTGTTGTCATTGAGAAGACTCATAAGTCTGGAGAGCTGTTCATTAGACAAAGAAACAGGAGAGTTGCTAGTACTATTATCAGTGACATGATTAGTTTCAGCAGAAACATTGTTACTGCTAAAAGGTTTACCATTAAAGTTCCTTTTAACATATCCAGCAGGATAACCAACAAGATCATAACATCTATCAACAGTGTGACCAGGTTTTTTGCAATTAGTACATTTGAGATTCATGTTTTGTCCTCTGCTATTTGAGCTGTTACCATTATTAAAACCTGAACCTTTGTTGTTAAAACCTTTTTTGTTATCAAAAAATTTTCCACCATAAGACGTTTTTGCAGCAAAGGCTGTAGCATTGGGTTTAGCAGAGCTATTCCCAGATGAAACATTTCTGTGAGATTCTTCTCAGAGACAACGAAAAGCAGTTTTGACATTAGGTAAAGGATCTCTGGTTAAAATATTACTCTGATGGGGACATAGGAGTCATCAAGACCCATAAGAAATTGCATTAACTTGATTAGCTGATTTTGTTTTTCAAAATGTTTTGCTGACCTCACAAGTGCAGGGAGGCAAGCTGATCATACAATCAAATTGTTTCCATAAAGAGTTAAGGTTGTTATAATAATCAGCAAGAGAGGATCCACTTTAACTAAGAGAGTTTATATTTTTATGTAAATTAAAGATAGTGAACCATCAACCTTATCATAGGTATCTTTAAGATCATTCCACATTTCATAAGCAGTTTTAGCATATATAGCACCAGCAAATAGTTGGTGAGAGAATTAAGAATCCAAGTAACCACAACAGAGTTACAAGTATCCCATTGATTAGCAAGAATAGGTTTCGAATCATCTCTTATGCAAGTGCCATCAATAAACCCTAACTTATTATGGTTCCTTAAAGCAAAAGTCATGGCCATATTCCATATTTTATAATTTTCAGTTCCAGTGAGTTTAATAGAGATAATGGGAGTACCATTGGTATTGTTAGGATGCAAATACAAAGCATCACCAAAGGATAAGCTTTTCTCAGTGGGAGAGCCACCAATATTATCATCACCAATAGCCATAATTCAAGCAATAAGATAGACAGAAATAATAAGACAGACAAAGAGTCTCAGACAAAGATAATAAAAAGACCAAATAGACAAAGAAATAAGACTTTGAATTTAAGAAACAACAAGCACCAAGCCTGTGGACTAGGGTAGACCAGAGCAGGTATTCGTACCACACAAAGGTGGCAGATCAAGATGTTAGTCTACCCGTTTGCACCCACAAAGACTTAAGTACTGTATGTTTGAAGAAAGGACAAGACTTAGACTTACAGAGAAATATGCAGCGGAAGAACAAGTCACAATTACCCTAGATTCACTTAGTCTAGGGCAAATTGTAAGCAGAAGATAACCAGTGATTACGCCAGTAGCAATAACCCCAAACCACCAATTTGTTGCCGAAGAGAATCAATGAGCCTGAAGCTCTGATACCATGTACGAAGGTATAGGCAACACAAGATGAACAATAAAACCTTTATTCAGATCTAAGCTGCAATAGTCAGCTTAGATTAAGTTTACAATAGTATCCAAATGTTACAAGATTAGATTAATGTCAATGAGACAATAATCATGTAAATGTAAAGACAAGACAAGATCAGTGAAATGATCTGAAAGAAGAGAAGAGAGTGATACAAAAGACTGCACACTCAAGTGTGTGTAACCCTAGATTAAGGGACTTATTAAATAGAAGATTAAGTTTCACTAAGACCCCTCTAACGGCTATAAATGACTCATCAGCAGAAACGATGAAAGCTTCAGCAGAAATGAACATCTTGAAACTTTAAATCTTTAATCCTTTGTCCAAGTTTAACCCCTGTAATTAATCCTGCAATGAACCATAACTAGAAAGCCATTAGCAATTGATAGAACATATGTTTGCTACAGATTATCACCCCAAAATTTAAAAGATACTTTCCCCATTACAACTTGCTATGGGGATTTGGGGCTCAATGCCTGCGCTAATGAGATTGCATATATCTCATATGCATTGGTGATAATCATTACTTCAGTCAAAGCTTATCTCTCTATATCAACAACAGACATCTTATCTTTTAGTCCAATCCGGTGGTACCAATATTCTGTCAACAAACTCTAGTGCTAGGATGGCTGATGGATTTCCCGTTTCTCAGAGACTTGCTTGGATTGCCCACTCTGATAATGTGTCAAGGCAAAACTATGTGTTTGTCGAGAGGTATAGGCTTGCCAATTTATGGTATGAGAGGCGTGCTAGGAGACGCGTGTCAGAGGCAAGGGAGAGGATTAGGCAGGTCAGAGCTTTTCAAGATGAAGCGGAGCGCCGTCCAGCAACGCCATCTACCGCACATCTGCTCCCGGTCATGATGCTGTCTATTGCAGTGGATCAACAACGTGTTCATACTGCGAACCGCGAGGGAGTGGATGCTGCGCGTGCCGCCGACATGATGCTTGACTTTCTTGGAACCTCGCTTCAACCTTAGTTTGCTATCAGGATGTTATAAGTATGCTAGCTTTTGGTATCGGCTGGGTATGGTTGTCTTTTCGGTACTTATGGGTGTATGTTGTAGTATGCAATCACGTTTTGGGCTTTTGTTAAGTGGTTGTATAAGCATATAGTCTAGTTGCATGATAGTAACACAACAGTTAATAGTTGTGTAAGCATGTTGGTATGTCCAAGGTGCAAGTTTTGGTTAGTATCAGTATAGGATTGTACATGTGTCTGTATATACTGGTCTTGTAAGGCTAAAACCTTTGTTTTGGTATGAAAGTTGCAAGGTTGTAGTTATTTCCATGGTGTTGTTCGTTTATGTGTTGTTATGTTTTTGGTTTTCGCACCTTTAATTTGTGTACAAATTACTAAACTTCGGTTATCGTTATTTTCATTGCGGGATGCATACGGGCCACTTGCGAGCGCGCAGGAGCCGATACAGTTTTGGTGCACACGAAACTTGGGCGTGTATGTGTGTGGAATTTGTTACATATTGGTATTGTAAGGCTGATGCCTATATCTTGGTGATGAAACTTATAAGCTTTTAATGATTTCCATCGTGTTGTCTGTTTACGGTTTCTTATATTTCTGATTTACAAAGGTTCGTGTTGCACATAAACTGTTTGATCGTAGTTATTGTCTGTGGTAGCGGCAATGTTTTTGTTGCTTGATGCGCACGAAATGGCTACTGCTATTTATACGTAATTTAGTTTGTGTGTTGTCTATTTTTGGTGATTCAGTTTTGTTTGATGATTGGGTGACTATATGACATGTTTTGCATATTGAGTAGTGAGGCGGGTGACTATATGACATGTTTTGCATATTGAGTAGTGAGGCGGGTCTATGTGGTATCGCGAAGATGATGTTTGCATCGATAATCTATGTTGTACATTTTTATAGTGCCAATACCTATTCCCTTTGTGAAGGATGTCGTGCTTGCGTACAATACTGTTGGAATGGTTTGTCTGTCAAACTAAATTGGTTATTTAGATATGGATTTAGCTTTGAAAGTTCGTTTTTCTTTTAGAATCGATAAACCGGTTTGAAAAACGGATATGTTAATCTCACAAGCGGACGTTTATCGCTTCTGTTGACTATATAATTTCCATTGCCGTGTATACATATCTGTAACGTGTGGTTGCCCACCTGTCTGTGCGTGGTCAATCTCATGAGCATGACATTGTTGTTAGAGCATATGAGATGGTCATTATTTCGATTTGCTAATTTGTTGTTGTACCACTTACTATAGTGAAAGTATGTGTATACATACTGTGCTTGGCGGCTTTTTGGTACCTTAGTGTCTGTATTATAAAATCAAATTCTTTTTTTTTGGCAACATACTTCAAAGCTTCTGATGATGATTGGTATAGTATGACAGAAATTGAAGTGTGAAATGATAGCGATAAACGCATACACTAATATTGTATTCAAAGTTTGAAGATCCGTGAACAGTTAGAGCACTATGTAACTGCATTTAAGATGTCCATGCCTGTCTATTTAAGTAGTAGTAGCTGCGGTGGTGCATAGTTATAAAGTACGAATGTTAATTAAAATTTCTGCAACATCGTTATGTTTGCAGTTTCATTTTTGCAGGTATATATATTCAGATTTTTGGGTTACAATATTGTGGAAAAAGCTACCGCAGAAAATTTCTTTTCCCCCTTAATATACATTACAAAAGTACACACAACTGTTTTTGCAGGACATATAAGTCACGAAGGTCGTTATCATACATAATACATATATATTGTTCATAGTGGTTTAAAACTGACAGTTTTTAGAGTTGGATGTGCGCTAGTCTTTTTTAGGCTTTTTGGCGCTTGCTGCAGCGGCCTTCGATTCGGATATTCCAAAGAGTTCTCTCTTGATGGACGCTGGTCCTTTCTCAACTGATGTATCGAGCTTTTCCGCTGACTCAGGTGTCATTGGCGGTGGAGTTGTAAATTCTTGAATTACTTCTGATACGCACGTGTCTTCGTTAATGGGTGACATGACTGTTGATGTTCCCTCGTCTGCATTCTTGACAGGGGGGCTGGAAGTGCCAATGGAGCTATGATGGATGCCTTATCGACCACAAATTTAGTGAAGCTCTTCTTGCTCCTGGAGCCAAAGTGAATCGTGAACATGCGTCGCGTGTTCTCTAAGAGACGAAGCTTGTCAGGTATTATTCTTGGATTCCTATCCTCCAGTTCATTCAATAGCTCAACACAACCTATCATCCATTTATCCGTTTCTGGACTGAAACAGCTTGCTGTGATCGTGCCACTTGAATCTTCAAGTATGACTCTGAAACAGTACCTGTGGATATTTGAAATGGATATACCAAAGAATGAGTCATAAATATTGAGGAAATCATGTTGGGCTTTTATCTGTTGATATAGTTTGCTTATCGCGTGTACCTGTAATCCGGAGTCTGCTGTGTACCGTGTTCATGGCATTGCCAGTGTGGGTTTTTATCGTCTAAACCCCTACCACATACTTTGCATTTGTTGAAATACCAGGCCGCTGTTGTATCAATTCTTGATAATGTTGCTTCAACGATAAACCGAACACCCTGTATTGTGCAACGGATAGTTAATGCACATGCTATTTATATTAACTTTGTGATAAGTGTCGTTGTTACCTTATGTGTCTCTGGGTTGATTGCTAACAAAGTTTTTATATCAACTTTGTTGCCTACTGTATCGACTTCATCTGAGGCTTCTGTATGTGGCTGATACTCCAGCAAAGGCGCACTTCCTAATAGATCGTTGTAGCTGCATATTTACATCTAAGTTAGAAGTTGTAATGGATTAAGTATATGTTGCTGCAGCAAAGTAAATGTGAGGCTTACACACTGAGTATATGCTCTGTCTCCGGCACATTAGGATTGAGGTAGACATATGTCGCTGGAGTCGATGAAAGCTGTAAAGCGCCCGTAGCTGAAAAAACGTTGACGGGTCACAAAAGAAGGTGCGCACTAATCCATAATATAGCTCTGGTAGTTATATGTACCTGCATATCGTTTTACGTAACAGGAACTTGCTGCTAGAACAACTGGTTGTTGTAATTCCACATATGTCTGCATCGGGAAGTCAGTCGCAAGTTCATTCCACAAAGTTAACGGAACACTCTGGCTGCTGCCATAAACATAACAACATTAATTGTAGATATTCAGTAATGGTTCGATCGTGCAACCTAAATTTGACTCACTTGAGGTTCTGAAGCTCCACTTTCATTCTACGTGTTCTGCTTGTTGTAGCATCCCCTACCCCCTTCACTTTTCCTAGAGCCCGTACATACCCAATGCAGTCTATAAAATTACTCACGGATTAGGATACAGCGCAGATGTATAAAAAGCGTACAAAAATATGGTATACCCGTTAATGTTGGATCCTTTGTATCAACCTTTCTGCCTAACTCATTAAAAGCCACGAACTCAAAATAGTGTTCTGGAAAGTGTTGATCAGAGATAGCGATAATCTGTGTTAGTTTTCCAAACAGAAGTGTGTAATTATTGCTAACGATTTGCTGCCATCTTTCAGTATTTTGAGACCCAAAGCCTAGGATCTGGTAGACAGAGTTAAGCTGAAGCGCATCGTACTTTTCAATGTCCCTCAGTTCAATATTAGCTTGGATAGCATGGCCATGTTGATATAATAGCGTCATAAGTATTGCAAAACGGGTATGCAATTATAATGCTGCCATAAAATCATGCGACATATTTACGATTTTTGATTCATACCTGCCTATCCAGTAAGATGCAACAATATTTGGTTGGGGTTAGATCCGAAATAGTTTTTGAGATCCACTTCCGATACACTTTAACTTCGATAGCCTTATTTAGTGTTGTTGGTTTAATATCCGCTAAGCTAACGACATCAGATTCAAGAATAATGCCTTTGCCTTTTTCCGTGCTAGGCGAAACCGGGTCAGTGGTGGACGACATTGGCCTGCATACATTAGCTATGATAAAGAGAGTAGCGCAACTAACAATTGTAGTTTTAATAAGCTGTAATGTGCAAGCTAGGAACCCGCCTACACGAAGATAGTTACCTAAGTATGTGTTACCTAAATGTCCAGTATGTATCTGCAATCAATGAGTGTGTGTACACAGAGCACACGAAATAAATATTATAGATTGAACCGCGTGTTTTTATACATCGTTAAGATTTTGGATAGCAAAGATAATGAGGCATAGTAATTAATAGTTTTAGCTGATCAGCATATGTAGAAATGATAGATTGCGGACATAAGTATATTTCATATCTGAGCGAGTGCATATATAGAATTCGTTGGTGTAGAAACACCCTCTGCATAAAATAATGTTACAAAGAAAAGAACATAGTTGTTAAATACGATATCTAAGATATGGTAAGTAACGAAGCGTATAACTAATAGCATGAACTAAAATCCATGTTCGATAATCCAGTGAGACCGGCAACGTTTTTTGGAATATAATTTGAAATCTAAATAATGTACACCGGTATAAAGATACGTTGGGCCAAGTTATGGAAAAAAAAGTAACAAATATTGAATGTGAACGCAAAATATATATGATTAAAGTAAACAGTGTGAGTTTATAGATGGTGCGAGAAGGTTCAGAATGGAAAGGAACCTGGGCACCCTTAATTTTGGTGAGGAAGTCCTTATAAACTATATTTTTTGTTGTGTCAGGTGCCTGATTGCCATATTGTTTAATCAGTAACTTCAACCCTTCTGGTGATGTCGCTCTCGAAAGTGCCACATATAATTGACCGTGCCCAAAGATAGGATCCGGGAGGTAGACACCAATCCGTTTTAGCGATTGCCCTTGGCTTTTGTTAATCGTCATCGCATAACAAATCTTAACCGAAAACTGTTTGCGCTTAAATAAAAAAGGTAGCTTCTCGTCTTTACTTGTAAGCGTTATTCTTGGAAGGAAAACTTTTTGACCAATCCTCGTACCAGTAATAATTTTGGCCTCAATAATTTTAGTCATCAGTTGTGTCACAATCATCCTAGTCCCATTACAAAGACCCCCTTCAAGGTTTAGATTTCGTAATGACATGATCGGTGTTTTGATTTTGAGATGCAGCTTGTGAGGCGGCAAACCCGTGAAAATCAATGTATTTAGATACTCTGTAGGATAGAGCAGCTCAGAAGCACCGCCATCATTCCCATGCGGTACAGCTTCGTCGTGGCTTGTATAAACGGTCGTGTTTCCGTGCAGCATCTGCAAAACCTTTCCATTTATGGCATCCACTGTCTCATTCTTTGGATAGACTATTACTTTCTGCTGCAGCTTTTCTGCTGTCGGTTTCTGTAGCGTATCGTCATCATATATGAACCGAACCAAATTCATCAGTGCCTCTTCGGAGTCCTTTATACAATGGGTTTCAGGTATGGTTATCCAAGAAGCATTTTCAGGATCGTCAACATCCTCCACTCCAATATGACCATCTCCTATATCTAATAACCATTTTGAGAAAGACTCGACTGTCGCATATTGGTGCGTATCTAAGTCTGAACTTTTAAGACGCATATTTTGTGTGAGGACAAACAACTTAAAATACCGCCAAAGGTACGATTCCGAAATCGAAGATGCAATAATATCGTTCTTGGACCCTCTTTTCTTCACGGGCAGGGTCTGCCTAAAATCACCGCCTAAAAGGATTGGCTTCCCACCAAAGACAGTATCAGGCTTATCTAAGACGTCACGCATCGTTCTATCTGAGGCTTCAAAATATCTTCGATCATTCATGGGAGCTTCATCCCATATAATAAGGTCCGTCTGTCTCAACAACTCTGCAATCTGCGTTTTCTTTCTGACGTTGCATGTGGATTCATCTGTTAATTCAAAAGGTAGTTTGAACCTTGAATGGGCTCTTCTTCCCGAGGGTAGTAATAGCGATGCTATACCTGAAGAAGCGACGACTAAAACAATGTGACCCTCAGCACGAATCGTACATATTATAGCTTTCCATAAGAAAGTCTTCCCGGTCCCACCATGCCCATACACGAACATTAACTCTTGTCTTTTATTTACTGTTGCGCTGAAAATTATATCAAATATCTCTCTGTTCGGCATTCAACTGTGAAAGTAATACATCTCTTTCAGACGCGAGTAATGTTCTGTCATAACATTTCTCCTCCATAACCAATCGATTCTGCAACATATCTAACAGTCCTTGAGGTGGCATAGGCAACCCAAAATCCACCAATGATTTACCATAAAAAGTTAAAGCCGCCTCAAGTTCATAAAGAACACCACCCCGTAGTTCTGGCTCGTTCATATGCCTCAAGGGAATAGATAATATTTGCGAAAGCCTCAGGGGAATATCGTGTGACATATGTTCCCAGAAACTGTTCCATAAAGATTCTGGTTCTACAACGTCACAAAAAACCAGCAGTTGAATAAATAGGGTGCGCAACTCCGCTGATGATGCTGATATGGCTGCCTCTTCTAGTGCAGTGACCCATTCACGGTCGTCACCCAAAAAACCTAATGCTTCACATGCAGATCTATTTGTCGGATGTACACGGTCGTTAACTGTACGTATACCCGCAAATGATTGGCACCCCTTCTGATGACAGAGTAACATACGCTGGTAATAAAGGTCGCCTAAACCTGGATGTATATACGTCAACCTCCCAATAGATGGAAGATGCTTGTTAACTCTCGGTGTCCATTCCCGATCCGCTTTTTGCCACACAAACTCTGATGGAAAGTTTTAATATGTAAGATGACGACCGAAAGTAAAATGATTATTGAATTCTAACCATTCAGTAAGCGTTGTCTTTTTATAGTGAGGATTGTTTATGATGGACTGAAGGCGTTGGCCTGCTCTGAACGTTAAACGCTGCATATTTTCTAGATGGACAGCTAATATCTGAACGGCCGACTGCCTATGATGGATATCAAAGTTGAAGATCCTCCAGCAAGCTTCATGAGGGCTTATGAACCTTGCGTCTATAAAATTCTTGATTTCATCGACACATATGTTCTGGGATACTAACGCCGCCGCCTGCTGAGTTCCTAAAGTAGATGCAGCACGGGGTTGTCCAATCGGCCTAACAACCCGGGCAACGATTCTATCTGTCCCTTTTGAAATATATTTAAATAGATACTTAATAAGCATCGTCCAGCCGCAGTACTCTACATTAATGTGTGCATAAAATACCAGACACAGCTGAAGGTTATAAGGGACGACGTTAGAGTTATCCAGCTGAACACCATGCCTCGTTGCTGTAGCACCCAAATCGCGCCGCCTATAATGAACGTAACCGTTTTTATCGACGTACGTAGCTGGGCAATAATCTTTAGGAAAGCGTTTTTTACAGCCGCCGTTGGATTTTCCACATGGAGCATTAGGAAATGCAGACCCACACGGACCATGCAGCATGAATTCACAAACGACTATATACGCCTCTGGATCGGTAGCGCGGTCAGGTAACTCAGCGCATATATATCGGTCAACATCCGAATCTCTGGCAATCTTATAGCGTTCTTTAATCCATAAAAGTAGATGACAATGAGGTAATCCCCGCTTTTGAAATTCCACTGTGTATAGGACTAGAAAGATAAACGAAACAAACTGGCACACGTATGCGTTAAATTGTAGATATAAGTAACCAAACGTTAACAACCGAATACGATGTAAATACACACTCATTAACATAAGAGGTTAAAAAGAACGCACCAGCAGAGATTTCTCCAAATGGTTGTTGATCACGGACATATTTTATCAACGAATGGATCTTGCGCTCAAAAACCCGGTCTACAATATCTGGCCTGTCACCAACGTTTATGTGCGGAAACGCTTCCATATATTCGACGATTTCCGGCCATCTGACATTGCATGTAAAAGTGATAAAAAATGAAGGGTTCCCGTGAACTCGGCAAATAGCAAGCGCATCGAGGTAATGACTGTACATATACCGAGGCCCCCCCATAAATGAAGCAGGCAAAATGATTCGAGACCCAACATCTGATCCATCACGGTCACCGCGTGTGATGGCATCATATAGACCCGACAAATACTCCCCTCACTACAAAAAAAATGGTGTTTGTACACACAAAAATCTTCACAGTTCGATTAATGTGTACTTTTTTCCCATTTTATCCACACCAATTAATGTATGAAAATTTGTTCACGTTTATTATAGTGACTTGTTAATATTCTAATTAATATCCACAAGTAGAAGTGTGCACAAAGATTATACTACAATAAGTATAAATTCCACGGTTGTAATCGTAAACTATAGAAACTAAGTATACACATAAAGATGTGGACTATGATTTTCAATATAAAATAATTCATAACACAAATGAGTGTGAACTCTTCTTTTAAACATAACACATAAGAGAGTGGAGGTATAAAATATTTTGTGACATAAAAAAGTGTGAACTTCTCCAAACGGGTGACAAAGTATATATTTTTATTTATTTCGAATAACACAAATAAATTTCTAACACAAAAAAGTGTGAACTTTCTCAGAAAACCGGATCTTTTAAGCTCTCAACCGGACCTTCACTCTCTTTTTACAATCTATTTGTCAAATTACACAAAATCAATAAGACCTTCAATCACACAAAATCAAAAACCCTAACTGACTGGTCAAATTACATATCTAAATCCTTTAAATCTACCGGACATTCAATAACAAGTCGATTCAGGTTCGTTTTCTGTTAATTTTTAGGGGTTTTGTGATTTCAGTTAGGGTTTGATACGTGTAGTGTGATTTCAGTTTTTGCGAATGTGTATATAACTTCATTTCACCGTCATTCCGTCAGTTCAATCACCAATCTCCTAACAACATTCACAAATTCTCGCCGCAGTTGTACGACGGTTGTGTGACTACGACCGCCATCCGTTCATTGCGTGTAATAGTTTGAAGCATTGGTTATGATCGGTGCGTTGTGCGCGCGGCGGCGACTGTACCTCACGCGCCGATGAAGAATGAGTTGAAGAGATGAGTTTTGGTAAGGTATAATACTAATTGTGTAATCGTTAAATTATAATGTTATTTGAGTTGTGAACTAATTGTAGGGAAAAAAGATCGATTCAAATCTGTCGTTGATATATGTTTCACGCTATCTTGATTGTTTATGAACATATCTCTTTCGCCATAATTTGCAGATGTAGTTACATTGCTAGCGTTAAGTAGAAGATCGGTTTAAGATAATGGTGAGTTGTTGTATGAGTCGGTTTCACATTTACATGATATTCGCGGTGGTAATGCAAGTTCGTCTTTAGATGGTCAAGGTCATAGAAAGAAACTACTAATGTATATCGACTATTGTTAATTCTTATTTAGGTGAAATATTGAAGGGATACAATGAATCAGCTAACTGGATCCATTCGAGATATGTCGAAAGAGGTAGCACCACCACACCACCAAAACCACCTCACTCATCTCTGATTTGGTACATTTCACATTGATTCAATTTCTAAGCTTTGATCATATTTACAGATTTTTATCACATGATGCAATAATCACCTCACTTGTGCATTTTATCTCTTATTTTATTTACTTTTCAATCCATTAATGTAGAATAGGATCGAGCAAGAGCATCTGAATGCATTATTAGATATTTTTATTTGCGATAGTGCAAGAGGAAATATGAAAGTGTTTGTGTGTCAATTTGACCCGCTTTGATTTTGCTAAAAAAATACCCATTTTTACCCGAACACTAAAGCAACTCGCCTGTTTTGCCATATTTAGTCTCTTAGTTCTGCTTATTAAATTGATAACTATACCTTGCTTTGGAGTAAATTAATTTGATCCATGGATGAGGAATTGACTTTCAATCCAAATCACTACACCATTGTTATAGTTATGTAGGTGTTGACAACAATTAAAACCATCGTTCTACAGGGGGATTGAAAGAAAAAGGCTAGTGTGGTGGATGCCTAATACGTTTAGTTCCAGCAACCCAATCATGTAAGTACTCCTATGTATCCGTTATGTAGTTGAATGACTTATATCCACAAGAAATTGAACACCTTGTGTTAGTTATGGTCCCTTTCACACACAATCATTTGTCTTTGCCTGTTTGCACAACCCATATTAGTTACGGTCATGTGCTTCCATAATGTCTGCAATCAAAACTGATACGTGCATTCATTTAGGAATTTCATATGCAATGGTCTTGTATTGGCAGAGGATGGTAAGAAGATAATTAAAAGAGACAAAAACTATCTTGATCCTATGGGGTCATTGATATATATGGGGCAGCAAGGGCTGCAAATATACTAATTTTCATCTTTTTATTGTTTTTTAGTACTTGATTCGACTATATAGTCTTAGATGTGTTTACAGGATGCCCTACGTATGCACCTAATAAATTTACCTGTAGTGCGTGCAATATTTTACCTGAAGTTTTTTTTCCTAATATGAGAGCCGACTGTATGTAGGTCAAATCTGTACTTTTATCATGGTACAATGCTTATAGATTTTTGGTTCAAAATGAAATGAGAATTCTGACATTTGTTCCTCTTGATCAAGACACTCTTCATAACTCAGCAAATGTGCTTGATCACTAGATCAACTCGGCCACTCAGAGTCTGGTTCATTTTGTTAGACATGAAATTGTTGCTTATCGACTTTATACAGTAAGTTGGTTATTGAGCTAAACATATCTCGTTATATATTGTCATATGCATCCATATACATGTTCAAACTTCATAAAGGATATATACTAATCCACAAGTACATTTGCAGGCGGTTCCTTATCTCTTGAAATTTATCGACAGTTTAACAAATATATATGTACGACTTGATCGAAAACTTTTGAAACTCTACTCAGGTGAATATTATTTTGGTACCTGACTTGATTCCGAGCTAGTTTATTGTCATTTTTTTCTAATAAATGGGTCTTAAACACATTTTTTAGGGAAATGATTACTGTACATCCAAATGTTGAATTCCTCGACGACATTTCTAGCAAACTGAAAGATGTCAGTAGTTATAAATACATATTTAGTTCCATCTTCATGTTTTCAATTTTGTTATTGTAATTATTTGGCTGACTTTGCGCGACAGTGTGTATTAGAGGAGACAGTGTGTATTAGAGGAGCTTAATGTCAAGTCTCTTGTGCCCTGAAATGATCCATTAAAGTATGCTACTTTACGTGATGAACCAGATTTCAGGTACTTTTAAGCTTGTATATTCTCTTTTCTTCGGTTCTTTTATGTTGAATATTCTATGAGACTACGAACTAGGAAATAACGTATCTTTTAAAAAAAAAATTGTATCAGTTTGTTGGGTAAAAGACTAGGAAAATCAATGAAAGTAGTTCCGGAGGCAGTGAAGTAATGTCACAAAACGACATTTTGTCTTTTGAGAAAGCAGGGGAAATTACCATTGATGGTCACTGTTTGAAGCTGATTGATATAAAGGTAAATTAATGGTTTCATTATTAACAACATATTTTCCAGATGTCTTCGAGATCATCTACCTAAACTATATATCATAATCTATTTTGGCATTGTAGATTGTGCGTGGATTTAAAGCATACTGACGAAGAGCAAATGAATGCATCTAGTGATGGTGAGGAACTTTACACGTTATGGTACTAAATACAAACTTTTATTAAATCCTACACGAAACATAATGAAAATAATTCTCAACATTCCTATTCAACGAAGCCTCCGACATCCTACAATCGTCATCAAACACAACCCTTATGATGTTAAATCATAAAGGTCATATGTTGATCTGAAATATATTTGCTTATTGTTTCACTTTATGTTATTGCAGAACTGCAGGTACTACCAACTGCACATCATCGGAGGAATTGATGAAGCAAGCAACAAGTTAATGCCCCTCATACCAAGTTTAATAGTAACTAGTTTCTTCCTGTTAAACTCGATGGAGTGCTATGATTTTTAGTCTCGATTTGGATGTATATTTTTCCATTTTAATTCGGTATATTCAGTGTAATTGATTTCTGGGTTATATAATCAGTTAGTGATGATATTGAGGCTTTTGTTATTTTGGTATTAATTTTGAATAATCTGAGTATAATTATTTATTAAATTGTCCAATAATTATAATGAGCTACGTGTAAAGGTGTATAGATCTTTGTTTAATTTGTCACACTTAAAAGTGTGGAGTTTTTCTAATTTGTCACACTTGAAAGTGTGGAGATCTCGTTAAATTGTTCACACCTATAATTGTGGAAGTTTCTTCAAGTTGTTGACACATGAGAGTGTGAAGTATTTGAAATTTTTCCACACTTAACACTGTGAAACTTTTTTTAGTTTCTCCACGATCTAAATTGTGATGATGATAGTATTTCCTCCACACTAATTATAGTGAAGAGTCTTATGAATATCCACTATAATAACTGTGACGATCTTTCATATTTTTGTAACACCCATTATCCCCACACAATAGCAAAGTGTGGAGTATATAATTGTTCACACTTTATAATGTGATGAAATAGCTAATAGAGTGTGCAAAAAGGCATTGTTTTTTGTAGTGCCTCTAATATCATCCTGATGGTGTCTCAGGAAATCAGTACGGGATTGTTCTATGCTGCAATAAGCAGTAACCACGTACTGCTGGAACAATCTGCCAGAGCGAGTCAACAAATTGTAACGGCCATGGCGATCATGAATCTGGTAGGCGTAATACACATTCATGGACATGTTCTTTTCGGGGTCTGGTCATTTATGTTATTGAGTTTGAGATTCACATGATAACCTTGCTCCCCGTAGACGAACAATAAAGGGAACTGAAAAGCCATATAACACGGGTGCAATTTATTAATACGCTGAGGATCTCCCGGCCTTTTCTCAATAACAACGTCAAATTCCGCCACAGTTTCTGGTCCACCATCATAAACAATCGCTCCAATTGAGTCCGATGTAGGAAGCTCATACTGGTTCCTACCAATAACACCAAAGACCCGCACTCTAAACTCAGGAATATCATGAGCCATCATCTTATCACGCGCGGTCCTGAATAACTGAATCAACGCGTTATGCTCGTCCAAAAAATGAATAAGGCCGTCGACTATTTGTGGATCCAGTTGTCTTCGAGCCTCCCCCTTAAAATGACTCAACCTATTTTGCACCTCGTTCTGTGTGTCATAAATATACAATTGCAGGAACCTTGGTACCTCATCCTGTGGCGGACACAAACCTCCAATCCAATGATATATTTGTCCAGAGACTTTGAATGCATATGGGCCACGGGCATTGTTAATAGAGTCATCAATAGTAGCACCCAAAGATGTCATAGCGAACATTTGATTGTAAGCTCTGATATTGTCCATAAAAGTACGGTCTGAAAAAAGAGTCTTAATGTACGCAGGATACTGAGAATGCATATATAATTTCACACGGCCACCAAGACAACAACGGTGATATACAGGCCTTGCCTTCGTCGACTGGGAAACAATACGTTCTTCCAACCAAAACAATACCTGACAGCTATCGCACTTGTACGTGCAGCTACCAAATGATCTATATTCTGTAGGAGGCCCTGATAAAAGAAACACAGACATCAGATACAAAACCCAGAGATCACGTAGCCCTTAAAAGGAGTTTACAAACCTCGAATGTGTACATTGGTGTTTGTGGGATGATCGGTCTGGGAAGTATCAAACCGGGCATACATCGGACCAGGCACTAACCAAAGCACAACATGCAATGATTGCGCAAGTGAGTAAGACACAGGCAATAAGTACGTCGGCTACATCAACCAACAAACAAAGAGCTACAAAATGAGCAAAAACAGTGATATATAAAGTGAGCACCTGGTGAGCTGGAAGCCGCATGTGCAGCAGACGGCGAGGCGCGTACTTCAGCATCGAGACTGGCAGGTGCGCGGCCACGGGATCCTGCAACACGGTCAGTAAACAACATTTAATATTAAAAATCTGGAATGAATATGAAAACCAAAAAGTTACGGTGACAGATGATGCACGATATTTCTGTTTTACGAACTCTAAAACTTAACCTCTGTCTCCTCGCACTAACTTCGGACTCCACTATTTATTTTTTGGTGGACTTCCCATGTATATTTTAGTAGACCCATTAATATGCCACTAACTGAATAACATATTCCAGCAGATAAACAACAAACAAAAAATGACATAACTTGCAACAAATTTTTGTGCAATGATTATTACAGCACTAAATCAATAGCGTATCCGCAGGAAATAAATAGTTGTAAAAAAAAGGACACCGTTTGAAAAAGTAGACAGTTAACGAACACGTAAACACGGTCAACCAATGAACAGGCATAAAGAGAATAAAAAGGTGAGGATCAAAGTATGGTGGAGAAGAACAGTTCAAACCTCGATTACAGCGCTTCGTCTGAGTCGGGCAGTGGGACGATGCATAGGTAGACACCGTAGGTGCGTTGGGCACATTCACCTGTGGATCTGTGACATGCATATAAACAATGGTGCGGTTATGACCAAAGAATAGAATAGCAAAAAAAGAACAACATAAGCGGGTATGAAAGGACCTGACGACGCATTTGCATGATGAGAAATCGTAGCAGACCGACGGCCCATTTGAGGTAGTGTCGGTGAAAATGATAAGCTTGGCTCACACGCAACCGTATCTGTTGGGAATAATTCGTTACCACGGATAGTTGTGGTTTACACTGCTCGGATTAACACTAGCAGTGGAAACGTATTCCCACCGCCAGTACATTATTACCACTGCTATCAGTTTATGATTAACGCGTCTAGATAAGTATAGAATAGATCTTGTATATATTCTATAATGTTAGCTTTATACTTATCTTGTAAAAGACTCCTTGTTGTATAAAAGGAGGTCCTAGGTCATTGTCTTAGGTACTTATCTAATTACCTACGTATTATTCACAAGAGCTTCAAGGTGTAACCCTAGTGATAGTCAAGATCACTCGTATTATTCTTTAATAATATTGGAGCTTAAGTTTTGTGGTTAATCTATGTTTACATACAATACATCATACAATCCATCTTCTAAGTATTACTAAGTAAATTCCGCGTGCTTAATAATATTATACAAAATATCATTGACACAAGGAGTGTGTCCAAGGTCCATCAAGTGGTATCGAGCGAAGGTTCGATATTTTGTTTTAGAAGATCCAAGGAATAAGCTTAACCTACTCACTCAATTTTCAATGGAGATGGAAAACAACCAATCAAACTCTTCTACACCAAGGCTACCAAAGCTCAAACTTAATGAGTTTGAGATGTGGAGGATATTGATTGAGCAATACTTTCTCATTCAGGACTATGCTCTATGGGAGATCATTCAAACTGGTGATTCTTTCATGCTTGTGACTAGTACTGTGAAGGTTGGTGAAAGCAGAGATGTTGTGAAAGTGTCGTCCTGAATCTAGTATTGAAAAAGCTTGCAGGAAAAATGATCTTAAGGCTAGAAGTTTGTTGCTAATGACTCTTCCTAGAGATCAAATCATTGCATTCAGCAAGCACAAGACTGCTAAAGAACTGTTTGAAGACATTTGCTCAGTGTTTGGTGGTAATGATGCTACAAAGAAGACACAAAAGACATTGTTGAAGCAAAGTTATGAAAACTTATCTGCTTCAAGCAATGACTCACTTGATAGCATTTTTACCAAACTTTTGAAGATTGTTACACAACCGATTTGTGTTTGGCATTGAGGTAGAAAAGGAAGACCTCAATTTGAAGTTTCTAAGAAGTTTGCCTTCAGAGTTTCAAACTAATGTTACTGTTTGGGAAAACAAATCGGACATAGAAACAATGAAGCTCAATGACCTTTACAACAACTTCAAACTAATTGAGCAAAGGTTGAAGAAGGCGGGGAAACTTGGTACAAGCTCTAGTAGCTTGGCATTGTTGTCAACCTCTGTTGGCAGTGATGATTCTGAAGATGACAGTGATGATGAAGTTGCCATTCTTTGGTTCTAAAGTTTCCACTGGAAATGTGAATGTTACCACTGCAGGTTCAAAGAAGAAGGTTGCTAGTATTGGAGACTCTACTTTTTATGCTTTCATATCCACACAAGTTGATGGCTCTGTCTTAACTCATGAAGACATAGAGCAAATTGATGAAGATGACTTGGAGGAGATGGATATTAAATGGCAGATAGCTCTTCTTAGCATGAGGGCTAGGAAGTTTTATAAGAAGACTGGCAAGCCTATTCACATCAATGGGAGTGAAACTGCAGGTTTTGATAAGAAGAAAGTGGAGTGCTTTAACTGCCACAAGTTGGGACATTTTGCTAGAGAATGTAGAAGACCAAAGACCAAGGATAACAGGTCTACTTGGTACAAGCAAAAGAAGGAACCAACTGTGGAAGAACCAAAGGCAATGTCGGCTATTGATGGTGTGAGCTATGATTGGAGTTTCATGGCTGATGAACAAGAAGAAGAACATTTTGATGCTGCTCTTGTTGCTACTGAATTTGCTCTCATGGCTTTCTCTGACTCTGAGGTACAAAACTTTGATAGTTGTTCTAAAACATGTAGGGCTGCTAAAGAAGTTGAAAGGCTTAATGATTTATATTCTAATGAACGACAAGAGTTGTATACTGCTAATTATACTGTGTCTAACCTTAGGAGAGCTTTAGCTATATTTGAAAAACAAATAGAGCACTATCAAGCTAATGAGTCAAAATATAATGATGATATGATTCTTCTTAGAAGAGATGTAGAACATACAACTGCTGTGAATGAAGCACACCAAAAGGAGCTTGAAAAACTTCAAAAAAAAAATGAAAATGTCAATTTAACTTTAGACACATGTTATCATCAGTCTAAGTCAATTGATAAAATTTGGAATGCTCAAGTATTTAATAAAGCTAAGTCTGGTATAGGTTATAATACAGTGCCTCCACCACTAAGAGGTGTTCCATCACCTCCAGGTATAGATTTAGCTCATACAGGCTTAGAAGAGTTTAAGGATCTTGAAAGAGAATATGGTCCTTTAAAGGACACAACTGTAAAAAATGAGAATGAGGTTAAGTATGATAATGATGTTTTTGAGAGTGCTAGTGACTCATTTGTTGTTGATGAGAATTTTAAAAAGAATGAAGAGGCTTCTATCCCAAAAGTTGTTAATACTGTTACAGAGGAACCTAGGAAACCAGTTAATAAACCTAGACCAACTGTAAGGTATGCTGAGATGTATAGGAACAAGCCTACAGTTCCTAGGGGTAACCAGAGGAGTTGGAATCATGTTAAATCTCAACAACTAGGTAGTGATTTTGTAATGTACAATAAGGCATGCTATATCTGTGGTAGTTTTGATCATTTACATGCTTATTGTGACTATCATGTTGGGAGAAGGGAAGTCTATGGGAATAAAAGGGTGGAGACTAACAGGTTTCAACATAATATACACACTAATTCACATTGCAAAATGATCCCAAGAGCAGTTCAACTTAGAAGTGGACTCAAAACTTTTGCCACTGCAAAAACTGTTAACACTGCTCACCCTAAGTCGCCTGTTAAAAGTGCAACCTCCAAAACAACTTTTGCAAAATCTGCACAAACAGGGAAAAGAACCTTTCAAGCTAAAAAAGTTAACTATAACCAACAGTGGGTGCCTAAAATGAAACCAGCAGTTACCACTGCTCATTCAAAAGTTACCACTGCAAGGGTTGTAAACAAGAAAAGGTGGGACATGGGCAATGCTTTGTAAAGGCCTCAGACGTTGGGAATGGAAACCTAAAGGAAATACCTCTACAACCAATCCCAATGGTGTATCAATGACCTTTGATAGATTAACTATATTGATACGAGGCGAGATCCAAGTCAATCATGGCTTGGGTCCCCAAAAGAAACTAACTCTTTACTCTTATGTGCAGGAACATCCAAGGACAAAAAGATCGGATCAAGGATATACAGATAGTGGGTGTTCAAGGCACATGGTGGCAACAAGTCTTATCTTCTGATTTTGAGCATTATGATGGACAATATGTCACTTTGGAAGTGGAGTAAATGGAAAAGTTCTTTGGTAAAGGAGTTATAAAAGCGGTAACTTGGACTTTGAACCTATGTACTATGTAAAGAGCTAAAAGTACAATCTTTTTAGTGTGTCACAAATGTGTGACAAGATGAACAATGTTCTTTTTCCAAAGATATGTGCTTTGTTCTCTCTAAGGATTTTAAGATGCACGATGACAGTCAGATCCTTCTTAAAATTCCTAGAAAAGGCAATCTCTATAGCTTTGATATGAACAACATTGTAGCTAAAGATGATTATACTTGCTTGCTTGCAAAGGCCACAGTGGATGAATCCATGTTATGGCATAGAAAACTTGGTCATGTTAACTTCAAAACCATTAACAAGATTGTCAAAGATGGTTTGGTGAGAGGTTTACCTCAAAAAAGATTTGAAAAGGATCAAACCTGTGTGGCTTGTCTTAAAGGCAAACAACACGAGCTTCTTGAGATCTAAGTTAGTTAACTCTATTGCTCACCCACTTCAAATGTTACATATGGACTTATTTGGTCCTACATCAGTGAGCAACTTGAATCTAAAGAAGTATTGTCTAGTGGTGACTGATGATTTTAGCAGGTTTACATGGGTTTTCTTCCTTGGAACCAAGGATGAAACAACAAGCATCCTCAAGATCTTTATCACAGAAGTTGAAAACCAATATGATATGAAAGTTAAAATCATTAGGTGTGACAATGGAACATAATTCAAGAATAGAGTTATGGATGAGTTTTGCAGAGATAAAGGTATTAAAAGAGAATTTAGTGTGGCTAGAACTCCTCAACAAAATGGTGTTGCTGAGAGGAGAAACAGAACACTGATAGAGGCTGCTAGAACCATGTTGGCTGATTCTAAATTGCCAATCACTTTTTGGGCTGAAGCAGTTAACACTGCATGTTATGTGCAAAACAAGGTTTTAGTGGTAAAGACAAAGAACAAGACACCTTATGAATTATTTAGGGGTAGACCTCCTATCCTTGACTTCATGAGACCATTTGGATGTCATGTATCTATTCTCAATACCATAGATTATCTGGGAAAGTTTGATGAAAAAGCTGATGAAGGGTATTTTGTTGGGTATTCAATGGCTAGTAAAGCTTTCAGAGTATTCAACTTAAGAACCCAAAATATTGAAGAGAATCTGCATGTGGAATTCCTAGAAAACAAAGTCAATCTCAAAGGAACTGGTCCAGAAAGGCTGTTTGATCTTGATTCTCTAACCAATACTATGAACTATGTACCTGTTTCTACAGGAACATCTTCTTTTGATTTTGTAGGTTCAGAAGAATTTCTTGATGATGATGAACCAAGCAAAGATCATGCAGATGATCAAGATGAATTCAATCTACCTCTTTGGGACTATGTAGATAATGATGATATATCAAAAACTGGAGATACTCATCCTTCTAGTGATTTGGGAAAGGAAGGAGATAGTAATTTGAATGCTGAAAATTCTAAAAGCAGTGGAAATTCAAATTCCACTGTTAGGCAAAATATTTCCACTGCAACACCAGATGTGGAAATCACAACTCCAATTACTGAGGAAGCTCAAGCCAATGATGTTGAAATCTCAAATATGCCAACCGAGATTGCAGTTCCTCAGACTCCCACACTTCTATTCATAAATCACATCCTCTTGAAAATGTGATTGGGGATGTCTATTCACCTGTAAAGACTAGAAGACAATCCAAGCTGCCTGATGTCCATGGATTCATTAGTAAAATATATGAATCTAAGATTCATGAAGGCAAGAATGAATGTCTCTTTATGTGTTTTCTGTCACAAATGGAGCCAAAGAATGTCTATAAGGCACTTGAAGATGAAAGTTGGGTGGAAGCAATGCAAGAAGAATTGCTCCAATTTAAGCTTCAAAAGGTTTGGGTGCTTTGTGATTTGCCTTCTGGCAAGAAGGTAATAGGTGCTAAATGGGTGCTCAGAAACAAGAAGGATGAAAGAGGAATTGTTATAAGAAACAAAGCTAGGCTTGTGGCTCAAGGATACACTCAAGAGGAGGGTATTGACTATGAAGAAGTGTTTGCCCTAGTTGCACGAATTGAAGCAATCAGGCTATTCTTAGCTTATGCATCCTTTATGGGCTTTAAAGTCTATCAAATGGATGTAAAGAGTGCTTTTCTATATGGGCAGATTGATGAGGAGGTTTATGTCTCACAACCTCCAGGCTTTGAAGACCCTGAATTTCCTAACAAAGTATACAGGGTAATTAAAGCTTTGTATGGCTTGCATTAGGCACCAAGGAAATGGTATGAAACCTTAACCACTTATCTTCTTACTAATGGGTTTCATAGAGGCAGAGTGGATCAAACTTTGTTCATCAGGAAAGACAAAAATGATATCTTGCTTGTTCAAGTGTATGTTGATGATATCATTTTGGATCTACCAAGACAGAGATGTGCAAAGAATTTGAGAAGCTGATGAAAGAAGAATTTCAGATGAGTTCTATGGGTGAAATCACATTCTTTTTGGGACTTCAAGTACTACAGAGGCCTGATGGTATTTTCATTAATCAAGATAAATATGTGGCTGAGATACTAAGGAAGTTCAAGTTCACTGATGCAAAGTCATCCAGCACTCCTGCAGATAAGACTACACATCTACTTCTGAAAGAACATAGTGGTGAACTTGTTGATGTGCACTTATACAGGTCTATGATTGGTTCTTTGATGTATCTTACATCCTCTAGAATAGATATTATGTTTGCAGTGTGTGCATGTGCAAGGTTTCAAGTTACTCCCAAGTTCTCTCACTTGACTACTGTGAAGAAGATTTTCAGATATCTTAAAGCATTTCCTACTCTGGGATTGTGGTACTCCAGAGATTCTCCTCTAGATCTGGTTACTTACTCAGATAGTGATTAAAGCATAACCTTTTTGTCAAAATGTTCTCTGGTGTTGAGGGGAGGCTGTTGGGTACTAAAATTTTTGTATGGGTTTGTATATGTTTGCTTGTTTTCCTGTGTCTGTGATAACCAAGCTTTGTTGGGAGTTGAATTTAAAAGGTGTATATCTGAGATACACAACAAATGGCTATTGATTCACCATGTCTTACACACATAAGAATCAACTAGTCGAGAACAACGGACTCTTGGTAAAGACTTGTCAAATCCGTTTATGGTTGATAGTTTGCCAAAAACTATATGGTTATCAACTCACCATATTCTTTATGATTAAGAGTTGGCTAGTCCATAGCAAACGGCTCATGGTAAAGACATATCAAATCCGTTGATAGCTTATAGTTTGCTAAAAACTATGATAAGAGCAGTTTAGTTTTCAAATGATTTTATTTACCATTGCTCTTTGAAATTTTTGTGAAAAATTACCACTTGCTAGTTCACAGTTTCCACGACAGTGTTAGTTTACCACTGTTGTTCTAGCCGTTACAACCGATTGTGTAACTTATTTTTACTAGCCGTTGAAAGTAACCACTGTTTGTCATATATATAGGGTTAAAATATTAAGGAAATTATCTTCTTTCCATATTATGATAAATACTTTCTAAAGATAATTTTACTTGCGCAATAATTCTAAACCCTAACCCTATATATCTTTCTCTCTCAATTGGCTAGTTATTCTTTCAATTCTTACTGACATAATATTGTTTTTCATCAAAAGTTTCTATGGCATCTTTAAACTTTGCAGATGAGCACAACCTAGTGGCCTACCTACAAAATCCTAACGAGAAGAGTGGCCATGTTTATCATCAAATTGTGGACTTTCTACATACCACACATATAAGGTATGCTTTGCTTTTAAAACCCACAATTTATATCTCTCAAATCAAACAGTTTTGGACTTCTGCTAAGTCCATAACACTTGAGATTGGAGATACACATTAGACGATGGATGCTCTACGAGCCACTGTGGATGGGGTAACTATTGATGTTATTGAGGCATCCTTGAGGAGAGTACTCCAATTGGGTGATCTCAATGGTCTCATCACATTACCTATGCACGAAATTCATGATACTTTATCATCCATGGGGTATGATACCACTGACAAAAAGGCTACTTTCAAAAGAGTGGTTTTTGTCCCCACTGGAGATTTTTGATTCATACTCGTTGCATTGTCTCATCAAAGAAAACATCTTATGAGAAATTTAGTTCAACCATGGCTTATCCTTTGGTTTGTCTAGTCAGCGATAAGATTTTAAGCGGTCAAATTATATTTTTACAAGTATGAAAGGCAATGTACAGAGTAAAACAAAAATTTTAATGTATCCAAGGTTTGTGCAAGTAGTGCTAAATGAGTTTCAACTGCAACCTCATACTAATGTTTATAAAATCAGTTGCCTTAAGCCTAAAGTTTTTCAAAATTTGAACAAAGATGGCAATATGATTTTTACACCTCTCCTTCCACAAATGCTTGCTAAAATCACAACTGAACAAAACACACCCATAATTAATGTTCCAAACATTGATTATGTTCCACCAGTTTCAAACACCTATGAGAGAAGGTCTAAACAGCCAACTCCTCTCATGACAACACTACAAGTTTCTGAACCTTATGGTCTAGGAACAAGCAGTGGTGGTTCTAGAATTCCACCTAGTCCAACTAGGGAAGAATCTGAACCTTTGCCCCATGATTCACCTCTCCCAACAGGTAACACGGTTGGAAGTGATGAGGGCAGTGGGAACCAATTGGAATTGATGGTTTTGTGTACAAAGTTAGCCATGCAGGTTGAATCTCTACAGAAGGATTTGGAACATGTCAAGAAGCAGCATGCCAAGGATGTTAAACATTTACAGGAGGAGATTCAGACCTTGAAGGAAGAGCTGAATGGGTTGAAAAGAAAAAGCTGCAAAGTTGGTGATTTCATCTTCATCTTCACCTACTGATGGTGATTCAGCTGGTTTTGATCAAGATTTGGGAAATTCTCCCAAACAGGGGAGGAAAACAGGTGCTGACACTAAATTGTTTTTGAAGATGAAGGAGATACAAGTAAAGGAGAAAAGGAAACTGTTACTCATGGAGAGCAAATATTGCCACTGCAACTGATTTTACCACTGATTTCATTTCTACTACAGAGCCAAATATTGCCACTGCAAGTGAAGACTTTGATAAACTGAAGAAAGACAAAGGTAAAGCAGTTATGGAAAATGTAGAGCAAACTGGAAGAAAGATTTCAAAGAAAAGACAAGCTTAGATTGCTCTTGATAGAGAAATTGCTAAGATAATTACTGAAGAAGAAGTTGCTAAAAAGAAGAAGCTTGAAGAAATGGAAGTTGCAAGCTTTTTGGAGACTAAAAGATTGAATAGAATGGAAGATTTTGTTGAAGATCCATTTTCCACTGTTCAAACTACAATTGTTAAAGAGAAAACTCTAGAGTTTAGTTATGTTCCTACTGAAGATGATATTGAGTTCTTGATTGCTAATAATCTAATGATCAAGAAAAAGGCAATTGACCTGGTAGCTGATGCATCCTTAACTGAAGAACAAAGAACTGCTCGGTTGAAGGATTTCATTCAAATGAAGAACAATCAAGCACTTGAAGATGTGATTAGTACAGTCAAAAAGGGCCAAAAGAAATCAAGACAGTCAAGACAACCAACCAAAGCACAAATTCTTTCATATATGAAGACTTATTGTTGTCATGTTGGTGGTTGGAAGAAGCATCAATTCAAAGGAATGGCTGATGATCAAGTTGAAAGGGCTTACTACAGAGTTCAAAAACAAGATAAAGATTTTACTCCAATGGGCTCTGAAGAAGAAGCAAGAAAGTTTCCTGAATTGAAGAGAAAGGCCAAAGAAAGTGATTCTCAAACTGTTAAGAAGAATAAGATTGCTGAAGAACAAGAAATTCCTACTGAGAAATTCACTGAAGAACAATTGACTGGAATGATTGTGATTATAGAAGAAGATTTTTATCCAGAACCACTGCAAGTTCGACATCCTATTATTGATTGGGAAGTTTACACTGCTAGCAATTTTGCTCCAACCTGGAAGATCACAAGGCTAGGTGGTGAAACTTCATCATTCATTCAATTTGAAGATCTTATAAAAGCTTTTGACAGAGATGACCTTGATACATTATGGAGGTTAGTTCAAGAAAGGTTTAATGCTCAAGATCTCAAAGATACAAAGGAAATGCAGTTGTGGATTAATCTTAGAAGGCTTTATGAACCTAATGTTGATGATGATTTATGGAAGTTCTCATGTCCATGTTCTGGTACTAAATGATTTTACAGTCAAGACAACCAACCAAAGCACAAATTCTTTCATATATGAAGACTTATTGTTGTCATGTTGGTGGTTGGAAGAAGCATCAATTCAAAGGAATGGCTGATGATCAAGTTGAAAGGGCTTACTACAGAGTTCAAAAACAAGATAAAGATTTTACTCCAATGGGCTCTGAAGAAGAAGCAAGAAAGTTTCCTGAATTGAAGAGAAAGGCCAAAGAAAGTGATTCTCAAACTGTTAAGAAGACTAAGATTGCTGAAGAACAAGAAATTCCTGCTGAGAAATTCACTGAAGAATAATTGACTAGAATGATTGTGATTATAGAAGAAGATTTTTATCCAGAACCACTGCAAGTTCGACATCCTATTATTGATTGGGAAGTTTACACTGCTAGAAATTTTGCTCCAACATGGAAGATCACAAGGCTAGGTGGTGAAAATTCATCATTCATTCAATTTGAAGATCTTATAAAAGCTTTTGACAGAGATGACCTTGATACATTATGGAGGTTAGTTCAAGAAAGGTTTAATGCTCGTGATCTCAAAGATACAAAGGAAATGCAGTTGTGGATTAATCTTAGAAGGCTTTATGAACCTAATGTTGATGATGATTTCTGGAAGTTCTCATGTCCATGTTCTGGTACTAAATGGTTTTACAGTCAAGACAACCAACCAAAGCACAAATTCTTTCATATATGAAGACTTATTGTTGTCATGTTGGTGGTTGGAAGAAGCATCAATTCAAAGGAATGGTTGATGATCAAGTTGAAAGGGCTTACTACAGAGTTCAAAAACAAGATAAAGATTTTACTCCAATGGGCTCTGAAGAAGAAGCAAGAAAGTTTCCTGAATTGAAGAGAAAGGCCAAAGAAAGTCATTCTCAAACTGTTAAGAAGACTAAGATTGCTGAAGAACAAGAAATTCCTACTGAGAAATTCACTGAAGAACAATTGACTAGAATGATTGTGATTATAGAAGAAGATTTTTATCCAGAACCAATGCAAGTTCGACATCCTATTATTGATTGGGAAGTTTACACTGCTAGCAATTTTGTTCCAACATGGAAGATAACAAGGCTAGGTAGTGAAACTTCATCATTCATTCAATTTGAAGATCTTATAAAAGCTTTTGACAGAGATAACCTTGATACATTATGGAGGTTAGTTCAAGAAAGGTTTAATGCTCAAGATCTCAAAGATACAAAGGAAATGCAGTTGTGGATTAATCTTAGAAGGCTTTATGAACCTAATGTTGATGATGATTTCTGGAAGTTCTCATGTCCATGTTCTGGCACTAAATGGTTTTACAGTCAAGACAACCAACGAAAGCACAAATTCTTTCATATATGAAGACTTATTGTTGTCATGTTGGTGGTTGGAAGAAGCATCAATTCAAAGGAATGGCTGATGATCAAGTTGAAAGGGCTTACTACAGAGTTCAAAAACAAGATAAAGATTTTACTCCAATGGGCTCAGAAGAAGAAGCAAGAAAGTTTCCTGAATAAAAGAGAAAGGCCAAAGAAAGTGATTCTCAAACTGTTAAGAAGACTAAGATTGCTGAAGAACAAGAAATTCCTACTGAGAAATTCACAGAAGAACAATTGACTGGAATGATTGTGATTGTAGAAGAAGATTTTTATCCGAACCATGCAAGTTCGACATCCTATTATTGATTGGGAAGTTTACACTGCTAGCAATTTTGCTCCAACATGGAAGATCACAAGGCTAGGTGGTGAAACTTCATCATTCATTCAATTTGAAGATCTTATAAAAGCTTTTGACAGAGATGACCTTGATACATTATGGAGGTTAGTTCAAGAAAGGTTTAATGCTCAAGATCTCAAAGATACAAAGGAAATGCGGTTGTGGATTAATCTTAGAAGGCTTTATGAACCTAATGTTGATGATGATTTATGGAAGTTCTCATGTCCATGTTCTGGTACTAAATGATTTTACAGTCAAGACAACCAACCAAAGCACAAATTCTTTCATATATAAAGACTTATTGTTGTCATGTTGGTGGTTGGAAGAAGCATCAATTCAAAGGAATGGATGATGATCAAGTTGAAAGGGCTTACTACAGAGTTCAAAAACAAGATAAAGATTTTACTCCAATGGGCTCTGAAGAAGAAGCAAGAAAGTTTCCTGAATTGAAGAGAAAGGCCAAAGAAAGTCATTCTCAAACTGTTAAGAAGACTAAGATTGCTGAAGAACAAGAAATTCCTACTGAGAAATTCACTGAAGAACAATTGACTGGAATGATTGTGATTAAAGAAGAAGATTTTTATCCGAACCACTGCAAGTTCGACATCCTATTATTGATTGGGAAGTTTACACTGCTAGCAATTTTGCTCCAACATGGAAGATCACAAGGCTAGGTGGTGAAACTTCATCATTCATTCAATTTGAAGATCTTATAAAAGCTTTTGACAGAGATGACCTTGATACATTATGGAGGTTAGTTCAAGAAAGGTTTAATGCTCAAGATCTCAAAGATACAAAGGAAATGCAGTTGTGGATTAATCTTAGAAGGCTTTATGAACCTAATGTTGATGATGATTTCTGGAAGTTCTCATGTCCATGTTCTGGTACTAAATGGTTTTACAGTCAAGACAACCAACCAAAGCACAAATTCTTTCATATATGAAGACTTATTGTTGTCATGTTGGTGGTTGGAAGAAGCATCAATTCAAAGGAATGGTTGATGATCAAGTTGAAAGGGCTTACTATAGAGTTCAAAAACAAGATAAAGATTTTACTCCAATGGGCTCTGAAGAAGAAGCAAGAAAGTTTCCTGAATTGAAGAGAAAGGCGAAAGAAAGTGATTCTCAAACTGTTAAGAAGACTAAGATTGCTGAAGAACAAGAAATTCCTGCTGAGAAATTCACTGAAGAATTATTGACTAGAATGATTGTGATTATAGAAGAAGATTTTTATCCAGAACCACTGCAAGTTCGACATCCTATTATTGATTGGGAAGTTTACACTGCTAGCAATTTTGCTCCAACATGGAAGATCACAAGGCTAGGTGGTGAAACTTCATCATTCATTCAATTTGAAGATCTTATAAAAGCTTTTGACAGAGATGACCTTGATACATTATGGAGGTTAGTTCAAGAAAGGTTTTATGCTCGTGATCTCAAAGATACAAAGGAAATGCAGTTGTGGATTAATCTTAGAAGGCTTTATGAACCTAATGTTGATGATGATTTCTGGAAGTTCTCATGTCCATGTTCTCATACTAAATGGTTTTACAGTCAAGACAACCAACCAAAGCACAAATTCTTTCATATATGAAGACTTATTGTTGTCATGTTGGTGGTTGGAAGAAGCATCAATTCAAAGGAATGGTTGATGATCAAGTTGAAAGGGCTTACTACAGAGTTCAAAAACAAGATAAAGATTTTACTCCAATGGGCTCTGAAGAAGAAGCAAGAAAGTTTCCTGAATTGAAGAGAAAGGCCAAAGAAAGTCATTCTCAAACTGTTAAGAAGACTAAGATTGCTGAAGAACAAGAAATTCCTACTGAGAAATTCACTGAAGAACAATTGACTAGAATGATTGTGATTATAGAAGAAGATTTTTATCCAGAACCACTGCAAGTTCGACATCCTATTATTGATTGGGAAGTTTACACTGCTAGCAATTTTGCTCCAACATGGAAGATCACAAGGCTAGGTGGTGAAACTTCATCATTCATTCAATTTGAAGATCTTATAAAAGCTTTTGACAGAGATGACCTTGATACATTATGGAGGTTAGTTCAAGAAAGGTTTAATGCTCAAGATCTCAAAGATACATAGGAAATGCAGTTGTGGATTAATCTTAGAAGGCTTTATGAACCTAATGTTGATGATGATTTATGGAAGTTCTCATGTCCATGTTCTGGTGCTAAATGATTTTACAGTCAAGACAACCAACCAAAGCACAAATTCTTTCATATATAAAGACTTATTGTTGTCATGTTGGTGGTTGGAAGAAGCATCAATTCAAAGGAATGGCTGATGATCAAGTTGAAAGGGCTTACTACAGAGTTCAAAAACAAGATAAAGATTTTACTCCAATGGGCTCTGAAGAAGAAGCAAGAAAGTTTCCTGAATTGAAGAGAAAGGCCAAAGAAAGTCATTCTCAAACTGTTAAGAAGACTAAGATTGCTGAAGAACAAGAAATTCCTACTGAGAAATTCACTGAAGAACAATTGACTGGAATGATTGTGATTATAGAAGAAGATTTTTATCCAGAACCACTGCAAGTTCGACATCCTATTATTGATTGGGAAGTTTACACTGCTAGCAATTTTGCTCCAACATGGAAGATCACAAGGCTAGGTAGTGAAACTTCATCATTCATTCAATTTGAAGATCTTATAAAAGCTTTTGACAGAGATGACCTTGATACATTATGGAGGTTAGTTCAAGAAAGGTTTAATGCTCAAGATCTCAAAGATACAAAGGAAATGCAGTTGTGGATTAATCTTAGAAGGCTTTATGAACCTAATGTTGATGATGATTTATGGAAGTTCTCATGTCCTTGTTCTGGTACTAAATGGTTTTACAGTCAAGACAACCAACCAAAGCACAAATTCTTTCATATATGAAGACTTATTGTTGTCATGTTGGTGGTTGGAAGAAACATCAATTCAAAGGAATGGCTGATGATCAAGTTGAAAGGGCTTACTACAGAGTTCAAAAACAAGATAAAGATTTTACTCCAATGGGCTCTGAAGAAGAAGCAAGAAAGTTTCCTGAATTGAAGAGAAAGGCCAAAGAAAGTGATTCTCAAACTGTTAAGAAGACTAAGATTGCTGAAGAACAAGAAATTCCTACTGAGAAATTCACTGAAGAACAATTGACTGAAATGATTGTGATTATAGAAGAAGATTTTTATCCAGAACCACTGCAAGTTCGACATCCTATTATTGATTGGGAAGTTTACACTGCTAGCAATTTTGCTCCAACATGGAAGATCACAAGGCTAGGTAGTGAAACTTCATCATTCATTCAATTTGAAGATCTTATAAAAGCTTTTGACAGAGATGACCTTGATACATCATGGAGGTTAGTTCAAGAAAGGTTTAATGCTCAAGATCTCAAAGATACAAAGGAAATGCAGTTGTGGATTAATCTTAGAAGGCTTTATGAACCTAATGTTGATGATGATTTCTGGAAGTTCTCATGTCCATGTTCTCGTACTAAATGGTTTTACAGTCAAGACAACCAACCAAAGCACGAATTCTTTCATATATGAAGACTTATTGTTGTCATGTTGGTGGTTGGAAGAAGCATCAATTCAAAGGAATGGCTGATGATCAAGTTGAAAGGGCTTACTACAGAGTTCAAAAACAAGATAAAGATTTTACTCCAATGGGCTCTGAAGAAGAAGCAAGAAAGTTTCCTGAATTGAAGAGAAAGGCCAAAGAAAGTGATTCTCAAACTGTTAAGAAGACTAAGATTGCTGAAGAACAAGAAATTCCTACTGAGAAATTCACTGAAGAACAATTGACTGGAATGATTGTGATTATAGAAGAAGATTTTTATCCAGAACCACTGCAAGTTCGACATCCTATTATTGATTGGGAAGTTTACACTGCTAGCAATTTTGCTCCAACATGGAAGATCACAAGGCTAGGTGGTGAAACTTCATCATTCATTCAATTTGAAGATCTTATAAAAGCTTTTGACAGAGATGACCTTGATACATTATGGAGGTTAGTTCAAGAAAGGTTTAATGCTCAAGATCTCAAAGATACAAAGGAAATGCAGTTGTGGATTAATCTTAGAAGGCTTTATGAACCTAATGTTGATTATGAGTTCTGGAAGTTCTCATGTCCATGTTCTGGTACTAAATGGTTTTACAGTCAAGACAACCAACCAAAGCACAAATTCTTTCATATATGAAGACTTATTGTTGTCATGTTGGTGGTTGGAAGAAGCATCAATTCAAAGGAATGGCTGATGATCAAGTTGAAAGGGCTTACTACAGAGTTCAAAAACAAGATAAAGATTTTACTCCAATGGGCTCTGAAGAAGAAGCAAGAAAGTTTTCTGAATTGAAGAGAAAGGCCAAAGAAAGTGATTCTCAAACTGTTAAGAAGACTAAGATTGCTGAAGAACAAGAAATTCCTACTGAGAAATTCACTGAAGAATAATTGACTGGAATGATTGTGATTATAGAAGAAGATTTTTATCCAGAACCACTGCAAGTTCGACATCCTATTATTGATTGGGAAGTTTACACTGCTAGCAATTTTGCTCCAACATGGAAGATCACAAGGCTAGGTGGTGAAACTTCATCATTCATTCAATTTGAAGATCTTATAAAAGCTTTTGACAGAGATGACCTTGATACATTATGGAGCTTAGTTCAAGAAAGGTTTAATGCTCAAGATCTCAAAGATACAAAGGAAATGCAGTTGTGGATTAATCTTAGAAGGCTTAATGAACCTAATGTTGATGATGATTTCTGGAAGTTCTCATGTCCATGTTCTCGTACTAAATGGTTTTACAGTCAAGACAACCAACCAAAGCACAAATTCTTTCATATATGAAGACTTATTGTTGTCATGTTGGTGGTTGGAAGAAGCATCAATTCAAAGGAATGGCTGATGATCAAGTTGAAAGGGCTTACTACAGAGTTCAAAAACAAGATAAAGATTTTACTCCAATGGGCTCTGAAGAAGAAGCAAGAAAGTTTCCTGAATTGAAGAGAAAGGCCAAAGAAAGTCATTCTCAAACTGTTAAGAAGACTAAGATTGCTGAAGAACAAGAAATTCCTACTGAGAAATTCACTGAAGAACAATTGACTGGAATGATTGTGATTATAGGAGAAGATTTTTATCCGAACCACTGCAAGTTCGACATCCTATTATTGATTGGGAAGTTTACACTGCTAGCAATTTTGCTCCAACATGGAAGATCACAAGGCTAGGTAGTGAAACTTCATCATTCATTCAATTTGAAGATCTTATAAAAGCTTTTGACAGAGATGACCTTGATACATTATGGAGGTTAGTTCAAGAAAGGTTTAATGCTCAAGATCTCAAAGGTACAAAGGAAATGCAGTTGTGGATTAATCTTAGAAGGCTTTATGAACCTAATGTTGATGATGATTTCTGGAAGTTCTCATGTCCATGTTCTCGTACTAAATGGTTTTACAGTCAAGACAACCAACCAAAGCACAAATTCTTTCATATATGAAGACTTATTGTTGTCATGTTGGTGGTTGGAAGAAGCATCAATTCAAAGGAATGGCTGATGATCAAGTTGAAAGGGCTTACTACAGAGTTCAAAACAAGATAAAGATTTTACTCCAATGGGCTCTGAAGAAGAAGCAAGAAAGTTTCCTGAATTGAAGTGAAAGGCCAAAGAAAGTGATTCTCAAACTGTTAAGAAGACTAAGGTTTCTGAAGAACAAGAAATTCCCGAGAAATTCACGAAGAATAATTGACTGGAATGATTGTGATTATAGAAGAAGATTTTTATCCAGAACCACTGCAAGTTCGACATCCTATTATTGATTGGGAAGTTTACACTGCTAGCAATTTTGCTCCAACATGGAAGATCACAAGGCTAGGTGGTGAAACTTCATCATTCATTCAATTTGAAGATCTTATAAAAGCTTTTGACAGAGATGACCTTGATACATTATGGAGGTTAGTTCAAGAAAGGTTTAATGCTCAAGATCTCAAAGATACAAAGGAAATGCAGTTGTGGATTAATCTTAGAAGGCTTTATGAACCTAATGTTGATGATGATTACTGGAAGTTGTCATGTCCATGTTCTCGTACTAAATGGTTTTACAGTCAAGACAACCAACCAAAGCACAAATTCTTTCATATATGAAGACTTATTGTTGTCATGTTGGTGGTTGGAAGAAGCATCAATTCAAAGGAATGGCTGATGATCAAGTTGAAAGGGCTTACTACAGAGTTCAAAAACAAGATAAAGATTTTACTCCAATGGGCTCTGAAGAAGAAGCAAGAAAGTTTCCTGAATTGAAGAGAAAGGCCAAAGAAAGTCATTCTCAAACTGTTAAGAAGACTAAGATTGCTGAAGAACAAGAAATTCCTCTGAGAAATTCACGAAGAACAATTGACTGGAATGATTGTGATTATAGAAGAAGATTTTTATCCAGAACCACTGCAAGTTCGACATCCTATTATTGATTGGGAAGTTTACACTGCTAGCAATTTTGCTCCAACATGGAAGATCACAAGGCTAGGTCGTGAAACTTCATCATTCATTCAATTTGAAGATCTTATAAAAGCTTTTGACTGAGATGCCTTGATACATTATGGAGGTTAGTTCAAGAAAGGTTTAATGCTCAAGATCTCAAAGATACAAAGGAAATGCAGTTGTGGATTAATCTTAAAAGGCTTTATGAACCTAATGTTGATGATGATTTCTGGAAGTTCTCATGTCCATGTTCTGGTACTAAATGGTTTTACAGTCAAGACAACCAACCAAAGCACAAATTCTTTCATATATGAAGACTTATTGTTGTCATGTTGGTGGTTGGAAGAAGCATCAATTCAAAGGAATGGCTGATGATCAAGTTGAAAGGGCTTACTACAGAGTTCAAAAACAAGATAAAGATTTTACTCCAATGGGCTCTCAAGAAGAAGCAAGAAAGTTTCCTGAATTGAAGAGAAAGGCCAAAGAAAGTCATTCTCAAACTGTTAAGAAGACTAAGATTGCTGAAGAACAAGAAATTCCTCTGAGAAATTCGAAGAATAATTGACTGGAATGATTGTGATTATAGAAGAAGATTTTTATCCGAACCACTTGCAAGTTCGACTTCCTATTATTGATTGGGAAGTTTGCATTGCTAGCAATGTTTCTCCAACATGGAAGATCACAAGGCTAGGTGGTGAAACTTCATCATTCATTCAATTTGAAGATCTTATAAAAGCTTTTGACAGAGATGACCTTGATACATTATGGAGGTTAGTTCAAGAAAGGTTTAATGCTCAAGATCTCAAAGATACAAAGGAAATGCAGTTGTGGATTAATCTTAGAAGGCTTTATGAACCTAATGTTGATGATGATTTCTGGAAGTTCTCATGTCCATGTTCTCATACTAAATGGTTTTACTATGACTCATGTGAAGTTCATCATGTCTCTACAGAAAATGGAGTAGATGCATTTATGCTTGCTGAGAAAGAATATCCAATCAAATGGAACTCTCACCGTGATGTTATGTACTACAATAAGAGTTCATGAAGACAATGAGAAAGTCAGAGCATTGTTACATAGACTTCAAGATCAATGTTCAAGAGCCATACAGAAGTTAAGGAAGAAGTGAAGTGTTTGGTTGAATTCCCCAAATCCTTGAAAATCATGAAGACTGAAGAAACTTATTGATTTATAGAGAAATCATAAGTTTAAGGGAGGATTGTTGGGAATAATTCGTTACCACGAATAGTTGTGGTTTACACTGCTCGGATTAACACTAGCAGTGGATTAACGCGTATAGATAACCCACTGCCAGTACATTATTACCACTGCTATCAGTTTATGATTAACGCGTATAGATAAGTATAGAATAGATCTTGTATATATTCTATAATGTTAGCTTTATACTTATCTTGTAAAGGACTCCTTGTTGTATAAAAGGAGGTCCTAGGTCATTGTCTTAGGTACTTATCTAATTACCTACGTATTATTCACAAGAGCTTCAAGGTGTAACCCTAGTGATAGTCAAGATCACTCGTATTATTCTTTAATAATATTGGAGCTTAAGTTTTGTGTTTAATCTGTGTTTACATACAATACATCATACAATCCATCTTCTAAGTATTACTAAGTAAATTCCGCGTGCTTAATATAATTATACAAAATATCATTGACACATGGAGTGTGTCCAGATCCATCAGTATCCAACACATAATCTAATGTATCCTCATCAATGGATGCAGCAACCGGATCGTAACACATGACACCGTCATCTGATAAAAGCAACGAAAACGTTACATGGAGGTACTAAAAATGCAAAAGCTACCAAAAATTTGAAACAACAAACAGCAAGGTGCCTCCAAAGCTTATGGAAATGAGAAAGCATAGGGTATACCTGTCACATTAAACCGCGATGGTTCCACCTCCCTTAATAAGCGCTTACGGGTAGACCGGACCTTGGGGCTAGAAACACAATCTACCTTACCTTTTCCTTTGTCTTTAAAATGAGAAATATCCGATGAGCATGGTTGTGTGGAAACAGCTTTTAATGGAATAGTAGTATCTCTAATGACTATACTCGCAGATGAGCGGCCGTTTGCTGGCGAATGTCGCACATAGGGCGTATTCGAGGCATCGTTCCCCAACGACTGTAATCCGAGACAGGGATCAGCCGACTGTAGCTGCCGAGCAACACCCGCATTGAAATCCAGCGTAGCAGAACTAAACCGCAAATCCATTGATTGGGATAAAGGCGGGTGCGATACAGATGCTATCGCAGGCGAAGAGGAAGATAAAACCGAATATTGAATGACAGGCGAACTAAAACGCGCCACCTCCATCTGTGTCATAGGGCCCGCAACTGCATAACAGAAGCAATAAAGAAAGGCAAGATTATAAAAATAGTCCCGTCTATATCGGTAACAAAGAAAACCAAAATTTTCGTTATACAGAAATAAAAGTCACCTGTAGATGAGCTCATATGCGAATCATGAGACCGAGAATCTAGTTGCAAAAAATCCGAGGATAGCATAACAGACGACATACCATTAGACGCAGGTATAGTTATGTCAGACTTCTAATTTTCCGAACCCTGTATGCAGTCATTTATGTGGCAAAATGCAGAGGTTGTTGCAGTGTTGGCATCTAAAACACTATTCGGTAAATCAGTTCGCAACACTGGTCTTTTACGATCTAATGACGGAGAGGTGAACAGCAGCGCATGATCACCAGAAGAGCCAACATACGGATCATCCAATATATCAGACAACCCGGCACACTTAGTATTAGGACACGCCTTTGATTTGCTCCTCATATATATGACAACATAACCGAATAAAGAGCAAAAGAGAAAGGTGAACCCATAACATGCCTAAATAACCAACCACATCATTCTCACACATATCAAAGACGATAAAATTCCTCCTAAAAACACGAAAATAACGTAAACAAAATTCAGGAAAAAAGCGTAACATGGAAAAGAAAACGTAAGAAAAAAAATAACAACGATGATATAGAGGGAATATATCCGGTCCAAAAACAATAATCGCAAACGAAATTAAAGTAACTCATACCTTTCTTCTCGGATGTAGATGATAACCTTTTGTTGCTGATAAAAAGCATGCTCCAAATATCACCCACGAAATTCTAACATGAAAAACAATAACAATTTTGCATTCTACTGAAACGAAGAGGCGGTGGTTGTGGATAAATCTAAAATTGGTCAAAAGTGTTTGCAGTTCCCCAGATTTTTGAGAGAACCAAAACAGTGGTAACATATATCTGTAAACAAAAGAAAAATAAAATAGGGCCAAGATAAAAAAACAGGCTAACGAAGAAGAGCCAAAACGAAAGGAATAAAATAATGGGAAAAACAGCGGGAACTGATTATTTAATTGGCGAAACCACTTTTCTCCCGCTTTAATATATAGAGGTAATTTGGGTTTATCTGTTCTTTAAATAATAAAGTATACTAGTAAATTTTTGTTTTAAAAGGGAAAGACTATAGTTGACCCTTCAACATGACATTTGTTTCGTGTTTACCCTTGACAAAGAGCGGAAAGAAACTTTTGTCCAGGCAGGCTATTCAAAAAAGGGAAGTGACTCACACTACAAAGTACAAAAAGATAAAACATAGTGTGAATTTTGTACAATTACTTAAAGTATAAATAAGAGTATTTTAATAAATTTTAGAAATGTGCAAATCACTATTTTTTTTGAAAAAGTTGAGTTTTTATTTGGTTTTGATATATGCAGTAACCAATATTCTCATGATTGTTTTCGGATTCATCTATAACCCGAACTCAGGTCGATTTGATTGACCCTAATAAGTTTTTTTTTAATTATTTATATAAATTATACACATATTTCAGTTGACTCGAACCCGAATTGACCCCGAACTCAATTAACTCGAATTCAAATAAGGTCGGGTTTGGATGTGTTATTTTTAGCCTTGACCTAATTTTGACCTGACCCAAATTGACTTGAACCCGACCAATTTGACCCAATTAACGCCTTGACATCCAATATGTTTAAAACTTTTTGTCAACATTACCACTGCACCACTTTAAAAATAGTTTGATTAAAAGAATAATTTAAAAATTGAAAAGATAATGAAAAATAAAAACAAAAACAAACCACGCTACTAATATTTTCCCCCGCAACTATGTATATATATAACTTTTTCTTGAACGTCAAATTTTATTAAGAAAAACCTAGAAAAGATGTTGGAAACAAATTAATGTACGAGAATTACATAATGGATAAAACCGATTTCAAAGTAATACAAGGGTCATTAAACCAATCACTCCGATTAGAGTATTTCTTGGCTCTAGTCGAAAAAATATTTTGGAGTTAAATATTAGTATGAGAGTATTAGTAACAACATCTGATGGAATGCTTAACAAAAACACGATGACATCATAGGGTTTCAATGGACTTGTAGTACTTTTGTTTGACAACATGTTACAAATTCAAGGTGAAGGATCAACAACCCCAGTTGACTCCCAACACACACCCAAAGCATATGGTTTTCAATCAGCCTCCCAACCCACTTCATCACCATTTATGAATGATACCGGACAGGACTCTAATGTTCCTCAGCACAGAGTTCCTACTAATACCAATGGTGCCGATAAGGCTGTCTCTGACAGTATAGGAAGGGCTGCTCCCACCGACACAGGCTTAGAAGCTGGTCAGGTCAGGGGTAACATAAGTAAGACCCCTAGTATGGCAACATCTAATGTGTCTAGTTCTCAGGGACCAGATACAGGTGATGGAAATCCCAACCACATGGAAACCATGAGGGAAATGCCATGATCCACCACTTCCGAAGTTAACACATCTGAAAGTGGTGAGGGCAGTCTGAAACTTATACAGGATTTGATGGCTACATATACCAGATTGACAGAAAAAGTGACTATCTTGGAGCAGGATCTTAGGGATACTAACACTTTGTACAGCAGGATCAATAATAAACTTATTGGGAAGGTGAAGATGTTGCAGCTCAAGGTCAAGTCACTCCAAAAACAAAGGAGAGTCACACTGATTTCATCAAGCTCAGATTGTTCTGATGAAGATATGGAGCAAGGAGATTCTACCAAGCAGGGGAGGAAATCTCAAAATGATGCAGATATTTAGGGGATGATGGATTCTGACATGAGACAAGATGATATTGAAAACCTTGTGAAGAATGTGAAAAAGGTAGTAAGGCAGATGGGAGTTACAGATGATACAGCTACAACTAGAAGAACTATTACACAAGCAGTACAAAATAAAGAAGGTATTGTTGATATTCCAGTTGATACTGCTAGTGATCCAGATACTGAAGGAAGCAGTCTTAAAGAAAAGCAACATCATTGGAATCAGAATCTGAAAAGAAGCAAAAAATTAAAGAAGATGCTACTGAAGAGGTTGAAACAACAGAAGAAGTTACAGATAATCAACTTCAACAAATGATGATAGCTATTCCAGATGAATTATTTGTTGAACCATTGCAGTCAAAATATCCCATTATTGATTGGGAAATTTATACAGATAAATTTGGTAAATTTTGGAAGATCATCATATTGGGAAACATTGTAGAAATGTACAAGACTTTTTTTGATATGGTCAAGGTATTTGATAGAGATGATCTTGTAAAGTTGTGGGAAATTGTCAAGGAAAAGTTCAACCCTGTAGACTTGGAAGATGATAAGAAGCAGGAGCTATGGGTTGAGCTGCTTAGATTATTTTAACCAGATCCTTTTGATAGTCTCTGGAAATTTCATGTTAGCAAGAGCAACTACATGGAGATTATATGACACATCTGGTGTACATCATATCCACAACTGATGGTATAGATGTGTTTATGCTAGTAGAAAAGGAATACCCTCTCAGAGATGGAATATTGGTGTTTATGCTATCTGCAAAACTCACTGTGGATGAAGACTCAGAGATGGCAAGAGAGTTGATAAGAAAGATCAGGATCAGTGTGACCAAGCAATGAAGACTGCAAGAAGAAAGTAATGTTTGGAAGAATCCTCAGAGACCACATAAAGAAACTTGTCATTAAAGGCTAATCACAAGTTTAGGGGAGGATTGTTGGGAAATAAAAGAACTTCACACTTAATACTGTAGGTATAAGTTAGTACTGCTAGTATTGGTAGGTATAGCAGTTAGTACTTCTAGTTAAAGTTACTTCAACTGTTTGTTTTAGAAAGACGTGTGAAGGTTGTAAAAGAATATTCTGAATATATTCTATGTAATTAGAAGATATACATAGATAGTTTTCTTGTAAAGGACTCCTTAACCTATAAAAGGAGGTCCTAGGTTATACTTAGACATAGATCAATCGTATGAAAAGCTTCAAGGTTGTATACCCTAATACTAGCTAAAGTATTTGTATTATTGTTTAATATTATTGAAGTACTTTGGTTAATACTTTGTCTATTGCATCTTTACTATTCTATTGGTTATTCTTCTAAGTGTTACCAAGTAGATTCCGCATACTTGTTAGCATTAAGCTTTGTTTCATTCACAATTGTTTTAGATTCATCCAAAGCAATATAGTTATACAAGCTAAGTAAGATCCGAGGTTTTGGGACTCACAACATCCTTACTAGAGGTCTTTTTCTTTACCTTATATTTTGTTTCCATGAAAGTCACGCCCCAGTTACTATTCCGCTACGACCCATTTTGGGGGTGTGACATAAAGGAATAAGATAGGCCTTACATGGTTATAATCAGAAGCAGTAGAAACACATAACAAACACTCTAGATTCACTTAGTCTAGAGTGATTGTTACCAAGAATGAACCCATAAGCACCACAAAACCAGATCCCCAAAATCCACAGTTAGTGTTTCAAGAAACCCTAACTAATCAACCCATAAATCACCAGATCTATACCCATATTAACTGTAAAACCCTAAAAATCCGGATTCACATTTTTACATCTAATTTGAATTACGCTAAGTTTAAATTGAATAATTAAGTAGGGATTAAACTATATGTTATACACATGACAAAATTTAACCTAAGTAATTTACTCAAATGAATTAGGACTTTCCTAATCCTAGAACTAAGTAAAATAAACGACACCCTATTCCTTTTAAAACTTGTACACATTTTATTTATTCCCATTTAAACAAGATTAGAACCAAATTTCAAACTTAGCAAAACCACTACACGATTTCCTTAATGCCAAAACCGATATTTTGAACCCTCCAAACCTTTTTCACGTTTTGTTAAGGACTAGGGAGAAAACCATATAAATTATTTTAATGAGAAAAGATTGTGTCCACCCTCCTTGCCCTATATAACACACGCTTTCTCATCCACAACATATATGATTTCTTTTCCCCTCTCATTAAATACATAGTCTGCCTCCCTCATTCTCCTCCGTATACGCAGAGCATGTCACCCCATCTAACGGGCTTTCATGATTTCCTGGAAACAACCTTGACTAAACGACTCCTGATCAACATGAGTCTTTGCTAAGGTACCTTCTTTCATCATGAATAAAACCTTTTATGCTTTGCATTTATATCATTTGATCTTGAGACAGAGCAAGTTTGGAGCAAGTGGTTAACACCCTTGTCTATGGAGACAGAGGTCAAGGGTTCGATTCTCACCCCTTGCAAGGCCGGAGGTCCTTTTCTACCTTTGGTAGAACCGGAAGCAGCCTCTCTACCTTAGGTAGGGGTATGGTTGTCTACGTTTTAACCACCCTCATACACCGTGGAAGACGGTATTGGGACCCATAATCCATGGAAGACGTATTGGGAGTTACTTTACTTTACTTTATTTATATCGTTGGATCTTGCAGAATATAACCTATAATCTTCATGCATCATACATGTTTCAACTAATAAGAATGCAAGCAAGGGACCTAATCTTCTGTGTAAGCGATTATGACCCGCATACCACTGACGAAGATGGGAGTACAGTGAACAAGATGCTTCAAAGCATGAAAGTTTTTGAGACCACTGTGACGCACGTAAGTTATGATCAGATGAAATTTCTTTTACTACTAAATAATTCCACAATTTTTATGAAAAACTTACACAGGTTCCTCTAATTTCATGTGATGATTCATTGACGCCTGATGACTTCACATTATGCTGCATTTTGAGACTTTTTTCATCATTCACTAATCGTAAACTGTGTGTTTATGTGGTGATGGGTTTGCAGCCTGAAAGTGTCAATGAGACACTCAAGTATGCAAGCAAGATACTGAAGTGGGGTGAAAAGAAACATGATTTCAGTGTTGGTGGATACTCTCTATACAGCACAGAAACAAGTTGGTATTCTCCATGTCCATGATACAACCATATCAGACTTTTTAAATGGATCATTTCTAGTTCTAAAGATGTGTATCAAGAGTAGCCTTTTGGGTTGTGGGCTACTTATAACTTCCACCATGGTTCTACCTTGATCCGAAATGGGTATCACAAAATCACACCACTTTTAACCTCTTGAAAAGGGAGAGCTTTACCCGGTTTGAATCTGTGTGGTGTTTGATTCAAACTCCATGGATTAGTTGACCAAAAGGTCGGAAACCATGGTTACCAAAAAAAAAAGAAAAAAAAAATCACACCACTAATATCTGATGTACATAAAAACCGACGATATGTAGCATATGATGTTTCTTATTGATACTTGAAACAAATAATCATGACAAGTATTCTATTTACAGTTTATCCTCTCCGTTGTTAGCTTTGTATCTGGCCTAGCAGAAGCTACAAACATCAATAAATACTGAATTACAAAACGTGTGCTTGTTAATCATGTCAAAGATAACCGTGATGCACTTTTGTTATATTTTGAACATAAACTATTTTCCTGACTCGTGCTAGTGAGTGATCTTACGCGTCTATGAAACTAAACCTAGCTTTGTTCATCATCGTACTTAACAAAATATTTTTACAGCCCAACCTAGTTCAACCACTTATCATCCAAAGCAACTTCATATCTTCTCTTGCAGATTTCTTGCATGCATATGCTAGTTTAAACGAGTCCTTGTTCGTGCCACAAGGTTGCTGCTCACGCATGTAGCATGCCTTCATAACTCAAAATCATTGAATCGGTACACATATTACATATTATGGTACATTGTTATAAATTAAAAGAAAGCTATGTAGTTAATGACCGAAATTTATGTGTTTCGGTCAAGGACCGAGATACGAAATTTTTGGAATTTCGGTGGGATGTCGGTGGTATTTTGGTAATTTTATTATTCAAACATAAGTCTTATATAGCTATTAAGAGTGCAAGATACAACATAAATAATCAAATCACAAGTCTTGAAAATCTTCCTCTGAATCCACATCAATCAAGCCATCTACATCAGCCAAGGCAATATCTTCATCATCATCTCTGTAGCGCTCTCTGTTGGACCATTGTCACCATCCATCTTTACAGAAGAGAAGAAAAGATCGGCTGTTTGATTTCTTGAAACGAGAATTAGGTTTCTTGTATTAATAAGTGGGTTTATTGTATAATAAGTGGGTTTTATTGGGTTGGGGTTTTTTTAAGTTTGGGCCAAAAAAAATGGAGTGGTAAAACCACTAATGTAAAACCTGAAAATCTAAAACATGAATAAAGACTAAAATACCCTTGAAAATGAAAATTATAAAATACGTAAAATACGTTTATAATCATTTAACGAAAATTAAAACCTAACTAACGAATAATTAGAATTTAACTAAAATATGTACTTGATCGATTTTGGTACCACGAAAGATTTAAAATGTCTCGCATAGAAGTTTGGGCCTCGCCATTGGTTTGATTTTTGGATCCGATGGACTCAAGAGCTGAAGCCCATATGGGCGTGGGTTTTTGTGTGCTCGGTTGGACTAGGCCTAACCCAACCCCCTCCTAAAGCCCTAAACTAAATGTTACTAGCTATAAATACAATACATAAACTCAAAAGTGAAACCCTAGTTTTTGGTTGCCTCTCTTTCTTTTCTTTGATCCCACTCGGCCGAACCCTACAACCTTTGGTGTCGAGATTTTGCTTCAACCAAGTTAAGGTATAACGTGTTTCTCGTTTTCCTTTGATGCACCTTAAGTTAATATGTTGTCGCATGTTTGTTTTAGTCTTGTGTTTCCTTTTCCCTTGTGTCGAGCCGTATGAAACCAATAAAGAACAAACCATACAATTTGAACCTTATAAGTATTAAAGAGTATGTTACGTAATAAGTATTATTGAATCGGATCATGGTTAGGTCGAGTATATGAGAACCGAACCACATGCATGTGAACCGAACCATGTGTATGTTTCGGCCAAGGTGTAAACATGTTTCGGCCAAGGTGTAAAACATGGTAACTTGAATATGTAAAGTACTTAGATGAGCTAGGATTTGCGTAATAACCTATTAGCCGAACCCTAGGTTTGAACCGAAACATATAAGATTTTTGAACATGTATTAAATAAGTAAGAGGTCATATAAACATAAACCCTAGTTTGAAATGTGAACCGAATAGTGCATGCCGAACCCTAAATGGTTTGTGTATCATGCGGGTGTTTTATAAGTCAAGTGAGCTTGTAGATATGTAAACGTATGCACGTGGTCATATCTAGTCAAGCTGTGCGTGTGTGTGTAAATGTGTATTTAATCCGGATAATAAGTAATTTGTGTGTCACATAAAATCATAAACGTGCATGGGAATAAAAGTTGAAGTATAACATGTATATAAGTAACGTATGGTTAAGACATGAAGGTATTAGGTTAAGTAGCGAGTCATTAAAAGAATTAACATGAAAAGTAAATGCATATTAATGTGATATTAAAAGAAGGAGAAAACCCTAGAACATAATGAGAGTCGGTTAGGGTTTGAAGCTAAGAGTGTTAATTCGTTATTTCATGTGGGAGTTATGACGTTTAAACTATTTTCACATTTAACCCTAAACTTTAATAAATGACATAATGAACCCTAATCTACGATATTAATTATAAAACACTTAAGTCTCATTTAATCATAAAACCCTAAAGTATGAAGATCACTGAATACACTAAGTATAAACACCAAATGTTAAAAGATCATTTCGACGATTACGGAATCATAAATAACATGGACGACCATTAATGTGTATAGGTTCTGAGAAGAAGGAGTAATCCTTTGCTTTGCTTTTCGATCATTTGCTTTGGAATAAGGTACAGATATTCTGACCTTTTCAGTAAAGGTTCCTGTTGGGATATGAAAGTGCTGAAGATATCAAAGTGCTGAAGATATCAAAGTGCTGAAGATATCAAAGTCTTGAAGATATGAAAGTACTGTAAGCTTAAAAGAACTGGAAGAAGTCAAATAGTCAAAGTAATCTTGCTAAATGACAGAGTCAAAGTATCTTGCAAGAGGAAGTCAAAGTATTGCTAGAACAAATAAACTGTTATATTCGTTTATGGAAAGTATTGTAGATTACTTGTCGTACAAGGTTATCAATTGTAAACCAACTAGGATATCCTTGAGCCTATAAAAGGACTCCTAGATTGGCATTAGAGGTACGATTTCAGAATTAGAGTTTAGAGAAAAGTTCGATTATCTTAGAGTTGTATTAGAGTATCTGCATAATAAGCAGATTTAGAGTTTGTTAATAAAGATTTTCTTCTTAGCTTTGTTAAGTAAATTCCCCGTACTTAATAAAGATTGCTCAGTGTTTCTTTGTTAATAACTTAGGATTTATCCGAGGTTATTAAACCTTAACAAGCTAGTTAAGTTAGTTTGATTAAAGTACATCGATCCAACAAGTGGTATCAGAGCCAGGTTGGAAACTGCAAACATGATATCAGGCCTTGATGACAAACTGCAAACATGATATCAGGCCTTGATGCAGTAAGATACATAAGAGAGCCAATCATAGATCTGTATAACTTGACTTCAACAGGCTGTCCATTTTCATCTTTTCCCAATGAATTGATAGATTTAATAGGTGTAGTAACAGCCTTCATATCATCAAAATTAAACTTCTTAAGTATGTCTGCAACATACTTGTTTTGGCTAATGAAAATTCCGTCCTTGGATTGCTTAACCTGAAGTCCTTAAAAGAATGTTAACTCTCCCATTGAACTCATTTGAAACTCCTTCTGCATCAGGTGCTCAAACTCCTTAACCATAGACTGTTTGGTAGCCCCAAAGATGATATCATCCACATAAACTTGAACTAACATGATATCCTTCTTGTCTCTCTTGATAAACAAATTTTTGTCTATAGCTCCTCCCCGTATCCATGTTGTAATAAGAATGTAGAGAGCCTCTCATACCAAGCTCTAGGTGCCTGATGAAGACCATATAAAGCCTTAACCACCTTATAGACTTTGTTTGGATGCTTAGGATCTTCAAAACCTGGAGGTTGTTTCACATACACCTCTTCTGTAATAGTACCGTATAGAAAGGCACTCTTGACATCCATCCGATATACCGAAAACCCATATAAGAAGCAAAAGCAAGAAAGATTCTAATTGCTTCAACCAAGGAGCAAATACCTCATCATAATACCACCTTCTTCCTGTCTATAACCCTGAGCAACTAATCTTGCCTTGTTTTTGATAACATTGCCTCTTTCATCCCTTTTAACTCTAAAAACCCACCTTGTTCCAATAACTCTCTTTCCATCTGGAAGATCACATAAAACCCAAACCTCTTGAAGTTTAAATTGTAGAAGTTCTTCCTGCATAGCTTCAACCCAGCTTTCTTTAGTCAAAGCTTGAGCAATATTCTTGGGTTCCTCTTGAGAGATGAAACAAGTAAATAAGCAGGTTTGATGGTCCTTATGATTTATCCTGTTTTGTTTATACACCAAGCTAAGTAAAGCATTGTGAGGTTTTGTGAAACCCTTAGCTTTGTGTCTTGTCATAACTCCAGATGTAGTAGGACCAATGATTTGATCACCGGATGAGTCTTATGAATTCGTAAGATTGGTGAATGTGGAACTGCATATGTATCATCCAAGTTAGTATAATCAGCACCTTCATTGAAATTTGTGAAAATACCTTCATCTTCAAGCTCATCATCCGTATCTTCTAACCCGGCATGGTAGGTTCATCCAAATCATCTAAAGTATCATTAATGGTGCGCAGTACTTTGTTCAAAAGTACTTGCCCAAAGTAATCGTAAGAGAACTCTCAAGCAGCCTTGTTCTTCTTCTTTGCCTCTTCATAAGCTCTCCTTTGTTCATCAGTGTAAGAATGTGCTAAAACATCTTGAAGAAGCATCTGATTAAGTTCCTCTTGAATAGATTGATCCTCTGCAGATAAAGAGGATTGTGGTGCAACAGATACTTTGTTTTGAAGAAACAAGACTTTGCTTAGAACAGCATACTTTGGTTTGAACTTACAAAATCTTTAGCAGAACAGCATCGTCTAATATGAACATCATGAACAACATATTGGATATCATCGTCATTGTGCATAGGTTGATTTTCTTCTCTCACAGGAACATAATTCATTGAAGGAGATAAAATCTCAAGATCAAACATCCAATCAGGACCTTTTCCTTTCTCATTGTCTTGATCTTCTAAGAACTCAACATGAAGACAATCTTGGACCTTCTTAGTAACTTTTTTGTATACTCTAAAGCCTTTACTGTTAGTGCAATAACCCAATAAGTATCCTTCCTCTGACTTGCCATCAAACTTCCCCAGATTATCAATGGTATTCAAAATAGTAAGAGGACATCCAAAAGGCTTCATAAAACGAATGTTGGGTTTATTGCCCATCAGCAATTCATAGGGTGTCTTCATCTGTGGTTTGGTGACAGAAACCCTGTTGAGTACATAGCATGCAGTACTTACGCATTCTTACGTACCAAAATTGAATAGGGAGATGGGAATCGGCTAACATAGTCCTTGCAGCTTCAATCAAGGTCCTATTCTTCCTCTCTGCAACACCATTTTGCTGTGGTGTTCTAGCAATACTAAACTCCCTCTTGATGCCTTTATTAGCACAAAAGTCATCCATAAGCTTGTTCTTGAATTCAGTGCCATTGTCACATCTAATACCTCTAACCTTGAGTCTTAATTGGTTTTCAAGTGCTATTATGAGAGTCTGAATAGCATCAAAGGTATCATCTTTAAAGCCCAAAAAGAAAACCCAACTGAATCTACTACAATCATCAGTAACAACCAAACAGTACTTCTTCTTATTTAAACTTGCCACAGAGACAGGTCCAAATAAATCCATGTGTAATAGCTCCAATGGTTCTCTAATAGTTCTTTCCTCAAGCTTCTTACAGGAAGCTTTATGTTGTTTACCCTTCTTGCATGCCAAACATGATTGATCATTCTTGTAAGTCTTTGAAGGTAAACCTCTAACTAAATTGCCTTTGACCAGTTTGTTGATGTTCTTGAAATTCACATGTCCCAATCTTCTATGCCATTGATGTGCCTCTTCAGATGTTGCTTTAGCCACCAAACATGTGGCTCTTCCATAGGAATTTAGACTCTTCATGTCTAAACTATACACATCATTTGTCCTTGGTACTCTAAGTACTACCAAGTCATCATCAACAGGTTTGAAGTCAGATGAAAAAATAAGACATTCTGTGGTCTTGAATAGCACAGATGCTTTTATCACAGATTGAGAAACCCGACAACAAGTTAAACTTTAGCTCCTTCACATATCTGACATTCTCAAAGTCAATTCTTCCAGCTTTAATTGTTCCTTTCCCAGTAATCCTTCCTCCATTGGGATCATTCCCAAATGCAACTCTTCCTCCACTAATATTTTAAAATCGACAGGATCTCTTTATCACCTGTCATACTTCCAGAGCAACCACTATCCACAATAAGATGACCTTTAAGCTCCTCTTCCTGGGTTGCCTGCAGACACAAAGAAAGAGTTAGAACTCTTAGGAACCCAAGCCATTACTGACTTGTGTTCCCTTTGTGGAGTTACAAACTCAAATTCCTTGAGTATGTAATTTCCACTATCTTTCAAATGGTGATCCAAAATTATCTTTTGAGTTTTAGCATGTGGATTTTCAAAACTTTCTGTTTTTCAACATAAAGCTCTTTCACCGCTTTATTAGTATTTTCTTGTGTCACACAAACATCTGATTCACTTTTTGTTGAACGTACTGTGTGTCCCTTACCAAGACTTCCCCTTTTTACCCATTTAGTTTTAACGGTGGTTCCCTGTGATCTAGATCCCCTATATGAATTGTGATACATTCTAGGTTGATAATGAGATCTCCTAGAATACTTATTCCAAGCAGTTGTATCAAGACTTGTCTCGAAAGCAGTACTTTGGAAAGTACTGTGAGATAACTGAAGATCTTCTCCGATGTGGGTATCTATTATCTGGTGTGAAGTTTCGTGATTAATCCTATTTGAATTAGTCCACAGTGGTTTGTGCTCTCTAGGTTTTCGATTTGTAGTCTTATTCCTTGTAAACTTGCTTAGATATTCTGAGTGTTTGTCACAGTCTTTAATTAAGTGAGTAGGACTATAACATACAAAACACGCTTTTGACCCATATGACCAAAGTGATTTCTTCTATGTTTATGCCCAAAATTATTTTGCCTTCTAGATGGCTGATAAAATCTGTTTTGACCAAAAGTATCCCTAAAAGGTTTAGCAAAGATAGTTTTGAAAGGGTTTTGCATAAGGTATCTGCTTGTTCAGAAGTACGCTTGTTGAGCAAGACTTTGGTTTAAAGGACTCGCTGAATATTTTCAACAGTTTCTTTGGGTTCCTCTGACCTAGATTTAGCAATAAGCTTCTTCCTAAACTCTAGACTATCTACACCATAACGAAACATCGTGCCTAGCAGGTTGATGATTAATAGGATGAGGAACAGCATGATAACCATTGTCTTTCTTATATGCAGGAGGTGAGTCACTTAATGAACCATCATTACTAGATGTATCTACATAATTAATGAGTTCTTCATCACTAGTGGTTATATCCTCATACTCACCTTCATCCCGATTACTAGATTGGTTTTCTTCTATCTTACTAAAATCCATACCAAAACCTAATCCAGTTTTAAGATAAGCTCTTTGCTGTTTTTGAACATAAGAAACATGTGACAGACCAGCTTCACCCCAAGAAGCAAACTTAGCTAACAAATCATCTCTTTCCTTAGTCAATTTCTCAATTTCACAATTTTACAGCTTTTAGTTTCCATTCACTGGTAACCTGTTGTTCATACTTTTCAGCCCAAGCCATTTCATTATTTTCATGTGTTATGATTTTAGCTTCCATAGATTCTAAAGTAATTTGATAACTGCTACCTCGCACCTAGCCCTAATACAATTATCTCTTTCAATCACATAACTGTTAAGTAATTTTTGATAGAACTCATAACAGTTTGAGCATACCCTGTATAGGAGACTGAGATGGTGAAGTAGCCACCATAGCAAGAAGAGCAGGATCATCTTCACTTTCTCAGCTCCAATCAAATCTTCCAAAGCCATCATCAGATTCCAAAGCAGATGTTCGTGATTCTTTATCAAAAGCAAGATGCTCGGTCCAAATGCTTCCATGTGGTCTTTAATCGCATCGTCCACTGCTATCATACAGTAAGTCACTGGTTCATCATCGATCTCTTCACTCCAGTCCACCTCGATAACTTTTCTTGAGCTACTAAGGCCTTTGTCTCGCTTATTGGTATTTCTTTGAGCTCAAGTTTTGGCTTCTCAGATGTTCTGTTTGCTTGATACTTAGCAAATCTGCATTCCCTTGCAAAGTGACCAGTCTTTTGACAATTGAAGCATTCAATTTGAGATTTGTCAAAAGTTATTCCTTGTTTGGGTTTGAAATCAATAGCTTTGCCTGTCTTTTTCATGTACTTTTTGATCCTTGCAGTAATCATAGCAACTTGCCACCTGATATCAATTTCTTCAAGTGCATCTTCTTCAATCTGTGCTAGATCCTCTTCATAAGTGACAGGTAAGCTTGCTTGTTGTGCAAAGAAAGAGCACACAACTTCATCTGAGTTCAAAGTGGTAGATGGTGGGGCCTGCTGAGTATATGATGGAGGATTGTAAACAGCAGATTACTTTGAGAAACAAGATTTGGAGAAGCAGTATTTTTGGAAGTACGCCTTCTTTTCGGATGATAGAAAAGCAATCTGTGTGAGATTTGGAATTTGGTTGACCACTCATCTCATGTTCATACACCTTCAGTTGATGATAAAGATCATCAAATTCCATAACATCCAACCCTGTTGTCCTCGATCATAGTAGCAATCACATGCCATGTAGCTGGCAAACTCCTTAGAAACTTCAAATTAGCATCCTCAATCGATACTTCCGCCTTGTATAATTCCAACATGTTAAGAAGATTCTGGAACCTATCATATGCAGCATCAAGACTCTCTCTTTCTCCAACTGCGAAAGTTTCAAACTGTGTTTCGCAAGTTTCGTGGCATCTTCTTAGAGGCTTCATTCCCTCCCAATCTGGTCTTGAGAGCAGCCCAAAGCTGTTTAGCATCTTTAGCATCATGAAATTTAAGAAGATGACCATCTGGAATGGCAGACAAGAGAATGTTAAGAGCCTTCTCTTGATTCCTTAGGGTTGCTGCTGGTAAAACTGCCTTCGGTGCTAGAGGTTGTCCAAAGAACTTGAATGGGTTCTGGAGGAACTTCATTCCCATTCACAATTACATTCCATAGAGCATGGTCTGTAATGGCAATGTACTGCCTCATCTTCATACACCAAAGATCTCTCACATGAATGCAAAGAAAGAGAATTTTCTGTTATTTGAAACAACAACCTAAGTTGGGGTTGTGGTATCCTAAAGAGTCACCTTTTCACTTAGAAGCTTTTTCAGATAGTGATTATGCAAGTGATAACTATGATAGAAGATCAACCACTGGTGGATGCCAATATCTTGGAAGAAGGTTAGTCTCCTGGCAATGCAAGAAGCGTGGAGACAATTGCAGCAACATCATCTACTGAAGCTGAATATGTAGCTGCTGCAAGTTGTTGTGGTCAAGTTTTATGGATGCAGAATCCACTCTTGGATTATGGGTTCAATTTTAAGAATACTCCTATCAATATTGATAATGAGAGTACTATATGTATTGTGAAGAATCCCGTGTATCATTCCAAGACAAAGCATATTCAGATTAGGCATCACTTTATCAGAGATTGCTATGAGCATAGGCTTATTAATGTGGTTAAAGTTCACACAGATGACAATGTAGCTGATCTACTCACTAAAGGTTTTGATGTGTCACGATTCAATCACTTGGTCGTGAGCATTGGAATGATTAACTACTAAGCTATGTTTAAGGGGAGGACTATAAGGTGTTAGGTATAGTCCTGTGTATTGCTTGAGGGGAGGATGTTTGTGTATTACTTAGTTTATATGAAGGTTTTTGGCAAAGTACTGTATTTCCTGAAAGTACTGCTTGGGAAAGTACTGCTTGGGAAAGGACTGCTTATGTGGAAAGTACTGTTTGTCGTATTAAAGTATCGTCCAACGGTAATATTGGAGGGTAATTAAAGCCAACGGATATTTTATTTTGGGCAGTGATTTTTCAAAATCCTACCTATAAATAACAACTTTCCGATTTTCCCTCACATTATTCATTACCTCTTTTCCATACTTATCTTCCAATTACCATCTCTTTATTATTCGATATAATCTTTCTATTGTGATTACTTTTTCAACAATGATGAATCGTTTAACTGCTTCGCAGCACAATATGGTGGCTAATTTGGATAAGACTGAGGCGAATGTGGCTTTCTATGATATCATTGATTATCTAGTTGGGTCGCCTATTAGTTATGCTCTTTTAGTTGAGCCGGATGTTATTGAACCATGGATTCAAGAATTTTGGGCTAATGCTAGAGAGAATATGGAGGAGGATGAATATTATATTAGATCCTCGGTTGCTGGAAAGACTATCAAGATTACAGAGGTCTCCATTCGTGATGATTTATTATTTGGAGATGAAGAAGGGGCTATTAGATTTGCCAAGCAACTGATTTGGGATACTTTTCGTACTTTGGGCTATGAAGGTTCTTTGACTGAACAAACTTTTAAGAAGGCATTATTCTGTCCGCAATGGAAGTTTTTGATTCATGTTTTGCTACATTGCATAAGTTCTAAAAGCACTTCTTGGGAGCAGTTTGGGTCCAATATTGCGTCTGTAGTGGTTGGCTTAGCTACGACGAGTGTTTAACTTTTCACGACTTATTTTGGATGGAATGCTCTCTCATATATCATCTGGGGCAACTTGGTTGATGTATCCAAGGTTTATACAGGTTTTCTTGAACAAGCACTTGGCTGATGTTCCAAAACCTCGCCGCTTTACTACTTTATTGTGCAACAACCTAAAATCTATACATTCATGGCTAAAAGAAGTATCTTGTTCAGAGGTGAAGATATTCCTTTAACAACATCCATGATGGAAATTGTACAAGCTATTCGTGATGCACCGCAGAGGATGAAGAAACCAAGGTACCGATATCGATCATGGTATCGCTTCACAAGGTACGTGATCTGCAGTACCGCTTCACATAGTACTGCTTCACAAGGTACGCCTCTGCAAGTACTCGCTTCTCGTGAAGGTATCGCATCCTTACAAGGTGATGATTCTTCAGGTCCTGAGGTTCAAATAGAGATTGAGAGATCACCTACTCCATCTCCACAACGTGCTGTTTCTGAGACATCTTCTTCACTTTCAGGTGATGCTCATTCTATTCCTCATGAAAGTTTATCTATGGATAACTATGCTTTGACACGGGAGCTTGCTCGGTTGAATAAGACTGTTGAGCGTCAAGCTAAAACTATTAGGAAGTTGAAGCGCAACTATTTCTGGTTAAGAAATTTTGTTAAACCCTATATTCAAGGTTTTAACTTGTGGGTTAAGGAGGAAAATAAGCGTCGTAAAGAGCTTCGTAAGGAATTAAAAAGAAAGAAGGTTTCTAAATCATCTTCTGTCAACTTGGGGAGGAATTCTGAAAAGGATAATTTGAAAGAAGATGTTACACAGCAGAAAGAATCTGAAGAAGATGTTATGAAAAAGAAAGAAGATTCTTCTATGGAACAAGAAGAAGATGTACAAGTTCAAAGTACTGGTGTTCAAGGTACTGAACATCAAAGTACTGATTTTCATGATACATCAAGGGAAGAAGTAATAACACCAATAACTCCAAGGGTATTAACTTTTGATGAAGAAGCTGGTCCTTCTACATTTGTTAGAGAAGAAGAGGAGGAAGCTACTTACATACCTATTCATTCAGCTAGTGATGATGAATTAATTGCTACATTATTTGATTTGCACAACCAAGAGGAGGAGTTACTATTAGAGAAGCACAAGAAGAAGAACAACCAAGAACTGATCAACCCGCAATTGATCCAAAAGACAAAGGAAAAGGTGTTCTGGTTGAGACTAAGAAAAAGAAGCTCACTTTGGCAGAACTTAGAGCATTTGAAGTGGCTAGGAATGAAGCTGCTGCTAGAAAAGTTCAAGAAGAATTAGATGCTAAAGACAGAGAAGAACAGCAAGCTCAAGAAGCTAAAGACAGAGAAGAAGCTCAAAAGGTGCAAGATGAGTTAGATGCTGAAACTACTGAACCTTTACAGTCTCCAACAACTGTTAGATTCATGTCAAGAAGACCTAATTTAGCTAAAGAAAGGAATGCAATGATGACATATTTAAAAAGCAGAGGATTTAAAGGATTGCAAAAGCTAAATTATGTGGATATGAAAAGATTATATGATGCTGAGAGAGAGGCTTATAAGAAAGATGTTGCAGGCATTAAAGACTTTAGAGAAGAAACTTATTGGACTGAAGCTGAAAGGAAGAAAAGCTTAAAGAAGAAAAGAAAAACTGATGTTACAGATGTTCAATTTTCAAAGAAAGAGAAGGTTGAATTAAGATCTAGACTAGTGATGAATTGAAGAATTATCTCAGAGTGGTAGATTTTGATTATACCAAGGAAGATGATGATTTAAAGATGAACAGATCAAAGATCAAGTACTTTTAAAGTTGTGAAAACCAAGAATGAAGAGTACATGGTTTTTCATAAGGAAGATAAAAGTTTTAAGGTTTTCAAAAGGTTATGGGATTTGTTGCATGTTATTGATAGAGTAGATCTATTCTACTTATATCAAGTTATAAAGGTGTATTTTGAAGATCATCCATTAGAAGGTATTGGATTGGTTTTACATGGGGATCTTGTAACTATGTGGGAAACTGATGAAGAAAGCACTGATGATATTTGGAAGGATCAAGAAAACTGGGAAATAGTTTGCTGGAGATTCTTTGACGAATCTAGAGTTCATGTCCTGGAGCTAGAAAATGGAACAATGATTCACATGTTTGCTGAAAGAAGATATCCTCTACAGCTTGATCTAATGAGAAGAATGCTTGAACATGGTTTGGAAGTAGAAGAGGATGATGAAACTGCTTGCATGGTGATTAATTTGTTTATAGACTAGACTACCATTGCTGAAAATGATCTTTAACTGGTATGAATTTTATTTGAATAAATGCTTTTTGATATATCAGTAATTTTATTCAAAGTACCGGCGATCGACAGATTTCATCAAAGTCTGTTTGATGAACTAATCCAGTTAAATGACTTTTAGAAGAAATCTTTTTGCTTAATAATAAATATTTTTGAAATAAAGGTTGAATAAATGGGTTTTGTGATGATAACATCAATAGGTTATCAATCCACCATGGTTACAAAAGGATTGACTAATCCATGAGCAAACGATTCTGGTAAAGATATATCAAACCGCTTTTAGTTGTCAACTTGCTAATAAGTTGGATGGTCATCAACTCACCATATCAAGAATGTGAAGAGTTGGCTAGCCCACAAGAAATGGCTTGTGGTAAAGGCTGTGGAAAAACCATTATTGGTAATTAGTTCACCATTAGATATAAGAACTAACTAGTCCGTATGGGTACAGCTTTTGGTAAAGACTAAACAAATCTGTTGATAGCTGGTGATTTGCTAAAAATCATATGGTTATCAATGTACCATGGTCTTACACACCAAAACATTTGGCTACTCCAAAGATAATGGCTTTGGTAAAGAGTTCTAAATCCATTGAATTTTCAATGATTCACTTTGAAAGTGATGAGAATAGTATGCACCTTAAACTGAATCACTCACAAATTGTCATATGTTGCTGTGTTGCTGAAAAGATGAAGATTACTGGATGCTACTGTGAAGAAAACAATTCTAAAGAGATACTTTGAAAAAGCACAGATTCTACAGAGATATAATCTAAAGACTGAAGAACAATCCGTTTTAAAGATGAAGCTATTAAAGATATATTCACAAAGGAACTTGAAGTCAAGCAAGTAGAATTCAAGTTAGGGGAGGATTGTTGGGATATGAAAGTGCTGAAGATATCAAAGTGCTGAAGATATCAAAGTGCTGAAGATATCAAAGTACTGAAGATATGAAAGTACTGTAGTTCTGAAAAGAACTGGAAGAAGTCAAATAGTCAAAGTACGCTAAATGACGTAGTCAAAGTACTGCAAGAGGAAGTCAAAGTACGCTAGAACAAATAAATGTTATATTCGTTTATGGAAAGTATTGTAGATTACTTGTCGTGCAAGGTTATCAATTGTAAACCAACTAGGATATCCTTGAGCCTATAAAAGGACTCCTAGATTGGCATTAGAGGTACGATTTCAGAAAAAGAGTTTTAGAGTTTACGAATTAGAGTTTAGAGAAAAGTTCGATTATCTTAGAGTTGTATTAGAGTATCTGCATAATAAGCAGATTTAGAGTTTGTTAATAAAGTTTTTCTTCTTAGCTTTGTTAAGTAAATTCCGCGTACTTAATAAAGATTGCTCAGTGTTTCTTTGTTAATAACTTAGGATTTATCCGAGGTTATTAAACCTTAACAAGCTAGTTAAGTTAGTTTGATTAAAGTACATCGATCCAACAGTTCCTTTTAACGTTTTCTTTCGTTAGCTTTTCTATTAGGGTTTCCTAAGCCTTTGCTATGAACCCCATTCCGTTTTGTTTGAGTTGTTGCTTATCTGAACTCTGATTTCTGAATTATGAAACATTTGATTTTGAAACTATATGATATGAAAACTCTGACTTTGAAAATGTGAATAACCTTCTGATAAAATATGATCTGTGTCAGTTATGACATTCTGATTTGACCTAAGATAGTTTGACACACGAGCCAAATATTTCACTAGTCATGGGGGTTCCATGTCCGTATCAGTGATGCACCTCTGATATGACTCTAGGGCAGGAGAGTGATGTTCTGCCACGTTCCTGGATGGTGGAGCATATTTTGTATATGTAGGAAGGGGCGTATGGATGCATCCTAGATCTGTTATCTGTTATCTGTTATATGTTATCTGATGATTGATGCTGCGTGCATGCACGTCCTTCATAACTCTGGTAGGTCTCCCCTACAAATGTTGCCTTACGAGAAATGTTGCCTTACGAGAAATGTTGCCTTATGAGAATATGATTATGATCTGATATTTGTTTCTGGGCTCGTGGTAGTTAACTATAAACTTTATTTGAAAATTCTGATTTATACTTTGAAAATGATTATGATTTTGCTATCTTTCGTTTATTATATTTCATATTCGATTTCGTTTAGTATTCGCTTTGCTTTCATATCTGTTCACTGGGCTTTTGAAGCTCAGCCGCATTTTCTTTTCTTCCGCGGTAGGTATCAAAGCATTGGAAGCTGGGTTTTCGCTTTGGGATGAGTGCATGAGTGGACTTACCTTAGAGATTTTTTAGCTTTGATCTTATGATGCCATTTAAGACTTATTATTTCAGACTATTTGTTAGAGTTATTTTCCGCTGGGACCTATGTATTGAAGTCGTTTTGACTTGTTTTACTTCCGCATTTATGTTAAGATTTCTTTTGGATATTTATGTTTGCTTTGATATGACACCATTACTTGTGATTCCTTTACCCTTTTCGGGTCGGGGCGTTACAATTTATGGCATCAGAGCCCAGGTTTACGACTTGTAGTCAGGACCTGTGACATATGGACCCTAGGTTTTGAAACCCTTAGAGCTTAGGCTTTGACCTGTGAGGATTGGGTAGACTTTAGGATTCCTTCTGCGAACTTTCATTTCGTATCTCACTGATGCGCTCCAGAACAGTCAAGCTTTATCACTCAAGCCTGCCACTTGTGAATGACAGACCGTAACAAGCTTAAAACGGCTCAGGAACGAACTCAATGAAGATCTGAGGAGTATAGAGTCTCCCCGGGTCGTTATGTCCCAGCGAGCTATGCAATGGATCACCCTACGAATAGTGATCGAGAAATTTGAACGAAAAAGGGATTTGATTATGATTATAACTAAGGAAAAAGTATACAAACTACAAGGGCTAAAATGCAAATTGAAGGAAATTAAAAAGTTAAAAACTATTAAATAAACGCTATCACTATATTTAAAATGATGTTTTTGTTTTTATGTTTTTACAAAACTGAAATTAAAAACTACGCGACGTACAAATAAAAGGTGAAACTTACACAATATTAACCCTAAAAATATGAAAATGATATTTTTACAATCCTAATGATGAAAGAAAATTTATAGAAAAAGAAAATTATTTTTATAACTAAATATCTAATTAAAAACTATTTTAACTATTTAATAATTACCTAAAATACAAGAAAATGTGAAATAAAGCTAGAAAAATAAAATTAAGACTTAGAAAAATCTAAAATATCAAAATAGAATTTTCAAAACTATTTTTGTAATTTTCTAATTATTTTTCTATTTTCTAGGAATTTTAAACTATTTAAAACTAATTAAATTATTTAAAAATACAAATTTAACTAAGAAAAATCTAGAAAAATACTTTTCTGTCTTTTTATATTTATCTAAACTTAATAAAAATGAAAAATTATTTTTTTGAACCTTTTCTGAATTTTTTGTATTAAAAGTTAATTAAAAGTGCTCAAAAACTAATTTAAATTAAGAAAAATAGCAAATCAACTTAGAAAAAGCTGAAAATTTCAGGAAAACTCTAAAATAATATTAAGAAGCTAGGAAAATTGGAAAAACAGGTGGTTGCTTGGAAGAATATGAAACTGATGTCACAAGTGCTTGTAAATAAGCACTAAAATAAGCCAAATGAACCAAACAAGTCACCTACTGATTACAGAAACAATATTATGCAAAAGTTACTCTAAATGAACTTAAAAAGAACAACTCTTAACTACTGAATAGCAATCTACACAGGTTTGATGATTCTAACTAAAGTGCTAAAACAGTTTTCTAGGTACCTACTTTAAGCACAAGAAAAAGCACTCAAATAAGCTACAAACCAAAAACCAATTATGAAGACCTAAACTAGACCTAAGTAGCTACTTATAACCAAAAAACCAGACCTTGGGAGGTTCTAATGAATCCTGTGCACCCCTGGACAAATTTGAGAAAACTCAGATATTGCTGAGCTTTGGAGCAGGGCAACAGGACCTGAGTTGAGCTTATGCCAAGATTATCCAGAGAGATTTAGCTAAAAACAGATATGAGGTCTTATAGACCTCCCAGCCAACTGCTTATATCCCAAAAATGAGACCCTAAAAAGCTCTAATAAACCCTGTCATTTCTGCACAAATCCAATTTTGACACCTTTTGACTTTTTGAAACAGTTGTAAGTTTGACTAAAATGAAACTTGATTCCAATTTTATGACTGATGTTGAAGTATATTGATGAAATGAACTTAATGCCAGCTTTGTTTAAGACTTTTAAACACCAAACAAGATTTTGCACATCCAAAATTACAACAGTTCATACAGTAAGACAGATTTTAAGAAATATTGACTTTAAAGGTTGCAGGCTCAATTTTAATGACTCAATTGAGTTACTTAGAGCTAAACAAACTTGAACCAATAATAAGCTAACACTGAATGCACTTCTGGGTCAGATATGACAGTAAACCAAACACACCTTTTCTTGACTGTTATGAAAATAAAATGAGCTAATCAATGCTACAACTTGTTTTAATGATCAATATCAGTTCAAGGAACCTAAATACAACTAAATACACAGAATTAAACTAGTGAAAACTACAAGGACATATTATGCTTATGAGCTTTGAAAGTTGCACTTACAATTGGTCCAAAGCCACAATGGCCGGCAACAAGGAAACCAAGAACACTAGCCTAATCCACCCCTAACCTAACTTGATTCAACCCAATCCATGTCTGCTTTAACCCATTGCCATTTCTGCTTCAATTTTGCCCATGTTGACTTTCATTGACCAATGTTCAAAGGTGATTAAAACTTAAAAGTGAACTCACAAAAAGCTATGAATAGCTAGTATGAACTTGTTTGAGCTTATAAATAAGCTTTTGAGCTTATACAACAGATTTTAATTTGGAAAATTTCAACAGTTGAGACAAGATATTAAATGTAAACAAAAGCTTAAATTGAAACTTGATATGAGTTGCAATACAGTGGAAAACCTTTCTTTTATACAATGGAGCTTGAAAATACAAATACAAAACTAATTAAGACTAAGAAAATGAAATTCGACATACATTGTTTTTAAAACTAACTAACTACTTCTTTGTTGCTTCCTCTTGCCCTTTTTATATGCTCCCAACTCTTTCTTTCTCCTTTCTGAGTGGATCCCAGCAACAAAATGGGCCATTGGATTACTTTTGAGCCATCTTGGCCGTTTGATGGAATTGGCGGAAAATTGGTTTGATATCAGAGACAGGGAAAGGGTGCAGTTAATTGCATTGGGAGGGGTTGGTGAGGAGGGGGGAGACAAAGGGTGGAGTAGGGTGATTTTTGGTGGCTAGAGGAGGGGGGTTGCAGACAAACATGTCGGGGAAGACAGGTTTATAGGGGGGCGGGGTGTTTTGTTTAAACATTGGGTTTGGTCGGGTCATGGATTTGGACCGGGTAATCTGATTGGGCCAAGGGTTAGATTGGGCTTGGATAATGATTAGGTCCGTTTGGTTTGTGTAAATAATATCATAAGGACCAAAAATGTAAAGTCTGAAATTCCAGGGACCAAACATGTAAATTATGAGAAGTAGTCCAAGGACTAGTTTTGCCAACCTCCAATAGACCAAGGTACCAAATCTGCCAATTGTGAAATTCCAAGGACTAAATATGACAATTTTTAAAATCCAAGGACCAAATTTGAAATTTCTCAAAACTTTTGGATTTTCCACCAAAGGACTAAATATGATAATTTATGATTACAAAAGGACCTTTGGTGACTTTTCTTTTAAAATACATGCCTAGGGACTGATTTTGCCATTTTCTGAAAGTTGGGGGACTGAAACTGCCAATTATGCAAACTTTGCTCGTTTTTCATCTGATTTTGAACATTTTGCATCTGAAACATATAAAATGCAACTTTAAGATATTTTCAGTATTTTGATGCATTTCTGAGCATTTTTAAATGATTTGCAGTTCAGAATAAACCAAAAATGATGAGTATTTACACACTCATCAATCCCCCACACTAAACTATTGCTAGTCCCTAGCAATCTTTTGAGAAAAACATAATGGATTTGCATATCTTTACCAAAAGCCATTCTTCTGAGTAGCCAAATGTTTCAGTTCAAGTAAGAACCATGGTACACCGATAACCATGTGATTTTTGAGCAAACCACCGCTTCCACCGATTTGATTTGTCTTTACCAGAAGCCGTTTGCTTCTGGACTAGCCAACTCTTAGATAAATTATCAATATTATCTTTGGTGAGCTGATTACAATTATGTTTTTCACTTCCTTACCACAAGCCATAACCTTGCGGGCTAGCCAACTCTTCACTTTTAAGGATATGGTGAGTTGAATACCATACAATTTTGGGCAAATTGCAAGCCGTTAACGATTTGAGATATCTTTACCAAGAGCCGTTTGCTCCTGGATTAGCCAATCTTTTAGTTTATTAGACAAGGCGGACTGATACCAAATGAAAAGTGTAGAACACTTACTCCAAAAAAAATTTTTGGCCAAAACCGGGAATTGCGGATATATTTATATGATAAAATTTCGTGAGAATTCCCCACACTAAAATGAATATTGCCCTAATATTCAAAGTACCGGCGATTATGCCGAAACAAGAACGTAAAAGGAAATACTACGGCCATTATTTAGAAAGAAGATTTTTTTTTTTTTTTTTTTTTTTTTTTTTGAACAACTTATATACAAAACATGTGGGTCAACCCCCCCACACTAGGGTGGTAGAAAGTAGAAAGAAGAAGCTGAACTGTCAAGTTTTGTCACACAAGCTAGCCCTTTGAATGGCTACCGTAACAAACTTAAGACAGCTCAGAAATATGGGTGACAACCCATGGCATGCTATCGTTTTTGATTACCGAAAGTCGCTAGCTTGACTCGATCGCCCGCTTCATTGGTTCATGGGGAAAGTTTGTAAGTCCGGGACAACCACAGGGGGTATGTCCTCTCCAAATAATGCTTCACTCGATGACCATTCACTTTAAAATTAGGACCATCGGGTTGAGATAACTCAATGGTACCATAAGGATAAACCTTAGCGATAGTAAATGGACCAGACAACGGGACTTGAGCTTTCCCGAGAAAATCTTCAATCTTGAATTGAAAAGGACTCGATCACCAACGTTGAAAAGCGGTTTTGATTTTTGAGTCATGAATCTTCTTTGTCTTTTGTTTATAGATCAAAGAGTTCTCGTAAGCTTGATCACGTAGTTCATTTAGTTCATTCATTTGAACTTTCCGGTGATCACCAGCTGTCTGAATATCAAAGTAGCATGCTTCAAGCCCATACGCCTTGTGCTCGAGCTCAACCGGTAGATGACACGCCTTCCCGTACACCGCTTGTATAGTGCACCGATGGGTGTTTTGTAGCCGTACTGAAGGCCCAGAGTGCGTCATCTAACTTATCCGACCAGAGGCACGGTTTTCACCAACCGTCCTCTCAAGAATTCTTTTTATCCCCCGGTTAGAAACTTCCACTTGCCCACTTGTTTGGGGGTGGTACGCAGTAGAGGTACGGTGAGTTACACCATACTTTTGCATGACTCTTTCAAATTGGTCATTGCAGAAATGCGTACCACGATCACTGATGATGGCTCGTGGAGTTCCAAACCTAGCAAAGAGAGATTTCAAGAATTTCACAACAACTCAGGCATCGTTGGTGGGTAAAGCTTTAGCTTCAACCCATTTTGACAAGTAGTCAACGGCCACGAGTATGTATTTGTTACCACGGGAAGAAGGAAATGGCCCCATAAAGTCAATGCCCCATATGTCAAAAATCTCACACACTTGAATAGCGTTTTGCGGCATTTCATTCCTTTGTGAGATATTCCCGTGACGTTGACAAGTGTCACAGGTTTTGACGAATTCATGGGCATCCTTATAAATTGTGGGCCAATAGAATCCGGAATCAAACACCTTCTTGGCGGTGTAGTTGGGGCTATGATGTCTCCCAGTAGGTCCAGAGTGGCAAGCTTTGAGAATGTCAACAGCTTCCTGACCATACACACATCGCTGGATGACTTGATCCGCACAAATTTTAAACAAGTAGGGGCGTCCCAAAATAATGTTTCACATCTTTTAAAGAATTTATTTTTCTTTGGGACGACATCCTTTCACCACAAAGTTACCCGCATGGTAATTTGCAAAGTCAGCAAACCATGGGGTAGAAGAGTCTCCACGAAAAGAAACCACATTGAGTGTTTCGAGAGGAAATGTTTCATTTATTTCCTTTTTCTCGAACACATTTTGGTGAGGGTTCTCTAATCGGGACAGATGATCAGCAGCCAGGTTCTCAGCTCCTTTTTTATCACGAATAATGATATCAAATTCTTGTAGGCGGAGAACCCAACGGAGCAATCTCGGCTTTGCATCTTGTTTTGCAAAGAGATATTTGAGGCCGAGTGATCCGTACTGACCCGCATTTGGTCAAGATGAGGTATGGCCGAAACTTCTCAAATGCATACACCACAGCTAATAATTCTTTTTCTTAGTGGTGTAATGTCTGAGCTTCAGTCATAGTTTTGCTTGCGTAGTGGATTGGCCGAAAATGCTTGGTTTTGCGTTGCCCCAACGCACCGATAGCAAAGTCACTTGCATCGCACATGAGCTCGAAGGGTAAGTCCCAGTCGGGGGCAACTAGAATGGGTGCTTCCGTAAGCTTTTTCTGTAGTGTTTCAAAAGCTTCGTGCACTCAGGAGAAGATAAAAGAGCATCTTTTTCGAGAAGATGGGTCATAGGCCGAGCGATTTTAGAGAAATCTTGAATGAATCTACGATAAAACCCGGCATGACCTAGAAAACTCCTAATACCTTTGACGGTAGTAGGGTGAGGTAATTTAGCAATAACATCAACTTTTGCTCTATCTACCTCAATCCCGTTCTTGGAAATATTATGGCCAAGGACTATGCCTTCTTTGACCATAAAGTGGCTCTTCTCCCAGTTTAGACATAGATTGGTGTCTTCACACCTTTTTAGCATTTTGTCTAAGTGGGAGAGACATGTATGAAACGAGTCCCCAATGACCGAGAAGTCATCCATAAACACCTCCATAGTTTCCCCGATCATGTCGTGGAAAATTGCCATCATACATCGTTGGAACGTGCCAGGAGCATTGCATAAGCCAAAAGGCATACGTCTATAGGCAAACGTCCCGTATGGGCAGGTGAATGCAGTTTTCTCTTGATCCGCCGATTAATGGGATCTGAAAGTAACCCGAGAAACCATCAAGGAAACAATAGTATTCGTTCCCTGCTAATCTCTAAAGCATCTGGTCCATGAAGGGTAGAGGAAAATGGTCTTTACGGGTGGCTTCGTTTAACTTGCGATAGTTAATGCACACACGCCATCCCGTAACCAATCGAGTTGGAATTAACTCGTTTTCTTCATTTGTGACAACAGTAATGCCACCCTTTTTTGGAACGAAATGAATCGGCTACCCAAGGACTATCCGATATCGGGTAAATCAACCGCATCAAGAAGTTTGAGAACTTCTTGTTTGATAACCTCATGAATCTTAGGATTCACCCTTCTCTGATGTTGGACTGCTGGTTTGAAGTCATCCTCCATTAAGATTTTGTGAGTACAAAACTCAGGGTTGATACCCTTAATGTCGGGGAGTTTCCAAGCAATTGCTTGCTTGTGTGACTTCAAGACCTTTATGAGAGCTTTTCTCTCCTCCTCAGTCAAGTCTTTAGCAATTATGACGGGTAATTTATCATCACCCTCCAAAAATGCATACTCGAGATGAGGAGGTAGGTCCTTAAGTTCAACCTCGGGAAATTCTTCAGTAGATGATTGCACTGATTTGATTTCCTCAATCGTGATTTCTTTCGGAGGGAGTGAAGATGATGGATCTTCATTGAGCAACTGCTCAAGATAAAGAATATCTCCCTCCGAATCATAAACACCATCAATTCCAGGTGGAATTGATTCATCAGTAGCAAGAAAGTCATCGATCTCTTCCAGAAGAAAGTCACCTCCCTCAAACGGAGTGAGAGAGGGGGAAGAGTCGGCAATGATAGGTTGAGAAGATGTGGTGGAATCGGAATTCCCACTCACAGAATTATGAAGATAACCAAGAAACTCTTGAGAGTACTCCTCTGAGGCAATGTCAATTAAATCGACTCGTTAACTGATTCATATCATAATTAGGAGTACCCGAAGTTGATCGAGTTAAAGGTACACCGCTCATTACCATACGTAGAGTGATTTCTTGCTCAAATACATCGATAAGACGCACGGCCCCGTCTCGGAATCCTCTTCCAACAATGAGGGGAACCCGAGGATCAGCATCGAAATCAACAACAACGAAGTCAGCTGGAAAATGGAACTTTCCTACTTTCACAAATACACCTCGCGATGCCAAGAGGACGCGATATAGAACGATCTGCAAGCTCAAGAGTCCTGCAGGTAGGAATAAGTTCCGGAAGAGAAAGTTTCTTCCACCTGAGTAAGGCATCGATTGATGCTTGCACCAAGATCGGCAAGGGCAAAGCATTCAATCATCCCAGGAAAAACACAAGGAAGGAGAAATTTTCGGGATCTCCTAGCTTCTTGGGAAGCTTTTTCAACAGAACTGCTGAGCAATTTTCGTTCAAAGGAGTCTTAGCCATTTCAAACAGCTTTTCTTTGTTGCTCAACATGTGCTTAAGAGTAGATGCGAACTTGGGCATCAACATGATGGCATCCGCGAAGCTTATGTCAAAGTGAAGTTCTTGGAAAATTTGAAAGAATTTCTCCATTTGATGACTAGCCTCCGGAGCTTTGCTCATGTAAACGTGAGGGGTAAGGAATAGAAGTTTTGATTTGGTTACCAACTGGAGGTTCAAAACAACCAGTGTTGGGTATTGGTTCGGGACAACCTGAGGATGGACATTGTTGGTACCTCCGTTATTAGCAGGAAGTTCCTTGTCCTTTGTCGCCTCAGGTTCGCTTTCCACTACCTTCGAGAGAGAAGAAGAAGAGGTAGTAGGAATAGCGGGTCCATCATCAGAAGCACCACTTCTGGTTGTGACGCTTTGCATCGCCGGATTAGCTGATCGTGTTGCTAGGTAGAGTAATTGGCCCAGGGTCGATCATTTAAAGACTTCTTAATGTCCAACTGCTAACCAACAACCGATTCATTTCTTCTTGGGATTTCATGAATTGTTTCAACAACTCATCAGATGATGGTCCATTTGGAACAATGGCTTGAGTTTGCACAGGAAAATTTCGCCTCTATTGTTTGGATTAGGCCTTGATTCTCAAAATTTCCTTGATTATTGCCATGAAAATACCCTTGGTTGAAATTTCCCTGACCTGGGTTTCTATTGAAATTTCCTTGGTGTTGGAAATTTTGATTCTGATTTTGAAAACCGTTGTTTGGATTGAAATTACCTTGGTTTTGAAAACCTTGGTTTGGTCTATTCTGATTTTGATTACTGTTTTGATTGAAACCGAGGTCCGGTGGTAGTGTTAGGAGGTGGTTCGGTCTATAGGAGCACGATATTGATTGCCTCCTTGATTAGACATCCCTACCACAAAGATTGGCTCAAAGGGTTACCTGTGGCCATACGCTTATAATAAGCATGGGGCCACCACGGTAACACACAGACTTCCACTTCTTAACTTCAGCAGGAGGTGAAGTTGTGAAAAGAGACTTTCTTTCTGGTTGAGAGAACCAAAGCTTGATAGCTTTGTGAGTTTGTCAATCTTAGCACGTGCTAGATTGACTCTACGCGCATGAAGAAGAAGAAGGACCAACACCGACTTGGAAAACAACCGCTTGCTTCGTAAAGGCGGACTTTAGACTTGTTTTCGATGATCGCTAAAGCTTCTTTGACAGCTTTGCTCAGAAATTTCTCCCGCGGAGGAATTGAGAGAATCTTGATCAGATTGACTCACTCCATTGTAGAAAGTACGAGTTGCATCAACTCGAGAAACCGTGGTGAGGACATTTCGAAGCAATTCCTTGAAACGATCCCACGATTCATCAAGGATTCATCAAACTTCTGAGTGAACTTGATGATTTCATTTTTAAGGCTCGTGGTTTTGGAAGGTGGATAGAATTCATTCACAAATTTCTTTCACCATCTTCCCATGTCTCTATTGATCGAGGGGTTGTTTTTCAAGCCAAATCCGCTTGCCCCTCAAGAGAAAATGGGAACGTAAGGCTTAACAAAGATCGTAGGGACATTCTTATACTTAATGGTAGATGCAATCTTGTTAAACCATCGAATATGAGCATGAGGATCATCCCACTCAAAACCGTAGAATGATTAGAGGTTACAAGATTCAAGAACCGGTTTTGAGTTCAAAATTTTCAGCCACAATGGTCGCATAACGATAGCATCTCCATACCCGCCGATGGGTGCCCGAGAAGCTCACACATAGGGCGTTCCCGCCATGATAACGAAGTAGTGTGAGCAACCGATCTCGGATCCGACCGAAGAGCGAACGTCACGCGCCTTCTTGGAATCTTGACAAGCTCACGAAATGGGCTCACAGATCTAGAAGAGCGAGCGCGCATACACTAGAGTTAACTCTAAGGAAACTCAGAGTTAAGGAGAGAAATGGGAATTATGAAAATCTTTCAGATGAGAATGAGAATTATGAAGACGCTTTATAAAAATCGTGAGAAGAATCTTTATGGGTTTTCCGGTTCAAACGCGATATCACAACAAAATCAATTAACACAAAATCGAGGCAAAACAAATTAGGAACTTAACCAATAATCACAATATGAATGGCTTTGAAAAAGGTACACCAATCACAAGGACACAAAGGCAAGTTTTAAATCTTTAGTTCGGTAACTTATTATGGTCGTACCCCCAGTTAGGTAGTGCTGCCTTGGTTTCTTGTATAATCTTTTAAGTTTTTATTATTAAAGAAAACGCATTTAATCTTTTGTATTTTTATTTTTGATACATATATAGAAACAAAAGGAAAAATATTTTTTGTGTTTTATACGCTTTTGGTTGTTTTGGGTTTTGATTTTTATAAGAAAATATGGATATATATATATAGATGATAGATGGATGGTATAAACAAAGAGTGAGGTTTCAAACAACTAATCGCTAGATCGAAGATAGATCGGGCCATAGCCGCTTAAAAATTTGATGCGCCTGTAAGTCAAGCTTTATCACTCAAGCCTCGCCACTTGTGAATGACGTAATCGTAAAAGCTTAAAACGGCTCAGAACGAACTCAATGAAGATCCGAGGAGTATAGAGTCTCCCCGGTCGTTATGTCCCAATGAAGCTATGCAATGGATCACCCTACGAATAGTGATCGAGAAATTTGAACGAAAAAGGGATTTGATTATGATTATAACTAAGGAAAAAGTTTACAAACTACAAGGGCTAAAATGAAAATTGAAGGAAATTAAAAAGATAAAAACTATTAAATAAACGCTATCACTATATTTAAAATGATGTTTTTGTTTTTATGTTTTTACAAAACTGAAATTAAAACTACGACGCATAAATAAAAAGGTGAAACTTACACAATATTAACCCTAAAAATATGAAAATGATATTTTTACAATCCTAATGATGAAAGAAAATTTATAGAAAAAGAAAATTATTTTTATAACTAAATATCTAATTAAAAACTATTTTAACTATTTAATAATTACCTAAAATACAAGAAAATGTGAAATAAAGCTAGAAAAATAAAATTAAGACTTAGAAAAATCTAAAATATCAAAAATATTTTCAAAACTATTTTTGTAATTTTCTGATTATTTTTCTATTTTCTAGGAATTTTAAACTATTTAAAACTAATTAAATTATTTAAAAATACAAATTTAACTAAGAAAAATCTAGAAAAATACTTTTCTGTCTTTTTATATTTATCTAAACTTAATAAAAATGAAAAATTATTTTTTTGAACCTTTTCTGAATTTTTTGTATTAAAAGTTAATTAAAAGTGCTCAAAAACTAATTTAAATTAAGAAAAATAGCAAATCAACTTAGAAAAATCTGAAAATTTCAGGAAAACTCTAAAATAATATTAAGAAGCTAGGAAAATTGGAAAAACAGGTGCTTGCTTGGAAGAATATGAACCGATGTCACAAGTGCTTGTAAATAAGCACTAAAATAAGCCAAATGAACCAAACAAGTCACCTACTGATTACGTAAACAATATTATAAAAGTTACTCTAAATGAACTTAAAAAGAACAACTCTTAACTACTGAATAGCAATCTACACAGGTTTGATGATTCTACCTAAAGTGCTAAAACAGTCGGGTACCTACTTTAAGCACAAGAAAAAGCACTCAAATAAGCTACAAACCAAAAACCAATTATGAAGACCTAAACTAGACCTAAGTAGCTACTTATAACCAAAAAAACAGACCTTGGGAGGTTCTAATGAATCCCTAGCACCGACAAATTTGAGAAAAACTCGATATTGCCGAGCTTTTGGAGCAGAGGGCAACAGGACTGAGTTTGAGCTTATGCACAAGATTATCCGAGAGATTTAGCTTAAAATGATATGAGGTCTTATAGACCTCCCACCAACTGCTTATATCCCAAAAATGAGACCCTAAAAGCTCTAATAAACCTGTGCATTTGCTGCACAAATCCAATTTTTGACACCTTTGACTTTTGAAACATTGTAAAGTTTGACTAAAATGAAACTTGATTCCAATTTTATGACCGATGTTGAAGTATATTGATGAAATGAACTTAATGCCAGCTTTGTTTAAGACTTTTAAACACCAAACAAGATTTTGCACATCCAAAATTACAACAGTTCATACAAGTAGACAGATTTTAAGAAATATTGACTTTAAAGGTTGCGGTGCTCAATTTTAATGACTCAATTGAGTTACTTAGAGCTAAACAAACTTGAACCAATAATAAGCTAACACTGAATGCACTTCGGGTCGATATGACAGAGAAACCAAACACACCTTTTCTTGACTGTTATGAAAATAAAATGAGCTAATCAATGCTACAACTTGTTTTAATGATCAATATCAGTTCAAGGAACCTAAATACAACTAAATACACAGAATTAAACTAGTGAAAACTACAAGGACATATTATGCTTATGAGCTTTGAAAGTTGCACTTACAATTGGTCCAAAGCCACAATGGCCTGCCAACAAGGAAACCAAGAACACTAGCCTAATCCAACCCCTAACCTAACTTTGATTCAACCCAAATCCATGTCTGCTTTAACCCATTGCCACGCTTCAATTCTCTTCCATGTTGACTTTCATTGACCAATGTTCAAAGGTGATTAAAACTTAAAAGTGAACTCACAAAAAGCTATGAATAGCTAGTATGAACTTGTTTGAGCTTATAAATAAGCTTATTGAAGCTTATACAACAAATTTTAATTTGGAAAATTTCAAAGCTTGAGACAAGATATTAAATGTAAACAAAAGCTTAAATTGAAACTTGATATGAGTTGCACATACTGGAAAACCTTTCTTTTATACAATGGAGCTTGAAAATAAAAATACAAAACTAATTAAGACTAAGAAAATGAAATTCGACATACATTGTTTTTAAAACTAACTAACTACTTCTTTGTTGCTTCCTCTTGCCCTTTTTATATGCTCCCAAATCTTTCTCTCTCCTTTCTCGAGTGGATCCCAAGAACAATATGAGCCCTTGGATGCCTTTTGAGCCATCTTGGCCGTTTGATGGAATTGGCGGGAAAATTGGTTTTGATATCAGAGACAGGGAAAGGGGTTGCATTAATTGCATTGGGAGGGTTGGTGAGAGGGGAGACAAAGGGTGGAGTAGGGTGATTTTTGGTGGCTAGAGGAGGGGTTGCACAAACATGCCGGGAAGACAGTTTATAGGGGCGGGTGTTTTGTTTAAACATGGGTTTGGTCGGGTCATGGATTTGGACCGTAACTGATTGGGCCAAGGGTTAGATTGGGCTTGGATAATGATTAAGTCCGGTTTGGTTTGTGGAAATAATAACATAAGGACCAAAATGTAAAGTCCGAAATTCCGTGGACCAAACATGTAAATTATGAGAAGTAGTCCAAGGACTAGTTTTGCCAACCTCCAATAGACCAAGGTACCAAATCTGCCAATTGTGAAATTCCAAGGACTAAATATGACAATTTTTAAAATCCAAGGACCAAATTTGAAATTTCTCAAAACTTTTGATTTTCCACCAAAGGACTAAATATGACAATTTATGATTACAAAAGGACCTTTGGTGATTTTTTCTTTAAAATACATGCCTGGGGACTGATTTTGCCATTTTCTCGAAAGTGGGGACTGAAATCGCCAATTATGCAAACTTTGCTCGTTTTTCATCTCGATTTTGAACATTTTGCATCGAAACATATAAAATGCAACTTTAAGATATTTTCAGATTTTGATGCATTCTGAGCATTTTAAATGATTTGCGTTCGTAAACCAAAAATGATGAGTATTTACACACTCATCACTCACATTTGTTCATTTTGCTAATCGTTTGAATATCGTTTAGATGGTTCAACTCGACTAACAGAGCCGATGGAGAAGATGATATTCCCGGCTTGGATGTTGGGGTTGCAACGCGCCAACACTCTTTTCCTCGGTCTTACTACACCGAGGTGATGACACAGTGATCAACAACATTCGAATCGAATGGTGCTTCGGTAGTGGTGGAGGAAATCAACCCCGTATTCACACTTGGCTCACGCTTCGGTAAGCTCAAGCCTCTTTCTTTAGCATCGCTGCTACTCCCACCGAGGCCCAGGACCTGATCACTCATATTGAGAAGTCCGTTGAAGTACCGGGTTGTGGAGATGAATTTAAGACCCGCTTGATCAACATTTAAGTTGGAGGGTGATGCTTTGAATTGGTGGAAGGCACTCAAACAGCCGAGAGGAGGAGATGCTTTTGCTATTACTTGTACTTGGGCCGAATGGACTATCTTATATAACCGTTACTTCCCTCGAGGCGAACAACAAAGGTATGAGAGGGATTATCAAGGAATCTACCAGTTTGATCATGAGAAGTCCAATGAGTACATGGGTAGGTTTATGAGGCTGGTAAGTTTTGTGGGAACGATTGTTGGAGATGGTAGGCGCCGTGCTAAGCACCAAGTGGGGATTGAAGAAGTGGGTGTTGGACCGATCGCTAACACCGAGTATGAGGATGTGTCGCCCAATGATGCTTCGTAACATTGAGATCTTTCATGAGGGTTGGGTTCCAAACAAGCGTAATCGCGATGGTGATCGGATTCAAGGTAGGACTCAAAGTAGTGATTATAAGGGAAATTCGCGTGAGTTATGATTCGAGGGTCAAGTGGATAGGAGTTATGATCACGTGGGTCACGAAGGAATGGACTCTAGGCTCGAGGCGAGGAGTCGATAGCAGAGCTACCGTAAGAACGGAAATGATCGCCGTAATCAAGGTAACAATAACCGTACAACAAGGATCACGCTCGAGGAGCATATCAGGTCGCGGCTTCAGATCTTCTCGTCACAAAGGACAAATGAAGTTTTGCCTCCCCCACCATCTGTACTACTTGTGGAAAGGCTCATCCGACCGCGTTTCAAGGCCATCGGTGGATGTTTCTCTTGTGGTTCCACTACTCACAAGATCAAGGATTGCCCTAAGAGGAACCCGTGATTCCCGGAAACTACATCAAGCCGCCACCTACCATGGGACGTGTTTATGCTACTACTGAATCAGCGAGCGCACTCGTGTACCATTACGAGCACTCTTTTCATTGATGATTTTTCTGCCTTCGCTTATTTGATACCGGTGCCACACACTCCATTATATCTGTCACATTTGCTAAGAAACTTAATATGAAGCCCAAACCACTAACAAATCACTTATCGATATCTACGCCTATGAAAACCACATGATCATTGATCATAAATACGTTAAGTGCCCTCTTCGCTTTGATGATCGATTCGCCTCGCAAATCTGTATCCTCTCGATATGGTCGACTTTGATGTCATTCTAGGCATGGATTAGTTGGCTTATCATAGAGCTTCAATTGATCGCTATGCTAGAACAGTGATCTTTGGAGACGAAAACATCCTCAATTTGTTTATTATGGTTCTCAACCTCTCAAATCTGGTTTATTTTCGCTATGAAGGCACGGACCATGCTTGCTCATGGGTGCCAAGGTTTTCTGGCATCTGTTAAGGACACATCTTTGGAGAGTCCTAACATTGAAAATCTTTCTGTTGTTTGTGAATTCACCGACGTTTTTCCCGATGAACTTCCCGGTATTCCCCGCCTAGAGAAGTTGAGTTTAGCATTGAGTTAATTCCCGCCGAACCGATTTCGAAGCTCCGTGATCGTATGGCACCCGTGAGAATGAAGGAGTTGGGGAGCAGCTGCAAGAGATGATAGAAAATGGATTTATTCGACCCAGTGTTTCTCCATGGGTGCACTGCCTTGTTTGTGAAGAAGAAGGATGGAAGTATGCCTACGACGACTACCGTGAACTCAACCGTATTACTATTCGAGAATCCGTATCCTCCGGCCAGTATTGATGATTTGTTTGATCAACCGCAAGGAGCTAAGTTCTTTCTAAGATTGATCTCGAGATCCGGTTATCATCGCCTACGCTGAGGGAGCAAGATGTTCCTAAGACCGTTTCGTAATTGATATGGTCATTATGAATTCTCGTTATGCCTTTTGGTTTGACAAATGCGCTCTGCAGATTATGGACCTAATGAATCGTGTTTTCCATGAGTTTCTCGACAAGTTTGTTATTGTTTTCATCGATGACATTTTGGTTTACTCTAAGTCTGAAGAAGAGCATGAACAACATCTCCGGATAGTTTTGGAGATTTTGAGGAAGAAGAAGTTGTACGCCAAATTTTCGGCGCGCAGTTTTGTTAAAACAAGTCGCGCTCCGTCATATCGTGACTAGCCGATGGTCACCATGGATCCGCTAAGGTTGAGGCTATCACTAAGTGGCCAAGACCTACGCATGTGACTGAGGTTAGAGTTTTCTAGGACTTGCCGTTACTACCGACGCTTTGTTGAAGGTTTCTCTCGTTTAGCTTTGCCCCTAACCCAACCGATGAGAAAAGGAGAAAAGTTTGAATGGACGGATGAACGAGAAGAGAGTTTTGAGGAGTTGAAACGGATATTGGTGTCCGCTCCTATTTTGACTCTTCCATCCGGTTCTCGAGGATTCCAGATTTACTGACGATCTAAGAAAGGATTGTACGTGTTTTGATGCAACATGGAAAGGTAATAGCTTATGCTTCAAGGCAAATTAAACCGTATGAGGAGAATTACCTAACTCATGACCTTGAGTTAGCCGCCGCGGGTGTTCGTGATTGAAGATCCGAGACATTACTTGTATGGAGAGAAGTGTGATATTTTCACCGACCATAAGAGTCTCAAGTATATTTTCACCGTAAAGAACTTAACATGAGACAAAGAAGATGGTTAGAACTTCATAAGGATTATGATACCAACATTCAGCACCATCCCTGCTAATGTAAGTTGCCGTGCATGACTTAGCCGGAAATCAAGCATTCTTGCAAGTATTGAGATTGAACCTAGGATTCTTCGTGACTTAGAGCGTTTGGATGTTGAGTTGTGCGTGTGAGGTTTTGATGGATATCGGGCTAGTATGAAGGTGGAGTCAAACCTTATATCAGCAAATTAAGGAAGCTCGTGAAGATGATTGAGCCGGGCCATATAGCAAAATGTTGAAGAAGGTAAGCGACGGAGTTTAAGGTTGATAATGACGGAATATGGTGAAGATAGGCTATGTGTTCCTAATGATTCGCGGACTTCGAGAAAGTTATGATCTAAGCTCATAGTTCTCTCTTTCACTATCCATCCCGGATCTACCAAGATGTATAGGGATTTGAAGCAAGTATTTCGGTGGAATGGCATGAAGCAAGATGTGGCACGCTTGTGTCGAAGTGTATGATTTGTCACAGGTTAAGATTGAACACCAAAGGGCTAGTGGACTGCTGTAAACCATTGGATATTCCACATGGAAGTGGATAAGATATCTATGGATTTTGTGATCGACTACCTCTTACGGAAGCATGATGCGATCGGTAGTTAGTTGTTGATCGACTAACCAAATCTGCCATTTCCCAATCGTAAAGGATTGGTATTGGTAGATTGCGATAGATGTTCTTCAAAGCAGTTAGACTTCATCCCATTGCGTCCTTAACCAGATCCAGCCTTTTTCTTGGGGTACTTGGGGTATCGACTTAATTTTAGTACGGCATTTCATCCTCAAACAGATGGTCACGAGAGGACTATTCGCACCTTAGAGGACATGCTAAGGGCTTGTGCTTTGGAATGGACGCAGCTTGGGATGAATATTTGTGTTTAGTAGAGTTTGCATACAATAACAGTTGGCATGCTAGCATTAAGGCAAAGACCGCTTGAACTTCTTTATGGGAGGAAATGTAGATCACCTACTTGTTGGGATGAAGTAGGTGAACGCTTAATTGAAGGTCTGGAAATGATTGAGATCAAGAATGAGAAAGTAGCTATTGCTAGAGAAAAGTCAAGGAGGCTAGGTCTCGCCAAAAGTTATGCCGACAAGCATCGCCGCGGATTTAGAATTTCGTTGGAGATCGTGTATTTTTGAAAGTCTCACCGCTTAGAGGTGTGAAACGCTTCGAATCAAGGGCAAGCTCACCCCGATTCATCGGTCCGCTTGAAATTTCGGAACGTATGGAGAAGTTTCAGATCGATTAGCACTTCCTCCAGCATCGCATGTTCATGATGTTTTCCATGTATCTCTCCTAAGGGATACAACTATCATCCGTTACACGCTGCTTCTTATCCGCTTGATCAAATTCAACCGATATGTCTTTATCCAAGAACCGAAGCTATTTCGAAAGGCAAGAAAGAGTCATGAGAAACAAAGTCATTCCGTTCGTTAAGATTCTTTGGAAAATCACCCGGATGAGGCTACCGGGAAACCGAGGAGTCGATGCGAGCTAGTTATCCTCATTTCTTTAAATAGTTCGGTATGTTCTCATTTCGTTTCGTTTTTCATTTCAATTTCGAGGATCAAAATTCTTCTTAGAGGGGAAGAGTTGTAAAACCTGAAAATCTAAAACATGAATAAAGACTAAAATACCCTTGAAAACAAAAATTATAAAATACGTAAAATACGTTTATAATCATTTAACGAAAATTAAAACCTAACTAACGAATAATTAAAATTTAACTAAAATATGTATGGATCGATTTTGGTACGACGAAAGATTTAAAATGTCTCGCATAGAAGTTTGGGCCTCGCCATTGGTTTGATTTTTGGATCCGATGGACTCAAGAGTGAAGCCCATATGGGTTTGTGTGCTCGGTTGGACTAGGCCAACCAACCCTCCTAAAGCCCTAAACTAAATGTTACTAGCTATAAATACAATACATAAACTCAAAAGTGAAACCTTAGTTTTTGGTTGCCTCTTTCTTTCTTTGCTCCCACTCGCCAACCCTACAACCTTTGGTGTCGAGATTTTGCTTCAACCAAGTTAAGGTATAACGTGTTTCTCGTTTTCCTTTGATGCACCTTAAGTTAATATGTTGTCGCATGTTTGTTTTAGTCGACTTGTGTTTCCTTTTCCCTTGTGTCGAGCCGTATGAAACCAACAAAGAACAAACCATACAATTTGAACCTTATAAGTATTAAAGAGTATGTTACGTAATAAGTATTATTGAATCGGATCATGGTTAGGTCGAGTATATGAGAACCGAACCACATGCATGTGAACCGAACCATGTGTATGTTTCGGCCAAGGTGTAAACATGTTTCGGCCAAGGTGTAAAACATGGTAACTTGAATATGTAAAGTGCTTAGATGAGCTAGGATTTATAATAACCATTAGCCGAACCCTAGGTTTGAACCGAAACATATAAGAGTTTTGAACATGTATTAAATAAGTAAGAGGTCATATAAACATAAACCCTAGTTTGAAATGTGAACCGAATAGTGCATGCCGAACCCTAAATGGTTTGTGTATCATGCAGGTGTTTTATAAGTCAAGTGAGCTTGTAGATATGTAAACGTAGTACGTGGTCATATCTAGTCGAAGATATGGTGAGTGTGTGTGTAAATGTGTATTTAATCCGGATAATAAGTAATTTGTGTGTCACATAAAATCATAAACGTGCATGGGAATAAAAGTTGAAGTATAACATGTATATAAGTAACGTATGGTTAAGACATGAAGGTATTAGGTTAAGTAGCAAGTCATTAAAAGACGAATACATGAAAAGTAAATGCATATTAATGTGATATTAAAAGAAGGAGAAAACCCTAGAATATAATGAGAGTCGGTTAGGGTTTGAAGCTAAGAGTGTTAATTCGTTATTTCATGTGGGAGTTATGACGTTTAAACTATTTTCACATTTAACCCTAAACTTTAATAAATGACATAATGAACCTTAATCTTCGATATTAATTATAAAACACTTAAGTCTCATTTAATCATAAAACCCTAAAGTATGAAGATCACTAAATACACTAAGTATAAACACCAAATGTTAAAAGATCATTTCGACGATTACGAAATCATAAATAACATGGACTTAATTAATGTGTATAGGTTCGAGAAGAAGGAGTAATCCTTGCTTCAGATTGCCGATCATTTGTTTTTGGAATAAGGTACGATATTCCGACCTTTCAGAAAGGTTCTTTTAACGCTTTTCGTTAGTTTTTCTATTAGGGTTTCCTAAGCCTTTGCTATGAACCCCATTCCGTTTTGTTTGAGCCGTTGCTTATCCGAACTCGATTTCTTATTATGAAACATTTGATTTTGAAATTATATGATATGAAAACTCTGACTTTGAAAATGTGAATAACCTTCTGATAAAATATGATCTCGCTCGCTTATGACATTCCGATTTGACCTAAGATAGTTTGACACACGAGCCAAATATTTCACTAGTCATGGGGGTTCCATGTCCGTATCGCTGATGCACCTCTGATATGACTCTAGGGCGTGAGAGTGATGTTCGCCATGCTCTCGATGGTGGAGCATATTTTGTATATGTAGGAAGGGGCGTATGGATGCATCCTAGATCGTTATCTGTTATCCCATTATCGTTATATGTTATCCGATGATTGATGCTGCGTGCATGCACGCCCTTCATAACTCTCGTAGGTCCCCTACAAATGTTGCCTTACGAGAAATGTTGCCTTACGAGAAATGTTGCCTTATGAGAATATGATTATGATCTGATATTTGTTTCTGGGCTCGTGGTAGTTAACTATAAACTTTATTTGAAAATTCTGATTTATACTTTGAAAATGATTATGATTTTGCTATCTTTCGTTTATTATATTTCATATTCGGCATCGCTAGTATTCGCTTTGCTTTCATATTCTGCCACTGGCTTTTGAAGCTCACCAGATTTCTTCCGCGTATCTAAGCATTGGAAGCTGGGTTTTGCTTTGGGATGAGTGCATGAGTGGACTTACCTTAGAGATTTTTTAGCTTTGATCTTATGATGCCATTTAAGACTTATTATTTCAGACTATTTGTTAGAGTTATTTTTCCGACCTATGTATTGAAGTCGTTTTGACTTGTTTTACTTCCGCATTTATGTTAAGATTTCTTTTGGATATTTATGTTTGCTTTGATATGACACCATTACTTGTGATTCCTTTACCTTGTCGGGTCGGGCATATTAACTAATCCCAATCAAATTTGCAAGTCAACTTTTCGGTCATTTTTCGGCAATTTCGCCTAATATTTGAAACGAAATTTGAAACGGAATTTGGAGCGAAATTTTTTGGAACATCCGAAATCCGAAATACCATTGGTATACCAGTGGTATACCACCGAAATTGATTACACAGAAAGAAATTTCCGCACCTGTAAGAGACCCATTACGATATTCAGAAGATTGCTCCTTCACGTAAACAAAGGAGAATACCCTGCAGTTCTTTGTGATCCATGGAAGCGCTCTTCTGTGCATACAAAGTAAAAATCGTCTTTACTTAAAGATCGCATTGCCATCATTGAAATTTTTTGTTATTTAGGATCTGGGATTCAAGGAACCAATCCTTATAGGCCATTTTAGACTACCTGTAATAAAATATGCAACACTTAAATTCTAAACAAACTTAGTTACATAACTCTAAAGGTCGTGATCTAACCTTTGCTCGAGAATAAACTGATCCCTTCCCTTTTACTTACTGCCGGTGATGGGACATATCCCATTTCAATCCATGTATCTATAATCATCTCAAGCCTATCCTACACATCAAATTCGGATAAATTAAGTACTAGACACAACTTATAGAGGTTTAGTAATAGGTAAATTGTCTAACCTTAGTTAATGTTTGCAAAACACGTGTTTCAAACTCGATATATCCCGTGATAGATCAATGGTCGTGAAAATTGGGTACGAAAGGGTAAAGCCGCTTGCAATCTTCTTGCATAATTAAAGAGTTAGGTGACGTTAAAATGTATTCTTTTTATCATTAGTATTAAAACCCATAAATCTGAGGTCGTGGAAGACGAAACTTTTGGTTTTCTTCTGTAACATTTAAGGTCATAGCCTAGCAAAAGACCAAGGTTGTCAAAGCTGCATCGCTTTGAATCTATAAGAATAAACTTTTACTCACATTGAAGTGTATATATAGTATAAATATATGAAAAAAGAGAAAACACTCGAGGAAACAAGAACCAACCTCGTGCCTTGGCGTAAACTTCACCGAGGTTATCTCAGCATGCAAAGCTCAATGCACAGCGGTTCTGGTCCATAAATCAATAGAGAAAACTTCTCGTGAGTATTGAATGTCATGCTATATGGTTTATACATATTAATGTTGTCATGTGGAATCGAAATTCAAAAACATACATCGGAAGTGGAATGATTTAACTTACACCAGTAGCTAGGTAACACGCGAGGCTAATATGCTTAGCAATGTTGGCTATTGATGCAAGAAGCAAAAAATATATGAAAAGCAGGAGTCATCAACTCAACTCCAATGCTCAAACTGAAAACAACGGATGTCGAGAACCTAACTCTCTTCAATTAAGACAATAAACATTGATTTAATACACTTCACATCACATTTATAAACAAAATATTGATTAAAACTCAAAACTAGTATACCTTCAAGTTTGTATCAAAAGCAGATGCTAGACTAGCTGTGTAGATGCACCTACTTAACCGTCCAAGTGCATCTTTCAAAACCCAATTCAAGCTGCCGTGTGATGGGAGTGACCGAGCGATCCAATTCCAATTGCCTCTAACATTTCCTAAAACCACAAAGGAATGATATAATAACCAATTCCATTCCAACCAGAAAAAAATTACGAAGAGAATTTAAAGCAAAAAGGCATTCAATGTAGCAATATAAACATATCCACTCAAAGCTATGAAAAAGGTTACTTTTACAGTAACATAAGTGAACAAAGATGGAAACTCTCTATCCGTATGTAGCATATACTCATAACTATTTATCCATAAGAATATAAGCATACGCTGATACAAAAGAGACTGAACTTGAAAAACATTATGAACATAAAACATGGAAAATTTGCATAACATTTGACTCACTTATGAACGCTTAAATCGATTTGGGTTATGATTTATCTTTAACACTTCAATTGGATTTAGTGGTGCCGGTCATCCAAAATGCACTCAAATGTATAAAACATTTTAAATCGTCTTATTTAAAAAGCATTAACATTATCATTCTAATCATATAGGGTTATGTTATCAAACTTAGCACATTAATTATTTATATTACCAAATATTTACTAATAACAAGCATGCGTTTAGTTGGAGAAAAACATCTCTTGTTTTCTATCTCTAATTTTGTAGAAATTTGGAAGGGAAATTTATCTCTAAAAAACACTTGAAAATCAAGAAAACGCGTTTAGTTGATGTTTGTATTTTCTATTTTCAAGAAGGAAAGGGAGGGCCTTGCGTTACAAAGGAAACAACAAAAATTTGTTTTGTAATGTTCCTTGTTAAGTTAGAAAATAGGGGATTTGTGTTTTGTGGAGAATTTCTTGGAAATAAAGGGATTTGAACTCGATCTATGTTTTCTTTGTTTTGTTCAAATCACTTTGTGTAAAACATAGATTTTTTGTTCTAACTAAACGCAACCTAGGTGTTTTTGGGTAAACCCAACCACACACCCACCTGTTTTGACCCATGACAAAAATTACCCATTTTAACTAGTTACCTAACTCGCCTATTTTGACCATTGGCATTTTACCACCCCTAGTACTAAATCGCATGAAACTAGAAATCTAGGAGAATAACACACACTCTTAACAACCAAAGTTCTTATGTATAATTTGGGAAAACTTGTCAAGATCAAAGAATGTCCTATGCGGAGTACTCATTCCTAGATACTCTATATTATCCTCTTTGTTAGCTATCTAGCATACTTGTTTCTTGTACCACATGCATTATATTCCTTATCATCCACAACCGGGGACGGACCTACATGGATGTCGGGTTTGGCACGGGCCACACCCAATTATGGGTCAAGCAGTGTATTTTTTTTCAAGATGTGTCTTTTTTAGTATGTGCAACCCCCGATATTTGTGTTATTATCTTTATAGTGCAATAGTAACTTGGCTAAAAAACTCTATGGTGCGATTTTAGTAATTATGATAAGAAAAATTTGTGCAACATCCTTTTGACAATCCTAGGTCCGCCTCGTCTCCATAACTACAAAACTTCTATCCACAAAACCATATCAGATGACACCAAGTAATTTTAATCATAAAATATTATACCTGTGTAGGAAGAACTTGAAGAGCAGAACTAAACACTCTATGCAAAAACTTCCATTTCACATACTCAAATAACTCTCTAACCTCCCTTGGAAACAAAAATTCCTAAAACTCAAACCACACTTTTCAAAACCTCTTAAACCCATCCTCCAAATCACCAAAACTATCAAAACTAATATCATTCCTATCAAAGAAACCAGCTTCAAATCATTTCCATCCCAAAAATACCTTAAAACACTATCATATTGCTTAATAACAACTAGAAGTAGTATAGGTGATATTGGTTCTGCTTCTTTTTTTTTTTATATTTTTGTCTTCAAAGCTGAACTGGATTGATGTTTTTAAAGATTTTGGTGGTTTTGAGAGTGTTTTGAAACATGGGTTTTGCTTTTTATGGTTTTGTGACCATTGTGGAGATTAAGTTGAGATGTGGAAAGTGGATTGCATGAGATTGAAGATGGGGTTTTGGACTTTGTGGTGTTTGGTTTAGGGTTTAAGGGGTTTCATAAGTCAATTTGGGTTTATCAGAGCTTTATGCTAATCTTTAAAGAATAAAGTATACTAGTAAATTTTTGTTTTAAAAGGGAAAGACTATAGTTGACCCTTCAACTTGACATTTTTTTCGTGTTTATCCTTGACAAAGAGAGGAAAGAAACTTTTGTCCAGGCTATTCGAAAAAGGGAAGTGACTCACACTACATAGTACAAACAGATAAAACATAGTGTAAATTTTGTACAATTACTTAAAGTATAAATAAGAGTATTTTAATAAATTTTAGAAGAGTGCAAATCACAATTTGTTTTTGAAAAAGTTGAGTTTTTATTTGGCTTTGATATATGCAGTAACCAATATTCTCATGATCGTTTTCGGATTCATCTATAACCCGAACTCGATTAAGCTTTTTCGGGTCCTGTCAATATTTTATTCGGGTCAACCCAAATAATCTGAATACGAAATAAGGTTGGGTATCGGGTTGAAAATTTTGACTAACTCGGGTTCAGGTCGATTTGATTGACCCTAATAAGTTTTTATTTATTTATTTATTTATTTTAATTATTTATATAAATTATAAACCCAAACCCAACTCAATTCTTCAATTCAAATAAGGTCGGTTTTGATGTGTTATTTTTAGCCTTGACCTAATTTTGACCTGACCCAAATTGACTTGAACCCCACTAATTGACCTTGACATCCAAGATGTTTAAAACTTTTTGTCAACCTTACCTCTGCACCGCTTTAAAAATAGTTTGATTCAAAGAATAATTTGTAAATTGAAAAGATAATGAAAAATAAAAACAAACCACGCTACTAATATTTTCCCCCGCAACTATGTATATACATAACTTTTTCTTGAACGTCAAATTTTATTAAGAAAAACCTAGCAAAGATGTTGGAAACAAATTAATGTACGAGAATTACATAATGGATAAAACCGATTTCAAAGTAATACAAGGGTCATTAAACTAATCACTCCGATTAGAGTATTTCTTGGCTCTAGTCGAAAAAAGATTTCGGAGTTAAATATTAGTATGAGAGTATTAGTATCAACATCTGATGGAACGCTTAACAAAAACACGATGACATCATATAGGTTTCAATGGACTTGTCGTACTTTTGTTTGACAACATGTTACAAATTCAGGGTGAAGGATCAACAACCCAAGTTGACTCCCAACACACACCCAAAGCTTACGGTTTTCAATCAGCCTCCCAACCCACTTCATCACCATTTATGAATGATACCAGACCGACTCTCGATGTTCCTCAACACGAGTTCCTACTAATACCAATGGTGCAGATGAGGTCGCTCTCACAAGATAGGAAGGGTCGCTCCCTACACACAGCTTAGAAGCCGGATGTGTCGTGGGTAACATAAGTAAGACCCTACTATGGCAACATCTAATGTGTCTAGTTCTCAGGACTAGATACAGGGCATGGAAATCCCACCACATGGAAACCATGAGGAAATGTCCAAGGATCCATCCCTTCCAGTTAAAACACATCCGAAAGTGGTGAGGGCAAAACAAACTTATACAGATTTGATGGCTACATATACCGTGATTGACAGAAAAGTGACTATCTTGGAGAAGGATCTTAGGATACTAACACTTTGTACAACAGATCAACACCAAATTTATTGGCAAGGTGAAGATGTTTCAAAGGTTAAGTCACTCCAAAACAAAGGAGAGTCACACTGATTTCATTAAGCTCGATTATTCCTCGATGAAGACATGGAGCAAGGAGATTCTTCTAAACAGGGGAGGAAATCTCAAGATGATGCAAATATTTAGGGGATGATGGATTCTGACATGAGACAAGATGATATTGAAATCCTTGTGAAGAACGTGAAAAAGGTAGCAAGGCAAATGGGAGTTACGATGATAATGCTACAACTAGAAGAACTATTACACAAGCAAAGATAAAAATAAAGAAGGTACTGTTGATATTCTAGTTGATACTGCTAGTGATCTAGATACTGAAGGAAGCAGTCTCAAAGAAAAGCAACATCATTGGAATCAGAATCTGAAAAGAAGCAAAAAGTTAAAGAAGATGCTACTAAAGAGGTTGAAACAGCAGAAGAAGTTACAGATAATCAACTTCAACAAATGATGATAGCTATTCCAGATGAATTATTTGTTGAACCATTGCAGTCAAAATATCCCATTATTGATTGGGAAATTTATACAAATAAATTTGGTAAATTTTAGAAGATCATCAGATTGGGAAACATTGTAGAAATGTGCAAACCTTTTTCTGATATGGTCAAGGTATTTGATAGAGATGATCTTGTAAAGTTGTGGGAATTGGTCAAGGAAAAGTTTAACCTTGTAGACTTGGAAGATGATAAGAAGCAGGAGCTATGGGTTGAGCTGCTTAGATTATTTTAACCAGATCCTTTTGATAGTCTCTGGAAATTTCATGTTAACAAGAGCAACTACATGGAGATTATATGACACATCTGGTGTGCATCATGTATCCACAACTGATGGTATAGATGTGTTTATGCTAGTAGAAAAGGAATACCCTCTCAGAGATGGAATATTGGTGTTTATGCTATCTGCAAAACTCACTATGGATAAAGACTCAGAGATGGCAAGAGAGTTGATAAGAAAGATCAGGATCAGTGTGACCAAGCAATGAAGACTGCAAGAAGAAAGTAATGTTTGGAAGAATCCTCAGAGACCACATAAAGAAACTTCTCATTAAAGGCTAATCACACTTTTAGGGGAGGATTGTTGGAAAATAAAAGAACTTCACACTTACATCAGAGGTATAAGTTAGTACTGCTAGTATTGGTAGGTATAGCAGTTAGTACTTCTAGTTAAAGTTACTTCAACTGTTTGTTTTAGAAAGACGTGTGAAGGTTGTAAAAGAATATTCTGAATATATTCTATGTAATTAGAAGATATACATAGATAGTTTTCTTGTAAAGGACTCCTTAACCTATAAAAGGAGGTCCTAGGTTATACTTAGACATAGATCAATCGTATGAAAAGCTTCAAGGTTGTATACCCTAATACTAGCTAAAGTATTTGTATTATTGTTTAATATTATTGAAGTACTTTGGTTAATACTTTGTCTATTGAATCTTTGCTATTCTATTGGTTATTCTTCTAAGTGTTACCAAGTAGATTCCTCATACTTGTTAGCATTAAGCTTTGTTTCATTCACAATTGTTTTATATTCATCCAAAGCAATATAATTATACAAGCTAAGTAAGATCCGAGGTTTTGGGACTCACAACATTCTTACTAGAGGTCATTTTCTTTACCTTATACTTTGTTTCCATGAAAGTCACGCTTCGGTTACTATTCCGCTACGACCCATTTTGGGGGTGTGACATTAAGGAAGACGATAGGCCTTACATTGTTATAATCAAAAGCAGCAGAAACACACAACAAACACTCTAGATTCACTTAGTCTAGAGTGATTGTTACCAAGAATGAACCCATAAGCACCACAAAACCAGATCCCCAAAATCCACAATTAGTGTTTCAAGAAACCCTAACTAATCAACCCATAAATCACCATATCTATACCCATATTATCTCAGAAAACCCTAAAAATCCGGATTCACATTTTTACATCTAATTTGAATTACGCTAAGTTTAAATTGAATAATTAAGTAGGGATTAAACTATATGTTATACACATGACAAAATTTAACCTAAGTAATTTACTCAAATGAATTAGGACTATCCTAATCCTAGAACTAAGTAAAATAAACGACACCCTATTCGTTTTAAAACTTGTACACGTTTTATGTATTCCCATTTAAACAAGATTAGAACCAAATTTCAAACTTAGCAAAACCACTACACGATTTCCTTAATGCCAAAACCGAAATTTTGAACCCTCCAAACCTTTTTCACGTTTTGTTAAGGACTAGGGATAAAACCATATAAATTATTTTAATGAGAAAAGATTGTGTCCACCCTCCTTGCCCTATATAACACACGCTTTCTCATCCAACATATATGGTTTCTGTTGGGTTTTTGGTTCCTTAAATCATGAATTACCTTAAGTACTGGAACCACGGACATGTTTGGTATAACCACGGACAGAAGAGTGTAACCACGGATGAAGACAACTGCGGCTAGTAGTAATGTGTAACCACTGATGATATATTGTAACTACTGCTAGTGTTTTGTATAGTCGGTTAGTTTATTGTATTAGATAAATATGGAAAAGATATTTATCTTGTAGGTTACGTATTGTATAATGTATAGGACTCCTTGGCTTATAAAAGGAGGTCCTAGGTTAGTTTAGATATACGTAAGTTTTAAGGTCGATACACTTCAAGGTTGGAAAACCCTAATATGAAGAGTATTCGTATTAATAAATAATATTGAAGTGTTGAATGTTAACTGTTCTTCTTCTTAAGGTTAAGTGTTAAATTTCGCATAATACTTAATAAGTTGTTATTCTAAGTCAGGCTTATATATTAGATCGCTTGCTCAACTGGGATCAACAAGTGGTATCCGAGCTTGTGATCTAGAAACTGTAATCAAGAAGAGGTTAAGTTAAGTTTTGTTCATAGAAGATAAGATGTCTCATGAAACTCACATGATGATCTGCTTCAAAGGTACCCATGCTCAAGCATGGTGAGTATCAAATCTAGAGAATGCGAATGAGGCAATACATTCGTATGATTGATTATGCCTCTCGGGATGTCGTTGAAAAGGGAGACACTCTTCCTAAGAAGGGTGAGGATGGCAAAGAAATTTCTATTGTTAGTGAAATTGATAAGGCTAAGAGAAAGCTGGAGATCAAGGCTCACAATATTCTCTCCATGGGAATACCCAATGATTATGCTTTGGATTTTGAACAATATGAATCTGCTAAAGAGTTACTGGATGCTCTTGAGACAAGGTTTCCTGGCAATGAAGCTACTAAGAAGTCCAGATGAATATGCTCAAGCATCAATTTGAAACCTTCACGCCTTCGGAGAAAAGATTGATGGCACATACAATAGACTTCAAAAACTTATCACCAACCTAAGTATGTAGATTATAAGGTTCTTCAAGAAGATATTAATTTGAAGTTCATTAGGAGTCTATCATCTGAATGGGCTATTCATACAATTTTGTGGAGGAATAAGGAGGACTTTCCTAAGATGACTTTGGATAATCTCTTCAACAACTTGAAGGTTTATGAGTCCGAGAATAACTTTGCTAATGCATCTTCTGCTAATCAAAACATTGCTTTTGTATCCACTAATCACAAGATCCACAAGATGTATCCGCACGCTTTATGGTATATCCACGCTATTGCAAACAATACCATTGTTAGTGATAATGTCGCTGATGGTGCAATTTGTGCTTTCTCCGGCCGATTTAACTACTAGTGTTACTGTGTTGAATCAAGATCCGGATCAAATTGATCCCGATGATCCGAAGAGATTAATCTTCAATGGCAAATGGCAATGTTGACTCTCCAAGCAAGGAAGTTTTTGAGGAGGAGTGGAAGACAAGTTAAGTATGATGGTCAGGAGAGGGTTCGACAAAAGCAAGATGGAGTGCTTTAACCGCAAGAAGAAGGGTCACTTTGCTAGGGAATGTCGAGCTCCTAAGAGGATTGAAGGTGTTAAGAAGATCACTGAAGAGTCCGCTCCTTCTTCGATTGGTGGCTCAAGATGGTCTTGGTGATTATGATTGGAGTGATCGATTGAAGAAAGACCCATGCGCTTTTCTTGCTAGTGAAGCTTCAAAAGAGCATAACTTTGCTCTTATGGCTTATGCTTCATCTTCTAGTTCAGATTCTGAGGTATCTAATGAGTCTACTTGTTCTTTTAAATCATGTAATGATAACTTAGAATCTCAAAAGGCTATCAATGAGAGTATGAGGAAAGAAGTAGAAAGACTAACTATGGATAACTTAGGTTATAGGGTTGGTCTAGAGAGTGTAGAAGAGAAGCTTAGATATCAGATAAATGTGAGTTTGAGTATGTAGATAAGATCAATATATTAGGTGGTGAAATTGATCTTAAAAATAGAGAGATTAAGATGCTTAAAGAGAAACTTGAACTAGCAGAGAGTGAAAAACAAAAGGCCCTAGATGAAAAAGAAAAACATGTTGTTAGGGTAGCTAAAACATAATTTGCTTCTCGATCCGGTTCATAAATCTATAGAGAGTCATCTAATGAAAAGGGTTCGATAGGATACAACAATATGCCACCACCTACACTTATGCAACATGCACCACCCGCTAAAAACCGTCATTTGGTAGTGAATTCTTTAAACAAACCGTTGAAGGAATAAGTAAGACCGAGACACCTAAGATAAGTTCGATATGTCATCCGATGCTCCCATCATTGATGATGGGAATCGATTTGAGAAGTTAGTAAAGTATCAACACGACCGAAAAGTTCGAACCTATTAAGAAAGTTGATACTAGACAAGCTAATCTTGTACCTAGATTTGGAGCTAAAGTTACCAAGAAAGTGGTAGAGTACAGTGGAAATACCAAGGACCAGATGAAACAATATAAACCTAGGGGTAATCAAAGAAGCTTAAATGGTCTAATTTCTAACAGATTAGGTGATGAGTTTCAATGTGCTAAAAAGGCTTGTTTCGATGTGGTAGTTTTGAGCACTTACAGAGAAATTGTAATAAAACGCAGACACAAGTTTGGAATCATTGGAGGAGGGTAAATCACCAAAACTTTTCAAAGAAAATAAACCCTCATCCTAATGTAAACATGATTCCTAAAGCAGGTTAATAAGGAATGGGAATACAAAATCTATTGTCACCGCTTCTCCCAAATGGTTCCAACCATCGCTAAGCAAAGTGTAAACACGGCTAAAAATCAAACCACGATAAGCCAAAAATCACCACAGATAACAAAGAAGTTTTTAAAATTCCAAAGGTGATAACTCGATACAAGGGTTGGAAATCATTTTTATGTCATAAGGCTCAAGCTAGTTGGCAATGGAAACCTAAGACCAAGGTTTTACATCATGTCAAGCTGGCATCAATGGACCTAACCAAATTTGATTATATTGATGCACAAGTGCACTCAAGTCGATTGGCTTGGGTCCACAAAAGGAACTAACTTGTTTAATTTCATGTGCAGGGCAATCTACAAGATGAGCTAAAAGACAAAGGAGTTTTGATAGTGGTTGCTCTGGGCACATGACTTGGAATGGGAGCAACCTGGAAGATTTTGAAGCTTTTGATGGAGGATATGTGGCTTGTGGCAATGATCCAAAGGGAGGAAAGATACTTGGAAGAGGCACAATCGAACAGAAGTTTGGACTTTGAAAAAGTCTACTTGGTACAGGGACTTATACAATTTATTCAGGTTTCTCAAATGTGATAAGAAAAACTGGGTGCTTTTTGGTGAAACTGAGTGTGTGGTGTTGTCTCCTGAGTTTAAGATGCCCGATGAGAAGTTTATACAACTTAGGGTACCTAGGAAGGAAAATATATATTGTTTTGATCTTAAAGATGTAATTCCTAATAGGTCCTTAACTTGTTTATTTGCTAAAGCATCCGTGGATGAGTCTAAGTTATGGCATAGAAGATTAGGTCACCTCAATTACAAAACAATCAATATAACGGTAAAAGGGAACTTAGTGAGAGGGTTACCTTCTAAGGTTTTTGAGTGTAAGGAACTGTGTGTGGCTTGTCAAAAAGTAAAACAACATAGAGCTTGTAAGTCAAAACCGTCAACACCATTTCACAACCATCGCTTATGCTTCATATGGACTTATTTGGACCTACTTTGTCAAGAGTTTGAACCATAAGCAGTATTGCCTAGTTATCACTGATGATTATAGTAGCTTTTCTTGGGTTTACTTTTTGGCTGCTAAGAGTGAAACTAGTGAAGTTCTCAAGAGTTTCATTATTAAGATAGAAAATCTAGTGAATCATAAAGTCAAGATAATCAGATGTGATAATGGAACTGAGTTTAAAAATGCAGTGATGAATCGCTTTTGTGTAGAGAAAGGTATAGAAAGACAGCTTAGTGTTGCTAGAACACCACAACAAAATGGTGTGGCTGAAAGGAAAAATAGAACACTAATTGAGGTTGCTAGGACTATGTTGTCTGAGTCTAAGTTACCAACTACCTTTTTGAAAGTCGTAGGGCATGAATGTTATGTGCATAATACGAGTAAGGTAGTGAAGCCTCATAACAAGACCCCTATGAGCTGTTACATGATAGGAAGCCAATGATTGCATTCCTAAACCTTTTGGGTGTCCTGTTACTATCTTGAATACCATAGACTACCTAGGCAAGTTTCAAGAAAAAGTTGATGATGGATACTTTTTAGGCTATTCATCAAATAGTAAAGCCTTTAGAGTATACAATATGAGGACTAGAATTGTTGAAGAGAATCTACATGTTCAATTCAGTGAAAAGACTCCTAGTATTGAGACCAAAGGACCGTGACGGCCGCTTAACATTGATATGCTAACCAAATCTATGAATTATGAGCCTATCATTGCGGGAACTTCCACTAATGTTGATGCAGGTACTCAATGCAATTCTCGTGAAGAAGCAATTTCTAAGGAAGCTAATTCTCCCCAAGAGTTCTATTTGTTTGAAAAGTGGAAAGCTAGTTCTGCCTCACCATCATTGAAAAGCAAGGTCCCTCCGATGATGATGTCTTGAATATCGAGGCAATAGTGCTCATCATCATGATAAGGATGAGTTATTGAAAGATAATTCAGTGTCGGTAGAAGAAATTGAAAAGAAGAAAAAGCAAACCGCAAGCACGGATAAGTCAAATATAAGCACGGATAGAGTTAATACAACCACTGCTATGCCAACAACTTCTACCACCTGCATTACAAGTGAAATCCCTGTAAGGCACGATAGTAGTACTCTTTGGACAAATATGCAAAGCCATTACATGGTGAAGAGGAGTATCCACATGATCCTGATATGCCCGCTTTGATTGAAATTGATACTCCTACTGATGATGAAGACATGGATGATTTCTTCAATGCCGATTTAACTAATTTGGAACATGTCATTCATGAAAGTCCTGTTACCTCCACAAGGATACACAAGATTCATCCCAAGGAACAAATACTTGGAAATTTGAATACTCCAGCTCAAACAAGAAGCAAGGTTAAGAACACCGAACCCTTTTCTCAAACATGCAAGATCTTCAAGAAAGAAAACCCAAAGATCCCAAAATTGCTTGTTTGCTTGTTTTCTGTCTCAAAAGGAACCAAAGAGAATTGAAGAAGCATTATCTGAAGAAGGATGGGTAGAATCAATGCAAGAGGAGCTTCTTCAGCTCAAACTTCAAGAGGTTTGGACATTGGTAGAACTTCCTAATGGTAAGAGGGCAATTGGGACAAAATGGGTGTTCCGAAACAAAAGGGATGAAAGAGGTATTGTTGTAAGGAACAAGTCAAGGTTGGTTGCTCAAGGATACACACAAACTGAAGGCTTGGATTAAGATGAAGTGTTTGCTGCCAGCTTGCAAGAATTGAGGCTATTAGACTGTTTTTGGCTTATGCTTCATTCAAAAACTTTGTTGTGTATCCGATGGATGTTAAAAGTGCATTTTTGTATGGCACAATTGATGAGGAGGTTTATGTTTGTCAACCTCCTGGTTTTGAAGATCCCGATCATCCCGACAAGGTCAGTGTGGTGAGGAAGGCTATGTATGGTTTGCATCAAGCTCCTAGGGCATGGTATGAGTGCCTGTTCACTTATTTGATGGACAATGGGTTTAAAAGAGGACTGATTGATAAAACTTTGTTCATAAGAAAGTACAAAGATGATATTTTACTCGTTCAGTTTATGTAGATGACATCATCTTTGGCTCAACCAATAAAGAGCTATGCAAAGATTTTGAAAAGCTTATGCATGATAAGTTTTAGATGAGTTCTGTGGGTGAACTCACTTTTGGGGCCTGTGTTCAACAAAGGACTGATGGTATCTTCATTAGTCAAGATAAGTATGTAGCCGATGTTTTGAAGAAGTTTGGGTTTCAGGATGTGAAAAGTGCTAGTACACCAATGGAGACTCGAAACCCTGCTACCCGATGATGGAAGTACCAGAGTTGATCGGTCGCATGTGTCCATGATTGATCTTTGATGTATCTCACCGCATCTAGGCCATATAATGTTCTTAGTATGTGTGTGTGCAAGATTTCAAGTCACACCTAATTCATCACACATGAATGCCGTTAAGAGAATTTTTAGGTATCTTAAGGGTCATCCTAAATTGGGCCTTTGGTAATCAAAGGATTCTCCTGACTTTGACTGATAAAGGACTATGCGGTGCTAGTTTGGATAGGAAGTCTACAACCGGAGGATGTCAGCTTTTGGGAAGCGACTTATTTCATGGCGTTGTAAAAAGCAAAACTATTGTGGCAAATTCTACAACTCGTTAATATGTGGCCGCCGCTAGTTGCCGCGGGTCAAGTTCTATGGATTCGTAATCAATTGCCGGACTTTGGGTACAATTTTATGCATACTAAGATTTACATTGATAATAACAAGCATAAATATGCATCATTAAAAATCCTGCTTTACATTCTAGAACTAAACATATTGAGATAAGACATCATTTTATTAGAGATTGTAATGAGAAAAGGTTGATTCAAATGGTAAAATCCATAATCGATTTCAATGTTGCTTGATTTTCTCACCAAAGCTTTTGATGTGGGGAGGTTTCAGGATCTTGTTGTTAGTATTGGAATGATTAATCTCTAAATTCTCAAATTGTTTTGTACCAGTTTGTATATGTACTGAATTGTTATTATGTAATCTTAGTTTTGCTATTTTTGTTTCTAACCACTGATAGTTTGGTTCAAACCATCGCTATTGTCCTGCTTTTCACTAACATTTTGCATATACCTAATGATCATTATAAGTAAATGCAAGTAATCGATGCAAAGTGTTCATTCATTCATTAGAGAAATGCATTTACGTACATACAAATTAGCATAGTACAATCAACATCAAATGCAACTACAAGAAAAGAGCTATACATGATCTACTAATCCTAATCTACTTCATATCATCTATTCCAAATCTCCAACAGCTTGATATGCATATGACGTCACATCTTTCACACTAGATGCTGGATATGCGCTCGCGGAAGTCTTGCATAACCACCCATTCCTTCTATCTCGATGGTCGAGATGCATGACTACTATAAAGAGGATGCTAAGGATCAAAATAGAAAGGATGGATTGATGAAAACGTTGATGATGACGATGACCACAGTAGGATGTGCACCTAAGGACATAGTCATATCATACTTGCATCTGGCTGTTTCACCAAAAGCATCATTCCATTTTCCTTTTCCCTTTCCCTGTACGATATGTGAAAGCACCACACACTGGTGTTAGTAGACCAAGAACCACTCTCTCTGTTGTTTGGGAGTGGTGGGTTTCTTGCTCGTGGTCTTGTTTTCGGTTGAGATGTCGGGTTTGGGAGTATGAAGATCTCTTCGAGGAATCAGAGTCCTCGATGCATTACTTGGATTCACAACACCGCTATCATCTTCGATGATCGGAAGAAATGGGGATTTTAATGGTCTTATACTTGTGAGGCAAGTAGAACGCTATGGGTTACCATCTTCACTTGATGATGAAGATGATGATGAGGATGAGGAGGATGTTAGATTGACTACTTCTAGTTTATTCCAACTAGGGTTCCACATTGTGATTGCAAATGATTGGAGACTTTGAAGTATTAGGGTTTTGATATTGATTGGTATGCGCTATGTAAGATTTGGGTTCTTTTTATAATGGGGTTTAGGGTTATGGAAGTAAATAAGTAAGGTGTTTAATGTGGTTGAGGAGTTAATGAGATTCTTGGGAGTTGGACTAATATTAGTTCTAGAAGTTGACCATCTTGACTTACATGTTCAAACCACGGATAGGTCTTTTGGAACCACTTTTAGCTCTTCCTAACCAATCACAACAATAACCTTATACCTCGGTTGGTTTTGTGTTTTTGTTCCACGCGATGAAGGTTTTGGTGTAAGAGCTGATTTACTTGCTATATCTCTTGGTCATTTGGAAGAATCCCAATGTATCTGCTGATAGTATGTTGCAACCACGGATAGTATTCTGGAACCGCGTATGATACATGGAGTCTAGTTTTGGATAGTAATGTACTGTTTGGTAACATTGGCGAATCTATATCACTCTCCCCAAATCACGGACGGATCATTTATTTGATTCTCAAACCACTTTCAATTACCAATCTTAACCCTAATCACTTTCTTTGCATAATTCATCAACTCACATCATTATCTTACTTAATCATAATGGTCGAAAAGTATTCCACTTCACATAACCTAGTTGCCATTCTCACCAAGAATGCCGCTTCCAAGGATTTCATCAAATGATTGATTTCTTAGTTCACCCCCATCTATTTTTAACCGCTACACCCACCATTCTTAAAGCCTACATACATCAATTCTCCGGAAGAATGCTACACTTGCAACGCAAGAGATAACGACAATTAGCGAGAAAAATTGGGTATCCCGCTATTATTTGTTTAATTTTGAGGGAAGGTGTTAATTGAGCTCTAGGAGATGATTTGGCGAGGGTTAGTACAAAACATTGCAGGCTAGGGCGGTAAATACTATTTTGTATCCTCACCGGGGTTTGTTCAACTGACAGCACATCAAATTGTTAATCCTATTAAATATTCTGTGAGGAGTATGAAGGCCACTCATATGCTTCCTGGGTTGGCTGCACATATGAGTAAACTTAATGTACAAATTGGGGAAAGATGTTCCTTTTATTTCCCTCACATGCTTACTTTGGCTTCATCGGGACCTCGATTTTTGATGAATGTCTTGAAACCTCAACCTGGACATTGTCAATCGATGGTACACCCTCAAACCAATCGGGAGAAGTACACCCCCTCGTAAATCACCTGATATACACCTATTGTATGGACTAGAGAAAGAAGGGCACTACGCTTCTTGGGGTGCTAGTGGGTGTTGCTCATGAGGTCAGCTACGTGATGAAGGTGACATGATTGAATCACTACCATGATACATGCTTAGATGTCGGGGTCGATAGTGGAAACATAAATAAGACCCAACCATTGGCAACTTCTAATGTGAAGAGTTCCTTGGAACTTAACACAGGTGGAGGAATCCCTAGCCACTTGGCTATACAGGTGCATAGATGTGCGTTCGCTCTTGGCCCCATGCTGTTTCTATATCCAAGGATTATTCCCCGGAGCGCTTAACACAAATAAGTGAAGAGGATAGGTTGGAACCCTCAACATGAATTACGGATTCCAGTTTGTACATGCCGATTTTTCCAATGAACCACTCCTCTCTAATTTCACAATGTGTCAAGTGGGGGGGAGGATATTCTTGAACGCTTAAATGAATTGACGGCTAAATGTACTAAGATGGAGGAAACAATCTCTAATCTCTGAATCGGGGCCGGGTTTCATGAAAAGGATAACGCCAGCTACCGGGTTTTGGTTTTGGAGAAGATCAAAAGGCTCGCTTGTCGCTACTGAATGATAAGGAAAGAAGGTGAACTCCTCTTCACCAATATGGAGGATGTATCCAAACAGGGAGGAGTGAAGGCAAGAATTGTGGGAGGATGTTAATGTATCTATGGAAGAAGATGTTGATAGTGGAGATCAAACATTTTGGTATCTGATAAAGATGGGAATGAGGCAGTTCTTGAAAATGTGAAGAAAATTGTAGAGGATGTAGTAATCGACGTCCAAGTTATTCCAGCCTAAATTTAACTTGTGAATGACCAACCGTAAGAAACTCAAAATATACCTAAAACCAAATGCAATTTAGATCGAGGAATATAGGGATTCCCGGTCGCTAAGTCCCACCTGAGATGAATTCAGTAAAACACTTCAGAGGTCAATAATCACTAAGGATGTTGATTAGTAAGGATTTTGATGAATAATTATACCTAAAGAAAAAGTTAATAAATTACAGCGACTTAAATGCAAATTAAGAAAATTAAAAAGTTAAAATATATTAAATAAACGCTATCACTATTTTAAAATGATGAACGTTTTAAAACCTAAAACGACGCTAAATAAAATTACGTGAACGTATATTAAAATAAACGTGAGTTTTAAGAAATTAAATGCCTACAAATATGAAAATGATATTTTTACAATCCTAATAATAAAATAAAATTATTAGAAAAATAAAATTATTTTTATGACTATTTATTTAATTATTATTAAATAAAAACTATTTAAAAGACACTTAAATACAAGAAAATATAAAAATAACCTGAAAAAATAAAATTATAACTTAGAAAAAATCTAAAATATGATAAAACTTATTTTAAAACTGAAAATATATTTTTAGACTTTTTATATATTTATTATTAATTGATTACTATTTAAAACTAATTAAAATGCTAGAAAATACTATTTAAACCAAGAAAATTATGGAAAATATTTTTATGACTTTATATTTATCTTAATCTAGAAAAATTGAAAACATATTTTTTTAAGCTTTTTCTGATTTATTTGTATTAAAAGCTATTTAAAATGACTTAAAAACTATTTTAATTAAGAAAAATAGCAAACTGACCTTTGAAAAATGAAAAATTCAGAAAAGTCTAAAATAATATACTGAATCTAGGAAAAATAGAAAACATGGGCTTGAGGGATTATGCAATCATTGAAAGTGCTTAAGTAATAAGCACTGAATAAGCACAAGGTACAAAATAACCAAACCTTCACATAAGCTATAATAAGCTCAAACTACTAAAAATCAACAAGCTACAACTGACCTAAACCTCTGAATTGCAAGTTACAAAGATTATGAAGATTTGAGTGCAAGAGCCAAAACAAGATTTTGAGGTGGTCTCATGGCGGCTTGCTAATAAGCACTCAAATAAGTCAGAACTAAAATCAGATATTGGGGTCTAAAGTAGACCTGGTTGGTCACTTGTAAACCAAATAATAAGACCAAGGGAAGCTCTAATGAGCTCAGGTAAAGACTTGCAAGACTCGCGGTGCACTCCGCAAGGCCGAGTGCTGCAAGTAGGCATGCTTTTTAACAAGGGGGTCAAAAGAAGCTGAAAAATAAGCACTTTATAAGCTAAGTGGTGTTAAACTAATATTTTTCTAATTTATTTTAGCAGCTATATTTTACTATCCCAAAAGGATC